>JANRMT010028174.1:148411234-148473819 GCA_026402145.1 Polypterus bichir lapradei
TAGATAGATAGATAGATAGATAGATAGATAGATAGATAGATAGATAGTTCACAATGGTCATTACTTGTAATATTCTTTTGAGAAACTGCTGCCTAGTGAACTTTTACCAATTTTGCATTCATGAAACAACTAAAAGCAAGAACAAATGGAAAATTTTACTTACTAATGAAATTATGCATTATCTGAAAAAATGTAAAAAAATAATATCAGGTAAATGCATTTATGATTACTACCAAATGTATGTGTAATATTATTTATTCTACTTTCTGCAAGGGGTTGTCAGGAACAAAAGAAGTCAAAAGGATGTCACATGATGTAGGAGAGGACTGAAAAGGTTCATACTTTAAAAGTTCGGACACCAAAGCACCTAGTGGAGATATGGGGGTTGCTCTGGAAATAATTTCAGCAGTCACGGGGAACTGTTGCAATGTCCCAAAGAAAAAAGTGCAAGTGTCAAGAAAGGGTTTTCACATGACATGAAATGCTTGACATTTTAGAGTGCAGGAAGCTTTGACCCTTTGCTTAGAAATGAAGCTCAATGAAACATGAATACCTTGTGCCTGGAAAGGATTCCAGTATTTAACCAAAGTAACAGAAAAGTATGCTTCAAAAGCTTATCCCTGCCGGTAAGTATGGAATCAAGAAGTGAGGTGGGACAAAGACTCATTTGGCAGGGTGGTCATGTAGCTGTTGATAAAGACAAAGGGAGTGTAAAGAGAGGCAAGAGGAAAATTGTGCCTGCTGTACAAGAAAGAAAGACTGGAGAGTGGGCATTGCAGAGCAGTCCCCATATAGTCAAGGTCAGTGAGGTAGCTTAGTATTGTTTTTCTTTGTGTTTTGTTTAATACAATACTTTGTGCTGTCCCCTTTGATTAGATTGTCCTACCCTTTCATAAAAAAATTGTTATTCATACAGTTTATATTTAACTCTGAACAGGCCTATTTAAAACACATTTTAATGGCATAATAATTGCATTTATTGATTTTAGGCACAAAAACAATTGGAAGAAGTCCAACACAGGAAGTTAATGAAAACTTCAGTGTTCCTGAAGAGGACAGTTTAAGTAAAATTGCAAAATTAGCTTTGAATAATTATTTCTGCTTGGCTAACCACAGTTGCCTGCTGACTGCTAGCTATTATCAAGATGTCTATCTGTACTAAAACAGTTGCTTTAGACTTTTTGATTTTGTTATGAGGAAGAGCAGCTTAGGAAGATTCAGTTACCAGGCTGCAAAATCACATGTACGTAAAGGCATATTTAGTACCAGTATTTAAATTGGTCATCAGTTCTTTTGTCATTCCCATCCAAGTTAGCAATTACAAAAAATTATTCCTGACATCAGCTTCTTTACTGCTTTCACCTTCTATCAAGTATTGGTTTGATGTGATATTTCTGGATTTTTATTCTCACAATATTAAAAAAAGGATCAACTATTAAGCATTTCACATTGATTTGCGACAAGATAATACTATAAGTGGGATATCTCTTCCTAATCTTTACGTTTACTTCTGGACTTTGCATTGTGTCGGGTTCGGCAGTGAATGACTATCCTCTCTCTAGTACTCCTCTTTCAATTCTTCCTGCTGAATCAGGTATCTCTTTCTTCTCCTTCATTTTGGTAAAATAAATACTGTCATTACTGTTCATTGAACAATCCAGACACCTTTTTACACAAATGTTTCTAATTTCCTGGATTCCACTCTTGCTGCTAATATCCCTCTGTTTCCTCAGACTATCCTCCTATTACACATATCTGTGCTTCATCTCTCCTTCATTTAGCAAAGGTTATTTGCATTATTGACAATTTCTGTAAAGATAACTGTAGCCTCTTGCTGGAAATGGACAAATTACACCAACCCTGCAGTTGCACCCCAAACCTGGACCATTCCTCTAGAAACTCTGGTTTTTCAATTTGAGTCTACAGGGGCATTCTACAGCAAGGCTCAAAGAAGCATTGGGTACTATGTTAAAAAAGCAGTATGATTTCAATAAAAGTGTGATCACAAAAAATGACAATATTTGATGGGACTGAAGTGGCAAAGCAGGGTTAGATGTGCTACAGAAGTGATCTGAATAAAATATCACCCTGACTAATGTAAGGATGAAGCACAATGATCTGTAAAACAAAACAGGACATTGTCATATTGTGTAGTTTGAGGATTTTAGACATTAAGAACATAAAACATCTATACAGATAAAATGAAATTTCTGTTTTCTGTATCAAAATGGGTTACTAAACCTTCATTGATTTCCTGTTCTCTCCGTTGACATGGAAGCCATGACAAAGTGAAATGCCACATGTACAATGACATGTATGCAAAAAATCAAAATTAATATTAATTCACAAAAAGTGAATATTAGAAAACACTCCTAATTTACAAATTAGTTAACTGTGGGAGGCTCTAGGAAATGAAACAAGTAATAAATTTAGGAATTATTATACATCTTATACATCTCCACATTGGGAAAGAATTGCTCATGTTATACTCTTTAAATTATTGATATGAGTTCTACAGCATTTATAATAGATAATCTAACTTATCAAACACTGGACATTGCAGATGTTTTTAAACTGATGCTGTGATGTTAAAGAGACATTGGTATTTAAATTTCAAATGTGACATGACCAGGCCATTACTCATCTGGGTTATGTCGACCCATACTCTATAGCAGGAAAGTCAAACTCAGATCCTGGAGGTCCACAGTTACGGCAGGTTTTTATTCCAGCTGTTTTCTTGATTGGCAATTAAATACTGCTGCCAATTGACTAGGCTACTTTTGTAATAATTTTAATTAACTTTCTTTTGTAAGATTCTGAACCATGTTGAAGCAATACAAAAATGAGATGTAAAGTGAGCTCACAAATAACAAGCTAACTAACTAACTTAAAACAGGCAGGGGATTTAAGTTCAGTTCTTGAAGGTCCACTAATTCCACTCCAACCACCTTCTTAATTGATGGATATTTCTTGGTCTTATTCTTAAGCTCTAACTGATAAACACTTCTGCATAGTACAGAACTCCAAAGAATGCTGTAAAAACCACAGGTTCCTGACAATGTAAGCTAAATGTGGTCTGGAGCCTGTAAATATTTTATCTTGGTCATTTACTTACAGTAAAGAAAATGTATTAGTGTTTTCATTCTGCCACACAATAAATTTCCAAATCTCTTGATTTTCTTTTTTGTGAGTGTACCATTAAGTGTTTTTTGGACCAAAGCAGATCAATATTCCTCAATATTAAAAAAAAAACTATTAAAAAGTTTTGAATGTTAAAGATCAAAATTAAAACAATGGCAAAAAAACAAACATTTTAATTAGCAGCAGTAACTGATTACTCATTTAGAAAGTTGCTGGAATTAAATCCTGTAGCCACTATGGCCCTCGTGAAGTTTGGCCCCTGATGTATAGGATATGATAAATCTGAATATCCAAATATCTTTCTAATTAATTATATCCTTTTTTTCCTGGCTACTTTTGTCTTCAGGTGTTTTAAAAGGGTAAAAGGGTGTTTTAAAAGGGAAACTCCAGTTTTGTTTGTAAGTTAGGTATTAACATTATTCATTTACTTTTAAGTTTTCTTTTACATTATTGCCAATTGCCACAGACGGCCTCTTAGACTGGTCAGTTTTGATGCATTGCCACAGAGAATTGTGCACTAGCTGTACGTAAGAATGGATAAATGCAAATAATGAGAATAAGTTAATTTTTATGCACTCCAATAAATCATCTTACATTTTACCATAACTTTTTACCAAAAGTGTTCAGCCGCTACACACCAGTAAATAAAATTTATATTGAGAATTCAAAATGTATTTTATATAATTGCTGACCACTTACATGGGGGCTTGAAAGTTTATGAAGCCCTTTAGAATGTTTTGAATTTCAGCATAAACTTGAAGTCAGTGTGATCTTTATTTAAATCTATCAAAGAATAATTGAAGCAGGAGAAATTTAACTTTTGGGAGTGGCTATAATCCAATACAAATGTGTCAAGACCAGAAGTAGGGAGAGTTGAAGCAGCTCTGTAAGGAGAAATGGGTCGCACCCAATGGAATGACACCAGTTATGGAAACCTAATGGCTTAAATGAAGATCTGATCACATTTTGGATAATATTTATGCAAACATTCCAAAAATTCTAAAGGATTCACAACCTTTCTAGCACCACTGTGGGCAGGCAACTGAATTTATGTTGACTAATATTTATTTAAAAATTATCTGCAAGACTGTGCTGCTCATCTATAAATCTAAATTTTGAATATCTTAGATTATTTTTGTGTTACTTGCCTATGAAAAGTTTAAGAAAAGCTAAGGTAAACATCTTTGTGTTACACTATGTGTTTTAATTCAACCCACACATCTAAATGTTTATTATGTCTTTGGTCAAATAGTAGTTCTCTTCTGTCCAAGAAGCAATGTTTAATCATTTCACAAACCTCTCATCTAAGTGATGTACTCAATTAAAGATGAAATATTTACATTGTGTTTCCCCAAGTAAATGTAAGCATTTATATTCCTCTACTTCACCTTATGGATAAAATAAACATGCCACAATGGAATCAACATGCTGTTCTGAAAGACGATTGTCAAGGTAAAGTTCATCCAGCTGTATACTGTATTACCAAGGAGTCACTTATTCAAAGGGTGTCCCTGTAATCAAAGAGCTAGCTTTCCAGTCAAAGGTATGAAAGGCCCTGTCTTCAAATATAGTAATGTTAGTTCATGGATATTTGATCCCAAGAACCAAATGAGCACTGCTTAATGTGGGGTGTTTTGGGGATATCAAGAAAAAAAATAGACGTTTTTCCTCCAACCTACCATATGACATCAGAACCCTTCAGGAAGGAAATACAGAATAACTGTTTATGGTTTACACTTCGTTGTCTGAATTGTCAAGCAAAAATAAAATAAATCATGCCTCAAGTCTACATTTTGTCAGTATCTGTACTTAAACTGAAACTGTGATAATAGAGACTTGTAATATTTGCTTGTATTTTAATGAAACTGTCAGACCACTCTGAACTAATATCACCAACATTCATTGACCCTTGTTCCATCCTGGTCACAAATTCTTTCCCTTCTGTTGAGAATCCAGAATCTTTGTACCAACATAAGCAGACAAAAACTAATTATGGCATTATTCTGAAGCCTTGTAGAAAAAAGAAAAAAAAAGGGAAGATAGTACAAATAAAGCAAAATGACATCTAAAGGTATAACAAGAACAGCTGTCAAGAGGAATAGGCAAAGAGATGCCAAACCAAGGAAAAATCAAAGAGTGTGTGACAAAAGCAAAGAATGACTCAATGATAAAGAATTGAGCCCGATTAAAAGGAAGAATTAGGAAGAAAAAACCTCAAGTGATGGTCAAAGTACCAGCAATTTACACATATCCCAAATGTGAAAGGCTTTTCAAAATGCATTAAAAAAGTAAACAATCTACCAAACAAAACAATATATAGACTGTCAATTTGAAAGTTATAAATAGAGGGAAACGTTTTCAGTCAAAAAAGCCCTAATAAGTTGTATTGATTGGTAGGAACGAATGAATGCCGGAACTTTATTAGCTTACATAATTCCTGTTATGCAAGTACACTTAATATTGAACACAAAATGTCTGCAGTGGCAATTACTGATTTTGATTCTGCTGTTTCAGTTTAATAAGAACTATGCCTAAGTCACTTTTCTACATGACTCTGCTCAGACATGGCAACTAAAGTTCATTTGTTTACCATTTGTAATTATATTTCAATATTTTACATTCAAGCATTCAAGACTTAAGCAGTGTTTTAAAAAGTAAAGCTCATATGTTGGGAAGAATACATTTGTTATTTTTTCGAATTCTCAAGAGGATAACACTGCAGTACTATGGTTTATCCATTAAAATCTTATAAAGTATAGCTCTGAGGTTGTACTTTGTAATACTTGAATCTGTAGAGTGTGAAATTTGCAAAATCCTGCACGCTAATTACAGCATTTTTTTTAAATCATAAATGTCATGTGGACCAAGGTGGATAATTTAAAATACTGCTCAACAATAAACATACGGTTTGTCTGTTAGCCTCGCTAGACAAGAACTCAATGTGCTTATAATAACATCACTCAACTTCTTTAGTTCATTTACAGGTTTTTATGCAAGATGATTTATGAAGCAGAAACTTGGGCAGAGATCTCAAATAACTATAGTTATAAGTAAAAATTTTTTATGTTTTGTAAGTTTGTGGTGCATGCTGTGACACATGTTATGTTGCATTTAAAACAGTCTATATACCATTTATGTCATCATAGATACTTGCCAAATAAGCTAAGTGTAAGAGGGGACAAGTTGTAAAATTTCTAAAACGGTTGTCCTATACGCAGTAGGATAGGCTGCACTCTATCGTCCAGCACACCCTATTATCACACTGTTAAAATCGATAAAAAGACGAAGTCATGGAAATAATAATACAGTATTGTTAAATGAACAATCTATACTTTTTAAAGATAGTTTGCGTTAAACCCCTTACTACAGTACATTACAGAATCAGGTATCTAAAGTACCTAACCATTCTAAAATCATAATGTGGATCATTCGAATTTTAGACAGTGGTAAAAACAAATGCTGGAGGTAGTGCCTGGAGAATATGTTCTATGTATGACATGAATTCTAAACTATTTTTATCATTAAGGTAATGATTAAATAGATGCAGGTAGTAATACTTTGGTAAACTACTATACAAATAAAAACAACTATGTTGCAATTTAAAGAGCAAGACAAAGGAATGTTTGTTTAATCTTAGGTTTGTGTGCATTTCAAAATTCCGAAGGCTGTGAAAACCACATGGTCCTGTCTGTTAATATTAAGACATGGAGGAAGAGGAGAAGGTTGGAAGCATACACTGATCAGAGTGCGTTGAGGCTACACGACAAACCACCTGGATTGGAACCCGAGTGCAGCCGTGCAACAGGCAGTGTGAGCCTTCAGATGTTTCATCTTGGTCAGTTACTGATATTAAAAAAATGACATCTTCATGGAGTATTTTTTAACCATTTCATTATTCATATTTCCATGACTCTGCTCTAGGTATTATCATGTAAATAAAGTATGCACATATTTACAAAATGAGATTTTGAGGGTTACAGTTTGCAGTAAAATCGGTTATAGGCAAATTGATGATTCAACTGCAAGAAATTCAGTTGAAGACCAAGTATGTCTTTGTCTAAAAAAATCAATTACATTGTTCTACTTTAAGGAATTCTATTTCTGATTTTAGGATTCATGTTTAATACACTTTCCCAAAACAAGATGAAGCTGTCGACTTTTTAATAGATGTTTAATGAATCGTGACAGCATTTGAGACAGGTTTTGTACCAGATACCTCCATACAAGTGGGGACCCTCATTTAGGCTACCTTGGGGCATTAATTAACTCTCTCCTTGTTTACTGGAGATTAATGACCTCTAATGAGACTGAAAAGTGACAAATAAACCATTTAATAGAGTTTTAGGCTAACATAGTTGTTAAAACAATCTTGACTCCACAGGCACATGCAGTATAATATATCAAGGTATGCCTGTTTGTTTATTTACTAACTAGTTTCAAACTTTCACACTTCTGACAAGATGTGAAATGTTTCAATAATGCTAAATCGGTAGCATCAACACAATATGTCAATAAGTAGTAAAAAAGCCTGGACTCAAACTTGGGTGCAAGCACTGTCAGATAGCAGTAACATGTGCTGGTCACAGCATACATAAAGATCAGATGTAGGCAGTCACTCTGCTAGATCAGGTGACAAAAGAAATATATGAAGCATTCCATTTTATGTATTCCTTTATAGGTTCTCACAATGCAAGTGTCTACCATCCTCTGCAAGATTCAATCAATTGTTGTTTCACCTGAATGCCAACTGGCATAAACTATGTCAATATGACCAATATTCCCATAAATGTGTAAGTGCTGAATATAGCTTAAAGATGATTTAATGGCCTGTGCACATAAATTCTTTTTACAGGTCCAATATGCCCTCACAATCACAGGGATGCAATTGCATAGCAGCATATTGGAATTTTACCATGGTCATTTATGCATGTCAGAGTCGCTAGAATTTTCCAGCCCTGTCTCAAATCTGCTGTTTTCTGGTTTGTGTCTTATAAATTTGGTCATGATACATACACACAAAATTATTACCACACACTTACTATCATAATAGTATAGCATAAAAAAGAATGTGTGTCATTGTGGTTTTCCTCACCTATAATTACTTAGTAGACTATAAAACACTTAACAAAGGGCATTTGTACCACATAGAAAAATTGGACATGTAGTTGACTTATTTCTAAACTAACTTTAATAGCACAGTGACAACCAGTTGCTTAATGACCAAACCAAATAAAAATAACTGAGATAAAGATTAGGGGAAATAACAAAGACTGGCTATATGACAGAAGCAATTTAAATTTACTGTGCCTTTTAGATCCTACCATATTCTGAAGATTTTGAAAATAAAACAAAATAAATTTAATTACACTCCAGAAAGACCATAAGTATTTCTCTGCAAAAGATTCTTTTTAATAACATCTAAACTAAGGTTTGTTGATGAAATCATATAAATGATCTTGCACAAGAAAGAACCGCCTTTCCATATTTCCATGCAAAATGAAAGTAAAGCAAGATGTGCTCTAATTGGTCTTTGAAACATTTTCACCTTTGGGTCCTCTCTGCACTATTGAATGCACGTTGCTGTTGGTTTTGAGCACACCTAAAGTGTGCCTCCTTTTCAAACAAACAAACAACTGATCTCCAACAATGTTTTAGGGAATCTTTACAGGTCTAGCAATTACTTTGATATAATATATACTACTATCAATTAATACAGTGGATCCATAGTGGATGCAGGATTTATAATGTAATCCTTTTTTTTAAAAAAACACTTGCTCGTTTTTATTACCTATTGACTTATTTCTGCATAATTCAGATGAATTTAACACAGTCCAATGCTGCACATGTTTCTTTACTGGAGAATCTGTTCACATAAAAAAGCAATGTTTGCTTGACAAGTCTTTTTTCATTAAACTAGTTCTTCTAGTCATCGATTGTTGAAATGTAAATACACCTGCAATTAACAAGGCTTTCTAAACAAAAGCAATGGATTATTATCTTTAACTGTACCGGATAATGCACAGGTCTTCCTTGATCCTGTCCATAGATCAGGCTGTCATAGAGGCTTCAAAATAAGATTGGATGATAAACTAAGGTTACAAAGCTGGATAAAAACGGGGCAAAAACTTGACTAACTGTGGATCTGGAGAAATAATCATTAGTCATTACCATGCATAGCAGTCAGTGAAGAGACTGAAGTAATAGATGCAACTCTTACATTTTTTTAGTATTGTTTCCATATATTGATTGTTAAAAGTAATTCATTTTGAAATGGTTTCAGGTTGGTCAGAAAAAGGCTTGCAAAGGTGGTAGATATTAAGTAAGGCAATATAGTGAAGTGATTAAAGCACTAGGCCTTAAACCACAAAGCTGCAGGTTCAGTTCTGACCTCTCACTCTTGTAGGACCTTGATGAAATCACTTCACCTGTCTCCACTCCAACTGTAAAAAATATCTAAACAGATGTCACCTATGCTGGTCCCATAAGTTGCCTTAGACAAACTTATCAGCCACATTTACAAAAATAATTTTGTCTTTAATTCTAAGTGGCTTCTGATTTTCTAACCAACTGAGCAGCTGTTTGTTTTTGTAGCTTGGCTACTGTACTTACTCTAATTATTGAAATGAGTTTTAAATCTGAATCAACAGGAGCCAAAATTTTTCTTTCTAAATGGCAAAGATACAGCTTTTCACTGGTGGTCATTTTCCTGGTTATTTTTGAGGTTCTGTTTATCAGAAAAGAGAGAAAAATAAGAAAGTAGTGGGTATGTTTTTGAAGCAGTTGTAATGCAAATATGTTGTGGGCATCTAAGTGGAAAGATGACAGAGATGAAGTGATCCATGATTCAGCAGATGGAAAGTCTGATGTATTATTACTAATGGTACATATACATCAAATCAAATCTTAACCAAACTGATAAAGAGCCAGCTCTTCAGAGTGTGGGCAAGACATCTGTCATTGTCATATGGATCCAGTTATTCATCTAGTAATTAGCAAGTCCCTTTATTATAAAAGGGTAGCAATACAAAATCATAGCTGGAGTGAACAGTATCTAATAGCTATACTCTTCAAGTTATAATTAAATTATCAGATGTGTAGCACAGCAGCAACTTATCAGGCCACTGTATTAAGAACTGTCTTTCCACTTGACTAGCAAAGGAAGGTTTTATACTTACGAGAATGCAATGCTTTGAAATTATTAGGGAATTAACGGATATTAAAAGGTCAAGTGGAAATAAACTAGCACAATTACAAATTATTTTTCTTTTAATGTGGTAAAGTAAGATATTTTTTCTTTGCAAAAGTATACTTTTTTGCCCCCCCCCCCCCATAGTTTTACATAGATCTTCCATCTTTTAGAATAGAAATCATTGACTGCACTATTACTTTTGAAAATAAATCAATACTCCATCAGTACGCATTCAAAGAACTATTGTGCATATGTTCCGAAAGTGAACTCAAAAGGTGTATGGGTGGAACCCTAGAATGTCCTACACAAGCATAATAAGATACAGGAAAAGAGGCTTATGTGAGGAAGGTTGGCATTACTGAAGGCAGCAGCTGGATCTGCTCAGGCATTGTTCAGTCAGAAAACTGCAATAGACAAGCTGTGTATTCTGATGGTGGCTGTTCAAGACATTTGCCCGGACAGAAAGATTGTACATGTCATCTCCATATGCTAAAATAACTTTTTGCCAGTTTCAACATTTTAGTTTACACAAACCTGAAATGAGTTAAGTATCAGTCAGCTATTCCAACTAGTTAATGGTAGAAACCATAATGCATGCCATGAATGTAGTCCCACCTAGTCATTTTTCCATGTTTTGAGTTATTACCCAGCAAATCATGTACATTGCTTTACCTTATGGTGGGCAAACTCCACACAGTTTCTGGCATTCCCTCCCTGGGTTCAATATCTTTTCAGCTGTTTTCATTTTCAGCTTTTGCCCAAGCATACTCCAATCATCATGTTGGAGCCCTGTTTATTGTCACTCCTGCAGCAGCCACACTGTGCATACCTCCCTCTATTAAATATTCAGGCTTGCATTCTACAACTGTATGTATGTATGTATGTATGTATGCATGCATGTACAGGGTGGTCCAGATCTAATTATGCAATTTTCATTACGCTATAACTTAAGTTTATTACATAGAGAATTCACAACTGAATGGAGGACAAATGGGACATTACATGGAAAATCAGTGAATTAATTCAATGTAAATCCATTTTCGTTTATTACAAGATATTTCGAACAATTCTTTTGTCAGTTGCATAATTAGATCTGGACCACCCTATATGTATGTATGTATGCATGTACATTCACTCTTATGTACAGAACATTTTCTACTGTTCATGCATCTCTCTCCTTCTTTCCGTCTTTCTCCTGGTGGTGGTTTATAGAGCTGTCTCCTCTTATATAGTTTTCTCATTGATTCCAGCAACCTCAAGCCAGCTTGTCACTTCTTCACAGCTGTAGCAAACTCATCCTCTTCTGCTGCAATTTTTTAAATGATTTTTTGGATAATATCTGACCTATGTAAGATTCTCTATATATTATCCTCTCTGAATTGCCAAAAACAAATATTTCTTCCTGGGAAAGTGTGGTTTATCAACCAAGAGTGTTGTATGTTTATGGAGCAAAACCAAAGTATAATAAAATTCAGAAAGAACTAGGAAGAAACAGAACTGACTTGTTTGTGTAGATTCAGATGAAGTATACTTCCATTTAAATGTTATAAACGAGTACAAAGGTTCCTAAAGCTTTGGAAAATTTAAACTGGGAGTTGTGCCAAAATAAATACAGCAAGATAGTAAAAGTCTTTCAAGGCTCAGTACCTGTTAGATGATGTAGAAATGTTATGAAAGGACTATCTCTACAGTAATGAAGAGATCACAGGAGACAAAAATTAAGACAGTGTCTGATCACATGACACTCACATGGCACAATTTTTGAAAAATTCTGTTTTTCCAATTCAGACTGTTATGTAAACCCTGAGTTTTCAGATTTATATATTTTAGAGAGTGTTTTCAAAATTATTCATTTTCTGAGGCTGAAAAAGCAATTTCACTGTGGATGGCAGGCCAAACAGAATAATAATAATAATAAAAAAAGTATTTTTTAAAATGTATCTATGCTAGCGTGGACTACAAACTGATGTTTATTATCCCTACTACTTACTGCTTAACATCTCAAAAAATAATTAATAGAGAAGACGAAAATTTGATTACCTTCTTACTATGCTTGATAAAGTTTATTGAAGGTTACAGGTACCATTAACAATAGTGGTTTGAGTGCAAATTTCCTTTTCACACCAGAGTGAGTACTGTAATACACTCCCACCAGGTTCTGCACAAGGCTTCCATTACCTATAAACAATGAATAAATTAAGTACTGATAACTAATCAAATGCATGCAGACATTCTGTTTGGATAATGTAGTGATTGACAGCATCAGATCATATACCATGGTTGGAATCCATGTCTCAGGTTCTAAGTAAAGCAAGACTTTTCTGACCTAAGAAAGTACAAGTTTTAGAAAGGTGAATTTAAATATGGGTTCACAATTGTAGAGTGATTAATGGAACCTTAACTAAGAATGTAAATACAAAAGATGAGCTGCTTTATATTAATAACACAAAGTCGAGGGCTTGTTCGATATTGTAAGCTATTATAAACATTTTACAAAAAATTCAGTTTGAATAACACCACCACTAAGCATGGCGTTTAACTTTTTATTTGATGGAATGGATCCATTAAGATCTGGCACTTAATGATATACAAGAAATAGAGCACTATGCATAGATCCATTACAAAAATGTTTGCCTTTTCCTAAAGATACAATAACCCATTCATTGTGCTGGGCGCATCTGAGACAGGTGGCCATAGCCAGGGGTCGGTCATAGTGAACAGTTACAATATATTTTTCCAAACAAAACATTGCAAGTTTTCTGACTTTAATTTTTTTAGCTGACTGAGGCTTTTGAGAGCATAAAAAATATACTTAATAAGCAGTGTAGTTTATCAATAGGTGGAGCAGATGAAAAGTAGCAAATTAAAATAAAAGACAGAAAGGACAAGAAATGAAGAAAATGAAAAAGCCTCAATGGGTTCATTGTAAAAGCCAGAATCTTATGTCCCATTAGATTATTTTGATACTTGCTTTCACGATTTGCTCCTTATTCAGTTCTTTTGACTCTTGTGCTCTTGCATTTCTTTAGTCTTCACCTTCATGTGTTGCTATTTGCTGTAGGATTATATTGTTAGCATATTGTATTTCAGTCATTATATAGTAGAGCACAATTGTAACCAGTTCCATTCAGTATTCATTCTATGCAGTCACCAAACATGTCCATATTTATTCCAAAATTACTTTATTTTGTTAAATTGTTATATATTTGAAAGTACCATCACCTGCACTATAAAATCAAAATTCCTGACATTTTTATTGAGTTCATAGTATAATGATAATTTTACAAAATTCTCCATCATTTTCATTCTTAATATCACATTTTTTTTTTACAATTTTATGAATTTGTTCTTAAAGGATCTGACACTAATTTTAGCTTATTTTCAGTTTATTTAAGGCACTGCCACATTAGTGCCACATTTAGTGACATTCATGTCTCTGATGACTCTTCCTATGAAGTCAGTAGATGGAGTAGGAGAGCATGGGGGTCATGAGGTTGCGGGAAAGGGGTGTGTGGCGCTCCCTATATCTATGCAAAAGGACCAAGGTCCTGCGGTGGGCTGGCGCCCTGCCCAGGGTTTGTTTCCTGCCTTGCGCCCTGTGTTGGCTGGGATTGGCTCCAGCAGACCCCCATGACCCTGTAGTTAGGATATAGCGGGTTGGATAATGGATGGATGGAAGGACGAAGGTCCAAGTCTTTAGAGTCCTGGTGCTTCCTGTCTTACTATATGGTTGCGAGACATGGACGCTATCCAGTGTCCTTAGACGAAGACTGGACTTCTTTGGTACTGTGTCTCTTCGGAGAATCCTTGGGTACTGTTGGTTTGACTTTGTGCCAAATGAGCGGTTGCTCATGGAGTACCGAATCAGGCACATTACCTGCATTGTGAGGGAGCCATGTGCCATGTGGCACGTTTTCCCGAGGGTGATCCAGCTCGTAAGATCCTCATTTTTGAGGACCCGAGTGGTTGGACCAGGCCAAGGGTTCGCCCAAACACTAGACTGGACCACGTGTCTGCCTGGGAGGTTGCAAACCGGGATCCCGAGTTGTTTCGTCATGTAGTGGGTGTGGCAACGCACTGTACCAGTGCATGCTCCCCAACTTGACTTGACTTGCCACATTAGGATAAAAAAAACTCTCAGATTTGTTTCCAAACCTGCTTAATCCACTTCAGATCCATAAGACTGAAGCCTACCACAAGAGCATGAAACAACAGCCCTGGACAGGCTGCCACACATGTACATACCTCCACTCACTTATGCAGGACCAGGTTAGAGCCACTAATAAGCCCCACCTGCATGTCTTTTAGAATATGAGAGGAAAACCCAAGCAGACAAAGTGAGAATAAGCAATCTCATCATAATAATAATAATAATAATATATTATTATTATTATTATTATTATTATTATTATTATTAAATTTTATTTATATAGCACCTTTCCTATGCTTAAGGCACTTAGCTCATCCCTAACAGTGACACAGATAGGATCTGAATACAGGACATTGGAGCTGTGTGGTAATAGTAATAATAGCTTCACCACCATGTTTTCCTATACCCCAAATAATTATGATAAAATGTGGTATGTAGAGTTTGTTGTTTCAATCTGTATAGATAATCCTGCACTTTGGTAAAATATACCAAGTAACTGGCAAACTGGAATGTTGAAAGCAAGCTGAAATTTTGGTAAGTAAGTAACACTGTTATATGTTGGCATAATGATAAACTAAAAGGCAAAATAATTTTAACCTTCTCCATCTGCTACTATTTCCACCTAAGACTAATTCTCATGCATCTATTTCCCTTAAACAAAAAGCAACACAAGCATGTACATTTCCTTAGTTTCTGGACCTAGTCTAAAATCTTTGAGTCTATAGTATAAAAACTTCAAAAACAACTCCTAGTCATAACCGTACACACATGCAGGTTTGCAAAACAGTATTTGACATTTGGAAGAGGAAAGTCAAACATTTTCTCTCAGTCTTAGTAAAAATATCAAATTTCTGGCTTTCAATAATTCTAATCATAATAACATTAGAATCTCATTTATTTATTTTTTCTACTTTTTAGCACTAGATACTGTACATGCCTCTGTTTTTAAGGGAAATTTAATGTATTGTATTTTACATGGACAGCATGGTGGAACACTGGTTAGTACTGCTCCCTCACAACTTAATATGTCCTGTATTATTGTCATGTCCTGGACACTCTCTAGATGGAGTATGTCCTGTGGGTCAGTATGGCTTTTTATCCAGGGTTTTCTGGTTTTCATCCTACATCTGCAAAATGAGAATTGTGGATAATGGGTAACAGCAAACTGGCCATAAATGAGCAAAGGGAGGAATATATGTAAGGGGCCATGTGATACAGTGCAACCTGTCCAGTGTTGCTTCCCATCTTCTGCGTGATGCTGTTGGGATCAGATTCAGCCCTGTAGCCATAAACTGGATTATGCAGCTTCTGTGATGAATATAGTTCAAACATACAGTTCCTCACTGTTCTTTCTATATGTTAACAATTTTATTATAATACTACTGCAGTGGTTCTCAACCTGTGGGGCGGGCCCCCCTGGGGGACACGAAGTAACAAAAAGGGGGGCACGAAGATGTGAAAAAAGAAAATAAGAATCAAAAATATGAAAAAAACATCTGTTGAAACCAAAACAAATTAACTTAAACTACATTCTGATACTAGAACAATAAATATAGAGTTAGATAAATGTTGATAAAAGTTAAGTAGGTATAATAAAATATGCATCTACATTTCAAAAAAATGTTAGGGGGGCCGCGATTAAAACTGTTATGAAAACTTGGGTTGCAAATACTTAGAGATTGAGAAATGCTGTACTGCTGAATGAATACCAACTCTTCAAAAAACAGACAGAAACTGAAAAAAGAAATGTCCACATGCATTTTCTGTAAATAAATTGTAATCTTTGTCTCTATGTGCAGAGAAACTTTTGTTGTTAATTTTATTTGTCACCAGATAGATACACATATACCAGTGTATTAATGTAATGTGGCAAAGCTCCACCACAGGCTGTGTACCATTCTGCTATAACAGGGTCACATGAACTAGATAGAGGCCACAATCTAGTCAAGATGCAATGACTGGTGACATATGCTGTTTCTGCCAGAGGGAAATGGTGATGCAAGGCACCTCTAATAGAAGGAGACTATAAATAAGAGAAGGAAACTGACTTTAATTATATACTTTTGTATTTGTCAAAATAAACACATACTGTATAGTGCAGGGGAAGTTATAAACTGAAATTGATTTTTATAATATAGATATTGTATTCTGCTTATATAGCCTTTATAAAGTAGCTAAGACAAAGAAAAAAGTGGATTTATTTCAAAGAGCTTATAATGTTTGGTCTTACCTAAGCATAATATATACTGTATTTACAAGGAACATAGTTATTTATGAAAGTCTTGAGGGGTCTCCTGTTCTCTGAACTTTAACACATAAACAGCTATAAATTGGGTCATGCAACTCAATTAAAAAGATGCAAGAATGAGTGCCCTCCACCTGGCAAGAAGGAGCTCAGAGCCTGTTGGCTCTTCTTAAAGTAAGCGAAACTAATTAAGAAATTACTTACTATAAAAATTGCATTTGCTTTATGTGCTGTAAAATGCCTTATAAGCAATTGTTAGTTGATTGTGTGCTGCGTCAGCTAAAATGTTTCCCCCCTTCTGCTTGTCATGTGAAACATTAATGCTTACCAAGCGTTGCCTCCATAAAACACTTGGAAATTAGCAAAGTAAATAATAATCCCTGAATGATTATATGATTGAGTGAAAATAACCTATTTTACATATCTTAAACTGTTAAGCCTGGTAGGTGAGTCTCTTTACTTAGAGCAACAAGACCAAGAGGACTGTGAAAAGTTATGGAGCTCAGTGGAGCTTTTGAAATTAAGGTATTGGCAAGGAATGAGGGAAGGGCTGGAGAACATGGGAGTGCAGAAGCTACACAGGTCAAGAGCAGATCACATGGAACTTTGTTATTCTGGCAATGACCCCAAGTCATGTTCAGTGAGGGGAAAGAAAAGGTTTGTGACAGTTAGAGGAATTATAGAAGTAAGAGTAATAAAAATGGCCTTGTGCTCATCACAGGAGTATGATTTGGAAAACAAAACAAATGTTATTCAATACCAGTTATTCTTTAATTTTATGCACACCTTTCATAGGGAGCACTGCCACAGAATTTAATTTATTCAGTTATAATAATTTTGGAAACATTTCAATTCATCATTGTTAAAAAAGCAGAAATGATCATATGACATTCTCAAACCTGCTTATTCTAATTTAGGGTGCAAGGCAGGAAACAGCACTAGACAGGCTGCCAGTCGATAACATGCCCAATTATGAACAGGTCCATAAGGCAAATTGAGAATCACTATTTAACCAAACATGCAGATCTTTAGATTGTGGGATGAAAACTGGAATACCCAATGGAAAAACAAACAAACATGGGGAGAAGATGCCAACTCCATACAGACAACAACCTCTGACATACTATAGCAGTACTAAGTACAGTGCACAAATATATATGTACTCATATAAATTACTCTTTATAAAGTCTTCTGGTTTGATGGCCATATACATTTTTTTCTTCGTTCGATTTGTTTGGTAAAACTTAGAAAATGTTAACTTACAGCAATTACTGTATAATGTGAGAAGCAGCTATTGCTATAGCCATGAATGCCTGTCTGACTTTCCTCATGAAACACCATGTCTGCCTGTGGACCGATTTTGTTGAAATATGACACACGTCTTCAGATTATTTGGTTTAGAGTCAGGTTTTTGTTGAGACATCTTGAATAGATCGCACTGTACAAAATTTTGAAATTTCAATATTTCCCATGGAAGACCATTGGCAGATCTGCAAACTAATCTTAAAACAGAAAGACATTCTGTGCATCTTCAACTACAACTTGCATTACTATGTCAATTTTACCTCGACAGCATTTACACCAATTTGTATATTTTGTGTACTGTATTTTCCTCTTTAGCTCGATTCCCAGATGCTCAGATCCCCAGTACAATGCCAGGAAAAGGGTGTGATTGATCTCAAGCATGTTACTCTCCTGTTGCTTTAGGTATGATAGCTATTAAAGTACATAAAAAAAGTCACTCTCTAGAAAGGAATGGAAGAGGAAAGCCATTATGTATTGAACTAATATCCTCTTCAGATTGTTACTGTAAAGAAACCAAGTTATTAAGCTGTAGTTAAATGCTATTTCAACTAATTAATTATGGGTTAGAAGTGCAGCTTTTGAAATTGAACTAAGTTAATATACGGGAAGAAGATCTGAGCTGCTAGAAATGCAACAAGGAATCATGCTGTGGTATATAGTTTTTAAACTGCACTGTGAGGCTGATTGTGCCGCAAACACCAAGGACAGGGCAGGATTATAGCCTCCACCTTGCTGAAAGAGTTACTTAGCTGTATAATGTACAAAAGACTGTGGGTAACAGTTTATTTGTAGCTGAAGAGACACTTACTTCTTTGTATCTTCAGACTGGAATTAAATCTTGAAGATAATTGTTGTCTTTGGTGTTCTCTTAATACAATAATTTAATTCCTTTCCAAGTACTTACTTATTTAAAGTATATAATTTTGCTAAATTACCATGTTTCAACTAATATTAATAGCTAGATGTGGAACTTATTTCATTTGCTTTTCTACTTTCATAATGTAATGTTGTTAGTGATTTTATACTAGTATTGCTCATTTTGTATTAATGACTATAGTTTTTCATTTGGTGATTATTGGATACTGGTCTATTGAGTATACTCTCAAAAGTACTGTATGTTTAAGAAAATTGAACAGTTAGTCACAGACACTCCGCTACTAACACACACCAATTGATGCCATTTTTACATCACTTGAACTGGAAAATGCTTTGCATGAAAGCTATTGAGTCACCATAAGCATATTTAGGCTACATTTTTAAAAAAAATGACATTGTGAGGTACTGCAAAAAGACACATTTTATATAGTTTACTAACACATTTAATTGCATTCTGTTATTGCTGGTATTGTTGCATATGACATTGTTACAAAATATTTAATAAACTAAAATGTGATGACTCTTGGATGAAGTTAATAAAAAATGTGAAATGCTCCAACTTTAATTCTGGTTAACCAAGCCACCAAACACACCTGAGTGTTACATCACATGTACCTTTTCTAACTTGTTATATATTGTAATTTAATGAATTTTCTCCAAAGGGAGGATGCAGCAATGTGTGGACAAATGTCTGTCTACAAAACCAATGTGCTTATTTCCTACTAAGAAACTCTGGATCACCAAGCAATGCATTTTGAAAAATAAAATATGGAAAGATACAAGAAATGCTGATACAAATTCAGGAAAGTGGCAAAATATCAATGAGTGAAGTAGAGAACAAGTACAGCAGCTGAAAAAATTCACACAAACAGACAGGGATTAGAAATACTTAGGGACTATAAAACAAAGGCTAATCCATTCACATGTCTTTATTTTCACTTCCCAATGAACATGTCTTCTACACCCACTTGGATCATGATGTCAAGTAACCTACCATTTGATTGCCTGAAGTACCACAAGATTTTTCTTTCTTTTTTTCAGCATATGATGTAAAGAGGACTATAAAATGAGATGACATCAATAAGGCATCTGATTAAAATGGAATTTCAGGGTGTGTTTGAAAACCCTTTAACAACCTTTAGCTGGTGTCTTAATATTTTTATGAGAGAATCTGTTTCCCCACCTCCTTCAAAAGGACAAATGTATTCCTTAGCAAAAGAAAACAAAAATGGACTATCTGAATTAGTACACACTGGCGGAACTCACTCAGTGGTGATTTAAGAGATTAGTACTGGGAAACATTAAATTAAATATTTTGAATAGTAATAATCACCTCCTGTTTGTATATTGTCACAGCCATTCCACAGAGCATGCCATAACCCTTGCACTCCTGACTATTCAGGCACGTCTAGATAAGAAAGACTGATGTGCCAGAATTACAGCTCAGCATTTAACACAATTGCACCAGGAAAGCTAACTACCAACCTCCTCAGTTTAGGACTTAGCACCTCCCTTCTACAACTGGATTTTGAACTTCATAATGAACAGACCTCAGTATTTGCATGGTAGTGTGCTGATCCCCCAGTATATTTCTTCTTCTTCAATGACTTCAGTGTAAAACAAAGCTACAATTCCATCATTAAATTTGTTGAGTGCTTACAGAGGAGAGATTCATCTGCTAAATAAATTGTACAAGGACAAGAATTTCACACTTAATGTTAGCAGAACCAAGGAGCTGGTTATATATTTCAGGAAGCAGAAGACAGACCCCACTTCCATCTACATTGGAGTTGATGCTGTTGAAAGGGTAAGCAGTTTTAAATTTCTTAAAATGAGAATGAAGTGGACCCAGCACATTTCAGGTCTTGTCAGGAAGACTAACCAATGTCTATACTTTCCCAAATATCTAAGGGCAGCCTGGATTTGTCCATTTATTCTCATGAGCCTTTATAGGTGCAAAGTGAAGTCAGTCCTTACTGGCTGTATAACATTTTGGTATGGAATCTGCTCTGATCAAGATTGTAAAAGCACTGCAGGGGGTGGTAAATTCAGCACAGAATTTTGCCAACACCTAGCTGTATGCTGTCCAGGGGCCTCATGTATAAGCGGTGCATACGCACCAAAATGTTACGTATGAATGTTTCCACGCTCTAATCGCAAAGTATAAAACCTAAACTTGTCATAAAGCCACGCACATTTCCACAGTAGCTCATACTCTGGCATACGCAAGTTCTACGCTCGGTTTTGCAGACTGGCAGCACTCACCGTCAAAGCAGTGCTACTGTTCCAGTGTAGTTTCCCTACGCGGCTTTATAAATGCACTGAAATTAACCGCATATTGTTTATTAGTTTAATGCATCTGATTGTAATTAACCTGTGTGGTCCCCGGCCGGGGCTGGAGCCCGGCCGGGACGCTCAGGAGGACCAGAGGAGGGCATGTACCTCCTCCAGACCGCGAGGGGGCGTCCGTCCTGGTTATGCTGGTGGCCTCGGGTAGGGGGCATGGAAGCCCAGCCATGTAGGGGCCCGTGGCCACCGCCAGGCGGCGCCCCACTTCCAGACCATCATCTGCCACATCCGGCCGAGGCAGGAGCCCGGCTGGGACGCCCAGGAGGACCGGAGGAGGGCTTGTGCCTCCTCCAAACCGAGAGGGGGCGTCCGTCCTGGTTATGTTGGGGGCCTCGGGTACAGGGCTTGGAAGCCCAGCCCTGTAGGGACCCGTGGCCACCGCCAGGCGGCGCCCCAGTGCCTAAATATCCCGAGAGCCCAGCACTTCCGCCACACCAGGAAGTGCTGGGGGGAAGACTTTGGGAGACACCCGGAGAGCTGCCGGGAGGACAGCCGGCACTTCCGCCACGCTGGGGCGTGGCCAAGGGAGGAATACCGGGAACACCTGGTGCTCATCCGGGAGCTGTATATAAGGGGCCGCCTCCCTCCAGTCATTGGCGGATGTCGGGTGGAAGCGGACAGAGCTGGAGAGAGGACTGGAGGCAGCCAAGAGAAAGGCACAGTGACAGAGAGGCCTGGACTTTGGGGAATCGGTGCTGGAGGCACTGGGGGTTTGTTGAGCACGTAAATACATTTGTAAATATTGTAAATAAACGGTGTGTGGTGAGAACAAAGATGTCCGTCTGTCTGTGTCCGGGCCAGCGTTCACAGCTGTAACAATATAATGGTCCACAGAATGGTCAAACTATTCTAAATACAATAGCTGCTTTAGCGTTGTTACTCTCACTGCACCTTCTTCTTCTTTCAGCTGCTCCCGTTAGTAGTTGCCACAGCGGATCATCTTTTTCCATATTACTCTTACTGCACCACTTGGAGTATTTATATCACTGTATCTGAGTGGGGAATCACAGTTGTACAGCAGCTGATCGGAAAGAGAATTATCGATATACAGCATCAAGCACATGTTGCCTCAGCCATGCTGCCTATTTGAACTGCTCTCATACGGCAAACGCTTCAGAGCCTTTGCTCGTGATTCAGAAACAGTTTCATCGCAAGAACTATAAACGCACTTAATCAGTCCATCAAGTACTCCTTGTAGAACTGTTTGTACTTATAAGTACAATTACCTCACTGTAAACTAGTGATACAGTTATAATATTGCAAAACCTGAGATACTTTATAAAGCACATATTTACATATGATGATGATATCATTTTTAAAATGAAATGCAGCAAAATAAAACTTTAAATTTAAATAATCTATATTGTTAATAAATAAACATGTGAGGACACGGTGTTGCAGCGCTAGCAAGGAGCTGGCGCTCCGTTTACGGATTGTTCCTGCCTCGTTTTGTATTCTTGCTGTGACTGGCGCAACACTGGATGCATAGAATAATTTAACATGTACTACGAAGATATTTCAATGTTCCTTAAAAGTTTTGAAGAATCAGCATTCTAAGTTTACAGATGGCTTAACGTCTATTACAGAGCTGATTGTGTGGCGATTGAATATTTGGAGAAAGAAAAGGAAGGACAGGAATTGGGGGTTAGTACGTTTGAAATAGACAGTACTGCTGCAATAAATTATTTCATCGAAGGTAGCACACGGCGCAGCAAGCATCTTGCGTGAGGCATGAACAATCACTGCGCCACCATGTTCCCATATTTAATAACATGTTTTAACTCCTATCATCTTGAAAATGATATCAAGTATACATCTCAGTATTTTAGTTATTCAGAGAGCTGTAATATCACAAATGTAATGGATTCTGTGTCCTGTCGGAGGAAGAGAAAGCCGGTTTAAGAAGCACGTAGTGATTCACACACATAGAGCACATATAAGATCAAATACAAAACAAAGCATTTAACGTGCTACTTTAGTTACAATGGGATTTGAGAAACTAGTAAACGAAACGATATTAAGATGAAGTTTATGATGTTCTTCTTTAATGACAAAATAAACTACGTGATTAAAGTGGAAATTTAGAGATTAAAGTTGACATTTCGTGCTTTTTTCCCCACTGTGTGCCTACTTTTTTCCCTGTACCCTAATAAACTTTCATATGACACTCAGATGGTGGGCCACAACTCACCTTTTCACGGCAACTTTGATATCTGACAACTTTTTTTATTTCGGGCACTGTGCGACTTTGTGAACTTGAGCTTTCGAGTTTCTCTGACACTCTGTGTCACTCGATCAACTTCCTTTTGTTGTTTATACTACTGTTTAAACCAACAAATAGTATGTTTTTCCTTGCCTCCACTTGGTATTCGCTGAAATTCTTCTATTTCCCCCTGTGCTTTTGCCATTGCCTTTTCACTGAATGCTAAGCTTAAGGGCTATTAATATTGATTTGCATATTCCAAGAGGCGTAATTCTAGGAGGAGATGGGGCGGGACAGCAGGCGCGTGCACGTGCGTTACTTTTCACGCTGACCAGGATTTATGTAGCGGAAGAACGTGGAAGTTGCCGTTCGCACAGATTTATGCATCTGGATTTTTTTGTGCATAAGCACATTTCCGCTTTTGTCTGTACACCATGGTAGAGTGTGAATTCTATGCACGGCGTTATGCATGAGACCCCAGGACATATACAACACTCTCTGCCTTAGCCAGGCAAACAGTATTATTAAAGTCCTCAGCCATCCTGCACAGCTGCTTCTCTTACTCCTCTTACAGATTCTGGAAAATGGTATAGTCTCATTGTCACTGACAGCAGTAGATTCAGAGACAGTTTCTGTACACAGATCAAAAGATTACTTAACAGCAAATCCTAAAAACAAATATTGTAACATAAAAAAACACTCTGAGTGTGTGTGCATGTGTATGTGTAAATATATATATTATTACGCATGCAAGCATGGTTAGAGTCTCACAGACTTTGCTTAATGGAAAGAGAAAGGGGATTGCACAGTTACTATCTATCTATCTATCTATCTAATATGTGTGTATATGTATATATATATATATATACATATACATACACACATAATAGAAAATGTATATATTGCATATAATATATATATTTTGCCTGCTATGTAAATGTGTGCATACAGCTGTGAGTGTATGTGTCTTTGTTTGTATTGTGTTGCAGTTCCTGTTCTGAGGAGAAATGCAATTACAAATTTCACTGTACTATAGATGTACACTATGTATTTTGCACACATGACAATAAATTTGAACTTAAATTACTTCATTCTTAATTACTATAAATAGGTTACCTCTGCCTCTGTTGGGCGAGTATAAAACAACGGTTGACAGTAGTATAATAAAATGGGCAGGACTGAGTATGTTTTGAACTCAAGTACTAGCTAGCTTAAACACTGAGCATGGGAGAAGACAGCATGCTGAAAACATTTTACAAACTGGGTCAACTTTTTTAGCCCTGGACAGCAGGAGCTAAAAGTAGGCAAGATCTGGAGAAAGCAAGATCTGGGGGTGCAATTGTTGAGGAGGAGGTTGTCATAGCTATCACAGCAGGAAACAGCACAGGAACAGGCTGAGAACATGTGAACCAGAGAAGCAACTGGCAAGAGGGATGGTGGAGAAATGTTATTTACCATAAGAGACATGCTTCTCTTGGTGGCATTTATTTCTCTATCTTCTTTTCTTGTAAGAGAAGAATACTGTACATGTAGAGTGATATCAAAGAAGATGATCAGAATAGCAGCTGATCAGCTAATATACTATGAAGATTTGTACACCAGAGAATGTTTCATTTGTGTCATTTACAGTATCAGCTATACTGATTAAGCAAAGATTTTTTTAACTTTATGATTTATGAGCAACTGTTTATAGATCATAGAGATACTGCTACAGTAGCACAGCTTAATACAGTCTACTATTATTTTATTACCAGTGTTTAATTATTTTATAGAAGTTCCCAATATACTAATCAGTGTAGGAACCGAAATTGAATGCAAGCATTAAACTTGTTTCCTTTCTTACACAATTTTACTATTTCAAGAAGTGTTAGTCAACAATGCATTGAATAAAATTATAATTTCTAGTATCTCTGTAAAATATGCATAAACCAGAACAAATCAGGATTCACTCTTTATCTTTTATTTAAAATTATTCTTGATTAAGTAATTTAATTTGTATCCATATAAAACTTGATTTAGTATCTAAATGGCTTTCCACATTGAATAGCTCCAGTTGATTCCTTTGAATTATTTAAGGCAGTTACATGTGCAATGTGTTAACGAGGGTAAAGAAATTCACACAATATTCAACATGTACAGAGGATTATGTGACATGTGAATGTAAATCCCTATTTTTAAACTTTACATTTTCTGTCATATGAAAATTCAGGCATTTATGTATACAGTATTTAGGATCTCTTTTGTGCAGGACCCCTTACACCCCTCACATGGACTTTTCACACTTCTGCTATCCAAGAGAAGATACTGCAGCATCAAAGCCAGATCTACCAGGCTGCAGGAGAGTTTTTACCCCCAAGCTGTCAGACTCCTTAACACCATGCTACCCCCTGGGATCTTCCACACTGCTTCAACCACCTCTAAAAACAGAACTTTTATACATGCAAGTCACTTTCCTGCAAAGACGAGTGTGCATGTAGAAAAGAACTGAAAATCTCATACTGACCTTTAAGTATTTTGACACTTTTGATATCCTTCTGCTGTGAAACATTCTGACCTGTCATTGTTTACACGTCTTAAACAACTATTATCATACACTAATAATTTCTGTATTATCTATATCTATTATTTATTTATTATATTACATATCTATTGACTATATTTATGTATCTAGATTGCAAATACCATACATTGCATCACTGTTCATATTGCTAACTACACATCAATATTGTTGCTTCTTCTTTGTCTTGTCTTTGCATAATGTCTTGTTTGTGTTTTAATTTTAAATTTAAATTTTAATTCTACTTTTAATTTATTATTTGACGTCATGTGGTTGCACTGTGGACCCTGAGCTTCGCAGTTTCGTCTATCTGTATACTTGTATGTGGTTGAGATGACAATAAAGTTCATTTTGACTTTGACTGTAGCACAAATTGCTAAAAAATGCAATCCTGACCATGAGTAAAATGTGTCAGAACATGCATTACAGCTTGCTGTGTTTGGGGCTGCGCAGCCACAGACCAGTCAGAGCATTTAGTTCACCTCTGTCCACCACCAAAAGCACCTATAATGAGCATGTGAGCGTCAGAACAGAAACATGGAGCCATGGAAGGTGCCCTGGTCTGTTGAAACACATTTTCTTTTAGATCATATAGACGGCCAGGTGTGTACACATTCTTTACCTGAGCAAAAAAGCCTTTGTTTAATGTACTGGGAAAAACAAATTTGATCTATGGAGGCCTCACCTCACAACTTACAGGACTTAAAGGATCTCCTTCTAAGATCATGGTGATGGATACCACAGGACACCTACAGATGTCTTGTAGAGTCCATGCCCGGATGGGTAAGAACAGTTTTGGCAGTACGAGTGGGACCTACACAATACTAGGTACATGGTTTTGATGATGTGGCTGATCAGTGAGTACCTCTGCTTTAAAGGAGATCATTGAAGATTCTACTTTTAGGTTCCATCCTGCTCTATGCATTTTACTGTGACATTTCCAAAATTTAGTGCTTCAGACTCAAATAAACCTAGTAGAGATTACAGGAGAATAAACTTCTTGGGGATGAGATATACAGTCAATGTTCCCTATAATTTTTGAAACAAAGCTATCTAAAAATGTAATTTTCACTTAAATAATCCTAAAATGTGTAGGTGAATCACTGTTATCATAAAGTAATAGTGATTTACACTTAAATATCTGCCCATAAATCTCAAGGGATGCTGCTCTCACAATGCAAGACAAAGAAAAAAGGAATAAAGAAAGCAGTACAGTTCGGTGTTGCAGTAAGGTCACTAATTCTGACTTTTACATTTTTTCTACTCTAAGAACACCAAAATTCCAATTCACCATTTACTCTTCATTTGCAGATTATATTATAAACCCTAACGTTTTAGAAGATAGGCTTTCTTCTTGATTCTTTTTATCAACTCCCCTCTATCAGGGTCAAAGGCATAATGACACATTTAATACATTTTTGACAAATGAGTGACTTAATGGCACATATGAAATAAATATCAAATGTTTTAACTTAACTTGAAACATAGCAACAATGTACTGTATGTGACTATTGAGCGCTTCTGACGGAATGGCATAATACCCATACAGCAAATAGCTTTGTACTGCTTACCCACAGAAAGCACTTAACCGGCAACATGACCTACAAACAAATTTTATATAATGTAACAGAACTTCTGTATTAAAATGGTTAGGAAAAAACTACCATTTCTACATGCTAATAAAGACATTTTGGCACTTTACAACATCCTTGATCAATATAACATCAAATTCTTCACCTGCCAGGCTGATTAAAATGGCGATTATGAAATAATGAAAATAGAAAGCTGTCATTGATGCAAATAGTCAGTTGCAAAAAGTAAAGGAAGCATCTGTGATTATCCGGAACAACTATAATTTGCACTATATAGCAATTTTTAGAATTGTATAATAATAAAATTGATATGTACAACATGAATACAGTTATCTGAGGAAGCTCTCTGACTAAAAACTAACTTTGGTGGACCATACATAGACAGTAAAATGAAACCTACTGTATGCACAAATGTTGGCTAATTACAACTTTATAAAGAGTTCACCTTTTTATCTTGTCCTTAATTTGCTTTTAATAGATTAACAGTGGGGGTTTCATATATCGAGCCCAAATCCTGGGACCCTCATGAAAATTAAACTAACCAAGTCTCTGAAGCCGAACCAAGATGTAGTTTTTAGGATGTCAAGCTACCTGTTTTTGGGTAAGACAGAGGCCTCAGTAAGGTAGGCCAACTGATTTAATAATAACTAGCTGTGTTACCCATTTAAGAAGAGTTGAAATCCAAGCTATCAACGTAGTCCTCAGCATTAATATTTTCAGTGCACCATCTATTGGAATATATTTTGTAATGCATGTAGTACTAAAATGCATTACTAAAAATATTTGTGATGCACCATTTATTGGAATGAGAAATGTAATGCATTTTATTACTACAAATATTTGTGATGTGTCATCTGTTGGAATAACAGTCATAACAACGAGAAACTGACACACTGATACATAAACACAGACACTTATCCTTTTATTAAGGTAGATTATTCTATAACTCTCTAGTTGTCGTGGAGTGAGTACGGCAACGTGCTGTAATCAAAGCATGTTCCCAACCTCTCTCTCTCTCATTGTGTTTTCTACTCTTAAGACCTAGTGATAGGTATTGGCCTCTATGGGGCAGCTGAGTTAGAATATTAAGGAGAAATCATATTGATGGCTATAACGTTACTTTTTTTCCCTGCAAATCCTGGAACAAGCACTGAGTGATTTACAACTCCATAGCATTTTTTTAATTTTTTTGTGAATCCAACAATTTTGATTTTCAGACTTTCAAAGTGTTCAAGGAGTTAATTAAGGATTTTGAAAGCACCAGCGCCTCCCGTATTTCACAGGTTGAATTCAGCATCTTATGGGGGGGCCAGACTTTACCTTGGGAGCATCATGAATAGTATGTGACAGAAATCCACCCAGGAACAGGGGCACAATTATGCACATACCCACCCTCCCTCACACCAAACCAATTTAGGGTCAACAGTTAAGTTAACCTGTACATGTTTGGAATGCAGGAGAAAAACTGAGTGCACACAGAAAAATGCTCACAGTAACTGGAAAATGCCTGACTAAGCCCAATATACAAAGGTTCAAACATAGTTACCTTAAGGTCTTGGAAAGCATACAGATCATGTTCTTCATTCAGGTTCTGATGTACAAGAAATCTGATTCTATTACACATACTTGTGGTTCAAATTTAAATAGTAAACTTGAATGTATGCTTAAACCTTAACAGATTAACCAGGAACTCAAGCAACCAGGGCTTGGTCTATTTCATTTCTTTAAAGCTGAAAATGAGTGAAAATAGAAAGCAAGATAAAATGAAATGGCTTTTTAAGGTGATTCTTCCAAATTCTTTTTTACCACTGATCTACAGCCTTTTGAAACAAGACTTGAGAATCTGAACACTGGAAATAATGCAAGAAAGAATCTTATTCATGTGTACAGGAACAAGAAGTGGGAAAGGTATTATAATAACATAATTTAATCATTTAATTGATTTCTATAATGTGAACTACAACTGCTACTAAATTAAGAAAAAACCCATAAAATCTCAATACTATATTTCATTTGTTTAGATATAATTACAAAGGATTTCAGTTTAAGTAACTGGTTCAAAAACTAAGCACTAGGTACTATTCACACAATCCTTTTCATAGCAAGATGAGTTAATCAGAAGTTACATAAAAGTACAATGAAATCTAACACAGCTGGGCTAAAAGAATTCTAGATTAAACTATTTGTTCTCTATTTTGTTAGTTTTCCCTCCTTCTGGATACAAAATACTTCTGAGCATCAGAGATGTTTTTTTTCTTGTTCTAATATCTAAAATATATATTTTTCACTCTCCTTTTCTTCTCAGCTATTCCAGCATATTAGCTAAAATGTTTAACAGCAATACCGTGAGGCTAAATTGCAAAATAAATAAATAAAATAAAGAGAAGATTGACTAGTTGACAGAGCTGCCTCACAATTAAGCAACTGCCAGAAACTATCATTCTTAGGTATGTCTGAACAACATGCAGAAGTACCCCAGTCATTTAATTCTAACCATGCTTCAATCTGTTGTGCTTTCTAAAACTGAAAAAATGAAAAAACTCAAATGAAATATAATACTTTATAACATGTCCAACTTAAAAGCTGACAACTTTATAAAATGAGCCTTTTTTCGATCTCTGTGAACAGCAAATACAATATCGCTCTGTTGAGTGCCACATAAATTGTGGTCATCAAAAAAAAAATATAAAAAATAAGTTACGCCTGTAAGGAAGATGAAAAACTGTCTTGTAGCACAAACTGCTTTATTTCCCTTCTTAAAGATTTATTAATTCAGTGGACATCTCATATTTTAAAAAGTTCTTTATAGTCAGTTAAAGAGAATATCATCATTCAATAAGAGGCAGCATATACTCTCACTTTTGTGACAGCAGTGTACTTAGAAAGAAATGTATTTGTAAAGTCTCTGATAGAATAAATTCACTTTAATGTTGTTTATCTTGAGTGCATCCTATTGCTGTTGCTTTTGTTTTAAGTAGAATGTACACTGCCAACATAATGTGCCTTTTAATGAGATACTACTCTCTTTTAAAATTCCACATGCATGTTTTATGCCTAGAGCTTTTCCTGTGGACAGACTGTAACCATGACAGCAATCTATTTGAACAGTAAGAAATTATCGTTTATTTTGGCAAATCAGACAGCAGTTAAAGTAGCAAACTCAGAAGAAAAAAACAGGGCTTAGTTGTGATTTTGTATTTCATAAAACAGATTCTACAGTCTGCATCAATATTTGTCATGAGGGCTTCTGGTTAAAGCTAGAAGGCTATTGCACAGCAAGATGTTTAACATCACCATGTTCAATTCCCTAGGCAATATCTTCTGATTGCTGGCAGTGAGCTTAAATTACATTAGCTAGTTCTCCAAATCCCAGCATTGATTAGAAAGAGGATTGCACTGAAAAAGCCTAACCAGTCTCAAGTGAAAAGTATCTTAAAGAAGCTGCTTTTATAACAACAAAACCACGTTACTTATTGTTGAAATGTCACACAAAATGACTTTACTTTTGTATAATCTGTACTGTTCCAAATAGATGTATAAAATAACAAATCCACAAGATTCATGGAGTTAGTAATTTAGTAAAAAGATTGATTTTCAAGTAAAGCATGTCTGTATGCTATAAGGATATTATTTTGTTCAAATAATCACATATTATCTAGAATTCCTTAAAATTGCTAAGTTTGATGTTCTATCAAATTCTTACTGTATACACTCTTAAAAATAAAGGTGCCAGCGTGGTTCTTCAGAGTGATGCCATAGGGGATCCATTTTTGGTTTATAAAAGACCCATCCACATAGAGGTTCCAGAAATAACTTTTACTTATTTAGATCCATAACATGCTTCATACAGATTTGTGAACTACCAATAGGTCATCATTTTAAGTGGACCATGCTGCATACATCCAGTTTCCAGGATTTCTGAATCTGTAAAGCACCTCATCATACATTATGAGTTTTTTTTTTGTCTGCATATTAGGAAGTTTTTCAAAGCACAAGAACCAACTTCATATTCAAAGAAGCTATCCAAGAATGAAATGCTCGTTTGTCAAGCAATGGCTTAATGAGAAACCACACAACCCAGTAAAGAACCATTATTTTTAAGAGTGTACAGTACAAAGAAGTCAGGCAAAGTGACATCTTTTATTGGCTAACCAAAAAAATTAGAATATGCAAGATTATGAGGCAGCTCGGGCCTCTTCTTTAGTCAAGATGCATTCATAATGGCTAACACGGTACAACACCCTAGTACTAAGAGTGTTAAATAAATTTATTTCATTGCTTTACATCATGATGTTATCTAAATCAAGCATGTTGCATACTGATTAGTATAAGGAAGTAAGACTTTCACTCCCAACATGTCACAATAAAGACCCTACAAATACACTTTATATACACACATACATACCGTACATAATGATCTTACAAACATACACTCACATACACAGACATTTTGCATATGCCACGCATCACTTCCAATTTAAGACATACTTTACTTAATATGTTTCCAAATTTAAAATGTGTTTCTTAAATTCAATGTATTTCATTGTCACACCTCAAAAGTCTTAAATCATGTAATTTGGGGGAAAACTATCAGATGTAAATCCAAACACAGACAGTATAAAAACATAATAAAAATAAAAAAACAATTAATAAAAATAAAATTGCTGCCGGAATGAACCTCATTTGGGCTTGTGAAAAGGAAAGCGCAATTCTATGTGCCCAGCGATTCTACAAGGAAAATAAAGTATTATTCCAGTATGTTTACTTTTAATTCTTGTATATGGCAGGATTTTTTTTTCCCCTCTCAATCTGTTTTTGAAACCGGGTGCATGTTAAACGTGGGGGTATCTTAAAGTTTTAAAAGATTTATTATAGCTTTCTCTACTTTAAAACAATAGGGTTTTCTAAACACTCTTTTTTGATCCTGCTTGATTATTTCTTCTACATTCAGATTCTGTACCTTTTTGTTTAATCCAGAATCCATAGTCATACAGGAGTTACTTTTTTATGACACAAGCACTATAGATTCCTGTAAGTGACATGTTTTAGGGGAATAGGGTTTGATTGTTTTCTATCTATGATATGCATTAGTTATGCTTTCTAGAGACCAATTAGGAGTGTACCAAAGGGATTATTGAGAGGTGTAGTACAACAAGGAGCATTTCAAGAATTAACACATGTAGTCAACAACAAGCAGGGATCAAGTCCTTTGGTAAGTCCAGCCATCAATAGACAACTAGGACTAATCTCTTCAATACTGGATAATCATGTGTTGACCAAATAGTCTTTTCTCACCCTTATGAATTGTTCTATCAGGGTTAAAGATACAATCCTTTAAAACAGATTATGCAACGGATTTCAATCTATTTTTTTCATTCATTTACATTCACTTTATTTTTATACATCACACTTCACTGTTTGCAGGCACAGTGTGCTGTAACAAGTTCAGTGTTTCACATGCAAGTTGTAGGAGCAGCAGCTGGGCTCTGGAAGGACAGGTATGGGGAAGTAAAACAGGGTTGCACCATCTGTAACTGATTCCATTTTGCTTTCCTTAGCCTGGAGGACCAGTAGAGCGATAAACAATGATGACACTTCTGGCCTTGAGATACTGGCCCTGCCCCTTCCACCCTGGGACTACTCTAAGAGATGACATGATCAGAATCCCATCATCAATCCTGACCCGGTTCTTGAAGAGAACGCTACCTGCAAGAAGGAACACAACAACAAGAATAGCTTGATAGAACTATTGTTCCCATATTTTAGTTATGTTTAGCATACACATGGGGCCAAAGTCTGTTGTATATTAAATGGGGACTAGCAAACACCCCCAAACTGCTTAGGTGGTCTTTTGATTTTTCTTTACAACAGGTAGATACAGATACCAACTTTAAAAATGACCAATTACACAATGACTTCATACGAAGACACTGCTTTGTTTAAACAGATAGGAAAACAAAGTGGTTTGAAACTTTGAACTTTTAAAAAAATTGATATCTATAAACTCTGAGCTTACATTTTAAAAAGCTTAGAGTTAACTCGTGACTTCTAACATGTCAATCATACTACAGTATTTATAAGCAAAGTCAACAATACATAATTACCATGTAAATGCAGTTTTTAATATTAAGAAGAATAATTATTTCATTAGAGCAAGTGAGTGCTAACTTTACTTTCTCATACAGTATATCCTACATATTGATTCTGAAGTCAGCACTGAGGTGCTATTGGTGGAGTTTACACATTTTCATTACATGTGTGTAGGTATTCCACTCATATATGAAAGGTGTGCTGTGTTGTGTTAACTGTAACCCTAAATTGTCCCTGTGGGAGTGTAAAACCACTGATCTCAGCTTGGTTCATGCCATGCACCTAGTGTTGCTGGGATAGCAACCAGACTTTCTTCTTTAATATCTTTAACATCTAGGGTTGCTTGAAACTCTTGCCCCTGGAATACGGAATGGATTACGTCAACCTGATTATTGGTAGTTTGGATGAATAGAAGAAATTATTTCTTAAATATGCTTACATGGTTAAAGGATGAAAAAAAGGCCATTTTCATTAAATGTGTATGTGAGGAAGAGGAAGACGGAAACTAAGGTATATCAAACTATTACTACTAGGAATTTATAATTGCTTATCATCATATATATGTATCATGTCATCCCACAATTTAAGATTGGCACAAATCAAACCACAAGTTCCTTTCAGAGATGAAAAGCATTACAAATACAATGTTGTGTACTGTAAGGTCAAGTACATTAATGGTAAAATTCATAAATCATTCATTTGCAATGGAACAGAGCGATAACTATTTAAAAATTACTTAAGGATTGAAATAAAATTGACATTTATTTTAAGAAATCTAGACTTTTTCGTGCCTGAGAAACACTGTAAAATATATATTTGGTGTGAAATCCATTGTTATGTCATAAAAATATTTTTGAAAGCAAATTGTTTTTCTCCAGCAGATTGCCTAAATAACTATGTGTTACATTTCCCATCTAATTGGAGTCTGTCTACTGATTTTTAAAATTCATTTTTCAATAGATTATCTTGTTTTGTTACATCTATTTATAACTTTATTATTTTTGTACCAAACAGAAAAAACAAAGGTTTTTTAAAATAAAAACAAAGAATAGTTATGAACATACTAGATGTGTTACCCGACGGGCTTTGGTGGTAGTGCTTCGATTAAATCAGTTGTATCAGAAGTAGTGTATAACCAAGTACTTTTCTGTATTCTAATATATACCATATCTATCATCTATCTCTATATATCTATAGCTACTGTATATCTATACTGTATATACAGAGAAGGAGAGACAGAGAGAGAGAGATCTCTTTATATACAATACCATTTATTTTTGTATAGCCCAAAATCACACAAGTGCAGCAATGGGCTTTAACAGGCCCTGCCTCTTGACAGTCCCCCAGCCTTGACTCTCTAAGAAGACAAGGAAAAACTCCCCCAAAAAAAAAAACATTGTAGGGAAAAAAATGGAAGAAACCTTGGGAAAGGCAGTTCAAAGAGACACCCCTTATCAGGTAGGCTGGGCGTGCAGTGGATGCCAAAAAGAAGAGGGTCAATATAATACAATACAATACAATACACAAAACAGAACAAATCCTAAATACAGTATAAAAATAAAAATTTTATAAGTACTGAGCAGAATTTAACAATAGATGATATCACATAATATGATTTGGATTTGTTTAGAGTCCTGGAGACCTCAGCCATCCAGCTGCCTCCCCCATTTAGCCATTTCACAGCTGAAACAGCGCTGGGCCAGCCAATCTGATGAAAGGACCCCTCTACCCCATGATTCCTGTGATCCTCCATCAGGGATGACTTTACCTTGGGCAGGAAAAACAGCTTGGCAGGTGGGCCATGGCACCAAGTGCCACATTTGAGTACAAGAAGAGAAACAGAATAGGTGAGGGTTAGTAACAAATTATAACTATCATGTTACTTATGTTTTAGTGTTAATGACTAACAACAGAGATGCAGTCTGTACAGTTAATCAGGCGCTCTAGTCAGAATATGATAAACTGAAGTAGTGAGTCTTCAGCTGGGATTTAAAAGCTGAGACCGAAGGGGCATCTCTTATAGTAGACAATCTGCCCTAAACTTAATCAGGAGCCAGTGTAAGGATTTAAGAACTGGAGTTATATGTTCATATTTTCTTGTTCTTGTAATAATTCTTGCAGCACCATTTTGGATTTACTGGAGGCTGTATAAAGAACAGTTTGAACATCCAGTGAACATCGCATTGCAGTAGTCAATCCTACTAGAAATAAATGCATAAATTAATTTCTCAGAATCCTGTTTATTTCGAAAGCACCTTAATGTCCCAACATTTTTAAGATGGAAGAAACATGATTTGAACAACTTTGTAATATGCGCTTTAAATGACATGCTACAGTCAAAGATAACTCCTAGATTGCGGGCTGATTCAGTAAAATTAATAGGGATTCCAACTGAGTTAAATGGTGACAAAATATTGTTGTGATTAGCATCATTCCCTCCAACAATTAACATCTCTGTTTTATCTGTGTTTAAAGACAAGTGGTTCTCATCTATCCACTCCTTTAATTCACTAACACAACTAATTAAAGACAACATCGGAGAAATTTATTTGATCTAAATGAAAGGTATAACTGGGTGTCATCTGCATACTTCACTTCTGTGTATAATAGAGTGCTGTCAGCACATTTCTGTACATATTGGAATTGATTTGATAAATAAGAACTATACCAAGCGAGTACAATGCCTGTAAGGCCAACATCATTTTCTAGCCTGTGCAGTAAAATAGAATGGTCAATGGTGCCAAATGCTGCACTTAAGTCTAACATAATTACAGTGGAGTTTCCTTCATCAGAGGATATCAGAATGTCGCTTACAACCCGCGTTAGTGTCGTTTCTATACTATGACTAGTGCGAAAACCAGACTGGAATTTCTCAAATAAATTGTAATGCGTAAGGTATGACTGAAGCTGATTGGTGACTACTTTTTCTAGTGTTTTAGAGAGAAAGGGTAAATTTGAAGTAGGCCTATAATTATTTAGTATGTGTGGGTTTACAGTAGATATGACTTTTTAGGTAACGGTTTAATGACTGACGCTTTTAGTGCATCAGGTACTGTGCCATGCAATAATGAACTACTGATAATGGTTAGAATAGGTGCTGCAAGAACATCCATTGCACTTTTTACTAGTTCTGTTGGCACTGGATCTAGGGAACAAGTAGTGGGTTTCATTTTAGAAATTAAAGTTAAGACTTTCTGCTCAGTTACAGGATTAAAATTACTAAAGTGCTGAATGCAGTGAGAAGCAGGGTCTGCTAAGGTAGTATGCAGTTTGTACTGTGATGCTGAGATCTGGGATCTTATATTTTTAATTTTCTTATTGAAGAAGTTCATAAAGTCTGTACTGCTAATATCTGTTGGTATTTTGCACTGTAGAAATGAATTCCCATTTGTTAATTTAGCAACTGTTCTAAACAGTACCCGAGGATTTTTATTATTGCTATTTTGGTGAGAGGCTGGGGGCGGTACCCAGCCGGGGTGCCTGGAAGGACCACGAGAGGGCAGCCGCCATGGTTGGTATGGGGGCCACGGGAATGGAGCATGGAAGCTCAACCCTATAGGGGCCCATGGTCACCGCCAGGGGGCTCCCAAACACCTGAAAAGCCCTGGATGTCAGCACTTCCGCCACATCCGGAGGTTCTGGTGGAAGGATTACCAGGGACACCCGGACATCCTGGTGTGGCAGAAGTGCCGCAGGAAGCTCATCAGGAGGCACCTGGAGCATGGCCAGTTCAACTTAAAAGGGGCCGCCTTCCTCCATTCAGTAGCTGGAGTCGGGTGGAAGAGGACAGAGCTCGGAGGAGAGGAGTGGAGGCGGTGAAGGAAGGCTGGACAGTAGAGAGGCCCGGACTAAGGGTGTGTGGTTCTGGGGCATTGGGTTGTGTGCGTGACACTTGTAAATATTGTAAATCTGAATAAAGTGTGTGTGGTGTTTAAACCATCGGTGTCTGCCTGTCTGGTCTCCACACTGTTATTGTAGAATAGTATTCTAAGCAAGCTTAAAAGAGAGCTTTTTTATATTTTTTAACACTCTCTGTCCATGGAATTTGAAAGACATGTAGCTTTGTTGTTCTCCATCTGCGCTCCAGTTTTCAACACTCTAATTTAAGAGCTTGAGTGTTTTCATTAAACCAGGGAGAGTTTCTATGTGCTTTGATCACTTTTGTTTTAAGGGGAACCACTGTGTCCAGAGCATCTCTCAAGGTCACATTATAATGTGATGTTAACTGATCTAAATTGTTTTCCATGTTTACATTTGATGTTAACTGATCTAAATGGTTTTCCACAATTACACTCGACTTACGCAAAGTATCTATAATTTTGAAGCAGAATTACAATCTACATGTCGCACTGTCTTTGTTTAATCTGTGAGTGCATTGGCAAGGGCAGGACTAAATCAAATGTAATTAAGTAGTGATCACAAATAACTTCATTTAATGGAGTAATATTTAAATTTTGAATTTCAACTTTGTAAGTTATAATTAAATCTAATGTGTGGTTATGAATATGAGTTGGACCTTTGACAATCTGACAAAATCCTACTGAATTTAACAAATAAGTAAAACATTTGGTAAAAGTGTCAGTTTCCACATCAATGTGTACATTAAAATCCCCCATCAGTACTACATGATCATAATTTATAGACAAATCAGATAAAAGGTTGCTAAATTCAGTAATGAATAATGAATATGGCCCTGGTGGTCTGTATACTAGCACTATAATTGTGTTGGAATCTGTTTTAATATTTAAAGTGAATGCTTCAAAGGATGTAAAGTCATCTACATTTTTAGACGTGATTTGCATTTTGTTACAATGAATTATTCCAAGGCCTCCTCCTCGACCAGAATCTCTAGACTTATGAAGAAACAAGTATCCATCTGGTGATGCGTCAGCTAGGGGAACAGTGTCACATTTACTAAGCCAGGTTTCAGTGAGAAGACACAGATCAGATTTTGTAATTAATATAATATCATTTACCAAAATAGCTTTATTGACAAGAGAGCGAATGTTCAATAAGCAACATTTAAAACTGCATGCTTCTTTCTGAACTGGTGATATATTTTTTGTTTTGATTTGAAGTAAATTTCTATTACAGGTTCCCCTGGTGGAGGGTCTGGTTTTATCCCTTGGTCTAATTATACACCTTATTTTTTTATCTTTATATCTCTATATCTACAGTATCTCTATATCTATATGAATGATGGATAGGAGCAAGTGCTGATAGCGCATTGCTACACCCACTGCACCACCTGGATTGGGACCTGAGAGTAGCGGGTGACACCTCAGCACCACACTGTTTATATACGTACATATACATATACATATATACACACACATATATGCCAAAAAATGCCTCTCAAATAACACAAAGAGTACATGACACGTTTCGCCCTAAATTCTCTTGTGGGGATCGAACCTCAGGCGTCAAAAAGCCCCAGACATTGCATCATAGAGGCTAGTTCACTTACTTGACATGGTGAAAATCAGAGTATTACATCCATAGAACTTGTGGTTGAATATATATATACATATAAATAAAACCAGGGTTTAATAATATTAGTTTACTGGAGCTCCTTTCCATTGAACATGCTACAAATAATGCTAAAAACCTTCCTGCCATAGATCAGATCTTGCTTTTCCAAGTCACTTTGCCTTTGTGGATGGTCCTTAGAAAAAACAATTTTTTTTTTAATTATTCTTTTGAATTCAAACATGTAATTAGTCGGTAGTAGAAGTACTGTAGTGTTATAATTCATTTTAGTTTTTAAATTTTATTATGGCTTTATCCTGAATGCCACACCTAGAAAGTAAAGTTATATTACTAAAGTAGCCAACCCGTGGCGTACCATATGCTGCATAATCAGGCCGGTTTTTTAATGATTTTTAAGCACAGGGAGAAAATTAACATTTGGAAATCGGTAATGTAATATATCAGCAAGAAAAGCAACATTGTAACAATGCACGGAACGAACCAACACACAATCGTCCGTGACTGAAAACTGGCGGACCGCCATCACGTCTTCTCCTCCCAGATGAAGGGATGGGGGTGGACGGCGCTCAGGCGCGGAGGGTGGAACAGGAGGAGAGGAGAAGGACGTCCATTCCGCTCCCTCCGTCATGCTAGTCTGCTGATTTCTCGTTCAGTATGCACTGCCTGGTCATGTGCCCACCTCCAACTCGTCACTTGAGTCGTTGTCGTCTTTGCACAGTCCAGATGCACTTGTGACTCACATAGACTTTTCATTGCTCTTTGCGGTTTTGGCTGCTTTTCTATATATAATCCACCAAGACACCCGACCACGGTAGTAGCGAGGTGGGAGGGGGGTGTGTACAAAGGGTAGGGACGTAATCAGTGGGAGTGTATGAGTCACACTTAGTGGGAATTCCACGGTTTGCAGCCTGAATGGGGTTCAACGGCTTACTCACTCCTCTCTGCGCCGGGTAGACACACACTCAATCTCATGCATAATTATTTATTGAATGCTAAACACTTCTGGAAAGACATGGTTGTCTAAAACGGGTTGGTATGAGAGTACAACAGTAAGTGAATGAAAAGATGGAACTGTGGAGAGAGCAAAACACAACACAATAGTGAACCCGCGGCATAACAAACGCCACATAATTATTTATTGATGGTTGAACACTTCTGGAAAGACACAGTTGTCTAAAAAGGGAGGGTTTGAGGATACAACAGAAAGTAAATGAAAAGATGGAACTCTGGAGAAAGCAACATATAATTGTCCGTGAGTAAAGACTGGTTTTGGCAGATACAGGCATATCTTTTTGAAAGTTTGTCCTTGTGCTTTATTAATTGTCATCGCAAATGCCAATCGAACAGGAAATTGTCTTCGGGTAAAAGTAAAAGGCAAATTTGAATCTGACGGGGTCAGGCATATCTGGGGAATAAGGACATTTTGTGAGGTTGCAGATGTGATAGTTTTACACTCCAGTACATTACGGTGATGGGTGCTAACAGACAGTCTAGTGCCATTACAAAGACCTTTTGCAGGCAGGAGGTTTCTGAGAAGCATGATGACGGATCCATTTTAAATTTTGAGTTTATGTGGAGGCATGCCAGTAGGAGTAAGACTATTAAGAAATTCCTCGGGGAATAAAAGTTGATCTGCAGGATCATCTGTGATGATGGAGTCCAAGCTCGTGAAAGTCACCTCATTGTTAGGGATAAGTTTTAAAACTTCTTCATTAAGGTATAGTGAGTCTTCGTTGGTGACGCTTAATATAGCTCGCGTGCTGAGTTGTTCCAGAGTGACAGTTGAGAAGTCAATGTCGCCATACAGTTGTTGAACAGGTTCAGAAATTAAAGGAAAACAATGTGAAGGCAATGTCACATGTGTTCCGTTTATCCCGTCTCCAACATCAAGGAGCCATTGTGCGAAATGTTGTTCTTCATGAAGAGCTCTCATATTTGTTGTCAGTGTAAAAACATGCATGTGACGCCACAAAGGGTGCTTGTTAATGCAACTGGCGATAGTAAGCGCGTGGGAGCCACGCATAATGACGGGGAGAATTTGTCGGAAATCTCCACCCAACAGTATTGTTTTGCCTCCAAAAGGCTGCATGTCACCCGTGAGGTCACGTAATAACCTGTCAACTGCCTGGAATGCGTATGCGTGTGTCATTGGCGCCTCGTCCCATATAATAACTTTGGATTGTAGAAGATGTTGAATATGTGGTGAGAAAGGTTTGATGTTGCATGTGGAAGTAGTAGTGAGCTTCAACGATATTTTAAAAACAGAATGGGCAGTTCGTCCACCCTGTAATAATAATGTTGCAGCTATTCCTGTAGATGCTACGGTTGTAGGAATGTCTCCCCTAGCTCTGATGGTATGAATCAGGGTTTTGTACACAAAGGTTTTCCCTGTTCCTGCAGGACCATCCAAGAAGAAGCATCTGGGATGGGAATTGTTATATGCAGCGTGTAAAACAGTATGAACAGCGTGTTTCTGTTCTGTGTTGAGTTTGTCATAGTGTTCTATAGCGTGTGAGTTTTCAGCCTGAGCGTCGAAGGTGGGAGATGAATGACACAGTGGAGGAATGTCAGTGGGGGGAAGGTGTAATTTGTGCAGGTTGAAGCCATGTGGTTGCAGCATGTCATTAATGTCAGAGAAAGCATTCATGCAAGCAGTGGTTGTGGAATATTTTGTGAGAAAATCTTCGAAAAGGGAGAGTTTGTGTGTCCCAAAGGTGTGGAATGTTGTGTGGTTCACCGAAGACACAGATGAAAACGAACATTTCTCGCAAAAATTGTGGCATTCGTATCTGGGATGCCTCTGAAAGAGTATCATGCCATATCTTGTCGTTTTAAGAAGACCTAAGTCTTGGCAAGCTTCCTTGAAACTGTCACATTCGATACCATTGACCGTTCGTAGATGGTGAAAACGCAACGGGTAAGGAGAAGTCTGAGGTAATAACATTCGGTGTCGTTAATGGCAACAACAGGCATTCTACCGATCACTTTTGTCCCTCCTCTTATTCTCTTTTTCCATTTTCCAGAGGATTTTTGAAATGTGTTCCTTTCGCATGGTTTTTCATGGTGGACGCGGTCGGGTGTCGAAACCGAAAAGAATAATGAAAAGTCAACGTGGCTCAGACGTGCATGTGGACTCCTAGCACAGACAAAAGGGACCAACTGGGTGGTCGGTGAGTTTTTGCGTCCGGGCACATGGGCAGGCAGTGTGAATGCCTAGAGAGCGAGGGTAGACGCGGGCCGGTGAAAAAGGAGTGTTGGTGGGCAGGGAAACGTCTTCCGTGTTCCTGCAGGAGCATCTAAGAAGACACATGTTTGTTGCGGATGCTAATTGCTGTATGTAGCGTGTAAAACAGTTTGCTATGGTGCACGCGGTCGTGCGTTGTAACCGAAAACTCGTTTTTTAAAGACTGCTTACTTCATTGTGTTTTAACATCAGTTGTAAAGAAATGTTTTAAGGATCCCATGGTATACCCCTCAAAAACAGTTTTACACGCTGCATATGGCGATTCACCTCCGCGAGAAACATGCCTCTATGAACAGTCAACGTGGCTCGGAGGTGCATGTGGCCTCTACGACAGACGAATATAAATGATGCCATTTTTTCTATGTCGTCGCGTCCGAGTTGGCGTGGCTCTGCGAGTTGTCATCGTATCCAATGGTCTTGGAGTTGGTGGGCATGGCTCCTTCCTGCGTGCGCTATAGGTGTCTTACTTGTCGGCGGCTTAGTGAATCCACGCCCCTTCCGGCATGATTTCCATGGGTGTCTTGCCTTAGTGAATTATATATATAGATAGCATATTACTTCAACTTATTACATACATTATTGACAGGTGGCACATTTATGTGGCCCCTGCAATGAACTAAATGTTTTAAGAAGTAAAATAATACTGGGGACTATGTACAATAACCTCCGCAGTCTATATTATGTCAGTGGGATACCCTTTTTCTGAGATGCACAGATGATTAAACAGACCAATATATACCGTCACTCCTGGGTTGTGTTGTACCCAGGACTTGAAGTAAGGCTGGTACACTATACTGTAGCTGCACTTTCCTGTTTCTGCTTTATGAACAACAACGTAGTGGCTCATTGGTCTGACTCTAAGGGGACACCCCAGTTCTCACAAATATTGCATGTATTTTATTACCAAGGTAGAATCCCCCCACGCCGTTCTTTAAAATGCTTGTATATAATGCTTACTCAGCAATCCATGGCAGACAAACCCCCCCAGGCATGCTCAAATTTGTATGCATTTTAAACTGCATCACGAGCAGAAAGCAGAAGCTGACATAACAATGAGTACTGCGTGTGCCATTTCATCCTCTACGTCTCTCTCACCTAATTTTGACTGTGGTGAAGCAACAACTATGTTTATAGCCACACTGCCTGGCATACACTCGAACTTTACAATGCTTGAAAATCACATGTTCTTTGAGCTTTGCTAAAGTTTCTTCTTTCCGTTTTGCTTCTGCTAGCGGCCTTTATTTGCATTAATTGGCAAGCCCCATTTCTCTTTGTGATTCCTTGTCAGCGCTCAGCTGCTAAAGGACAGTGTGTTAGTATAGCCTCTCTACAGTACTATAAACAAACAAAAAACTGGATCGGCTTGTTTAACTTCCTTCTCTGACATCATGAAATTTAAATCAAATCAGTCAAAGTTTTTTAGATTTTGGGATATTTAGTCTTTTCTTAGCAGATACCTAATACCCGAGATATACAATCCATCCATCCATCCATTATCCAACCCGCTATATCCTAACTACAGGGTCACAGGGCGCAAGGCAGGAAACAAACCCTGGGTAGGGCGCCAGCCCACCGCAGGGTGCTCACACACACACACACACCCACACACCAAGCGCACACTAAGGACAATTTAGAATCGGCAATGCACCTAACCTGCATGTCTTTGGACTGTGGGAGGAAACCGGAGTGCCCGGAGGAAACTCACGCAGACACGGGGAGAACATGCAAACTCCACACAGGGAGGACCCGGGTGATATACAATCCAAATTTCAAATTTTTAACTCAATTGGGAAATGTTTTTGTATATATATATATATATACAGGTGCTGGTCATAAAATTAGAATATCATGACAAAGTTGATTTATTTCAGTAATTCCATTCAAAAAGTGAAACTTGTATATTAGATTCATTCATTACACACAGACTGATGTATTTCAAATGTTTATTTCTTTTAATCCTGATGATTATAACTGACAACTAATGAAAGTCCCAAATTCAGTATCTCGGAAAATTAGAATATCAATTAAGACCAATGCAAAAAAAGGATTTTTAGAAATGTTGGCCAACTGAAAGGTATGAACATGAAAAGTATGAGCATGTACAGCACTCAATATTTAGTTGGGGATCCTTTGGCCTGGATTGCTGCAGCAATGCGGTGTGGCATGGAGTCACAGTCTGTGGCACTGCTCAGGTGTTATGAAAGCCCATGTTACTCTGATAGTAGCCTTCAGCTCTTCTGAATTGTTGGGTCTGGTAGATTTTCTATGGGGTTAAGGTCAGGCGAGTTTGCTGGCCAATCAAGAACAGGGATACCATGGTCCTTAAACCAGGTACTGGTAGCTTTGGCACTGTGTGCAGGTGCCAGGTCCTGTTGGAAAATGAAATCTGCATCTCCATAAAGTTCGTCAGCAGCAGGAAGCATGAAGTGCTCTAAAAATTCCTGGTAGACAGCTGCGTTGACCTTGGACCAGAGAAAACACAATGGACCAACACCAGCAGATGACATGGCAGCCCAAACCATCACTGACTGTGAAAACTTTACACTGGACCTCAAGCAATGTGGATTCTGTGCCTCTCCTCTCTTCCTCCAGACTCTGGGACCTTGATTTCCAAAGGAAATGAAAAATTTACTTTCATCAGAGAACATAACTTTGGACCACTCAGCAGCAGTCCAGTCCTTTTTGTCTCTAGCCCAGGCGAGACGCTTCTGACGCTGTCTATTGTTCAAGAGTGGCTTGACACAAGGAATGCGACAGCTAAAACCCATGTCTTGCATACGTCTGTGTGTGGTGGTTCTTGAAGCACTGACTCCAGCTGCAGTCCACTCTTTGTGAATCTCCCCCACAGTTTTGAATGGGTTTTGTTTCACAATCCTCTCCAGCATGCGGTTATCCCTATTGCTTGCTTTTTTCTATCATATCTTGTCCTTCCCTTCGCCTCTCTATTAATGTGCTTGGACACAGAGCTCTGTGAACAGCCAGCCTCTTTAGCAATGACCTTTTGTGTCTTGCTCTCCTTGTGCAAGGTGTCAATGGTCGTCTTTTGGACAACTGTCAAGTCAGCAGTCTTCCCCATGATTGTGTAGCCTACAGAACTAGACTGAGAGACCATTTAAAGGCTTTTGCAGGTGTTTTGAGTTAATTAGCTGATTAGAGTGTGGCACCAGGTGTCTTCAATATTGAACCTTTTCACAATATTCTAATTTTCCGAGATACTGAATTTGGGACTTTCATTAGTTGTCAGTTATAATCATCAGGATTAAAAGAAATAAACATTTGAAATACATCAGTCTGTGTGTAATGAATGAATCTAATATACAAGTTTCACTTTTTGAATGGAATTACTGAAATAAATCAACTTTGTCATGATATTCTAATTTTATGACCAGCACCTGTATATATAAGTAGGACTATTTCATTACTTGTACTACTGGATCATCAAGCCACAGATAAAGAATTGAGACTAATTATTAAGTGGCGCTCATGTGGATTACAGTGTCTTGTGCTGCTAATATTTATTCTGCAATTAATCAAGAATGGTTGCTGCATTGTCTTGATGACTCCAGATCTAATTACTATAATTTCTTTCACCCTTTAATGTTCTCATTCAGATTTATTGGTATGTCTTACTCAGCAAAACTCTATTAGGATGTCAGTTCCAAATGACATGCAAAAAATATATGTACAGGTATACAAATTATGCTTACAGAATATGATAGGCTCTCATATTATAGGCTCATTTAAACATTCTACAATAAGTAGAATGCAAAAACATTTTAAAGAAACCATACAGGACAATATAATCTGACCCCTCTCTAGGGCTGGTTTCAGTTTTGTGCCCAGTGCTGCCTCGACCCCACTGCCTGATGATCTTAGCTTGATTTCTGTCTATGCAAACTTTGCTTATTATCCTCATATCTGTGAAGGTTTTTCTCCAGGTTCTTTAGTACTAAACCCTCATCCCAAAGATGTATTTTCAGGATAAAAGGTGACTCTAAATTGTCTGTATAAAAATGATTGTGACACTTTGTGTAAATGTGCCCTGTAAACTCTGACCAACATCATACTCAGGTTTGGTACCTACCTTGTTCCCAGTGTTGCCAAGACTAGCACCAGGTCCCCACAATCCTGAGGATTGGTTGATGGATGATATAGTCAATTCTGATACATCTTGTTTTATTTATTTAAGTTTTAAACAAAAATAATAAAATTGAATGATTTAAAAACTTTTCTTTAATTTGCAGTACACAATTTAAAAAATTTATTTTATATTGAATTATTTCAAATTTAATCATGGGAACTTGCACTCAAGTAACATGATGGCTGCTTTTAAAGACTACTACTGTATAACGTGATAACCATATACAAGGAAAGTAGGATCTTTTCATGATCAATGTATGCTTTCTTTCCTTACCAAGTTGAGAAATATTTTATTTGCAAACCATTTATCCTAGTGCTTTAATACAGAATGTTCTGTACTTGTTCTGTACAAAGCCTGCATGTAAAACATCACTAGTTATATATACTCCCTAAAGCCTGGCAGTTCTGATTTATCTTTATATTGCTCTACTACGTAAAGTAAATTTCACTGACATTATTTGAAATGTCATTTCTTTGTACACAGCAGGAACAGCGAACATCATTTAAAACTGTATTTCAATTAAAAATTATAAATGTCTCAACTCTCAGATACTTCCAAATTACATTTTTTTCATTTAGGATTGTGCTTTTCATATATAAAAATAGTAAATGATATGGACATCAAAGGAAAATATATACTCTATGAATTAACTGATTCATAGGGGTTGCCCAAAAAAAAATGTCAGTACTTTCTATACTTCAGTCTTTATTAACAGGAGAAACCTGCAATTTATCTTGTGGTTAACTTGAAATGTCCTGATTGCTGCTGCACTGCTGCAGAATAATCAGTTTCTTCCTGCATGTGCAGTTAGCCCTCAAAATGGAGTCATGTGGTAATGCATGATTTAAACATTTTCTGGTAAAGAAATAAACATTTGCAAGCAGTTGAAAAGCATATAGGAGACAGTGCTGTTGATAAATCCACTGTCAGACTATGGACTTCATAAACTGTAGGTTCTGAGAAAGGTCAATTTGAACTTTGCCCTGGCCAGCCCACACTATCTAGGTTAACATGCTGCTGAACATATCAATGGAGAACTAACAAATTATAACCTGAGCACTTGCAAATGATCTCTCTGGATTCAGTGGGAGTGTGAACAACTTTGATTCCATATGATATTGAAAAGAGGGGTTACATGAAGCTTAACGAAATCAAATCAGATTGTCACATACAAATTATACATACAGTACAATATGTAGTGAAATGCTTAGTTGCTCAACTCCAGTGACTGTGCCTTTAAGAAGATTATAAAAACATCATTTTAAAATGTCAAAATCATTAACAGAATTTTAAATATGTGATAAATAAAAACTAAATAACTTAATGTAAGAGAGTTAACAATAGGGCACTTAATTTCAAGGTGCACTTTATTCAAGGTGCAGATGGACTAAGAAAAAAACCCTCCTCCTTATTCTCTCTAAACTGGACTTTAGGGAGCAAGTACCGTTTCCCTGACCACAGCACAGAAATAAAGCCAGTTGACGGAATGGTTGGTATCTTTGATAACTTTCTTTGCCCTGGTCTGACATCGATGGTGTAGATGTCCTACAAGTTAGGCAGTGCACATTCAGTAATGTATTCAAATGACCACATCAGTGCCATGCAGTCCTGCTATGTGCTGCTCCCAAACCAGGCAGTAATCATTCCTATCAGGATACTTTCAATGGTGAATATGTAGAGGCATCTGAGGTGGTAGAGACATTGTCATGCCTTTTATCAAAGTTTTGGTGTGTTTGGACCAGGTTAGATCCTCTGTGATATGGACACAGAGGTAACTGAAACTGGCCACTCTCTACATTAATACTGAGAGTGTGGTACAGTACTGCCTCTGCAGTTTCCTCCCAAAGTCCACAATCAGCTGCTTTGTATTGCTGACATCCTGAAGTAGACTTTTGTCCCAATAGTAGTGTAACAGACTCTGCACTTCATCCAGTTAAGTCTGCTCATTGTTACTAAATATCAGGCCTACCACAGCTGTAATATCAGCAAACCTGACAATGATATTAGAGTCATGTGCAGCCATGCAGTCATGTGTGTAGAGAGAGTTCAAAAACAGCCATGTGGAGCACCTGTGTTGAGAGTGAGGGATGATGAGGGCGTGGCCACCCACTTGAACTACCTGGGGGTCTGCCTATCAGAAAGTTAAAAATCCAGCTGCACAGATATAGGTCACTGAGCTTGGTGATGAGATTAGAGGGGTTTTCTGTATTAAATGCATCACAAAACTATGTGTATAGAAGTGTATTCAAATTTGTTCTTCTGTCATTATAGTTAAATAAAGGCTTTTGTCAGGGACTGTCACTGAAGAAACATGTGACTATTGCTTTGAGGCAGTGACCAAAAGTTAATCAAAACATGTGCCTTAAAAAAGACATTTAAGGTTACCCCCTTAGCAGGCAGTGCCATGGATACCATTATTTGGAATGCAGAAGGGATAGTTTTGGTAGACATTACACTACAGTCATACCAGTAACTCAGATCTGTACATTCACACTTAGAGACTTCATCTTCACACAGATTCTCTTGAAACCGTCCTTCAGTGCAACTACACTTAACGACACAAGTTTGAAAGCATAGGAAATAATCACAAATCTTGTTTGTTCTATTCTTTCTGATCCACCATACAGACCAAATCTTGCTTGTAGGTTTCCACTTGTCTGGAGTATTCGGGCGCCAGAAATCAGAAGGTTTTCGGTTCAAATCCTGTAAATGCCAGAAGTGACTGTACTCCATTGAGCCCTTGAGCAAGGCCCTTAACCTGCAATTATGTTTTCCTGGGTATAACATTTTCTCTACATTTAGCCCTGCAAGCAGGTCCTCCAACTTACAGGGAAAACTTGGAGGCTGAAGGCAAGATTAGCACTCCAGCTACCATAAAAAAACCTCACACTGTGTGGTGCTGAGGTGTCACTCGCTGCACTTGGGTCCCAATCCAGGAGGTTCATCGTTTTGTTGGGCACAGCAATGTGCTATCAGCGTATGCTCCCAACCTCGCTCTTGGAGTATTTGAAGATGCCATCCATGGTAGGAAAGTGATAGCAACCTTTTTGAAGAAGTGCATGTAAGTGCAGAATTTTATAGGTTTCCCTATTAGTACATTCAAACAATTTTATAAAAAAGGCTATTGCAGAGGTTTCTAAGCTACTCATAAATATAGCAATACACTAAAGGATAATTGAACTTATGTCCAGATTTTAGCAAGGTTTAACCAGGGCAGTAGGCAGGGTCCCCAACATTAGCATTAATTTGCTGAGTTCACCAGTGACCTTGTTTGTTTGTTTAATTATTTTCTGAAAATTTGCCATGTGGCCAGGTTAGGCAAATGTGTTTTTCCCCAGTGCCCCATCATTTTTTGCAAGGCTAGTTTTACAAGTGTTGCATATTCTTGGATGGTTCTGGGACAGACTGATAAGCCAATGACCAATGTGATTGCTCCAAAACAACAAACAAATATGGCATTGTGGCAAGATGGTAAATATTTGGTACTAGTCATTTCACCATAGAATGATACAAGCTAAAAATGTATACATGCTGTAACATTCTGGCGTGCTTGGTGTCTTAGTTAACTGATATGAAAATTAGAGCATTTTACATTTTTTGGTTACTTCAAAGAGTCAGTTAGCAAATTTCTTTATGAACTATTTTTATAACAATTAATCATATTAAAAAACAGTGATAACAGAATGTGATTACATGTGTTAGTCTATATGAAACACATTTTTAACAGCACTTTACAATGTCATGTAGTTTAAAACTGAGCAAAAATAGTAGTTCAGGAGCATTCATACATAGAAAATTCGAATTCAAGAGATATGAAAATGGCATTGATTCATAACCGAAAGGGACAGCATTTTCATTTGTGTTCTGTTTTGTTGCACTCAAATAATTTTTTTCTCTTTTCTGCTTTATGTCCCAGTGCACCTCTTAAAACACATAGAAAACCTTTCGACAGTTTACCCAGATTTACTCTTCCAGTTTCCTTGGGTTTTTCTTATTCCTCTTGTAGGTCAGACATGTGACCTCTGTTGCCCTTCTAGATTGGTCACCCCAATTTTATTGGGTAGACCTTGCTGTTTTGGCCAGGTGTATTGTTTCTTTTTTGACAGTGAGACAGTGTCCTCTATGAGAGAAAGAGAGACTCCTCACCGTTTGTAAAGCCTTTGTGATACAATGTGACTGTGCCATGCAAGAAACTGGTGTTTTCCCTGGAAGCATCGCCTCATCTTTAGGAATCAGGGCTACCTGGATCCCTACATTAATACCAGAGCCCTTTGCACACTGGATTTTAATTTCTATTCCTAATCTGACCTCAGTTGTCCCAGCTGCACCTACTGCAATTTTAGATTCAGGCACATTTAAAGTAGGCACTGCATCTCTTATAAATGTTGGAATTGTGACTGCTCAGTTCCCTTCATTTAAATTTGCATATATTTTAGAGTATTGCTTATTTTTGTATCATCGTGACCAAAATTTCACACAATAATGCAAAAGTTGTCTTACTAACATCTATACTAATAAAAGGCAAAGCCCTCACTGACTCACTCACTCACTCACGCACTGACTCACTCACTCACTGACTCATCACTAATTCTCCAACTTCCTGTGTAGGTGGAAGGCTGAAATTTGGCAGGCTCATTCCTTACAGCTTACTTACAAAAGTTAGGCAGGTTTCATTTCGATAACTGGAACCTACTTTCGTCCATATATACGGCCATAGCCTTCAGCTCGGTCGCCGTGTGAGGCGGAGTTGCGTGCGCATCATCACGCCTCCCACGTAATTGCCCATATAAGGTAAATATTCGCGGGTGAAGGACTGGGCTTATGCAAACGAAGATGAGATGGTCAGGGAGACATGCTGCCGCTAAATATTCATGTGTGAAGGACTGTGCTTATGCAAACAAAGATGAGATGGTCAGGGAGACACGCTGCCGCTAAATATTCGGGGATGAAGGACTGTGCTTAGCATATTCATAAGTGCAGCTATTGTGGAAACCCTCTTGATGCTGAACAAGCCTTTTTACACATATCAATAGGAAAGTAAGGTGTAAAGCTTAAGTTTAAATTACGTTCATAGACACGCTGCCGCTAAGTATTCGCAGGCAAATCCACAACTTAATATCGGGAATGCCTGTTAAACATCTTAGATTCACGAGTACCGATTTGGGTAGTGATCACTTCGATGAATGAAACCTGTTCAAAAAACGCATTACACAATTGAGAAGGCAGCAAAGGAATATGAAGCGAGTGACACATACAAGCATATTAATAAGGGCAGCTACTGCGGAAACAAAGCACGGTGTAAACATAAAGTTTAAATTAAGTTCATAGACAGGCTGCCGCTGGCATTTGTCATGCCTACGACGAATACGATATTCGCGAGATACAAGTTTAATGAGAAGATGCAGGGTATAAACAAGACTTTTGATCACTTTGTGACAGAGTTAAAATTGCTGTAACTGAGTTAAAATTGCTGGTGAGGGACTGTGCTTATGCAAACAAATAGGAAAGCACGGTGTAAAGCTTAACTTTAAATAAGGTTCATAGACACGCGGCCACTGGCGTTTGTCATGGCTAGGACGAATACGATATTCGCGAGATACAAGTTTAATGAGAGGACGCAGGGTATAAACAAGACTTTTCATCACTTTGTAGCTGAGTTAAAATTGCTGGTGAAGGACTGTGCTTATGCAAATGAAGATGAGATGGTCAGGGATAGAATAGTGTTTGGCGCAAACTCAGCAAAAGTGAGAGAGACACTTTTAAGTGCCGGGTCTGAGCTAACATTAAATAAAGCCGTGGACATCGCAAGATCGCACGAGATAGCACAAGCACAGCTGAGAAGCTTCGATGAATGTACTTCGGGCGGCTCACGTGAACTGACTTTGCAGGAATGGGAAAGGCTAAATTAAGTTCATAGACATGCTACCGCTAAATATTCGCAGGCAAAACACAACTTAATACCGGGAATGCCTGTTAAACATCTTAGATTCACAAGTACCGATTTGGGCAGTGAACACTTCGATGAATGAAACCTGCTATCTTTACAACGGTTGACAAACACGGAATATAACTTGAACACAACACATCCTCCAAATACGAACCTGACTGAAAGAAATAATGATAATCAAATCCTTGATGACAGCAACACTCATAACGATGACAAAACAATTACATTGACAATCATGTTACATTATTTTTAAAATGTTTCCTTTTCTTTTTCATAACTTCTTTAACACACTACTTCTCTGCTGCGAAGCACGGGTATTTTGCTAGTACTTCATATTATGCTCATGATATTCCTTGATATGTATTCAGCAGTTGGCTAAAGTGCTTGTTTTTGGTGTGGCCACCAAGCTGTGATAAGAAGCTGAAGGACAGATCACTATTTTTTTTTTTTTTTAAAGTGAGCTTAATGTCTACCCACTTTATTTTATGAAGTGTTTCAGAGGAAATGGATCCTTCTCCAATAGGCATGAAAGAGAACCTTACTAATACCAGTAAATTGCTAGATAAAAATAAAGAACACTGATACACCGGGGCAATTTATTGCCAACAACTAGTCTATCAGATTTTTAGACAACAAAAAAAAAATGTACAATCCATGAAAGGGATCAGAATCTATGAAAGCCACACAGATATAGGGACAATATCCACACTTCCGTCATTCATAGCTCAAAATCTAATTTCAGGCCCCAGTTTTCAGGGAAAATATGTTGTTATATACCATACTGTTATCATCCAGAAGTATTATTGTCTCTCAATTACTACACATTTTTTTTCTGAAAATCTATTTTTCTGCAGAAAGATGTAAACATAGTCACCTTGTGTGAAATGAAAAGTCAAAGTTAAAGTAAATATATGTCTTTCGACCAGACCAGAGTCCCTAGACTAAAGCCTCCCACATAGACGTCTCTCTATCAAACAGTATAATGGGGGTCTAAGAGCTACGGAGTTACTTGCTCTATGCCTATAAAACTCATGTGCACTATAATGATACACTGGATGTTTTTTTAGTATTATATGCCATCCTCTAAGTCCTTCTGATCATTGTTTGCTCTCTCTGGATATTTACTTATTGATAATCTCAACTGATAAATACAACAAAATACATAAGAATTATTAACAGATTGTTGATTATGATATAATGCAAAAATGTGTAATTGCACAAAAGGTAATAGGTACAGTAGATGGAAATATGATCCCTTTATATTGCAAAATTGTAGTACATCATATGGACCATTCTAAATTTTGATTTCTTTTTGTAATTACCAATAAATGTCTGACAAAATTGAAAAGTGCAGTATTTTTATTAGTAATTTCATCTAGCGTCCAATACTTGAATAAAAAATGGTATCACATACTTCAGGTACATGTTCTTAGGTTAGTGTGAGAAAATACCTGCCAAGAACTTTTTGAAATGAACTAAATGAAATTCTCATGAAGGAGGAAATACTTTACTGACAGGAATGTATAATTTCACCATGCATTAGCGCTAACAGTGTCAGATGATGGGTAAAGCATTTTAGAGACAGGAACACAGACATTGCCAATGAGCTCCGCAGCACACACACATTAAGAGAATCGATCCATAACTGTTAAAGAAACAAGGCATTGCTGCAGTCATAAGACTGAAGTAGAGTTGTACAACATTTAAATCTTTAAACTTCCAGAAAGGTGATAAAAAATGCATTGATCACGATGGGAATTTTGAAGAGAAGTGAACAAAAGGTATGCACAGTATATAAACTGGAAAAGTAGTTATACTTTACAACCACTTGAACGATAACTTCCTTTACTACATTGTTTGCTCTAAAATCAATTAGCTTTTTTGGACATTTAACATTTTATTCATTACAGCTCTACATACAAATGTAATATTTCATCTTCCTAACTCCTATCCAGAAAGAATGGTTCTTCCTGCTTAAGCACTTAAAATGACTACTTATCTTACTTTTTTATGCTGTACCCCTTCAGCAATTTCTTGCACCTACAAAACAGAACAGACAGCTACAGTAGAAGTAACACTACACTACAGATTGCATAAAAATATTTGCATTTTATAGACTACACTAAAATAAACATATTGTACAAATAAGTTCTATAAGAAGTCTGATATAACAAAAAATAAGACATTGATGAAGGCCTGTGTTGCACAATAAAGAATTTACTGAATATTAATTTCCTAACCATTTCTTACCATGTTTTCATTGAAACAAAAACTTTAGCTAATTCGAACTATAATAAAAATTGAAATAGAAATATTCTTTTAAAAAAGAACATCTGTTACTACCACTGTGAAAATGATCTTGTCATGATCAAAATAATGTAATAACCAACAAATGTGAGACAGGCTGGTGTTCAGTTCATAAGGTGATTCTCATTTGAATGTGAATTACTGCCATGTATGAGAGAATTTTTCAGAAATGATTAATTTAAATATTTTAGTTAAAATACATGTATGTAGAACATTGTGATCATATGACTGGATACCTGACATGTGGATTATGCAACACAAGTAATTTCACATTTTTGCATGGATGTTTTGATATTATTTGCGGTTGTTCAATATGGGTCCCTATCAGATCTAATTGGAACAAAAATTTTGCTATTTCTTTTGTAATATCCACGTTATTTCTAAAAATGTTTCTAACCTACCTGAACAAACATTGCTGGGTAAGTAATGGATTCAAAAAATCCCTTTTGAGTGAATAATTCCTTTAATTTAGTACAGAATAATGGGAGATGGAGTATGGTGGCCCCAAAAGGCAAAACAAACATAAAAAGGAAAACGCAAAAAAATAAAATGCCAACAAAGTGAAAACATATCAGAAAAAAAAAAAAACCACACACACACACACACCATAGTCAAAAAAAGAAAATACCAACATAAAACCAGAAAATGTTAATAAAAACTCAAAATAGAAATGACCACACTAAAAAAAAATCTGGTTGTCTAGTTTAAGGTAATGGGAAGAGTGTACCTAGGTACTTGGTACAAGGTGGAAACCAACCCTGGATGGGATTCCAGTCCATTGAAGGGTACACACACACTTAACACTCACTTATACTTGGCTCATTTGTAGTTGACAACTTAATGTGTACATCTTCGCAACGTAGGAGGGGAGAAATGCTCAAACTCCACAGGGGCATTGTCTAGTTTCAGTTTTGAACGTAAATCTCTGTGAAGCAGCACCACTGAACACTTTACCGCCCTATTTTGTTCTTTATTACTATGATTTCTTGACTATGACCTTTTAAATTTGACTTGAGTGAATACAGTACTATGCTTTAATTTACAAGCAGGCAGTCAGACAACTGACTATGAATAGCAAGAAAAGACATAACTGTGTACTTAGTCAAGTTAGGTAGATTCCATACCAGTACAACACATAAATGGCTCCCGGAGTTTGCACAGTGCTCAAACACTAGTACTCAAATTGACTTGTCTGTTCAATACTCTTTTGGATCCTTGAATGGCTTAACTTTTTTTTTTATTTATTTTAAGCTACTTTGTATAAAAAAAGACTCATACAGATAGACAGAGCAGCTTGAACAACAGAGGACAAAAGACAACAATCCATGGACATGATGCCAGTCCATAACAGAACCCTATATGGTGCACCAATCTATAGCATGCTGCACTCACACATATATAGTATGATCATAGAGGGCCAATTCAGAGACAGTATATAACCTTGTAAACTCATTTTTGGGATGTTGGAGGAAAACCCATGAAGATACAGCAAGAATGCATTTCTAGTATTGTTTACATATTATATCTTAAAAATTAGTTCTGTCTTAGTTCTGTGTTTCCTGGTACAAACACTGTTAGTGTGGAGTTGAAATATGCAAGTAAAAGTGCATTTTCACAACTTTCTTCAAGACACTCTGCTTTTTTCACACTTTATGAAGTTACACAACTCTAAATTATTCCAGTAAGAGTGAATGTAGGTGAGTGTGTGTGTGTTTCCTAGGACATACCTGTGTCTCATTAGAGATGGTTCTTGCATTGCACTGTTTGGTGGTGGGATATGAGTCGGTTCCCCCATGACACTGCAGTACTATCTCAGCTAATGAAGCAGCTGCATTCCAGGACTTAAGTTCATTATAAGAAACTTCATTATTGAAGGTTATTGAACCAGGATGCATATTATAAGAAAAAAATACTGCCATCTACTTTCTTGGCCACCTTCCTGATCTTCCACGGCTCTGTGTACTCTCAGCTGCCTTGTGCACTGCCTGAATGCACATTAACACCACTGCACCTGCTCTGTACCACTCACTTGGGGTCACAGGCAACACTATTCAACTGATTTTCCCCAACTTCCTGAGTTGAACCACTCCAGGATCTTTAAGGAGATGTACCTGTCACCATGCACCAAGGCCGATGAATTTTAGAAGCAGATACGCACGTCTTGGTTGCTTACAAGTAATTGGTTGTCTATATTCAGCCCCTCTTTCATTCTCTGCACCAGCACCTTTTATGGCCAAATGCTAATCTCATAGATTCTACTACAGTGCATATAAAAAGTCCATACAACTCTGCCCAAATCACAGATTTTGTGTAATAAAAAAGGAAACCAAAAGAAATCCTGTCAGAACTTCACCTTTATTGCAAAATTCCAATCTATATGAAGAAGGTGAAAACAATTCAGAAACTGTTTAGTGAAAAAAAGAAAAAAAAACTAATCCTACAGTGTGCACACCCTTTAATAATCAAGGATATGTTTGGAATCAACCAATCACAATAAGTCTCATCTCAAATAGTACTTAGTATACACCTGACATCAATTAAAGTGGCTCTGGTTGAACTCAGATAAAGTTTGGCTGTTCCTGTAGGATTACTCTGATATCCTCTTGGTTGCAACATACTCCAAAAGTCATGGTACACAAAGAGCTTTTAAAACATGAATGGGATCTCTTCATTGAAAGGTATCAGTCATGACAGGGGTACAAAAAAAGTATCCAAAGCATTAAACATGCCATGGAGCATGGTGAAGACAGTTATCAAATATGTGGAGAAAATCTGTCTCAGCAGTGACTCTACCAAGATCAGGACATAACTCCAAAATTGATGAGAAGACAAGGATAAAACTGGTCAGGGAGGTTACCAAGAGCCCTACAGCAAAATTAAAGGAGTTACAGGATTTCTTGGCAAGTACTGTTTGTTCGCTACATGTGATAACAATCATTTACGTATATTCTTCATATGTCTGAGTCATGGGGTAGGGTAGCAAGACGAAAGCCTTTTCTCACAAAGAAAAACAAAGCCTAGCTAAACTTTGCAAAAAAGGTATACACAATCTCCTACAACCATGTAAAAAAATGTTTCATGGTCTGATGAGACCAAGGTTGAATTATTTGGCCATAATTTTAAAAAGTATGTTTGGCACAAAAATAGCATAGCACATCATCAAAAGAATACCATACCCACAGTAAAGGGTGGCTAAGCAGCATCATGCTTTGGGGCTGCTTTTCTTCAACTGCAACTGAGGCTTTAGTTAAGGTAGATGGAATCATGAACAGTTCCAAATATCAGTCTATTTTGCCACAAAAACTTCAAGCATCTGCTAGGAAGATGAAGATGAACTTCACCTTTCAGCAACAATCCAAAGAATGTACCAAATGAGCAAAAATCACCAAGTCTAGATGTGCCAAACTGATAGACTTTTACCCAAAAATACTGAGTGCTGTAATAAAATCAAGGTATTTCAACTAAGTGTTTAGACCTTTTATATTCACTGTATGTGACATTTCTTTTCTCCAATTTCTACTCTCTTTGTAATCCAAAATTGTAGTTTCTAAAGCTATTGATTTGCATTTTGTGACATACTGGGCAAATTAAATTCATTACATAATAAAAATACTAAAATAAGTATAGTGCATGTGAAATAACCAAGCACTCACATATAACAAAGTTACTTTCTACAGTATGTATTAATATCAAAATCTGAGAACAACTGTTTCATGTAGGAAAGTTGCTTAATGCCTTGTATATGTGGCATAGCACATTTTATGCCATGTTATAAAGGAGCTATATTATTAGAGGATTCATTAATAGAGGTATTACTGTATAATGAAAGAGCACAGATTTGGAAAATGAATGAATTCATGGATTTGTAATGTAAATTTTAGATATACTGCAATATAAACTAAATATACTGTACCCGCTAGGAAGCATTTTTGATTATTATTATTATTATTATTATTATTATTATTATTATTATTATTATTATTATATGAAGCAGGATGGCTTTGCAAACTGGGCTTCTATCTTCATTTGGTGCAATGCCAACAGCACTAAGGTTTCAGCTAGAACAGTTACATGTATTAAACAAAATAAAGGGACCAAAATAATAAAAGGATATGGAAAGCAAGAACACCCCTTATAGGCTTTGCTAAATGGGTTCTACACCGGTATTGTGAAGGACTCTCCCCTTACTCTTTTTTCACTCTAGTAAATGTTCACCTTACTCTGTTCTCAAACCTAGGCTCAAGACTCCTGTGGCATTTCTTGAGATCATATCCAGAGTCAGGAGCAGCCATCAGTATCAACAAGGCCACCAGCATAGGCCTACCTGTATTGGGTCCAGGTTTTAAAGGTAGCTTCAGGGGCAGACTTACTTTCAGTGTGGCAACACAGTCCCTTTTGTTCAAGTCAGGGATCATGTTTTGCCTCCTAGAAAACTAAAGATGTTACTGTCTCACCTACAATTAGTCTACACTAACCCACACAATTTGCATAGCAATAGGGCAAGCAAAGCAGGCAATTGCCTGGGGATCTGAACTGGATGAGGGCTTCCATTTACAAAGATACTCATTGCAATGATAAAGCTGTGGGAAGTAGAGTATCAATAAACTATGACAACACAGTTGGAAAACCCCCAAGGTTTACATGACCAGAAGGAAGACTTAAAAAAAAAAAAAAACACAACACACACAAAAACAAAAGGAAAAGAAGAAGCAGGACAGTGGGAAGTGATAGACAATCTTTACTACTGATTCAAATAGGGTAATTAGAGGGGGTTATAATTAAACTGCAGAATCAAAAACACAAAATCACACACTCTGAACAAACCTATAGAGTGTGTTACATAAAAAAAGAAAATAGCTGATTACTTTTTCGCTCCAGATAAGTTATTGAATCCATCCGTAAATCAAAATTAAAGCTAGAATAAAAAGCTAGTATCTGACTAGAAGAAACCAAAGTCTATTGCCCAGCTGGTGTTGAAAACTTTAATTCAAGCGTCTCGCATTGAACCAGCTAAATTTCAAAGGCACAGAGGCAACTGAAATCATCTAGACAGTGATGAAGCTGCTACTAAGCACAAATTTGATTTGTTTTCTGCCTGCTAAGGACATGTTTATATGTGGTGTGTTCCAATTCTTGAAGCATGTACATCTTAGGGTTAGACTTGCAAACACCGATTTTTAAAGTTTCAGTAATAACTTTATGAGCCATTTTTTGTTTTTCTATCTATCGTCTATGGGGGAGAAGTGAAAACTTTAGATTCGTCAAAAATTTCAACCCCCGGTTTTCAACAGATCGACGTTTTAGGGTTCCCTGATGTCAAAAGCATCAATATCTCAATAAAGGGTGTGTGTCTGTGTGTTTCACACTTTCATGAGGGCAGTCTAGAGATAAAACGGCTGGACAGAAAAATAGCAAACTCAAAACTTAAGCCAGTTATGAGATGAGGATTAGTTTTTAAGCCAAATCGTGCAAGAGAAAGAGGCTCTCCTGAGGAACCCTCAAATACTGTACTTCTGCAATTAATTATGAATTCTTCTCATCAAATTGCTATCATAATGACCTATTTCATGATCAGAAAGACCAGCATCAGAGCGGTAAATAATTACTGAATAGTTCAGGTAACTTGGTTCCTACAGCGCAAAGCCTATTGACGCTCATGTCCGAATTTTTAAATTTATATTAGGTGCACTTATTTTTTTAAAATGTGAAATTTGTACTGTATTTATTTTTTATGTACATCTTACATTTATGTTGTATTTCTATTAGCTTTTTTACTTTATTATTATTTTTTTATTTTCTATACAAATTTAAAATGTATTGTGTGGTTTAATTTGTACATTTTTTACAATTAAAATAAAGGATTTCTATTTATCATCTTCACTCTTTTGATCTTATTAATTTAGACTTTGCAATAATGAAATGGTAATAAATTTCACCGTGTTGAGACTCAGGTAAGGGTGAGTTGGAGTTTGTCATAGAGTTTTTTTTGTCTTGGGCTCCCAGAGGCCCTAGAATTACCACAGCTGCTGGCACCATCAGAGGTTTCAATACTCTGAGTGAAAGAGAATATCACCTCCGAGCAATCCCTGTCTATCCACAACATCCTAAAGCTGTAGGGACTCTGCTTTGGACTTTCTATTGCCCTTGCCTCTGGCAATCCCTTGTCAACTAGACAACCTTCAAAAATGGGCAGAATTTTACAAGTTATTAGTTATTCAGGTGGGTGTTTTGATCCTAGTAAATATCAACCCATTCCATTATTTTTGCTTTTGTAGTTTTGTGATATGCCTAATGAATATCATATGTGCAAAATAAATAACCAAGGCAATTATGACATCAATAATCAGGTGTAGCGGTATATATAATTCACTTTAAATGAAATTGTGAAAACATTTGTAATTAAATTAAAATCATTAAATAATTTTATATGTTATTGCACTGCATATGATTATTAGTTTAATAATTGCCTTTTATTTATTTTTCACAAATGTTATTTCATATATGCCATCTTAAAAACTGTATTTTCTGCTTTAAAATTCACTGATTTTGAACTCTGAACTCTTCAGTGACTGTCTGTGTGGAGTATGAATATACTATACAACCAGATTATTCCAAATTTTATGCAATATGCATTAGTGTCTGTTCATTATCAAGTAGTAAGGAAGTTGGGAAAGTTAGTAATTTTACATTGCCTCTCAGAATTGTGGTTCACTGAAGGGAATTTCATTTCTAGTCAAAAAAAATATTGCATATGTGTTTAATACATGCTAATTTAGAGGTCATGGACATGGTGATAACACACCGTGATGAAATGTAATTCAAGTGATAAAAGGAATCATTGGACTGAGCTGTGATATTTGAAGAGGGCATCAAAATTGGTTGTTTTGTAAACACAAACCTTTTACAACAATTAATTTCATAAAGATTCTCAGTTTTCAAACTAAGCAATGTGTATACATTTCATACTCATTTAAAATATTTCCATTGTTATCTGATCTAATGTAAAGGTCTTAACAGTAATTACTCTTCACAGATATATTACTAGTGTTAAGAGCCAGAGCACTCCCTTTAACAGGAAGACGGGAATAAAAATGGGAAAGAGTCGTAAGCCAGCAAGTTAATGACTTTGGCCATTTCCTCCTTGGTGACATCTGCGTTGACTTGGAACAAGAACCTCGATGTACAGCCTAATTCCCCCCACTGGTCCATTAGTAAAAAGCCTTCCAACCCAAAAGACAGCAGTCTCAATACCCAAGAGGAATTTAGGGCAGACTCTGACAGAGACCAAGAAAGAAAGGCAATTTGCACATCTCACTAAAATTACTCGTATTAATCATGTGTGGGTGTCTGCCAACAATGCTATTGTGTCTTTGTAAAAAATGAGGAAGAAGTGATGGGTCTCCAAGCCTTTTTTTTTCAAATACATTTTTTAATACTACTTATTGCAGCATTCATGTAAAAAGTACAAATATTTAAAGAAGATAACATCATTACAAAAGTTTGTACATACAGTGATTCATAACTTAAATTCATTTAGTTTCAAATTTCATCATCTTCCTAACCCCTTATCCATGGTAGGACCATGGGGTATCTGGAGCACATCACAGCAATTATAAGCTGAAAGGCAGGAAAAACACCTAGACAGTGTGCCAGCCCATTACAGGATAAACAAATACACACATGGGCCAATTTAGCAACAACAATTCACCCAACCTACTTGTCTTTCAACTATGAGAGGAAATCCACAAAGACATGGAGA
>JANRMT010028174.1:148473829-148570057 GCA_026402145.1 Polypterus bichir lapradei
GTGATGGTCTTAGAGGTGTTACTGCCAACCCGCACATTTCGTGGCCTCCCTGTAAGAAAGTCCAACACCCAATTGCAGAGAGAATTCTTGAGTCCCAGATGGCTGAGATTTTGTATTAGCTGCTGGGGAATGATTGTGTTGAATGCTGAACTAAAATCTAAGAACAACATTCGCACATAGGAGTTCTTTGAGTCAAGGTGGTGAGGGCTGGATGGAGAGCAGCATAAATGGCATCCTCTATGGACCTGTTTGACCTATATGCAAACTGAAATGTGTCATCGGAGGGGGGAAGAATGGATTTAATGTTCTGCATAACCAGCCGCTCAAAGCATTTCATGATGGTGGAAGTCAGTGCTACTGGCCGATAGTCATTATCGCTAGATGGGAGGGGCTTCTTAGGAACAGGAATTATGGTTGTGACTTTAAAACATGTGGGAACAACAGCTTGGTCCAGGGAGATGTTAAAGAAGTTATTACATGCTTTTAATACAATGCCTTCCTTTTTCAAATGTTATACTACTTCTCTCTTCATTTGTGCCTATGCAGGCACTTGTGTTTGGTTGAATTTAATCTTTTTGCCTTCTCAGGCACCCTATTTTAGCATTTTATTACCACATTTTTTTGAAAATGTTTTTGAAATTTTCACCATGACACTAACAAAATCCCTCATTAAAAGGTTTCTGGTAATTTCGAAGGAAATATCCCAGGTGAGAAGTAAACTAAAATATTGAAGTAGAAGAAGTATAAGAGTTACTTTTCCATTTATTAATATCTCAATTACAGTTCCAAATTAAGGTTATTGAGTGTTGAAGCTATACTAGCAGCAAATAATGACATTAGTTCATTAAAGGACACAATGGAAAAAGAATACACATTCTTACCCTAAGGTGTTTTACAAACGCTACTTTACCTCACAGTACTAGGTTTGAATGGAGAAAGATATGCAAGCAGGGGAGAACATACATGTATAAATACATATAAATTCAACACAGAATGATGCATCCAGCTTAAAATTCAATTTGCAACCAAATAGTGTTTAGCACCTCCACCTCATTATGCACTACATTATGGCACCACCAACAAAATTTTAAATGCATACTACATTTAATACTTTCCTATATTTTGAAGATAGTGTTTTACAAAAACAAACAAAAAAAAAAAAACAAACAAAAAACTTTTTAAAGTTCTGGTAATAACAATGTCTCAGTCTAATAGACGGAAACAAATTTCTCCACAATTGTAATGTAATTTAAGGGCAGTGTGGTGATAGTGCAGTTATTAGCACTACTGCCTCAAAGATTTAATTCCCATGTTGAAATCCCAAACCCCAGGCAATGTGATGTTTGCATGTTTTCCCTGTGTCTGCACAAGAACCCCCTAAAGGTAATCTGGATTTTCTCTCCTATCCTAAAGACCTACTATGTTAGGATCACTGATGATTGTAAACTGTCTTAGTATGTGCATGAGTGGGTCCTAGGTAAACTGCAAATACAAACTGCAAATTACTAATTACATATCGAGTACACATAAAGAAACAGACTCGTTTACACAGACAAGCAGCATTTCTGCTCTTTAATGTTATTTGTGTTCGTTGTTTTTCTAATAATGAAACTTGGAAAAATTGCTCTAGCTAAAGTGAGACCTGTACATCCCAACATACTGTTATAGGGTTCTCTGTGACTTGCACTTGGACAGATTTTATTTTTGGCAAAACACAATTCTGTGAAGATTAGCTACACTTAAAAAAGGATGTTCTATTCAGTTTGTGTACTAACAGTATTACTACTACCAGTGTCACTAGACAACCAACAATAGGAATGGATGGCGCCCCAGAGTTAATTATTTATAGGAGATGTGGTGGATGAATTTTAGAGGGGGACACTTATTAGAACTAGAGCTCCCCATTGAGAGAGATGGCATTAGGGACACCGCTAAGCCTTCTTTTAATGGGCAATTTACCCAGAACTGGCCAAACAGTTTAATAAAGCTTTGCTGTGGATTGCAAGGCTAGCGTTAGTACTATGTAGGCAGCCCCAGGAATTCATGACTCCAAAAGTAATCTATGGGCCTTTCCTTGTACTGGTTTCTGGCAAATGTTTAAAAGCCCTTTCTGCTTTCCAGACCAGTGATTTTGGAGCCAAGAAAATTGTGAGGGGCAAGAATCCAGCAGGCAGGTCAATTAAAGGTTAGAGTTGTATGAACCCTCTTTTGTGTACTTCCAGATTTTGTTTTGATAATCACTTTTATTACTTATTCAGGTTTTTCTTAATCTTAATAAAATTTATCATTTTAATGAGGTTATTGTGGAGAAATTTTGTAGTTAAAGGGATTGTTCGTGCCACCATTTTAGGATTCATGTTCATGGCTACAGCCATGTTAATAGAATGATATCCACTGCTGGTCACTTGATCACAGATGTCGCTATTGTGATGTCTTCATCTACATGTAGTAATTAAGAAGCATAGTACTCAACACCAAACTTTTGGATAGTCCAAGAAAAGAAACAAATAAATAAAAATAAAAGAAAAACTGAAATACTTTGGATAAGAAAAAGCATGTTAGTCTGGTTAAGATCATTGCTTTATCTTTGAATTATACATTTTCCCCTAATGTCTGGAACTAGACCACCATGTTAATCATAGCATTTGGTACTTGAACAATTTCCTGTCCACAACGACTTTTTCTGACTTTTCCCAACAGTCAATTCCTTGTTCATCTATTACTCTTGCTAAACTCAAACAGCACATTGACTTTACATGTACTCATAATACAGAGGAGATACTCAATAGACAAGGAGAGAGCAGGAGGGGATTTAATAATGAACCAGTCAGGTCTCTTCAACTCTAATTCAAAATACCACTTAATCCTTTGATTAGGTAGGGCACACACACAAGCATTTAGGCTTGATGTGTTGTACGTGTGTGTTATGAGTCTCCATTACCCTGTACCACTCCATATTGTTATTAGTGTTGGCTTTACAATAAATCCCATTCTTTTCTATAATTTGGCCTCTTTGTTATTATTTTGGTTATGGATCAGCTTCAAGAGCTCACCCACTCAGCCACACAATGTATATTTTGTGTCATGGGCAGCCTAAATAACTCTGAAAATTAAATTCATATATGTTCATTTAATTTGTCTCATATAATATATTTACTTTTTAAATTTGAAATGAATCTGTCTACTTAAGTTGGTAGACAGATAAAACAGAACAGTATTCCATGATGCACAATAATGCCAATATGCATCATGAATCTTTATTTTTTAATGCTGCATACAAGGTTTATCACCCTGTCTCAGGATCCCATCAGCAAGATTCAGCTTTGTTTACACTGACAGAAATGAAATGATGGCCACAGAACTGGAACCATCCCCAAGAGACCTATGATTCCTAGTGCCTGATTTGCATGAACTCAAGGGTAGCTGACAGGCAGACACTTGCTTTAAGCAAGCTGCCTTTCATGTTTTTTTATATATTTACACACATACACAGGCACACAGGCAGATGCATGCTGAGGCCAGCCAGGCTGTTTCAGCATTTTACTAGACATTGTATTCCATGTTTGTTCAGTTCCAAGTAAACACTGCAGAATAATTTCATTTTAATAATTCACAATGTGTTTACACATTAAAATGAAACATGTAATTTGAGAATCATCAATTTCCTTTTCAGTAACAATCTTTATTAAATAGATATAATGAATGACAATGCTTAAGTCAATTTCCATTACCCTCTAAAATAACTAATACCTCAATCAGATGGCAATACATTTGAAAATTTCTTTGATACTTACTTCTTCCCGGATTTTAAAAATGTATCAAATTACTGCCTGGGAGGTGCTCTGTAGTTAAAGATTTTAAAAGCTTATTTCTAAAAATAATTCATTAGTAATCGTCACACATCCCAAAGATGTATATATAAGTTTAACTGTCAGCTCCTAACTCAACCCCTGTGAGTAAATGAGTGTTCACATGAGTATACCTAGCAATGGATGACAAAATGTTTACATTACACAAATTGCAAAGTTGTTTTCTTTATTGCTAATATTTCTCATTAGAAAAAAACAAAACAAAAACTACTGCACTAGGGGAGTAAAGGAATTACTTAAGTGTGTTAACGACCAACTCTTCTAATGTTTATAAATAACAAGTGCTAAAAAAAACAGATTATCTAAATAGACACTTGGATTTTATAAGAGGGAAATATTTCAAAACTAGAAATTCTTTCCTGTCGTAAGTCTACATCTATATTTAAACTATACAGTTTCACTCTGGATGTATTTATGTATTAAAGATTTATAAATACAGAATATGTTAGATGAGAGAAAGATAAGGATACCCTCCACATTTAGATCATGCATTTTCTCTTTTACCAGCTCTGAATGTTTTTTTGCTTCTGAAATTTGAATTGCATACCTAAGAATTCTGCCTATGAACTGTCGAACTGTTCTGCCAACCAATGGTTTCAGCTGAGCACACATATTCCAGACCAAAAAGGCAAATAATAATAATAATAATAATAATAATAATAATAATAATAATAATAATAATAATAATATTATGATTATGGATATGAATACACTAAGTGGAAGATACCAGAGTTATCCAGGATACTGCTGAGTTGTCCAAGCAGTAATGTCTTACTTTATAAAATAAACTTTATTTAAATGAAACAAAAATCAGTCATTTCAATTAAAATACTCTGTGTACTGAAAAGTACATTTCAGAGTTATCTGGAGAGAAATTGCAAACTGTATTAAATTAATAGTGTTAACAAACTGTTAGCTAGCGATCATATTCTATTGGCTGTCTTGGTGATATGACAAAAAGCAGTATTACTCACTATCTATGTATGTATAAAACCCTGGTGTTCATTATTATGGATACTGTTTAATACAATATAAGTTGACACTGCACATTGCAGCAGAATAATTGGTGGATATATATTCCATAGTAATATACAGTACATTTTAATTACAATAAAATATACACTACTAAATTATGAGCATAAACAGTAATCCATCATGAATATGTAATTATAATAATAAAAATATTTAAAAAAATAAAAAAAAAATCATATTTTCCTTGAAAACAAAGTTATTGGAGGCTGTATCAATACCGACCTCCTCGAGAACCCAGAAGAAAACTCAAGCACTGGAAAGATTTCATTCCACAGAACAGCAGTCAATTTAAGCACCGCGGTCCCCGGACAGCTCCCCATACACTTAAAGCATCTCTTTCTCCGGACAGCTACCTACTAATCGCGCACCTCAGCTTGGTTCTTCCTTACAGAAACACAACCTTTAAGTAATTAGCCGTCTCATAAAATGTACAAAACTATAACCCAGCACATCCTGATATGAAAGTTTAATTATTTCACACTCTAAACTACAAGTTAAAAAGCAAATTGATACAAGAAAACTATCTACAGATTTCATTTGCAGTGTTTATTGGTATTCTCGTTACACTTTCTGTAATGAAGACGCATTCGTGGTTGGCTTAGCTCATTACTGAGTAGCTGAGACTAGGTGTTCGCAACTCCTATCAATAAAAACATCACAGAGAAGATTCCGAACATCTAATTATCCCTTTCTTCACACTTAGCCGCACACATCATTTATTGTTCAATGTAAACTGCAAAACACTAACGAGAAACCGGCTTGTGGCAAAGGAAGGTTGAGACACCACGCAAAACAATGATCAGTATAACCACTCATATGCAATACTTTATAATACATATTTCAACCATAAAAAGTCTATATGATATCAAATTCAAATTAATAAGTTATAATCAGAGAAGAGTTCTTTTCACGGGAGCAATTTATGATGCACCTCCATCTTTCAGTATTACTTTTCTTTACCACACACAGGTCGGTATTTCGCGTGTGTGTTTGTATACTTGTCCCGCGTGGTGAGACGCAAGCACTTACCATGTTTACTTCGGAAACCATGTCTATACTGGCAACGTCTATGCTCATGCCAACAGCTACTGGAGCTCCTGCAGTTGGACAGAAATGTATAAGTTGTTATCTACAAAATGTAAAGTGTCTTGAAAGTGAAACTACAGTACATTTTTCAGGTCATATTATGATGAATTTGGTGGGGTTTAAAAAAGAGGTGGGGAGAAGGTAAGGGCGGCATGGTGGGAGAAATTCAGCTTTGAAGCTTTAGTAGAAACAAGAAGTATAAAAGTACCTCCGAAATCCGGTCGTAGTCGAATGTCGTATCCTTTTAACAGTTTGTCCACAGTCTCTTTTACAAAAGACATGTTTCCCGGTTCGTTGGCGCTGGAAGGACAAGATGACGCTGTTATTTATACTGTTCAAATAATCACATTAAAAAAATACTTAATCAGTGATTATCAACTTAAACCCCCTACCTCTGTGCGTAACACATCACTGCAACTATTACTGGCGCTGAAAAAACACCAAACAGTCGCCTTTTCTGAAAGCCCCACATTCCTCAATGTTTTTTATCTTCCTTAAATCGCGTTTTTAGGCAGCGTGTTAGCAGGGATACAACCCACTATTGAAGCAATCCAGTCGATTGAGTAGATTCTTGTATTCCATTAACAGAGGTTTCGTGAAGCAGTCATTGTTGCAAAGTAATCACTTGTAAGTCTCAGCTTGATGCTTCTGTAACAATCCGTTGAGCCCAATACTCCTCGTATGTTACAGATGAAATTAAAAAGCACTCGGGAGAAATGATGCATTTTGACCTAGACTTTGCCTGCCATAACAGCGGGGTCTCTGGTGGCTGAATTTTAAGAAAGATATTTACTCCATTTCTGCTTCAGCTTTTTTTCCGCTTTTCACAGATTAAAATTGAACCCCCCTTTTAAGAAAGACACGCACGTCGATCCTAACAAGATTACGTTCACGCCATAGACATCATCTAGAATCAACACCTCCTGTCTTCTGTAATTCCATACCGTTAGCTGCAAACTGATTCACAGTTCTGTCCAAAAAAATGTTTATTTGGAGTTGCCCAGAACGGTCACTAAAATGTGGCCCATCTACAGCCACGCTGACTTGAGTTTGTCGATAGAAACATGCCAGGCATCTGAGATTCACTAGCGGCCACGTGATTGGAGAGGCTCGGTACGGTACGTAGGACACTCAGCCTCCAGGCTCCTTACAGAAACACGCGAAAAATCTTGTTAGCGATGTACTTAAATAGTTTGCTGCCTGGCATAGCCCAGTATTAATTGATTTCAGATGTCTCACGTATCACTTAGAAAGAAAATGCCGGCAGTGATAAAAAAGAAGCGGATAAAACTGCTTCTCACTTTGCACTAATTATAGCGCTGAAAAGTGATTTACTGGTTGTGCCCCCCCCCCCTGCCCTCACCCACTCCCATGTTGAGCGCATTCATTTACATTTAATGCATTTCTCTGAGGTATATGATTGAAGGATTAAATAACATTTTTGTTTGACAACTTGTAGAGACATGACGAGCATCTTACATAATATGTATATTTTTATTTTCATTTTTATTGGGAACGTTTTTCTATTGTGGACTGTATTCTAGAGAAAAACCATTATTAGAGGAAAAAATGTGCATGTATTTAACTGTTTCATGTGGCAAAGTAAGTTCTTAATATGATTTATCTGACAGGCAGATAGCTAACGACTTTTGTTAGCTCACCTATCTATCTGTCTACCTATGTACTGCGCATATCTCAGGGCAAGCATGACTTAAAACAAACTGATCAAATGTACTTGCAACTGTTGTTATTCATTAAAATACTAATGACAAATTGTAACAAGATGTAGAAACAAATTTAAAATAAACCAAAAAATATTTAAAAAAAATTTTACCCACTCCACTTGGCTCCTGCAAACTCAGCATGAGCTCTCGTAATCTCTTTCAGTTCTTATAACACCCATTCTACCCAGTAACTCAAGGAACAGGCAACCATTTACACCTTGTCCTGTGCTTAATTCCTGAGACAATAATGGGATCCACTTTAGGACCTGGAGTGTCATTTAAAGTTTTTTTCCTTTAATGTACTCTTATGTATTTTCTACACTACTTAGCCCCATATGTTTCAAGAATTTGACGGCCTTATAAACACAGGTCATCACCTTTTAGTGTAAATAACAGTATTTATATTTATGCACAGTCTCCTCAGTACCATCTAGTGGCATGAAGGAATTGAGCTGGCACCATGTTTGTTTTCTGTAATACCTCCCTTGGCCTGGATCTTCCACATAATTCTCTTCTGTAATTTATGGACTTATTGCCCCCTCACCTTCACGAGCACCTGTTTATCCACACTGCCCTTGGATGGATGTTTCTCATACCACATCTTTTAAGAGAATTCTTCTAGTCTGACATCCCTTTATATATACAATATATATTGATTGAGACAGGCATCCACAGCCATTACCCAGCCAGAACATCAGCTAGATGAAAGGCCCGCAGGAATGAGCATCCACAAGGCACTGCCTTCCCTGGGACACTAGAGAGCAGCCCTCCTGGGCAGCTGTGGCACCATGAATTCCCACATAACACAGGGAGTTAGAATTTGGGACAGCCCTGTTGGGTTCCGTGGGGGCCGCCAGGGGAAGCTGCAGAGCCCTACATTGGACTTCCACCACATCCGGAAATGATTCCAGGTAATGCTGATGTGCCACCTGGAGCAGTCATTGAACTGCATAAAAGCAGCCACCTCACTCCATCTAGAGAACCAGAGTCAGGTGAAAGAGGACAAAGCTTGCCAGGAGGAGTGGAGGCGGACGGAGAAGGAAAGAGAAAAGAAGAGATGTATTTGTGCCATCTACTGAGCTTTGGAACTGTGCTGTGAAAGTGGGAAACGAGGGAAAGTGTTTCTTATAAGGAAAAATAAAAGCGTGTGTGTAGTACTTGTGTCCTGCGTGTGTCTGTGTCAGGTTTGGGTGGCAGGACTGCCCTCTAGTAGTCACAATATACATACACACACACACACACATTACTTCCATCATTTTTAACCAGCTTCTCTCATATAGCCAAAGTTTACTCTAACGTCAATAGGAATTGATAATCTTGGAAGGAATGCCTACAGATCTATAACAGGGTACTCTCATACATGCACACTCACATATAGGGTACAGAATGGAATCACCATTCAGCAGAACTGTGTGTTTTGAAATTTGGAAGGAAACCAAAGATGTCATGCACCAGAAGAATGCACAACTGCCTTTAAGAAAACCTATAGTCAGGATGCAAGCCAAGGTTAGAATGATATGAGATGGAAATATGGCCTGCTGTGCTACTGGGTTACAACAACTATAAAATGCCTTACTAAAACATTCAGACCCTTCACCTGACTCTCTAATTTTACCAAACAACAAATCTTACACTTTTTGTTCTCAATGATATTTTTATCTCAAATTCATCAAACACAAATGTAGTATTTTTAATGTGACATCTGATTATGTTAAAACAAAAAAAAATCTTAGGATGAGAAATAAGGAAATATGCTCTGTGTGTAATTATTCCATCCTCCACATTTTACTATTTAATAGAACCAACTTTTCAGCATTAACAGCAGTAAGTCTTTTGGCCAAAGTATTGACATACTGTTTGTGAGTGATGTTTTGATTTAGACTCATTTTTTCAGACAAATCACACAAATTCTACTCATAGGACTTGCCAACTGCAGCTGCTGATCAAATCGCCAACCATTTCAATTTACACAACCGAAAAAGTCTTGGTATGTCCAACTTAGTAAGTGTGTGCTGGCCTTCCACTGCAGTAATGCTTGTCCCTTTTTGTGACAGCCAATTATGTGCTGCCTAACGGAGCTGGCACTGTATGAAAAGTTAACAGGTATAGTTAAATCAACCGCAATCTTTTGCCCTTGCATTTCTTTTTTTCATTCTGTCATTGTATGTAAAAAACAAGACATCAGGCAAATAAGCTTTTCTTCTGTTTTTGAGGTCCCAAACACCCTTGTTCCTTATTCCACATCACTGCCTTATATACAGTACATTTTAATTCCAGATGGGCATTCATTGGTTATCAGATCTCATGCACACATAGTTTACCTCTACGACTAAAGACAAAATTGATTTTGTTGGGGTGGGTAGTGCAGTAGTTGATGTGAGTCACTAGATATGTCACATTACACCAGTGACCTGCACAGGACTGTGCTACTGACTGCCTGTGACACACTAAGACTCTATACATGAAGGCTACAAATGAAAATTGCTGCAAATGTCTAATGTGACATGGCCTTTAGTCAGATGATGAGGTGTATCATGATTCTCAAAAAATGCCAGTTTCTCAATTGGTCTTTAATACAGGGTGGTCCAGATCTAATTCTGCAATTATTAAAAGGCGAACACATCGCACCCGCTGTTCGACTGACAACTGTCTCCCCACCATTTTGGAATTTAGGGCAGGTGCTGCCATCTATCGGCAACAAAAGGAATATTTTGTGAATTCTCTATGTAATAAACTTAATAAGTTATAGCATAATAAAAATTGCATAATTAGATCTGGACCACCCTATAAAGACCTTGACTGGTCCACATAAGGACATTCAATTTTAAGAGCTTCAGTCACTCACTTCTGACTTTCTGTTTGGGATCACTGCCCTGATAAAGGGTGGACTTTCATCCAAGCTCCAGTATTTCAGGAAGCTAAAAACAGGTCCTCTTGTTGTATTTGATTGCATTATTTTCATCCATCCTTCCCTTTCTTTAAATCTACTGATGAAAAACAGCCCTATTGAATAATGCTACCAGTACTAATTTTGCTACAAATACAGGTATGTTTTTGAATTTTCCCCAAAAGCCTATATCTGGATCTCATCTGACCACAAACCTTTTCCTGTTTCACAACTGGATCACTCTCATCCCTTTTGGAAAACTACAGACATGATTTCACATGATTCTTTTTTAATAATGAATTCTTCTCTTCCAGCCCCTTACGCAGGCTAAAGCTCTTGAAATGGCTGACAGGTACACCCTTACTCCAGTCTCAAATATTGAACTCTGGAGCTCCTTCAAGGTGCTTGTGGGCTTCAATGTGGTTTTCCTCACAGTTCTCCTTCTTGTTTTCACTGTAAACTACGAGGGACAACCTTTTCTTAGGCAGCCTCACTGCAGTACAACATGTGACTTATACTTCCTGATAATTAAACCAACAGTGCCCCTGGGACCTCCATACAATTGGATATTTCTTTCTACTCTTCAGCTAATGTATGCTTTTGTAATATTTTACTCGTATCTCCAATTTCTTTGAAATGTTTTTTTAGTCTTCATTTTAGAGTTGTTCTTTAGATTCACTATGATTCTAAATCTTTGGGGGATTCTATGCAGCAAATATGACTATCACTTTAATGATTTACTGGTGGAGATCAATTGTAAGGCTGTTGTATCCCTGTTAGCGAAATATTTTTCACCTTCGTTTACCTAGATCTGCCACAGCACTGGATTCGAATACTTAAGCTTATGTCATGGTACTCAACTTGTAGTGGTTGGCGTGTTTATGTTACCAACTGAAAGCTGACCTTCTAGTGCTGTCATGCTTTCCCCGTTTTGTGACAGTCAATAATATGTGGCTTGATGAAGCTGGCACTGTATGAAAAGTTAACAGGTATGGCTAGTTCAGCTACAGTCTCTGTCCTTGTTTTTCCTTTTTCCATTCTGTTGTGGTACGTAAAAAATCAGACATCAGACAGATGAGCTTCTCTTCTGTTTTACTGGTCATGAACACCCATGTAACCTTACTCGCTGCATTATATGAATTGTACTTCCAGATAAGGTTTCATTGGTGGTCAGCTCTGATGCACACAGAGTCCACTCCTACAACTTAAGACAAAATAGTTGGGGCAATTCATGGAGTAGTTGGACTGTCACTGGGCATGTCACATTACATGACATAAGTCACGGGAGCATGCAGTGGATTGCCTCCAAATCACTAAAGTTATGCAAATGAAGGCTACAATATAAAATCATTAGAAAAGACACGTCATGTGACACAGCCTTTAAGCAGTCAGCATGTTTCCATTTTTTCTCCTGAGTATTTTAAATGAATGTCACAATAAAAAATGAAATTTGACACTGGGTGCTTTAAAATATAAAAAACATTTAGAGCAAACTTTTTGGGTATAATTTATTCTGTAAAATTCAAGAATTGATCAGGGGACTGAATACTTTTGCAAGGCACTTGTACAACCTCAAAGCAATTTAAAATTAAACAAAAACAAAAAAAATATACCCTTAATTTGAATGCAAATTTTTAATTTACTGTTCCTGTTCTGAGTCCCACGTGCAGAAGAGACGGAGGGAGAGAATAACATCTGCAGAATCAAGGAAAGCTTCTTTAATTATAAGAATGATATTTAGTACTGAAAATTTGCTTTGTAAGGAAATGCTGATGCAGTCAAGTTATTTTCTCTTATATTATACATGTAAGCAAACATTACACCTCCTGTAGTGTTATTACAGTAGTTCACTAGCATTTTAGATAGACAGTGTGGTGTAGTGTTTAGGGCACAGGGCTTCAACACACGAGGTAGCTAATTCAAACTCTACCTCTGAGTCAATGTGACCCTGAAGAAATTGTTTAAGCTGCCTGTTCTTTGTTTGTTTCCATTTGATCTAAATAAGATGTAGCATTGTATGTCTGACTGACGTGTACTTCACTTATTATAATGCCATTTAAACATAAATAAGCGTATGTTAACATAAATGTGTATGTCCTACTCTCGTAAATAACCAAGGATAAAGCTATCAGCCAAATGTACAATAATAATAATAATAATAATAATAATAATAATAATCTTTTGCTAACTGAACTGTTAATATTAAAAATGAGGCACACTTTCAGTTCTACTTTTGCTATGTTTGCTACAAATTTCTTCATTATTTATCTCTTAAATCATTAAACAACTCAGATTAGATAATGGAAAGCCAGACCTTCTAATATAAGATGTTATAATTATTTGAGTAATTAAGAGCACAAAAATATCACTGTCAAATAAAGTAGATTATCGTGAAAAACATATGCAATCACCCAAACACTAAACATAAATAATGGCTTTCCCATATTCTGCATGATTGCCTGATCTGAGCTGACATAGAAATAGTCAGGTTAGCATGTTTAGAAGCTTCTCATCTAGAAATACTTATGCATTCTTACCACCAGTTAGCATGCTCTTACTTCATTTAATAGAGAGGCTTATTCATCTTTTATGAGGTACTGAAGATGCAAGAAAAAAAAAATACCATTCTGTGTAGTCATCTATTTCATGTAGTCTTCAGCACCAAAATGAAGTTTAAATTGAGCCCTTTATTCTTATATTCTGCTGGAAATATTTCCATCTGTCTGTAAGTGCTGAAAAATAAACCTCATTCCATTCTCAGAAGGAAGGGTTACTTTTTTTCTTTCCAGCAAATACCAGCATGCTTTAAAACTAATTATTTTTTCATTAAAAAGAGCACAACAAAGAAAAATTGCCTTTGAGATCATAATGTAAGTGCTAGCTGATCATAATGTGTGTAGATAAATGCTGTGCGGTGTTGGTTATACCAAGTTACCTTTACCATACTGTATGAATATGTCATATGAGGGATGGCCAGGGCCTTTACCCGCCTGGGACACACTCGTATTGGAAGGACCGTGGGAGAAAGCGTGCATAGTGCATTATTCCCCCTGGGCTGTGGCAGAGCCACAGTTTTCCACGGGGCATCATAAGAATTGGAGATCTGTGACTCAGCCCTGTTGGATGCCATGGATACTGGCAGGGGGTGCTGCAGGGACTGGGCAGCCCAACTTCCTGGGGCTCCAGTCTTACCCAGAAGTGTTCCCGGGTCAAGCCTTTGGGACACTGGTGTTATTTTCAGGGATTACTTAAAAGGAGCTGCCTGCCACTACTCAGGGAGCCAGAGTTGGAAGGTGGAGGAAAAAGTTTGCTGGAGGAGGAGTGGAGGCAGAAGAAAAGAAAAAAGAAACAGAGACACAAGAATTGTGCTCAACTGTGTTTTGTGTTGACTTTGCTTGGTGTTGGTGGGAAACAAGTGAAAAGCATTTCCCACTGAAATAGAAGCCTTCTTTCTGTGTTGCAGAGGCTTGTGCTTGTATCTGCCTGTGTCAGGTTTGGGGAGCTGGTGCATCTCCTGCAGGCCACAGTCAGTAACCATTATTAATATCTGGGTGTTGCACAGCACAAAATATTTTCAGCTATTTTCTACTTTTATCATTGACATGATCTGATTAGCATTTTGTGTGTATGCTCTTTTGTATATCTAGATTTTATGGGTGTTGTCGTTTTGTTTATCTCGTCATTGTGATGCTTGATAATTACTAGGCACCCGACATGACCCATAACATCATGGCAATTATACTACAAAAGGTGTTCACTCACTTTAAGCAATTAGAGGAAAAACCTCTGGGAAACTAGTACTTGATCAAGCTACAAATAATTCAGGGAAAACTTTTGATTTTGACTTTTCCTTTACTTTTGACTTTGATTTTGGCTTTGCCTTTAAAATTTAAGTTGCTAAAACAATTATATGTCTTCGTTTAGTTATTTCCATGTTCAAAAGTAACTTTTACTCATAGCTCAGCTTTTCTTGTTGTCATTTGCAGCAGGAGAGAGGGACAGTTCATTGCTTGCAGGCTTGGTGAATGGATACATGTCAGAAGCACTCTGTTCCTGAATTACAGCAATAAGTTGTAAAGCAGTGTCTAACCAGTTACAACATTCATGTGTTACTGAATGCACCTGGATACTGCACAGTTATTTAATAGAGGTTCTCCTGACTGGTATCTTTGTTCGCCAGTTTATACCCAAAATGCCAAACTAGAAATACCATCTTATAAAGTGTCAAGTTAGTTCTTAAATTATTCAATGCACATCTTAAATGTATTGTCAAGGTGAAAATGAGGCAGAGTGACAGAGTACGAGGACCAGAAGAACACAAATAAAACACTATGTTAGGAATGTGTACGTGGTAAAAAGCAAGGAAATCAATTACAACTACACTCCCAAAGCCTAATATGAATACCAAAAAATTAAAGAAATCTGAGAAACTTCCAAAGTCATAATCCCCTAACTCAATATCAACTCTAGCTAAAGCAAAAAGTTTTTTTTTTCATTTCACAATCCAAAAACTTGGATGCTAAGGACAATGTGCCACTTCTGATTACCATGAGATACCAATGGGATGTCATGGCCAAAAGCAACATGGCTGCTGCTGTTTAAAAATGACGGTGATTGTGACTTAAAACAAAATGCAAATTCCTGATGCAAAAATTAATATAAGAACAAAAAATGCATAATCAAGCTAAAGTTCTTCAGTGGCATACTCCAAAACCCCAAAATCACAGCATCAAGAATAATTTTTGTTATTTCTCTTTGTCAGAAGCAATATTACACAATGGGCACCTGTTCTCCTCTGTGCAGTACAGCTCAGTGAAAAATCAATATTCAACAGCTAAGTGATAAAGAGACAAGCAGTATATTAATATTATATATAAATAATTTAAATGGTCAAATAGCAAACAAGTAACTCTAAATAAAATATGAGATAACTGAATGACATTTCAACTCTTGCTTTCTTCAGAATATGCTGAACTACTGCACCTAGGCAACTTTCATATTGTCTCTGCTTGAATTGCATCACTTCTGCTTTGATGACATCTTTTCTAGTATCATTAATGCATCCGTTTGATTTAGAAAGAGGTCATCCGTGTTGCTAATGCAGTTGTAGGTTCTGCAGAAGAGTCAATAGATGAATCTAATTGTATCTTGTTTTTTTTTTTTATTGGTGTTACATTATATGCTGCTTCCTAAATATTGTTATTGTCAGTGTCACTGCATTTAGTAAAATGTTTGGATAGTTAAAAGGCCACTTGCCAGTCAGATTTTGTTTATTTGCTAAAACTTGTTTTTTTGTAATCTATTTTTTCCCCCTTTCTTCTTTATGAATTCTAACATCTGAACAGAAACAGCATGACTCACTGAGCTCTGTGTATATTATTTACTGAGTGTGAGAAAGTGTCTCCCACCCATTGTTCCTAATCTGACAGTACTCTTCTGAAGTTCTGCCCTCTAGTTACACCTTTGATGAAAAGTGTAAAATAATAATTAGTTCAAAAATTTGCCTACTCTAAGACAATTTACAATCTTTAATTAGATCCTCTATGTGTTCAGTTTCAACTGTTCATCCTTTGATTGCTGAAAAAGGGTCTATTACTCACACTGGAAACTTCTCTAAAGTCTATAAGCTACTGGTGAAACCACATCACAGTATTTCAGTAGGTTCTTACAAAACTGCAATATTGCATCTTATGATTTACGGCCAGAAGCTTGGGTAATGGATCTAAGAACATTGATTGCTTTCCCACATTTCCTGAGTGATGATACTGATACAGTAGCAACCATGCCAAGGCTTTTCTGAGGGCTATCTTAGTCTATTTTAGTTGAAGTCTCTTTGGAATTGTCTCTATCCTCAATATATAAGATTTGCAGAATTATATTAGTGCATCACAGCTTTATAACTAAATCTGTTCCACTCCAGCAATGGCCTTTATTTGTTGTCCTTTGGCATACAAAAAATAACTGGGTGTTTCCTGTATGCCTCATAATGCCTGTAACCAGCATACATAATGAAGTTTATCCATCCATTATTTAATCTGCTTAATCTAATTCAGAGTTGTGAGAGCCATAACATGTCCTGATAATGCTTGCTGCAGTGACATAATCAATCTGGGGTATGGGACACACTTATGCACACACCTACATTTCCTTTTTCAGGAGTCTACTTCTAACCTAAATTTCAATTTATGTTACTTAACACAGACAGCATACACAGAATGTATTGCAACCACATACAAAACAAAAACATTTAAAATACCCAAACTCTACTTATCAGTAGTCCTTGGGCCTATCAATAAAAAAATACCTTAAATAACTGAGGGTGCAATTTGGCTTCTGTACCTAACTTTAAACTAGCTTTAATCTCCCCTCCTCTACTCAGGTTTTTATGAGCCATCTGTATACCCTCCCCTTAATGATACAAAGGTAAGAAATCACATAGGAGAAATAGCAGCTTTCTTTAATGACGGTTTACATGGCATAACAGATGAGGAAGCCATGACAAGACCTTTCGGGTAGTGGGAGCCCGATGTATAGAGTCTGCTATTTTTGTCGCTGCGCAGGAAGGATTTTCAGGATTGGATAAAGGTATCTCCCATCCATCTGTTGGCTTCACAGGCTTTATACTCTTTCTTTATGTACAGGCCCCAACTTAGGTAAATCATGCCATTCCAAACAAGGAAAAGAAGATCCAATGTCATGCTGACTCTGACACACAGAAATAGTACAATGTCCATTTTGCAGTTGTCCCTGTCTTGTCTTCTAATGCTTGCCTAGCAGTTCTAAATGTTGGACCCCTGTACTAAATATGGCTTTGTGTTAGCTGTACATATGAGAAGAAAAGAAAAGCAGATTTAAAATATTTGCACAGAGCACAGTGACATATTAAACTTATATTCTGATTACACCCTCTCAGCACTAGTCATCTTGATTTTACTAGCAGAGGTTGATCACAATCAGTTTTGTGTAATTTATATTGATCTGGGACTTCTGTTTTGCTGGGATATCCTTCCCTGTACCACATACTCTGTTATAACCAGCATCAGTGAGTAACCTGTACCTACATGATTCAATCCAATCAGCACTAGCCAGAGTAATTTTTCCTTCCTGTATTAAGAATCTATTATATTATTAGAATGAAAAAGTTCCTCAGAGTATCAAACATTCATGCAAATAGCAGATTTCTAATGCCCAATAAACATATAGGCATGCTACTGCTTTCCCATATTATATGATTTCTTAAATCACTGATACAAGATATATATATTTCAAGATAGTTGCAGAAAGATCAATTTAATATATGCAGATGAGGGAGAACTTTAATGTTAGTAGTAAGGCAGTGGGCAACTCTGTGAAGTGGCACTGCAGCCTGTCTTTCTTGCCTTCTCTCATCATTACGTGCAGACAGGGTCGGGGCCATCATTAAGGCGAATTAGGTTTTTAGCTAGGGATCAGATCATAAGTGGGTGGGGGGGGGACTCAGAAGAACAGGTTAATTACTAAACAGTCGGTTGGCACACTAATAAGCTTGGCCTAGGGTGCAAAATAACCTAGCACCAGCACTGGATGACGATTTAGAGAATCAAAACCAGTATATTACCAAAGTACTTAATTTATATGTAACAGAACATGAAATAGTAAAACTATTATTGTAATTTGATACAATTTTACAACATGTAGAATAATTTGTGGTTTAATAAAATCTGTCTATTAAAGCAAAGTCTATGAAAAACATACATTGACTGACTGTCAAATTCGGTCCTTGGAATAAAAATGTTTAATGTCATGATGGGTAATAAACATGCTTTAACACGCACAGTATTATAATCTACATACGCATGTATTATGTAATACAAAAAGAAAATATGTTTACGTATATGGTTATAAAATATGTTATGTGTGTTATGAGAGTCTTCCAGGCAGTTTCCAGGAAAAAGAAAGAACCATTCCTGCAGCGGGAAAGGTTGTTTGTATGGCAGTGCGGGAATGCAGCTCCTGCTTGGGGGAGGCACGCCATTTATGCGTGCCGTGCCTAACACAAGAAAATAAGTATGACATTGTGAGAACTGTAGCCAGGTGTTTTGCTGTCGAATCACAGAACAATCCATGCCAGTTCTCATATTTTGCACTGCAGTAACTGCCAGTTGGCTGCTATGAACCGGCAATGTCTTGCAAACAAATGCCCTTAGAAGCAGCTCCTTCTTCACTATGAACAGTAAGGAAACTCTTATGCTCTGGTGCGCAGGGACTGCCTGTAAGCACTACAAGTGGAGTGCTTCCTAGTATGTCAACTGAGCTCATTCTCACTTGGGCCTCACCCTCTGTGCAACACCATTACACTCCACTCATTCACAGTGCAATTTCTGTCATTAATATCAAGTTTTTTGTCTTGGACTCACACTGCGATCCATCCCAGGTCGCACATTTTGCACTGTGGAAACTGCCAGTGGTCAGTCGCGAATTTGGAACATTTGGATTACTAAGGCTCTCAGAAGCAGCTCCCTCAACACTGTGAACATTAAGAGAGAGCTTATTTTCAGGTGTGTAGCAAATAACTAAAAGCACTGAAAGAAGAGTATTTCCTGGTTATGTCAGCTGAGCTTTCTCTCTGTCTTTCTCTCACACAGCCCCACCTTCTGTGCAGCATAGCCATCATACTGGGCTAGAAGCATAAAATGCTATCTCAGGATGCCATGGAGTAAGTAATCCAGCATTAGGCATGGATACCTGGGCATCTCACCAAACAGGAATCACCAGGGTTGACAAGATATCCTTGCTACTGCAGGACACATGTTCCCATAAGAGAATGTATGGGACTGTGCTGTATATTTACTAAATCAATTGGCCTGGGATCTTGCCTTGGGTTACTGTTGCAACTAGACAGAGCTGTAGCCTAAGGTACTTGAAGTAAATGTAGAGCCACTACTGACCCAAGTTTGATTCCAAGGCTGAAATATTTTTGAGTACAGAGTTTCAAGAAATTGGAATGAAAATCAAAAGGTGGGAGAAAGAAGGGAGAGAGAGGGAGAGAAATGGAAGGTGATAAAGAAGTGGTATCGTTTGGTATTGTGGCGGATGAACTGAATCTGCCAGGTTCAAAACTCACTGAGGTAAGCCCAGATATGCAGGAAGGTTTTACATTTTTGGAAATATAGGATTTTGTTTTCTTTACTTTGTACGTATATGTCTCACTGCAACTGTAGTGGATGCCTCACACTTAATTCATCTAGAGTGTACCAGAGAGAGAGAGTGAGGTAATTTTAGGTTTGACAGGAGGCCAGAATAGGTGGCATATCACCTATTGACCTATATGGTCACTTGGTAGAAAAGATTTTGCCAGGTTGCAGTTTTAAGGGTGGTATACTGGAGGATTGTCACAAAGTTTGATATTGCTCTCTAACATGTTAGGTGGTAGTAAATCATCACTGCATGGCACAAGTGTAGCATGTTTAGAATATGAAGCTGTGATGATGCTTTGGAAACCCTGCCCAAGAGTGTCTACCAAGTGCTTGGAGCCCACGGAGGCATTGTATACTGATGTCGTTATACGGTAAGATACCCAACACCAAAAAAGATTCCAGGGCTTTCTTGGTTGTTACAACTCATGGGACTTGAAAACTGCACAGTACAAGCAAAGACATACAAGGCCAATTTGAGATTGCAATTTAGCTAAAGTACATATTTTTGAGGATATAGATGGGAAATTCACACAAACACACTGAGAATGTTTAAACTCATATGGACAACAAGTGGACATGGAACTAGATTTGTGTAGTAGCAGAGCTATCCACTGTACATCCATAATTGCAATGTAACATTTAAAATTCAAACTTTTACTTTTATTTGTAAGCTAGTGGGGATAATTTATCAAACATATTGCTTCATGTCTACAACTCTTATATGCTACTAGTTTCCCAGGGGTAAACATTGTGCTTTTTGAAATGTTTCCAGTTACTTTCAGCCAATTCAAAATGCTTTGGCAGTAGTTTTAATCTCAGGTGCTACTAAAATCAGCCTAATTGGCCGTTTTTGGCAGCCACCACTGTCATTGTTTTTAATATTCATATGATATATTTTTCTCATTGATGTATTTACTGTATGATGATTAAGTGAAATAACTGACAGTGATCAAACCCAGTCATAACTCTTGGGACCTGCTCATCCTACTGATATTAACTTCTTATGGTTACATGGTTATTGGCATTATGAAGTGTATGAAGTTAGTGTATCTGTTCTTAGTATTTTTTATTTTACAGAATATCTAACTAAAATCAGATGTTTCCAAAATACATTTTCATATCCAGTGGCTAAATTAGAAATTGAAGTCTGCCAGAACCAGTTTCTTTTTGTTGTTCCTTCTTTGAAATAAAAAAAAAAAATCAATGTCTTGTCACTCAGCTTTGAAGACCAATCATATGAGAAAAGAAAGGTTGTGTTTTGACAGGGGAAATTCTTTGAAATTCTAACTCATTCTGCTTGCCAATAATTTCCTGCCTGAGAATGGACTTGCACCCAGCTCTTCTAAAAAAAAAAATCTCACCCTTTGTCAGAGTGCTGGAAATGATTGTACTGAGAGTGTGGCAAAAATATTTTAACTTGTTATTGACATAGAATGCCAAGGCTCATATTCTGTCATGCTCACTGCCATGATTTAATCATAAAGTCTACGGGCCATTTATCCCGGTCATGCTCTCCATCTGCATTTTGCTTGTGGCCATGTATTTCACATGGACTGTAGTTGTCCTTGTTTCACATGGACTGTGTGCTGACCTAGGGACTGCAATTTTACTGTTCTTTTTTCTTTTATCATTTTGAATCTTTAACAGTCTTATTACTATAGAAATGAAGAAATATTTGTAAATTACAAGTACCTTCATTTATATTTCTTTGTAAAGATAAAGGCGTCATAATGTCATTTATTATTACATTCTTCCTGGTCTTGTAAAGGATACTTTTTACATTTCTACAACTTTTTGGTGTTTTTAAGTATTATGGAGATTATTTGTTGGTTTTTCATTTTGGCATTTACTGAAGAAGCCTAAAAATAAATGCCATTGTTTGATTGTTTCTCATGTACACCGCCATTTGTTTATTTGTTGACTTGGTAACATCCTGGAAATGTTGGGGTGAATAATGTCTTTCGAGCAATGAAATATAAGATCACTGCCTTTAACCTTTCTTTATCCAAGATTGTGCTTCTAAAAATTCTCTTTTTTAAACTTATGGTTTAAGATTTTTGATTGTCATTTTGACTTTTACTTTTGCCTCTTTTTTTAGGCGTTGACAATCTTATTTCTTCTTGAATTCCCAATTTCAATCTTTGGATGCCTCCTGACTGCATCTTTTCTCTTGATCCCTTACGTTTTCGCTATTTTTCAAACTTAGCAGAACAAAAGTATTTTGTTTTTGTGTTTAGCCTCATGTAATCTGTAATATTAATGCATGCAGTCTGTTTTAAACTATACTCCAATTGCAATACAATAGTTTATTACACACTTGGCAAAAACTGAATTCAAAGTGGTATCACCAATTACTATCAAAACATCATTCCTCTATCGTATTCCTCCAAAACTGTTGTGATTCTTTATCGTCAAATTACATGGCTCAGTAGCATGGTAATCGAAGCTCATTTAAAGACCTGGGGCCTCTTGCATAACGCCGTGCATAGAATTTATACTAAAACATGGCATACGGACCAAAGCGGAAATGTTTGTACACACAAAAAAATCCAGATGCATAAATCTATGCGTTTGCCAACTTTCATGTTCTTCCACTCCATAAATCCCAGTCAGCATGAAAAGTAACGTACGTGCACGCACCTGCTGCCACTCCCTAAACTCCTCCCAGAATTACACCTCTTTGAATATGCAAATCAATATAAATAGCCCTTAAGCTCAGTGTTCTGTGAAAAGGCAATGGCAAAAGCATGGGTGAAATAGAAGAATTTCAGCGAATACCAAGGAAGGCAAGGATAAGCTTACTATTTGTTGGTTTAAACAGTGGTATAAACAACAAAAGGAAGTTGATCGAGTGACGTAGAGTGTCAGAAAAGGTTAAAAGCTCAAGTTCACAAAGTTGCACAGTGCCCAAAATAAAAAAGAAGTTCTCAGATATCAAAGTCACTGTGAAAAGGTGAGTCGTAGCCCACCATCTGAGTGTCATATGAAAGCTTATTAGGGCACAGAGAAAAAAAAAAAATAGGGACTCAGTGGGGAAAAAAACCTCAAAATGTGAACTTTAATCTCGAAATTTCCACTTTAATCATGTAGTTTATTTTGTCATTAAAGTAGAACATCATAAACTTCATCTTAAAATCATTTAATTTACTAGTTTCTCAAATTCCATCGTAGCACATTAAATGCTTGGTTTTGTATGTGTTCTTCTATGTGCTCTATGTGTGTGAATCACTACGTGCTTCTTAAACGGGCTTTCTCTTCCTCCGACAAGACACAGAGTCCATTACATTCGTGATATCACAGCTCTCTGAATAATTTAAATACTGAGATGTATACTTGATATCATTTTCATGATAGGGATTAAAGCATGTATTAAACATGGGAACAGAGTGGCGCAGTTATTGTTCATGCCCTACGCAAGATGCTTGCTGTGCCAAGCGCGACCTTCGATGAAATAATTTATTGCAGCGGCACTGTCTCTTTCAAACCTACTAACCCCCAATTCCTGTCCTTCCTTTTCTTTCTCCAAATACCCAATCACCACACAATCAGATCTATAATAGATGTTAAGCCATCTGTAAGCTGAGAACACTGATTCTTCAAAATTTTTAAGGAACATTGAAATACCTTTGTAGTACATGTTTAATTATTTTATCCATTTATCCTTCCAGTGTTGCGCCAGCCCCAGCAAGAATACAGCGTGAGGAAGGAACAATCTGTGAACGTTGCACCAGCTGCTTGCTAGCCCTGCGACACTGTGTCCTCACAGATATAGATTATTTAAATGAAGTTAAGTTAAATGAAGATTGATTGCATTTATACTTCTTAGGATGAAACTGTTTCTGAACTGCAAGGTCAGTACAGGAAAAGCTCTAAAGCGTTTGTCGCATGAGAGCAGTTCAAATAGGCAGCATGTCCTAGATGCTGCATACCAATAATTCTCTTTCCGATCAGCTGCTGTGGAGCTGTGATTCCACACTCAGATACAGTGATATAAATACTCCAAGTGGTGCAGTGAGAGTAATATGGAAAAAGATGATCCGCTGTGGCAACCCCTAATGGAAGCAGCTGAAAGAAGAAGAAGAAGGTGCACTGACAGTAACAACGCTAAAGCAGCTATGGTATTTGGAATAGTTTGGCTATTCTGTGGACCATTATATTGTTACAGGTTAATTACAATCAAACGCCTTAAACTAATAAACAATAAACGGTTAATTTCAGTGTATATGATAAAGCCGCGTCAGGGATGTGGATCTAAAAAAGAAAGGGAAACCATGCTGGAACAAAAGCACTGCTTTGACGCTGTGTGCAGCCAGTTTGCAAAACCGTGCAGAAAACTTGCGTACGCCAGGGTTTGAACTACCGTGAAAATGTGCATGGCTTTACGCCAAGTTTAGGTTTTATACATTGCAATTTGAGCATGGAAACGGAAGTAAAAGAAAAAATTTTGTGTGAACGCACCGTTTATACATGAGGCCCCTGATCATCTGGGCAAAGTATTTTAGCATATTTTATTTCCAAAGAATGTCTATTTATTGTGTTATGCTATGTACAGTATATGCATTCACACTATAATTACAGGCATAACAATTTTTTTTTTTAATTAGATTTTCATAACATTACTACTTTGAAAGTGCAGTATCATATAACTGGATTTCTTTGCAAATCACGTCACTATTTCAAGGTGATTTTATTTTTTTTTACTAGTTAATTTTTTTTAATTTTATTGATTTTATTGTAAACAATTTCAATTCTTTACTGTCATGTGTACAAGTACAAGTACCATGTACAATGAAATGCTTGCTTGCATGTGCCCCTGCAGACAGTGAACATAGACAAAAAAAAAACCCATACACAATAAATAAATGAATAAAATAAGTAAATAAATAAAACCAGAATCCTGAAATACAGGCAGTGGCAGAAGTATATGTGCAGGTAGCAGTGGAGGTGAGTCTAATTGCAGTTGGGTAGAAACTGTTCCTGAACCTGGAGGTGCACGTCCGAATGGACTTTAGTCACTTCCCCGATGAGAGGAGGGTGAAAAATGACAAGCAGAGTGGCTGGGGTCCCCCCTGATACAGTTCACTTTCCTGAGACAGCGTGTAGTGTCGATGTCATAGATCGCAGGGAGCTGTGTGCTTGTGATATGCTGTGCTGTGTTCACCACACTCTGCAGAGTTCTGCAGTCTTGAACTGAGCAGTTGCTGTACCAGGATGTGATGCATCCTGTCGGGATGGATTCCTCATTACACCTGTAGAATCTGCACAGGGTTCTGGGGGACATCAGGGCTTTACTCAGTCTTCTAAGGAAGTAGAGGCATTGTTGGACTTTCTTGGCTACTGCTGCAGTGTGACTTGACCGTTTAAGGTCATCAGTGAGGGTGACTCCGAGGAACCTAAAGCTGCTGACCTGCTCCACAGCCTCACCTCCAATGTAGATGGGGCTGTGCTCTTTTGCCTGTTTGCGGAAATCCACAATCATCTCCTTAGTTTTGCTAACGTTGAGGGTGAGGTTGTTGTCCTGACATCATTCTGACAGGAGTATGACCTCCTCCCTGTAGGTTGTCACATCGTCCTCACTGATCAGACCTATTATAGTGGTATCGTCAGCAAACTTAGGGATGGTGTTTAAGCTGTACTTAGCTACACAGTCATGGGTGTAGAGAGAGTAAAGCAGGGTGCTCAGCACGCTTCCCTGCGGGGTACCAGTGTTGATGGTGATGATGGAGGAGGTTTTTCCACCAATATGCACTTGCTGAGGTCTGCCAGTTAGGAAGTCCAGTACCCAGTTGCACAGTGAAGAGTTAAGCCCCAGATCCAGGAGTTTAGCGATGAGCTGGGATGGAATAACGGTGTTAAATGCAGAGCTGTAGTCCAAAAACAGCAGCCTGGCATAACAGTTCTTGTTCTCCAGATGAGACAGGGTGGTGTGAAGTGTTATGGAGATGGCATCCTCTGTGGACCTGTTGTAACAGTAAGCAAACTGGAAGGGGGTCCAGACTGTCAGGGATGATGTCCTTGATGTGTTCTAGCACCAGCCTCATAAAGCACTTCATGGCTATGGGAGTAAGAGCTACTGGGCGGTAAACATTAGGGCAGTCTACTTTATTTTTCTTTGGGACAGGGATGATGGCTGTGTGATTGAAGCAGGTGGGGACAGATGCAACTCTCAGAGATGTGTTAAAAATATCCATAAAGAAAGAAGCTAGCTGGTTGCAACATGTTTTTAAAACGCGACCTGAGACTCTGTCTGGGCCAGGTGCTTTGCAGATGCTGACTCGGGAAAAAATCATTCGGGAGTGAAGCGTCGGCAGCCCTGGCCACGAGTGTCTGGGGTTTGTAGTCTGTGATCAGCTGAATACCCTGCCACATCCGACGAGCGTCTGCTGTGCTGTTAAACTGAGAGTCCAGTTTGTGGGCGTACTGGTGCTTTGTGTATTTAATGGCTTTTCGGAGATCATACCTGCTCTGTTTGTATGCCTATGTATCTCCGGAGTGAAACGCACTGCTGCACTCACAGATCTGCCAGCGTACTTCAGCACACATCCAGGGCTTCTGGTTGGGAAATACACGTACAGACTTTGTGGGTACACAGTCACCCACACATTTCCCGATGAAGACTGTGACAACTGCAGCATACTCGTCCAGATTTTCAGAGGACTGTTTGAAAACATTCCAATCCACAGATTCAAAGCAGTCCCTAAGTTTCTCCTCCGCTTCCAGGGTTCAACAGTGCACCTCTTGCAAGACCAGCTTTGCACGCTTCAGCGGTGGTCTGACGGCCCAAGGTTCGGCTGCGGAAGCGAGTGATACGTGTTTTTGTGTGTGGTGTAGCAGTGGTCCAACGTATTAGCACCCCTGGTGGGACAGGAGACAAGTTGGTAGTATTTGCGGTAAACAGACCTGAAGCTTCCTTTGTTGAAGTCCCCAGCGATGACAACCAGACCTTCGGGGTGTGTGTTTCACAGTCCGTAATGAGGCCGTACAGTTCCTTAAGTGCGGTGCCATGTGTACAGCTGTAAACTCCCTAGGCAGGTAAAGTAGCCGGCACTTGATGATCAGACACTCCAGGTCCGGTGAACAGCTTTGTGAAATGATTTCCACATCCGTACACCATGCGTTGTTGATGAGGAAGCATACCCCGCCACCTCTCTTTTTCCCAGAGGAGACCGACCAATCAGCGCAGTGGATAGAGAAGCCATCTGGTTGGACAGCCAAATCTGGTGTGCAGGCGGTGAGCCATGTTTCTGTGAGGCAGAAAACACAACAGTCACGCAGATCTCGCTGATAACAAAGTCTACCACGGAGAACGTCTAGTTTGTTGTCCAGAGATTGGCCATTGGCCAGGAAAATGCTAGGCAGTGGAAGTCGCAGTCCTCTGCGTTTTGTACTCGCTTGGATCCCGGCACGGCGGCCACGTTTTCTCCTCCGCGTCCTCCGGGCGTGGTCGGGTGGGTCACGTCCGCCACCTTGGTCTTGAGTTATTGTGGCGAGCAGCCCCTGGTCGATAACTTCAAAAGTAGCGACTTGTGCCTTTGTTGCTCCAATGTTTACCAGTGTTGTACGGTCGTACTTAATAAAACAGCTAACAGGCAGTACAGACAGCGACAATAACAAAAATACAGACACAAAAACAAAAAGTCTGCGAGGAGCAGCATGCAACACGTCGCCTCTCTCTCCGGTGCCATACATTCCATACAAATAGATACATTTTTACAAAAAATAAGATTGAAAACAAATAAAACTTAAAGCTTGTAAAAATACATAAATTAATGAGTTAATAGGCGGATAAAGATAAATGGAGAAGAAAAATAAATGGGAAGAGAATTTTTTCCTCAGTGCTTTAAGAGCTTATTCTAAAATATTATTGATTAGATCCTGCCAGGTTTTGAAAAAGTTCTGCACAGATCCTCTAACTGAGAATTAGATTTTTTTCCAATTTCAAATAATATAAAACATCAGTTACCCACTGACTTAAAAGAGGAGAGTTTAGCAAAATAAGTCTGCGTGCCAATAGTGCAGTGAAGGCAATCATAGTTTGTCCGTTTCCATTTTAAGCCCATCTGGAAGAACACCAAACACAGCTGTTAATGGGTTAGGAGGGATTCTGAGACCAAGGCTGTCTGAAAGGCACTTAAATGTTTTTGTCCAGAATGATGTTAATTTGGTGCAGGCTCAAAACATGTGACCCAGTGAGGCTGGGACTTGGTTGCAGCGTTCGCAGGTTGGATCTTGCCCTGGAAACATTTTGGACAGTTTTAAGCATGACAGATGTGCTCAATATATAATTTTGAGTTGAATAATTATATGCTTTGCTCATATTGAGCTCGAGTGAATCCTCTGCATTGCTACCTTCCACTCCTTTTCTGATATGTTGAATGAGAGATCCTTTTCCCACTGTCCTCTTGGATCTTTGAAAGGGAGGGACTGTAAAATAATTTTATATATTACAGAAATGCTGTCTGAGTCCTCGAAACTGAGCAATATTTTTTCCAGCATAGAGGAGGGTGTGAGATGAGGAAAATCGGGCAGGTTCTGTTTAACAGTTTCTAATTTGAAGTTAGTGAAAGAAATGTGTTGCTGGAAAGTTAAATTTGGAATGTAATTGTTCATAGGATGCAAAGATGTTGTCTGTATAAAATTCTCTAAGCAATTTAATCCCAAATGTTTTCCAGATCTTAAAAACTGCATATGTTTGCGAGGGTTAAAAAGTTGGTTCTCATGCAGAGGTGCCACAGATAAAAGATTCTCCATCTTAAAATGCTTTCTACATTGGTTCCATATTCTGAGTGAGTGAAGCACAATTGGGTTATTAGTATATTGGTGATAACTTGCATTTATTGGGGCACAGAGCAGGGAATATAAAGAAGTACTGCAGGATTTTATTTCTATTGAGGACCAAGCCTGTGTCCAGGTTTTTATAGCTTGCATGTTTGCTGCCCAGTAATAAAACTGAATGTTAGGTAGAGCCATGCCACTTTCTGCCTTAACTCTTTCTATGGTCGCTCTTTGGATAAGTGGATGTTTTAAGTTCCAAATAAATGAGGTTATGGTTGATTCTAATTGCTTAAAAATGATTTATTGATGTATATTGGAATGTTTTGAAATAAAAAGAGAAGCTTAGGACATTCATCTTAACAACGTTAATTCTTCCAGCTAGAGTGAGATGAAGGGTTGACCATCTATGCAAGTCTTGCTTAATTTTTTTAATATAGACGGCGAAATTTGTTGATAAAGAGCTGTATGTTTACTTGAGATATTTACCCCTAGGTATTTAAACTGATCTGCAATGATAACAGGGAAGGTGTCCAATCTAATATTGTATGCTTGAGAATTCACTGGAAAGAGCACACTTTCATTCAAATTAATTCTGAGACCAGAGATCTTTTGAAATTCTGCAAGTGCTGTTAAGGCTGCAAGCACAATATTTTACAGTACCATATCATCTACACATAGAGAAATTTTCTGTTCAAGTCCTTCTCTGATAATCCCTTTATCTGATACGCATTTCCACAGTGGACTGCCAGTGGTTCAATGGCAATTGCAAATAGCAGTGGTGACAAGGGGTATCCTTGTCTGGTACCACGTTCTAGTTTAAAGTAGTCTGAACAAATGCTGTTTATACAAATTGAAGCTTCTGGATTGGTATACAGTAGTTTGATCCATGCACAAATGTTCGGGCCAAACCCAAATTTCTCTAATGTAGTGAAAAGATAGTTTCATTCAATCATGTCAAATGCTTTTTCTGCATCCAACGATAATAATATCTCTGGGGTGTTTGACTTTGCTGGTAAATATATTACATTAAACAGGCGTTAAAGATTGGAAACTAAGTGTTGGCCTTTAATAAATCCAGTTTGATCTTGTGATATTACCGAAGGCAGAACTTTATCCATCCTTCTAGCTAGGATTTTTGAGAGTATCTTAACATCATTATTCAGAAGTGAAATTGGTCTGTATGATGCACATTGTAATAAGTCCTTATTTTGTTTAGGAAAGACGGTGATTAATGCATGGCGAAAAGTTTGAGGTAGAATTTGATTGTCTCCAGCTTCTGTAAATTTTGCTAATAAGAGGGGAGCTAGCTGAGTGGAGAATTTCTTATAAAATTCGGCACAGTAGTCATCAGGGCCTGCTGCTTTCCTGCTTTGAAGTGACTTTATAGCATCTAGTAATTCTGACAGCGCCATAGGTTTATCCAGTTCCTCTGCAATAAAAGTATCTATTTGTCGTATCTGTAATGTATCCAGAAATGCATTAGATTGTGTGTTGTCTTCTTTAAGCTCAGTAGAATATAAGGATTTATAGTAGTCTCTAAATTTTATGGTCAATGATTTTATCTCCATTCATGTTGGTGATTGCTGGGATTGCATTGCAAACTTCTTGCTTGTGGATCTGTTGAGCTATGAGCTTATTATTTTTCTCTACATGTTCATAGTAATGATGTCTTGATTTAAAAATGAGTTGTTCAGTTTCTTTAGTTGTTAAGAGGTTGAGCTCTGAATGCAGAGCCTGCCTATTCCTGTGAAGAGCCTCACTTGGACACATGGCATGTTCTTCATCTATTCTAGTAATTTCGCTGGTTAGCTCTGATACCTTTTGGTTTCTAATGTATTTCTGTGGGAAAGATATGAAATAATCTGTCCTCTTAAGAAGGCCTTTAGAGTTTCCCAGAGTATTCCTGCAGAGACCTCTGAGGATTTATTTGTCTCTAGGAAGAAACTGATTTGTTTGGATATAAATTCTGTACAGTTTTCATCTGCTAATAGAAGTGGGTTAAGACACCATCTGTGAGATGAGTGTGTGGAGCATAATGATTTTAGCTGCAAGATCAGCGGGGCATGGTCAGAAATAACAATAGCGCCGTACTTGCAAGATTTAATCGTAGGCAAGAAATTATTATCTATAATCTTTATCAATAATCAATTCTTGAGTAGCAATGATGCACTGGTGAGAAGGAATATGTTCTTGAGTTTGGGTTTAGAAACCTCCAGGGGACTGATAGGTTGTGGTCAGTTAAAAACTGTGTAATTGTCTTCACAGTGTTAGATGTCATCCCCCCTGTGACTGGAGACCTATCTAAGAGTGGATTTAAAACACAATTAAAGTCCCCAGCCATTATAATTTTATGAGTGTTCACATTGGGAATGGATGCAAATACATTTTGCATGAATTCCCTATCATCAACATTGGGTGCATAAACATTTATCAAAATCACTTTACAGTTAAATAAATTGCCCATGACAATCACATATCTCCCCTCAGGATCCGATACTACATCTGATACCACAAATGAGACTGTTCTATGTATGAGAATTCCCACACCTCTAGTTGTCTTTGTAAAGCTGGAATGGAACATTTGGCCAGTCCGGTCTTTTTGCAGCCAGAACTGATCCTTGCTTAGTAAGTGGGTCTCCTGTAAAAATACTATTTTACCGTTTAAACCTGTTAGTTGAGAGAATACTTTCTTTCTCTTTAATTCGTCATTCAGGCCTTTAACATTCCAGCTCACAAAGCTAACCGTCCCATCATGGAGACATTGATTCTGAATTTTTGATGTCATTTTGTAGTCCTAACTGGAAATGAGACAGCTTTAACCTTAATTTCCAATTTTCCTACAAGTTATTGCCATGCAGCCTATTGTTACTTTGGTAATTATAATTATAAGGATTAAAAGGATAGATTAGATATAGCTTGCTCTCTTTCTCTTCCTCCCGTGTCGCCGGCCCCCCCCCCATTTTTCTTCCCCACGTGAGGCTGGACACCACTTCACAAAGTCCCAGTCCTCTGACAAACCTAGAAGACAGAGCACGTCCAAAACAAAACAAGCCTCAGTTTTTGAGGATTAAACAGTAGAGATATCTATTACCGATAAAGTCTAAATACTATAAGCATAAAATACAACCTTCAAAAGTCTTGAAATATTAAGACAGTAAACCCAGGGAATGGTGTTAAAAAGTGGTCCTGGATAAACATAGTAAACCCTAATGCAATAGTAACAATAACAATAAACCAAGGGTATGATGTTAAACAGTCTCCTTTAGAATAAAAAAAAAAAAAAAAACTACTTTAATTTTTTCCACACATACACCTATAATTGTAATTAAAACATAAATAAAAAGTGTCCGAGAAAAGAAAAGGATGTATAATTATGGTACCCATACTGTTGCAAGCAGATCAGACAGCAGGTAATATCTTCTTGCCATGCCAAGAAAGGATGTGACTCACTATTGTATTTCAAAAAATTGTCGGGATCAGCTTTCTTAATTCCTTTTCTGCTTCCTCCTTGCTGGAGAAGATGTAATATTTGTCTTGAATATACAGTTTGGCAGGATACAAGAGGCTGTATCTGATATCGGCTTTCTGTAACCACTGTTTAATGTTGTAAAAAGCTGCACGATTAGCAGCTGTTGAGGGTGAGAAATCAGGGAAAATACGAATGTGGTTATTTTCAAATATAATCTCCTGTTTCTGTCTCAGAAGTGCCATTACATTAAGCTTAAATTGTAATCTCTCGAAGCGGACAATTATGGTCCTAGGTTTAGAGGTATTTGATCCATGTATGCGATAAGCTGCTGCTATCTCGGTATCTGATTTCACGTCCTCTCCAATTATTTTTGGGAATAGTTCAGCTACGAATTTCACTGGGTTTGGACTTTCATGATTCTCAGGTAGACCTTAGAATCTAATATTATTCCTTCTGCATCCATCTTCCAGAGCCGCAAGTCAGTCTCCGAGTTTTCTGCATTCGGAATTCGAAGCTGTAGCTTTTCCATCTCCAGTAGATGCCGAAAGGTTGCATCAAAATGATTATATATACGTTTTTCCAAGTCTTTATTATCCTGCTGCAGCTCCTGCCACAGCTTCTCGTTTGTCTGTGTTTTGCAGCTTCTCGTTTGTCTTGAGTAAGCCATTTATTTCTTTCTTAAGCTCACTTATGGCAGTGACCGTGGCAAAGGTTGCGATTATTTCCTTCAGATCGCACAAATCGTTTCGGGTTTTGTGCTCCGAGCGTGAAGTGGCAGCCCCAGTTATAGCCTATGCTTTCGGCTCACGAGGAATAGATGAAAGCACAGACTGCAAGGCCATTTCTAGTTTTAAGTGATCTTCTGGAATTGGCGAGCTATCGTGACATGCATCACTTGCACCTTTGCTCCCATTCTCGCTCTCGACTGGAGATGATGCAGTGGAGCGGGGTCCTGGGAGGTCTGTGCTTTCGCCTGCCTGGTCCAGGTCAGTCTCTGAAAGGCCGTATCTTGCACTTGGGCTTGATGTCTGTCTAGACTTGGGTGTAGCTTTAAGTTTCCTTTCCGTTTCTTTCTGATCCCCTTTCTTGTTATTCATGTTTATATAATGTAGTAGAAACTCCTTGGTTTGGGTAAATACAGGATACCTTGGGATAATAAGAAATAAGAGAGAAAATAAAGCCGCTGCTAACGGAGCTCCGCTTCAGACGTCCATCTCCCGTAATGGACGGACGAATGTCTAGTTATTGTGTTATGCTATATATATGTATTCACACTATAATCATAGGCATAACAATGCTTTTTTTTAATTAGATTTTCATAACATTACTACTTTGAAAGTGCAGTATCATATAACAGGATTTCTTTGCAAATCACGTCACTAATTCAAGGTGATTTTAATGAAACTGAATTGTATTTAACTGCTAATTGGACTGATTTCTATGTTTGGGATTAGGTTTTCTTCCTCTGCAGGTAAATGTCATGTAGGAGCTATACTCTCACAGCTGATAAACATGTATATACTTTTAAAAATACTTTATTAACAATTATTATGCAACTACATTGTAATAATCTTTGTTGCACTATGTATTCTAAACTGATATTCTTTTTGGCTCTTGTAGTTTTGTCTAAACTATACATGCCTAATGTACTTAAATTGGTTTGAATCATACCTGGCAGGTAGAAAATTCTTTGTTAGTTGTGGTAATTATACTTCAAAGACACATGATATTCTATATGGTGTTCCACAAGGCTCTATCCTGGGTCCGCTGCTCTTTTCTATTTACATGCTTCCGTTAGGTCACATTATCTCAAGGCATAATGTGAGCTACCACAGCTATGCTGATGACACACAACTGTATTTATCAATAGTGCCTTATGACCCCAACACTCTTGATTTACTGATACAATGTCTCACTTGTGTTACCGAAAGGATGAGTAGTAATTTTCTCAAACTAAATAGAGAGAAAACAAAAATTTTAGTGATTGGCAATAATGGATATAATGAGGTTATTAGAAATAAACTTGATGCATTAGGATTAAAAGTCAAGACGGAGGTAGAGAATTTAGGAGTAACTATTGACTCTGACCTGAATTTTAAATCACATATTAATCAGATTACTAGGACAGCATTTTTTCACTTAAGAAATATAGCAAAAGTTAGACCTCTTATAACATTGCAAGATGCTGAAAAATTAGTTCGCACTTTTGTTTTCAGTCGGCTAGATTACTGTAACGCACTCCTCTCAGGACTACCAAAAACAAACATCAATTGATTGCAACTAGTGCTGAATGCAGCTGCTAGAATCTTAACTCGGAAAAGAAAATCCGAGAACATCACCCCAATTTTGATGGCACTACATTGGTTACCTGTGCCATTTAGAAATGACTTTAAAATAGTGCTTTTGGTTTACAAAGCCATAAATAATGTTGCTCCATCTTATATTTCGGAATGTTTTACACCTTACTCTCCAAATCGTAACCTTAGATCTTCAAATGAGTGTCTACTTAGAATTCCAAGAGCTAAACTTAAAAGAAGTGGTGAGGCGGCCTTCTGCTGTTATGCACCTAAAATCTGGAATAGCTTGCCAATAGGAATTTGCCAGGCTAATACGGTGGAGCACTTTAAAACACTGCTGAAAACTCATTAGTTTAACATGGCTTTCTCATAGCTTCATCTTAGTTAAATCTTGATGCTCTGTATATTCAGTTAATTATCATTATTATTCATGGTGGCTCCAAAATCCGTACTAACCCCTACTTTCTCTTCTGTTCTTTGTCCGGTTTTCTGTGGTGGCGATCTGCCCCACCACCACCTAATCAAAGTACCATGATGTCCCGACATTGATGGATTAATGGCCAGAAGTCCACATGACCATCATCATCAAATTCTTCCATGTGAACCCTGAATACAGTGAGGACTGATTGAGGTCATTTATGTTAGGTAGAATGCCTAGAGGGGGCTGGGCGTTCTCATGGCCTGGAACCCCTGCAGATTTTATTTTTTTTCTCCAGCCGTCTGGGTTTTTTTTTGTTTTTTCTGTCCTCCCTGGCCATCGGACCTTACTTTTATTCTGTGTTAATTAGTTTTCCCTCATTTTAATTATTTATTTATTCTTTTTTCTCTTTCTTCATCATGTAAAGCACTTTGAGATACATTGTTTGTATGAAAATGTGCTATAGAAATAAATGCTCAGTAGACTAACAGGTTGGTTGATTGAAACATAATTGAATACCACTGGTCTTTTTATATATATTGTAAGCAATATCTGATTTTGTGGAGTAACCACATAGTCCAGTCTCTGTTTCTTAGCTAGTCCTAGCAGTTCTATTTTTAGCACCAGGTAAAGCAGCTTCAGAGCTCTAACTCTCATATATGACAAAAGTTATTAGGAACAAAAGTACAAGAGTAAGCAGATGTTACCAATACACAACATTCCAACTTCATGGAAGAACTGCAATTTATTTTTAAAGCTTTTATTTCTTAAATAGTTCTTTCCTATCTACAAGAGCAGGTTTATCAAAGCTGAGCCAACAGTTGACCGAATAAGTCAGAGTGCAAGTGAAATATTAACAGTAAACTGTTTCTTTGGTTGTGTGCTTGGCTCCACTGAGTTTTTCTGAATTGAGAGATGGGCTGCACTAAGTTTTCATGCTTCCTTGATAGCACAGTCTACCTGTTTACAGTATATAGGTTATCCACCACAACATTACTACAGTATACTTACTGCCTTCCAGTCTGAGTCTGAGCATTTTGCAGTGGCATTTCCCTATAGTTTGTTAAGACGACAACAGACCAAGGAACTCCAGATTTATAAACATAAAATTAAAACACAAAAAGAATGTTTAGCTTATTCATTACATGTTAAATGTGCTTTTCTATGGTATGTGCTTAGCAATAAATTTCAAACATAAGCATGAAGGATATCATTTTAAACTTTTTCAAAGGTCAATGATTATGAATATTGTAGTTTTGGTTTTTGATCCTTTACTAGGTATTTAGTCATATATGGGCCTCTATTAGGGTGTTAAGAAATTATATATTTCTATCATGATTGAGAATATTTAGACTTATAGGTCTTGTACTTAAGCTGAAACACACATTTAGTATTTCAAGTATTTAACACAACTATTCTTAGTTATTATTTACTTCTACCTCATGGAGTAAAACATTAAATTTCTCATGAATACCCCGAGTTACGGTGGCTTCTGCCAATTCAGACTTTTTACATTTGTATCTTTCTCTTTGAGTTGTCACCAAGTGACACTTTCCTGTGCTCATGGCAATGTTGTTGATTGGTGTTGTGGTGTGAAATTTTGCATGCAAGTTGATAAATATTTTGTATGTCTTTATTTGTAACTTAGGCAAAGCAATGTAATATTAGTATTTCATTAGTGAGAAACATTCATGTTTATCACCTAGGACTAAGTCAGGATAGTGAATTTTACAACTGGGTTGGGGGAAGTGCCTCAAACAGGTTTGGTAAGTGTTTCTCTGTAGGGCTGTCTCAATCAACCCCCACAGGAAAGCCAGACTGCCTGGCTGGCAAACTTCTGCTCAACAAATGGTTTTGGGGGCAGGTGTGAAGGTGTTTTCTGCCCCATTGGTCTGAAGTATGGCTGTTTGGAATTCGCTTGTATCAAAAGTCTTTAAGTACCATGACGCCATATTGGCTCTAGGGGTTGGATAGAAAATCTATAAATTTGCTTGCTTTACCTCACTCTCTCTCTCTCTCTCACCAAATATCATTGAAGAAGCAGCTCTCTGTCACACCATGAACTGAAAAGAACAACACAATGAAGAGCACAGGTTGGCAGCCAAAGCTGACCAAAAATGAGGACTTAACTAGAGACATTTTAAGTAACTAACAAGTCTGTGTTCCATCTGAAACTACACATCAACATTTATCAGGTTGTACGGTTTCCAATATTCAAATGTACTTGTTATTTATGAATATTATCAATAATACATTATTTAAAGTGTAACTTAACTCCTGTTTGTCTTTTACTACACCTGATTGGCTGAGGTTATAGACATAGAAGGGAAGGTGGGGAGAAGTTAAATGGCACAATACTTTACAAAGAGTCGTAAGTCTGTGACATTTGAGGAATTCTGACAAAGGCTACATATTAATACAGTGGAACCTTGGATCACAAATGTCTCAGAACACATACAAATCGGGTTATGACCAAAAGTTCGCCAAACATTTGCATCTGTTCACGACCACACACTCGGGTGACGAACAAGCCAGTTTCCCCTCCTAGTTCGTACACGCCGATGATTTTTGCACGTGTTCAGTCTCTCCCTGTGCATTCGCTGTGAACTCTTTGTGCTCTATTTCGTTTCCATTCTGGTTCGTACACGCCGGTGATTTACGCACATGTTCAGTTTCTCCACAGTACATTGTTCTCGGTCAGACGTGCATCGCGCAGAGGGACTTTACCTCAAAACTGTAATCTCCTCTCCACCCAATTCCTCCTCACTTCCTTCATGCGAGGACTCGACTCATGCAAGGTTAGATTTCTTGGTTGTTTATGGTTAGTTTTTGCATAAATTACGGAATTTTCAAATGTTCATTTTTTTCCCTGTGCTTAAAACTCATTAAAGAAAAGTGTTTACAGCGAGCGGTTTGTAAGGCTGTAGCGTGAACTCTTGCAATGTTAGTTTTCTCTGTTCAAGATTTTCTCAGTGTTATTTAATGTTTTTACATTTAGTTTACTATTACACTGTGCATTCTATGGTATAATTAACTATTTTTGTGCTTAAAAATCTTTAAAAAATATATATTTACATACAGCTCATACAGTCCGGAACGGATTAATTGTATTTACATACAATCCTATGGGGGAAATTACTTTGGGTCACGACCAAATTGGGTTGCGTTCAGAGTTTTGTTTTTTGTTTTCTGTAACGAATTACAGTCATGACCCGAGGTTCCACTGTAATACAAAAGGGTAAAGTGGAGTAATATATTACTGTACCAAGACAAAACAATTGGCTACTTTGTTTGATGCTGATATGTGACTGCTGTGGAGAAGTTTTGCACTGCTTGTGCAAGTAGACTTTGAGAGAAAATGTAATCAAGAGATGACATAGAGAGGTCAGAATTCATTCAAGATTCATAATAGGGAAGACGATAATTAAAGCTCAGAATATATAGCTAGAATCATGGTCAGAAAACAAACTGTTAATTTGTAATTCAAAAAAGGGTACATGGAACCCTAGCAAAGATACATGAGATGTAAATTGAAAGAAAAAATGTCATGACCAGAAAATTCAAAAAACTAATAATGACACAAAGGATACATCATTTATCTTGACTACAACATTACACTAGTGACATCACAATGCGCAAACTCAATCACTTCTCAGCAAGAGGATCTCCTGCCTTAGCAACTATTCTCCAACATGGCAGTGTCCATCAGAAAAAGAAGACGGCACTGCAGGAAAGTGTGAATTGTAAACACAATTAAGCAAACAATGAATGTAATCACTAGATTCCTTGACCTTAGAAATCCTGAAAACCATACTCAAATAATTTTTTAGAGATCAAGGAACAGCTGAAAAAAATAAAACTTACACGCCAGATCATGACAAATGTAACATTATCAGTGATAAACTACAAAAGATACAAGGGATAACTTCAGAACTTCAAAGATCATACCTATACTTGGTTGTGTTTTTTGGTTAAAGGTTTTCTATACAATTTGTCTTTGATTCTGCTCTGTTAATTTGACTATGAATTTCTCTAAAGTCCCTCAATTTACTTCACTTCTTCTTTGTCCTCTTGGCTTGTGAACCTTGTCTAGTGTAAGTGCATTCCTGGACTAAAATCTCTTTAGACTTTAGCAGAAAAAGCTGCATGGGGTCCTAATTCAAGTCTCCAAAATTCTCAAAAATATCAATAAAGTTCATACCGCCTAATTGTTTTGGTTAAATGGTTAATAACATACTCAAGGATGCTGGCAAAAATTCAAGGAAATTACATTTAAAACTAATACCAGGAAACACTTCTTCACATAAATGATGTTACGCCAGACGTGAATACTCAAAGCTATTCAGCTGGACAACAACATAGATGCTGTCCACCATCCTTTTAAAATAGCCTGCTTACAAAATTAAATACAGCAACTGCTAGATGTAAGTAGCAATTGACCATAGATGCGCATAGTTTTCACGACCAAAAGTAGAACAGTCAAACAAGAATTGCCACAACTAATTAACTAGAGCACAATAATTCAACAATAATTCAGACAAAATTTTAAGACTACAATCACAAATCAAGACCTGGAAAGGTATGAGATGTTACCAGAAAATCATAACTTAAAATAAATAAATGAACACTTGTTCAAAGCTCAGTCCTGTAATCTTGGAGAAAAGACTAATGTTTCTGTGGTGGAATTTTTAAGAAAGTCTTTATGACACAAATGGTGGCACCATTGTTGAGGTGGTCCTCTAGTAGCCTCACCATGCTTTTTAACAACAGTTAACAACCCAACAGGACATACTTAAGAACAAACCAAATATTAAAATCTTTCTTAAACAAAAATGTTAAATAAAAACACACAAATGAAAATGAAGTTTGTTAATTCAAAATATTTAAGTCACATGAACAGAAAAAAATGTATCCAAGGAGAGAAAAAAAACAATGAAAACACAGGGGTTTTCCAGTTCTTAACAAAGAGATGAGAGAGTCTGGGGGAAACAGCCATGTCTTGTACTTTAACTTATCTGGATGAAACATTGTAACTACTTTGCTAATAGCAAACCAAAGGAGCAAGATGGACTGAAAGTTCTCCTCTCATTTATCATACTTCTCATGTTCTAATCTGAATACGGTATCATGCTGCTTAGTTTAACAAGTAATGTTCTGACTAAAGCACAGGCAAAGATTTTATCTCTAAGGGGACTGGGTTCATATCTAAGCCTGATCACGGTCTATGTGTAATATACATATAGGTTTTACTCTGGATATCCCATCTTTTACCTCATATCTTGAGCCTGTGTTTCTTATATTATTCGGTGAGTTGTGATTATAAGAAGTGCCCTGTAATGATAGGTGCTTTGTCTTGGAGTGTGCAATGCTTTCAGGATAGGCTCTATTTTTCACAACTGTGGACTAGATAAAGCACTTTCATAAACGGATGGATGGATATGTGACTTGTAATATTTTTTTTTACTTGTCATTTTCATGGAATACTCAGATACAACTGTATAATACTGTCTGTCGTATATTTTCAAAAGTACACATATCATTATTATTTGGCTTTTATTATAAGCTGTTCATTTGTTTTGTGAAATGCCTTAGCATGCATCAATAGGATATCAATTCTAAGAAATTCTGAAAATCTTGCATACTATACAAAAAAAAACAACAATTTAAATAAAAAATGAGACTGGCTGTATTCAGAAAATTTATAAATGAGCTTTTATTAAATATTTTGTAACTGGTAATTCACACCTTTTCAGGTATAAACTGAAAATATCTCTTTGGGGAAATTTGATTCTAAAGCGAAAATAAACAAGGTGTGATCAACAGTCTCATCTCAAGGAAAGTTTCCCCAGAAGACAGCTGGTCAAGTTGCATGTGTGGAAAGCAAATCTTTCCACAGCTGGTTAAAGCACTTGAGTTAGTCACAACAGTCCCTTGTGCTGCATATACTATGTAAGCTAAACATCTTTCAGAGAAAAAGGCTCACGAACGAATCAGTGAACCTCTCTGCCAATGTATCCCCTGAGGTCATATGTGATAAAATATTTAGCCACTTTAGTTACTTGTTTTCCTTTGCAAAATGAAAATGATACACAGATAGCTTGGAAGTGATGTAGAAACTCAGTCTATTACAACTTACTTTTCATCCCTAAACACCTATGTACTTTATCTTTGCCATATTCATACAGTGCGTGGCATTTAGGTTTTTAACGTTGTAATTTTCTCTGGAGTGGCCCTATCACATCAGGACAACTTTTACACTATAGAAATGGGAAGAAAGTCACGATCTTTGTTTAAATATTTGTGAAGTAAATCCAAAGTTCAACCAGTAACATAAAAGCACATTAGACTGAAAAAAATATTTTGGGAAAAAATAACAGAGTAAGAGGAGCAGCCAGTGTTTAGTTAAAAAAAAAATATTGAAATAATCTGATCCTATTATGAAATCTAATCTAATCTTAAACTAGTCAGCTTGTCACTATACCAATATATAACAATAAAGTATAAATATAAATAGTGTATCCATGTAAAACTAACTTTGCCTTCTTGGATCTTATTGTGAAATATGCATCTCTAATATATCCATTGGATACTCTGTTGTGCAGTACTCGAGAAGCCAACATTGCGAATAAAATGGATTTCCTTGAACCTAACTTTGTCACTTATCATTACTTTCTTCAGCTGCAGCATAGCCAGCAACCAGTAATAGGATCAGGACACTTCAGTTTAAGCGGACTGACCATACTTACAATCACCTCAAAGCATCACAAATTACTTGGGGACATTTAATCAGAAAAAAATGTATCTTAGGAAAATAAGCTAGTGAAAACACAGGGGTTTTTCAGTTCTTAACAAAGAGATGAGAGAGTCTGGGGAAAACTACCATGTATTGTAGTTTAAATTATTGGGAAGAAACATTGGAACAACTTAGCTATTAGCTAACTAAAGGAGCAAGATGGATTGAAAGGTCTCCTCTTGTTTGTCATACTTCTGATGTTCTAATCTGAATACGGTATCATGCCGCTTAATTTATGTAATCCAAAACACAAGGGCAATTAGGGCAATTTTTATAAATTTTCAGTAAAGTGAAAATGTTATTAGGAGTAAAATAAGTGCAGAAGTGTCCCAAAATGTGTGACCAATGGAAAAAGTGACATTTATACAATGTTTTTGAAAAAGCACAGAGATATTCAAGGTTATAGGTTAATGTAAAATACACCATTTGAAGAAAATATGTGAATAATTTTGCATTACAAATCTTCTAGTATTTTGTAGGTTTTTCATAACTGAATTTCAAACAAAGCAGCAGCTTTCTGCTGGCATTGACAGCAATGTGTCACCAGACCACTCTCATGTATCTAACTATGCCAGTTTCCTTGAAGACATGCGTGAATGAGTGTGGGTGTGTTTTTGAAAGGTCAGTGTGCAGATTTGCTGCTAGAGAAGACTCTGGCTTCTCAAGACCCTGTAATAGTTGATGGAGTGATAGTTTTAAGGCATTGATAAGAGACAGAGAGTGAAAATAGAAACTGAATGCCACTAAAGAGGCACACTAGGCCAATGCAAATCATGTGCTTCAGAAAATCAACTATATTATAGTTTTACAGGAAAAAAACATTGACAGAACTGTAGCACTGTGTGGTCCACTTGGAAGAAGTCCCCCGACATCAACATTTCTATAGATGCCTCTTGCAAAGTGGAGGAGAATAAGGTAATGTCTCCAAAAGCAGATAAAATTTGGATGCTACAGCACAGAGGGACAAAATATTGTGACAACATGTTCCATGAAGTGTTTAACATCTATACTAAATATGTGAAATGCATAACATTGTGAAATGTTTTCAGAAATGTGTGCTGCATAGTATGAATGAGTTTTTTTTTTAATTTAGCAGTTTTTAATATGTACCATCTCCACGTATTTATGTAAGACTTACCTATAGTTTGTGGAAAATTTAATCCAAGAATATAGATGAAATGATGACAACTCCTATATCAGGTCGTGTCTTGTACATTTATCAAGAAAATATGTTAAAGGAGAGTGTCACCTTGGCCTCTCTCCAAACAGTAAGGACTGGAAAACAAAACTGTGGTCTATTAAAAATCCAAGGAAAGGATAAACATGGGAAAACACAAATTATTAAAATAATAAACTAACACAAAGCAAATCCTCTATGCCCCAGGCCTTACAGTTGTGATGCTACAAAACAAAATGGTGTAAAGGGATGACAGTTCAAAAACAGTTTTAAATGTCCTCAATGCAAAAAAAAAATGCCCTTCAACAGACGGGAAACTGTAAAACCTCTGGCTTGAGAAGACAAAGATGACCGGAAAGACTTTACAAATGAATACTTTATTTATAATATGAAAAATTGGGAGTGGTGTCCCCTAGACTTTCTTGCATACTCAGATATAGGGATGGATATTTAAGGAGTATGCCACAAGCCAATGATTATATTTTTATATTATGTATATTAAAGGACCATCAACCACAAATCAAATCAAATTAATAATATGTATATTGAACAATTATTATGAAAGTTGAATAAATCGGACTGTGCTGCTGCATGAATTAAAAAAAAAATTGCGTATGTGTGAAGTACAACTTCCGGTTAGCAGAAATAGCCCAAAAGTTAATAGAAATCTACATTTTGTACCTAATACTTGTATGCAAAATTTGGTTGACCTGACTGAAAGCATACTCAAGTTATCATGTTTACATACACACACACACAAACACACAGACAAACACACAGACATAAGTCCAAAAATGGTATTTTCTGACTCAGGAAGGTGTGAAATGTCAAGATTCATTAAAATCTCAAAATGGGATTTTTGGAGGATTCCAATACTTTCCCATATACGAGAAAGTAAAAAATGGAAAAAAAAAAAGAAAACAAGTTCAAATTGCCATCCAGAAATCCAAAAGTCATAAGCAAAATTAAAAAAAAAAAAAAAGTAAAATCCAAAGAAAACAATGTTCAGAAGATAAAATGCACTCCACAGCAATAATTTAACCTCTCCAAGGAGCATTGTACAGTAAAATCATTCTTTTTTGTAATTTTTTAGCATTATGAGCTCTTAAGTTCACACTGTCTTGTATTTTTTTATGGTGCAATTATTATCCTTAAATAAGTGCAAAAAGCCTATCATATAACCAAACATCTTACTGTCTTGATATTCTATATTTAGGATGTGTCCATGTAATTTCCATATACTTATCAGGTATATGTCAATAAAGCTTTTGTGTAACTATGAGGTCTATGTGCCATGCTACCTTTGTATATCTTGGCTAAATAAAATATGTTGATACATTGGTGGAGTGTGAAGAGCTGAACCACAGGATTTCCCTAACACCATTTCTTCAACCTCAATATATAGACTGAGGGCGGTGATTGATATTGTGACCCCACCTTTTGGTGGTTTCACCCACAAAACATAAGGAACATAAGATAAAAACTGCAAATCCACAATGTATGGCTATAAAATTATAAATACACATAATATTAGCAAAAACTACATAATAACAAAAACATCACAAAAAAATAAAATATATATATAAAGCGTAAGATAAACATAAGCCAGGGAAAAAACGGTGGCTGTAACGTAACTCTGATTGCATAGGCTATTGTCCATGTCTGCTAGGTAAATGAATTTTCCCACTTTTTCCTTCTCCCAAATACATAACAATTTAGTCACCTATCATTTCTCTTTCTCTCTTTCTTCCGCCTTACCAAAGAACCTTGCCCAGCTTATCTCCCTACTTAGGGCCTAATCGCTTGAGCAGAGAGTAACCTGTGAAGCCCGCCTTAGATCTTCTTCCAAGTCTACTGCCAAAATGCAAATCAATGTCTTTAGGTGTTAGCTGTTTATAAAACCAGGAACAAGAAATAAAACATCTGATAATCATGTTCTTCAAGATGACAGCATTCATCTGTGTAAGCAGATGGTCAAATAAGAAGAGATCAAAATCCAAAGTGACAGGCTGCTGCTATTAATTAAGATAAAAATTTGTCTTGAGTTGCAAAAACATAAATGTTATCTAGCACAGAAACAGAAAATATTAAAGGTATGACAGATCATTTTATTTCTTTGAGTGGGAACATCATAATAAATCTCTTCCAGTTGATTACAACAGATAGATTTTTTTAAGATGTCTGGTAAATGGATTTTGGTATGGTGTAGCCATTTCAAACCACATAAAGGTAACTTGGCTTGCACATTGTTTCTCAGTTTAGTAATTTATGTTGTGGACGGCTAGCAATTAATTTGAAAACAAGAAGGGGAAGATGATGAGAAGAAACAGAGAGTAGGTGACATACTGAAATTTTGTTGTTCATTACTGCATTGTAAATCAATCTTGTCAATATTGTTTCTTAATTAAGTATACCATAGGATGTGTTATTGAGAGACTTGATAATAGCAATATGATTTTTATGAGTAAGACAATAAAAAAATCTGTGTTAATGAGTGCCTAAGCACCAAAAACATAGAGTTATGGTGAAAGGAACTTTCAGAATTATGAGATGATAAAAGTGGTATTCCTCTGGGATCACTGCTGGCACCACTATTCTTTCTAGTATGCCTATGGAAAAAACAGTATCTGGATATAAACAACAAGCTAGTTAAGTCTGCATAGTCTAGAGCAGGGGTCTCCAACCTTTTTTCCATTTATTCTCAAAGCTTATTTCAACCCAAACAAACTGAATAAGCTTGTTTTGCCTGAACATTTACAAAATGTTGGTGTCCACAAATCACGTTTTCCATTAAAACATCACCAAAAATATTTAGTCCATCCATCCATTATCCAACCCGCTATATACTAACAACAGGGTCACGGGGGTCTGCTGGAGCCAATCCCAGCCAACACAGGGCGCATGGCAGGAAACAAACCCCGGGCATGGTGCCAGCACCTGCAAATGCATTTATTTTATCTGTATGCATTTTCTAGTGTATCTCACACTATTGAATTAAAACATGAATACTGTCAAAACAAAACAATGCAATTCCAAATACACAGATATGACTTATTCATTGTCATTTTCCATGTCACCGTTTCACTTTATTCACAGGTCCAGTTGCATGTGTGATGTGTTGTTTAGTTAGTCAGATGACTGGCACTGCATGGAGTCAACAAGAGAGGCAGGTGTATGGTGGAGTGGAGCCACTTCAGTTCACTCTTATGGAATCATTTCAGAGTTCGTCTCTCAGTCTTGTTCTGAACTTTGATTTCACGACATTCACGTCAGACTCACAAAGGTATGGCGACCCAAACAAAGAAGACATTTTCAGAGCTGCTTGGTGAAGATTCTTATAGTTATCTGTCTCTACTAAGCTCCAGAAATGCTGAGAATGCTGTTGAGACTTTAACTGCACATTATTTTGAAGGTTTACTAATATATAATGTATAAAATCCAATGTGTCTCTGTCTGTCCATCTGTCTTTCACGAGTGAACTACTTAATCGATTTAGATTGGGTTTTTTTCTATAATGTGCTTGAACATTCCGGTTGATTTTGTGACTTCTCTCATTTCGCTATGTATCAGAGTTCGATTGCGGTACCGATTTTTTGTGCAAATCTGAGATCCACGCAACAGGACGAAGGTGGTGGTATGGTTATCTCCTCACTCACTCGCCAGCTTCGTGGCGTGTACCTTAACTCCGCTTAGCAAGCGGATGAGAGGACAATTGAATTCAACTTTGTTTGATATTTTAAATAAAGTGTTACTTAGGTCTTGATGAGTTTGAGTTTGGATATTCTCTTAAGTGTATGCCACGTTGAAAAGATAGACTGCAATTCAGATTATGGATCGTGATTTTTTTGGAAAGATCGCCCACCCCTAATTTGACTAATCAAGTTTTTTGGTGAGCTACTTGGAAAGGTTTTGCGAGCTACTGGTAGCTTGCGAGCGACGTGTTGGAGACCCCTGGTCTACAGATTACCACCCCAATATATTAGGTTCTATCTTGACTTAAACCTCAGTTAAAGTCATGCATTTCTAAAAATAATGAATTGTGTCTGCTTTTTTGGCAAACCATGCCCAACATTTTATATCAAGGACTATGACCTTTAATTCAATCAGATGTGGATGCTATAGATGCTTATGGACTGATTTATGGGCGAAACTGGTACTTGGAGTGATTATTGAGCTAAAGTTCCTAATAAATCTTCTATAATAATCACCAAAGCCTACAAATTGTTGTACTTACTTCACAGATTTCAGAACCTTCCAATCCTGAATGACTTTATGTTATGATTAGCTTCTTTATTTTTTCCCCTTGGGCTTTAAACAAAAAATATACATCTAAAGAGAGGTTTAGAAGCCCAGGGGAATTTGTTTCTAACATTGTTTTTAATTTGGAGTTAATTAATATGATAATGAAAATTAATCACGTGCTCCTCTGATGCCATTTGTTTTTTTTTTTGTGGGAGATGCCATTCTGGAGAATTAGTTTTGATGGTTGCTAAGTTGTTACTATGTAGGGACGACTGGAAGTTTTGAAGTCTTAATGAATCCCTGCTTTAGGATTAGCTTTTTGGTTTTGGCTAATATTGACTTCCTGGCTATGAAGTTTGGTTTGTTTTGACTATATTTTATCTTCCGAGACTGAATTCACTACATCATTTGAAACTGCAGGTTAGGTGCATTGGCGATCCTAAATTGTCCCTAGTGTGTGCTTGGTGTGTAGGTGTGTGTGTGCCCTGCAGTGGGCTGGCGCCCTGCCCGGGGTTTGTTTTCCGCCTTGTGCCCTGTGTTGGCTGGGATTGGCTCCAGCAGACCCCGGTGACCCTATTGTTAGGATATAGTGGGTTGGATAATGGATGGATGAATTTGAAACTGCTGGCAGTATAGCTTTATTTTTGTTTAAATCATAATTAGACATTGACCTCTGAGAAACAACACTGACAATCAGTAAAAAATATACTTTTCAGCTTTGCATATAATTACTTATTCTTTAATCTCTTCATAACCTCACAAACATTAGATACGTGAGTAGATAAATTGGTAGAAAAAAAATTAATATTTCATCGGCATAAGCTAAGATATATTCTCCAAGCACATCATGAAAAATATTCTCAAAGGACTGAAATGCTCCTGGAACATTAATAAATGCATGGCTATATATTTGTAGTGGCCATTACTAGTTTTAAAGGCTGACTTCCACTTATCCTTTCCTTTAATTCTAATGAGATTATAAGCACTCTGCATATCCAGCTTAGTAAAACTGGTTGAACCTGAGACTTGCATAATTAAAGGTGTAAACAAAATTTTATACTGTTCCCTATAATCTAAACAAGGTAGAAGAGAACTATATGTTTTCTCCACAAAGAAAAAAGAAGTCCCCCCCCCATAGGCTTTCTGGATGGTGTAATTAAACTATTAGCTACAAAGGAAACCAATCAAAAACACCAAAACAAAAAGCAAATCAAAAAAGCAAAGCAAGAATCAAAAACTAGAAACAAACTCGAAGTACTAAGAACTTGTAGTCTAAATGGTACCGCCATTTCTATACTAGCAGCACAATGATGTCACATGTGACACAACTTTGGCTGTCCCCTCCAGCAACAACCATTGCGATCATTAAAGCTAAATTAACAAAATGGCAGCAAATGTGAAAATTCAAAAGGGCATCAGAAGAAAATAGCCCTAAAGAAATTAATATAAATATATATAGTTATCGATTATGCTGGTAGGTATTGTATGCCTACAGTTTGTTTAATTTTTTCCATACAGACGGCGAAATTTTGTTGATAAAGAGCTTTAAGTTTACTTGTGATATTTACCACTAGGTATTTAAACTGATCTGCAATAATGAAAGGGAAGGTATCCAATCTAATATTGTATGCTTGAGAATTCACTGGAAAGAGCACACTTTTATTCCAATTAATTCTGAGACCAGAGATCTTTTGAAATTCTGTAAGTGCTGTTAAGACTGCAGGCACAGTATTATGTGGGTCTGATATATACAAAACCATATCATCTGCATATAGAGAAATGTTCTGTTCAAGTCCCTCTCTGATAAACCCCTTTATCTGATAAGCATTTTGACAGTGAACTGCCAGTGGTTCAATGGCGATTGCAAATAGCAGTGTTGACAAGGCCCAACCTTGTCTAGTACCACGTTCTAGTTTAAAGTAGTCTGAACAAAGGTTGTTAATACAAACTAAAGCTTCTGGTTTGGTATACAGTAGTTTGATCCATGCACAAATGTTCGAGACAAACCCAAATTTCTCCAAACGATAATAATATCTCCAGGGTGTTTGATTTTGCAGGAGAATATATTACATTAAACAGGCGTCGGAGATTGGAAGGTAAGTGTCGGCCTTTAATAAATCCAGTTTGATCTTGTGATATTACTGAAGGCAGCACTTTCTCCATCCTTCTAGCTAGGACTTTGGAGAGTATCTTAACATCATTATTCAGAAGTGAAATTGGTCTGTATGATGCACATTGTAATAAGTCCTTATTTTGTTTAGGAAAGACGGTGATTAATGCTTACCAAAAACTTTGAAGTAGAATTTGATTGTCTCTAGATTCTGTAAATGTTGCTAATAAGAGGGGAGCTAGCTGAGTGGAGAATTCCTTATAAAATTCGACAGGGTAGCCATCAGGGCCTGCTGCTTTCCCGCTCTGAAGTGATTTTATAGCATCTAGTAATTCTGATAGCACCAGAGGTTTATACAATTCCTCAGCAATAAAAGTATCTATTTGTGGTATCTGTAATGTATCCAGAAATGATTTAGATTGTGTGTTGTCTTCTTTGAACTCAGTAGAATATAAGGATTTATAGTAGTCTCTAAATGTGTGCATTATATTTTTATGGTCAATGATTTTATCTCCGTTCGTGTTGGTGATTGCTGAAATTGCATTGCGAACTTCTGGCTTGTGGATTTATTGAGCTAAGAGCTTATTAGCTTTCTTTCCGTGTTCATAGTAATGATGTCTTGATTTAAAAAAAGAGTTGTTCAGTTTCTTTGGTTGTTAAGAGGTTGAGCTCTGAATGCAGAGCCTGTCTTTTCCTATGAAGAGCTCACTTGGGCACCTGTCATGTTCTTGGTCTATTCTAGTAATTTCGCTGGTTAGCTCTGATACCTTTTGGTCTCTAATTTATTTCTGTGGGAAAGATATGAAATAATCTGTCCTCTTAAGAAGGCCTTTAGAGTTTCCCAGAGTATTCCTGCAGAGACCTCTGAGGATGTATTTGTCTCTAGGAAGAAACTGATTTGTTTTGATACAAATTCTGTACAGTTCTCATCTGCTAATAGAAGTGGGTTAAGATGCCATATGTGAGATGAGTATGTGGGGCATAGTGGATTTAAAAAACAATTAAAGTCCCCAGCCATTATAATTTTATGAGTGTTCACATTGGGAATGGATGCAAATACATTTTACATGAATTCCCTATTATCGACATTGGGTGTATAAACATTTATCAAAATCACTTTACAGTTAAATAAGTTGCCAATGACAATCACATATCTCCCTTCAGGATCAGATACTACATCTGATGCTACAAATGAGGCTGTTCTATGTATAAGAATTCCCACACCTCTAGTTTTCTTTGTAAAGCTGGAATGGAACATTTGGCCAGTCCAGTCTTTTTGCAGCCTGAACTGATCCTTGCTGAATAAGTGGGTCTCCTGTAAAAATACTATTGTAGCGTTTAGACCTGTTAGGTGAGAGGTATAAACAGGTCAACAGTTTGTTGATCAGTTTGTCAAGTGATATTGTACTAGAGTTGATTGAATGCCTATTTATGGTATCTATACTACTATTGTGCAGGGGCTTGGGATATTTTTGCTCTCCAAAAAAAAAAAAACACATCGGGTCACATCAAACATCAAAACAATGACAACTGTGTTTTTGCAAAGTGAATGACTTGTTAATAAAGAGCTTCCTCATGAAAATACTGCTACTCAGAAACATTATACAGTACTAAACTGTTAGGGCATCTATGGGATAACATCAGGAAAAAATGTCCAGAGCTGTGGCGCATCCAAAACTGAATTTTGCACTATGATAGTGCTTGAAGCACAGTTGTCCCCTCTCCTTTCTTCTCTATATTTCTCACCTGGCACTGGCTGAGGGTGTTCCTCTATAAAGGTTATTTAGTCCCATTTTATATATATAATAAAAACCACATAATGTCTATTTGTGCTTATGTCATCTTTCTGCAATGATCTTCCCCATGTTTTGGAAATATTAAAGTCCTTCAATGCCATTTTAGACTATAAAACTAAAGGGCTGTTTTCTGCCACTTAGGCTTTTTGAACATTCTGCTACTTTTCCAGCTATTAGCTGTTTTCCTGACTGATTCAAATATTATGAACAGTTCTGATATTCCACACTCTCCTCCTTTTTATTGATTAGAGTTTCAGTCTTTGCTCTTCAGATTGATTTGGAATGACAAGAAATAACAACAGTAATGTTTGTATAGCACATTTTCACAAACAGAATGTGGCTCAAAGTGCTTTGCAAGATGTCAAAGAAATAGCTACAAGAAAAAAAGTTAAATTAGACAAGAATTATAATGAACAAATAATAAAAAAATAAATCAATACAAGCTTACATAAAATAGATATATTAACAGTAGTTCATGACAAGTGTGTACCAATGTCTCACTTTCAGATTTGAAATTATATCATTTGGCCTGTATTGATGTGTCTGGAACTGGGTAAGCCCTCCATCACTTTATTATGTTCAAAAGTACTACAGATTCTATGAAAAATCCTAAAAATTAGCTAAAAATAGTTTAAATATGTGCATAGGCTGTATTTCTCTATTTGCACAATGTACTTAAAGGGCTTTTCTTCAGTAGGTATTTTTGATCCTTAGTGATTCGTGTTTTCTTATTGAAGAAACACTAAACAGTCTTTGTGCATCCCCAAATATCCATGTAGATGTTTATGCAGACTACGTCCCCTAAAGTCAACACTATGTGGTTCATAAAGTATAGTCCACTCTTGTCTCTTTCCGGCCATCCTACAGAGCCTCCTCAACTTTCTTTGTTCACTTTCTTGAAGCCTTTTTGATAACTGGCTAGTTTATATTTGATGATGAAACTCACAGATCTACCTAGGGTAGTCATATCCATGGTGTGTTAGGCCTCATTTACATTAGCATAAAACATTTCCAGGATCATATTTTTGCTGATCGTGTACTAAACAAATTCTTTAAGCAAAGAATTTAAGTTGGAATACTTTGCTTATGCTGACCTATGGTACTAGGCAGTTTTAATCTGTTCTATGAATTTGTTTTGCCTATTTTTTATATTTGATTTTCACATTTTTATTGTAACTAATGGAAAAGAATTTGAGGAAGGTGTTGTATAATTTAAGGGCACATGGCAGAGGTAGAGTTTTGATATAACTTGCAAATAATTTTAATATATAACATAAATTAAGTACCTCTAACAAGTCAGCACAAGTATCCCAGATTTATCAGTTGTTAAATTAGATCACAGTAGCACTTTTAAAATATTGCATAAAATAAACCATACCTTGTATCATATATTGCATATAACTTCTTGTTCCCATCAACTGCATTCCTTTAAAGAAAAATAAAAAAAAAATATTATCAGTGTGGTGTTATTCATTTTGAAACATTCATTTTCATAATTTCTTAACAGACATTTAGTTTTTCTCCAATAACTTAGAAATGCATATTTTACATTAAATAGCATCTGTCAATCAACCCATTTGTAATGAAATTTATTAATAAACTTTTTAAAATGTAATTCATATTTATGCTGCATTTTTTATTGTTCAATTTAAATTTTATGTAGGCCACAAAATGACATATAAATCCCAGCCCAAGAAATGCAGTACATATTTGGAGTGTACAGTGCCTCTGTCTTTATCCTGTTTTGTCACATTATAATCTGTTTTTTATGTAATAGACTTAACAATACTGTCCAAATTGTTGAAGTGGAATGAAAATAAAATACCTTTATATATATATACAAAAAACAAGTAAAAACTGAAAAGTTGAGAGTGCATGTATATTCATCTCTTTTGCTATGAAACTCCTAAAAAAGATCTGGTCTAACAAACTAACTTCAGAATTTACAAAATTACTTGATGAGGGTCCACCTGTGTGCAATCAAAGTGTCACATGATCTGTCATGTGATGTCTGTATAAATAGACCCATTCTGAAAGGCTCCTGACTCTTCAACATCACTGAGAAAGCAACATGAAGATCAAGGAGTACTCCAAACAGGCCAGAGACAAAGTTGTGTAGAAGTCTAGATTAAGATTGGGTAATACAAATCCATTAAATCCATTATAATGAAAAGGAAATGATATGGCACCACTATAAATCTGACAAGAGGATACCGTCCACCTAAACTCACAGACCGGGCAGATTAGATTTGATTAAATTAATCCTCATCATGACGAAAAGCACATAAGGTGTTGACGATTTGCCTCCATCTTGTCCTGTTCACCCCATGTTAGTTCCACCTACTTTAGCTTATTTATCACAGTTCGCCACCAAGTTGTTTTAGGTCAACTTTGTTTGCACTTCCCAGTTGATGTCTATCTTAGAGCAACCATAGGTATACTGTTCTGGTCCATTCTGAGGATGTGGCCAAGCCACCCTATGCATCGGCACTTGATCTCCAACACCACATTCTGGCTCCTAGTTTTCTTGTAAAGGCCTTCATTAGAGATCTTCTCAGGCCAGAAGATATGAAAGATCTTCCTGTCTCTTCATGCCTCTCTTTACAACACACCAGCATTGAGAGCCATACAAAAGGCCAGGTTTGACATTGCCATTATAAAGTCTGACCTTTGTTCTCAGGCTATACTGTTTGGACTTCCAGATAGGCTGAAGTCTTGCAAATGCACTGTGTGCTTTCTCTTGCACTGGGATTTATGCACATCACTTGTGTTTAAGAAGCAATAATGTTGAGACCTGTTTGCTTGGCAAAGATGTTCAGTATGTTAGTCTTTTCATGCAAATGGAGTAATTTTGTGGAAAGGGCAGCTAGGTTGTCAGCAAAGTCAAGATATCCAAGCTGGGATAATGGAGTCCACTGAACGACAGGGCAAGGAGGGTATTAATCAGATGTAACAAAGACACAAAGGATAATACTGGAGGAGCTCCAAATATCCACAGCGGTGATGGGAGTATCTACATGGAAGAAGGTGTTCTGGTCAGATGAGACTAAAATTTAACTTTTTGGCCATAATGGGAAAGGCCACGTGTGGCGCAAACTCAACATTTCCCACCACCCCAAGAACGACATTCTTACACTGAAGCATGGTGGTGGCAGCATCATACTCTGGGAATGTTTTTCATTGGCAGGGACAGGAAAATTGTCAAGGATTGAAGGAAAGATGGATTTCAATCAATTCAGGGTAATTCTTGAGGAAATCCTATTTCAGTTTGCAAGAGATTTAAGTCTGGGATGAAGGTTCACCTTCCAGGATGACCCCAATCATACTGCTAAAGCTACACAGGAGTGGTTTAACAGGAATCATTTAAATGTCTTGGAATGGCATAAGCAAAGTCCAGTCATCAATCCAATTGAGAATCTGTGGCATTACTTGAAGATTGCTGTACACCAACATAACCCATCTAACTTGAAGGAGGTGAAGCAGTTTTGCCTTGAGAAATGAACAAAAATCCCACTGGCACGATGTGCTAAACTAATAGAGACTTTACGTAAGAGACTTGCAGCTGGAACTGCAGTAAAAGGTGGCTCTACAAAGTATTCATTTTGGGGGATGATAAGCTTATGCACACTCAAAATTTCTGTTTTTTTGCCTTGACTATTATTTGTGTCAAAATAAAAAATATTTTGCACCTTCAAAGAGGCATGTAGTATAAATCAAATGATGCTAACCCACTAAAAATCCAATTTAATTCCAGGTTGTTATGCAATATTGCAATATGCAATGCAATAAACCAAGACACACACTGGATGAATATTTTTGCAAGGTATTGTATAAGTTCTTATTATGTAAGAGTGACATTTTTTCGGAGTAACTAGGATTTCTATCCCACATACCGATGATGGCAGTGATACTGTTGACTGCAAACTGTTCCAGTGTGAGTGTGTTAATATGCCTCATGATGCCTTCCACTTCTTAACCAATGCAGCCAGCAAAGGCACCAGCTCCAGCCACCCTGAGCTAGAGAAAGTGGGTTGCAAAACTGATGAATGGACAATGGTTTAGCAGCTTTATTAATATGACTAGATTATATTAAATTAGAATGCTTTACATAAATAATAAAATCACTAATCCACTTAACCTAAATCAAAGCATTTATATAGTACATGACAATGTTGCAGTTACTGGTTTATAATGTTCTTTATATAAAAAGAAGTAAATTTTTCCATTATACTCATCAGATGTTGCAAAATGGAGATTATGGGGTTGCTTGCATTGCTTCATTTAGCTTATTCTATACAATGTCAGTTATATTGTTCCAGTTGGCCCCAGTCACTTTAGTTGGCTGCTTTATTTGAATTAGCAATCTTTTCCCATAATGTTAAAAGAAAAATCAATATTATATTGAGTTGCATTAGTTGTATCATTTAATGCAACAGGAGTAAATGTTTAGACATGGAAAAGACATTAAAACATGTCCAGTAGTAGTCTTTGTCTGCAGAATAAAGTTAAAACATTTTGTAATTATACATTAGCATCTCTGGATTATATTTATCTTGAATACTTCTGCAAGGAGAGTGAAAAAGATCTAAAATGGATTTGCATGTATACAAACAGAGAGATATGAGACATACACTGTGTTTATAGCCTCAAATATTGTTTACCGAGTGACATCTAAAACAATCTGTTATTACATTCTGCACCAAAGAACTGCATGAGATTTGACACAGCATATAAAAGCTTTTTGTTATGTAAGCAATAAGTGGTAGTCTCTGATTTGATGTTACTGTTCATATAATCAGCCTTTCATCTGCAGAAGAGAAAAGGCTAATCAGACATCTCTGCTCCAAATAGTAACTGGATTAGGCAAGATAGAAGAATAAATTAGCCCCAGAAGAAGTAAGCAGTGCTTAGTCAAATTTATCTTATTGTTTAGATAAGTTTTATTTTTCCCAATGTAATGGATAAAGTCTTTATTAAATGCTGTTACAACACTTGCTTTTTGTAAGTTGCTGTAAGACAGTTTTTGGTCTTCAAAAACAACTGCTTTACAATGCAAAAAAAGTTAAATTAAAATACATAAACAATTTCAGTATGTCTTCTGTTCATACAATATCTAATGCAATTTGTAGGGGCACAAGTTACTATATTATTTTAATGTGACATGTGAAAAGTAGGGGTGGCACTGGTCCACTGAGCAGCATACTCAACACACTTGAGCCATTTAGACTTGCTAATTCACCTAATCTGTATGTGTTTGGGATTCACAAACAAAACCTGAAATATCTAGAAAGAAATAAAAACCTCTACCAAAATGGAGAATGTGTAAGCTTACATCTCAGAGAATTATTAACCAGCAATACAAAAAAATCAAGGTAGCCTACTATTAATAAAGCTCCAATAACCTACAATAAACTCAGTTTAGATTAGAGTTTAAATTCTTTGACATGAGGAGTGTTTTTAAATAGAGATTAAACATCAGTAGACTGGACGCAATTTGAATGGTCACACAAAGCTCATTCCACAGCACACAGCAAACTCACAAATAGAATGCATTTTATTTGGCCTGGAAAGCATATGTATAGTAAGTAGGAGAGAGTGTTGAAGGGATGGCTAGAGAAATCAGCAACAGGAAATAGTGATAGACATGGGTAGAATGTAGTTAGAACAAGCAGCCGAGAGGACAAAAGAGATTTTAAGAATGGACATTATACAAGCCCTTCTGAAACATATAGCATTTCCTCACTTCAAGTAACAAATTATACAGTCTATGTATAGTGTCTTTCTTTTCAACGTTGAAGTAAATTATGTGAGGTCCTTTTTCATTTTTAACGAGATTACAAATCCAACCATATTTATGTAAACAAATTGTTTCTAAGAATAACAAAACAGTTTTGAAATATTAAATGCATTTCATCTTAACATTTCATAAATAATGAACAATTAAGAATGTTCAAAGCCAACTTCTTATTGCCTCATTATCACTTATTATAATGTGCTAATTGAATTTTCCCAAAGCCTTGATTGTTTATCCGAGTCTATTATGTGTTTTGGTCATACCTTGAGTGAATTCATATTTTCAGAAAAAAATAAAAAATTACATGAATAAAGAGTCAAAAGCTTATTAATTAAAATCAGCTGGGTAAAACCAAGATAACAAGACTATTATTTTCTATGTATCATAATATTTAAAAATAATAGTGTTAGTTTGACATTTAAGTAAGAATTTCACTGCACTCTGTACATGTGACAATACTAGCAGTAGAAAAATACTATTATGATATCTATGTTCATTAACTCAGCTGACAACAATGGGAGCAAGGAGGTCCTGTTTGTTGAATTATTCACAGAGCTACCAAGGTATTTAGCAAAAATGTATGTTTATACTACAGCCTAACAGAATACACGAGTTACATATATACATTTCAGATTAATAGTAGAATCCAAATGGCATTTCAAACTAATAGTTGTCTTTTAAAATACATGACATAAGGTATATTTAAAAAAAATGGACAAATGGTTCCCCAATCCATAAGATCTTTAGCTCTAATGGCATCATCTGACATGCTTTACAAATACAAGACAGAGATAACTTTTGACGGAGTAGTCTATGTATGCATGGTTTTTGATATTGTCAAAAATATTCAACAACTACAAGCTGGTTCAATAGTCACTTTAGGAAAATGACTGGAGAAATGCATTAAGAATTCTTAATTAGTTAATGCAAACAGACAACTTTTCAGTTTAACAGACAATTTCTTTATTTGACAAAAACTATTTGCTTTTATGTAATACATATATGAGCATGCAAATTAAAATATGGCTGTCTTTAATTGTTTCCAGCCTCCAAAATATAGAACTATATGAAGAGGGCTTAATAATTTATCAATATCATATTCTAGTAGAAGTATTGCTCACTAAAAATTAACTGCAAAAAGACACAAAAAGCAAACCTCTTTTATGAATCTTGGCACTAAATCATGGATGAGTCTATGTGTTGTAGACAGCTCCATCTGAAGCTTCAAGAAGTCATATTGAAGTAGTGATTCAGACATTTGGTCTTTTTATTGATTCATGAGTGCATGTGTGCATGGAGAAAGCACTCTTGAAAACTGTATAGCATGCCCTGATACATTTAACTGAGTTTTCTGGAGAAGTAGTCATTCTTTGCAAAATTCCTATCAATGCAAGATCAAAGAAGCTGTTGTCCTGTGAGGCACCTATCATGCAAGCTGTTCACTTTCATAAACATGTCTTCCGATTCTGTTGTGGCTTTTGGTCTCCCAGACCTGTTCTTGTCAGAGTTTTCAAGTCAAGTTTGATTGTGTACAAAACTGCACTTACAGACACCTTGACTTTTTTGCAGTTTCTCTAATATCTCTCTTATAAAGGTTGCAATGGTCTTTCTTCCTTTGCTAATTGCTTTTTTCTTGGTATTATGATAGCAATATACTGTGTGATATTGTCAAATAATGTTTCAGATAGGTGTAACAAGACAATTTCTTCCAATAGTGCTTAGAAATATATAGAGTGTTTAAGTAATCAACAGACTTTGGGGCACCTGTAGGAGTTGTTTGCATCAACTTTCAATGCTTTTTTTAAACTTTGCCATTTATTGCTTATTTTTGTACCACTTCAGGTTATTCGCTGGTTTTGAACTGCTTATATTTCAATAGAAAACAGAAAAATGGTGGTTTTCTAAAACTTTTTACTGTTAATGTATATATATATATATATTTTTGTTTGATAGTTAACTAAAGCAGGTGATTTGATGATGCTATAGAGGTATAAGCATTGTAGAAACAGACCTTTTCAGTAATTAGGGTTTGGCAAGAGGCAATTAGATTCAATTAACTGTTTTTCATCCTTATTGAAAATGAGTAAAACAAATATCCTGGTCTGTTTAATTTCATGTTGTTCCAGCAGCAGTTCCAACCTTCAGTTATTAAAGGAGGTCCAGACTCTAGGTAAAATCTCAATTATTTTTTATTCATACAAACAACACAGGCCTAACTGAAAATAAATTAGTGTTTTTATATATTAGTGTCCTTCCTGCTTCTCCATTATAAAACCACATTTATAATACAATTTTAAGTCCATTAAACTACTTGGTTTTTACTTTTGTATTCTCTCTCCAGTCTTTCACTAATGATACCTTCTGTGATGTTCTTGGAACTTTACACTAAGTTTGTCTCCTGAGGCCTCATGTATAAACGGTGCGTACGCACAGAAATGTTGCATAAGAACATTTCCACATTCAAATCGTGATGTATAAAACCTAAACTTGGCGTAAAGCCATACACATTTCCACAGTACCTCATACCCTGTCGTACGCAAGTTCTCTGCTCGGTTTTGCAGACTGGCGGCACCCAGCGTCAAAGCAATGCTGCTGTTCCTGTGTGGTTTATCTTTCTTTTTCAGGTCCACGTCCTTGACGCGGCTTTATTAATACACTGAAATTAACCGCATATTGTTTATTAGTTTAATGCAACTGATTGTAATTAACCTGTAACAATATAATGGTGCACAGAATGGTCAAACTATTCCAAATACCATCACTACTTTAACATTGTTACTCTCACTGCATCTTCTTCTTCTTCTTTCAGCTGCTCCCGTTAGGGGTTGCCACAGCAGATTGTCTTTTTCCATATTACTCTCACTGCACCACTCGGAGCAGCTGATCAGAAAGAGAATTATTGGTATACAGCATCAAGCACACGCTGCCTCAGCCATGCTTCCTATTTGAACTGCTTCTCACATGGCAAACACTTCAAACCTTTCCTGTACGGACCTCGCGGTTCAGAAAGAGTTTCATCCGAAGAGCTCTAAACGCAATCAATCAGTCCATCAACTGCTCCTTGTAGAACTATTTGTACTTATAAGTACAATCACCTCAATGTAAACTTGCACTACAGTTATAATATTGCACAACCTGAGCCACTTTATAAAGCGCGTATTTACATATGATGACAATATAATTTTTAAGATGAAATGCAGCAAAATATGTTTATTATATTATACAGATAAAACTTTAACTTTATTTAAATAATCTATATTGTTAATAATTAAAGGACACGGTGTTGCTTCGCTAGCAAGGATCTGGTGCTCCGCTAACGATTGTTCCTGCCTCACACTGTATGCTTCACTAGGACTGGCGTGAAGGATAGAATAATTAAACATGTACTACGAAGATATTTCAATGTTTCTTACAAGTTTTGAAGAATCGACGTTATAAGCTTACAGATGGCTTAACGTCTATTACAGAGCTGATTGTGTGGCGATCGGTTACTTGGAGAAAGAAAAGGAAGGACAATAATTGGAGGTTAGTATGTTTGAAAGAGACAGTACTGCAGGGGCAGCCTTAGGCATGTGCAAACAGTGCACCTGCACAGGGCCGCCAAGCCAATATATATTGAATATACAATAGAAAGAGAAAATAACGACACAGGTAAAAACACAGCGGCAAATTTTGGCAAAAGTTAAACGATTGTGTCATGAGCACAAGGCAGCTATGCAGTGTCCACAACGGACGTGGCCATCCGGCGTGCATAAGATACCATATTGACATTGGCGGGCGAAGGGGCAACCGATTCTTTCTATGCCCAGGGCCGCCACAAGCCTAGAGCCGCCTCTGAGTACTGTTGCAATAAATTATTTCATCAAAGGTTGTGCACAATCACTGTGCCACCGTGAAACCCATGTTTAATAACGTGCTTAAACTCCTATCATCATGAAAAAGATACCACATATACATCTCAGTATTTTAGTTATTCAGAGAGCTGTAATATCACTAATGTAATGGATTCTGTGTCCTGTCGGAGGAAGAGAGCTGGTTTAAGAAGCACGTAGTGATTCACACACATAGAGCACATAGAAGAACACATAGAAAACAAAGCATTTAACGTGCTACTTTAATTACGATGTGATTTGAAAAACTGGTTAATTAAATGATTTTAAGATAAAGTTTATGATGTTCTACTTTAATGACAAAATAAACTACGTGGTTAAAGTGGAAATTTCGAGATTTAAGTTGACATTTCGTGCTTTTTCCCCACTGTGGGACTTTTTTTTTCTCTGTACCCTAATAAGCTTTCATATGACACTTAGATGGTGGGCTATGACTCGCCTTTTCATGGCGACTTTGATATCTGACAACTTTTTTTATTTCAGGCACTGTGCGACTTTGTGAACTTGAGCTTTCAAGTTTCTCCGACACGCTATGTCAGTCGATCAACATCCTTTTGTTGTTTATACCACTATTTAAACCAACAAATAGTATGTTTTTCCTTGCCTCCACTTGGTATTCGCTGAAATTCTTCCATTTTCCCACATACTTTTCCCATTGTCTTTTCACAGAACACTGAGCTTAAGGGCTATTTATATTGATTTGCATATTCAAAGAGGCGTAATTCTGGGAGGAGTTGGGACAGGATAGCAGGCGCGTGCACGAGCATTACGTTTCACGCTGACCGGGATTTATGTAGTGGAAGAAGGCGGAAGTTGGCGAACGCACAGATTTATGCATCTGGATTTTTCTGTGTGTAAGCACATTTCGGCTTTTGTGCTTACGTCATGTTATAGTGTGAGTTCTACGCATGGCGTTATGCATGAGGCCCCTGATGATGACATCCATATTTTCCATGTTCCTGAAATTTTATCTCATTTGTTTGATAAACTTGAAAAGTGCGGATTTCACAAATTTTCTTTTTGGTTTTGTGCTAAACATATTACCCAACTAGATCATAGCATGTATAAGACAAAAACTATAGCAATCCACAAACAAAAACCCCCTTCACTCGGTTAAACAAGTACGTACAATTTGCTGGCTTCAGCTACTACAGGTTTATTAAGGATTTTAGTTCTATTAATCACACATCCATAATTAATCTCAATGGAATTCAGAGGCAAAAGAGGCCTTTGTGAATTTAAAAGAAGCATTCACAATTGCATCAGTTTTTAGACATGCAGACATTACTCTTTGTTCTGAATTGGAGCAGATGTCTCCAGTATCAAAGTGGGTGATATTTTCTCTTAGAGATTTCCCTATAATTGCAACCTTGACTGCAGCAACTTGGATTTATGTAAACTAACTACCATTAAGAAAATTATGATGTGGGAAAAATGAACGTTATAGCTATAAAATAGGCCTTAGATCAATGGATGCTTTAGTCAGACAGACAGCAAGACATATATTCTTTGTTTTCACCAATGACAAGAATCCCACTTATCTGACAATGTCTAGATGGGCTCTGTTTTTCTACATTTCCTTAGCTGATGTGTTTATTGAAGGCAACATACAACAACTGAGGGATACAATTGGTTACATTTCTCTTGTTTTTCTAATTGGAGCACAGACAGGTGAAGTGACTTGTCCATGGTCAGACAGTGTCAGAAGCAAGATCTGAACCCACAGCCTCCGGGTTTGCATTCCAAAGCCGTAACCACTACTCCATTTTAACTTTATTGTTTCATATGGAGCAAAAGACATATGTCAAAAGCCTATTGCCTTTTGGAAATATTAAGATCAAAGTGCCAACACTTAACCAATTAAGCCCCTAGAAATCTGTGGGTTTGCCCCGGTTAAATGAACCTGTGGGATTATTGGACAAGGTTAAATTAATTATAACTAATCCTCTGAACAAACACATCCCTGATGGACAGGTCTGCCACCAGTATAAAACATTGTGGTACATGTAAGTATCTAAGTTTTTGGATTCAGAAATACTGTAAATCACTCACACTTTCTTTCATTTTTAAAATCTGACTTAAACTGTTTTATTTAATTTTAAGAATATATTTTATTTCTAAGTTATTTTAATTTTATTTATAAATTTCTATTTTTACATTTTCTGTATTTCTGTTTTAATTTCATTTTAACTGATTGGTAGTTTTTTTTATTTTTTAGACCATTCAATTGCCACATCCCTTTGACACCTTCACCTTCCAGTCTAGTATGTCCTTCACATCCATGCCCAGTTTGATAATTAGCTAGGTTTAGTTAATTTAATTACTTAGTTCTCTCAGATATTTCAATTCTTATGCATCCTTCTCACTGTCAGATTTGTACAATTAGGCTGGTTTGCTGTACCCTCTTGTTGGACATGGAGAGACTGCAAGACAAATGATTTTAGTTGAGTAAGATGAGTTTTTAGAACTGATATCAGTTGGGCTGGCTGTGGGACCACTTCCAGATAAGGCATTAATAGAGCACCTGGATCTTCAGTGTGATTATTCAATGCAATTACTCTTGCTGTTCTTAGGTCATGTCATCTCCATCTTGGTACTTTCTTACCACCAGTGTGTCCCCACATCCACCACAAAATTGAGATCAAAAAAAGGAAGAACGTGAAATGACATAAAAAAACATTTTACCCATTTGCAAACCAGCCAAGGCTGCATCAAGGTCAACATGCTCTAAGCAAAGCTCTACATGTGAAGAATCAGTAGAAGAAGTAAAAAAGAGTTTAAATGCTTGTTGAGTTAAACGCTACAAAGACCTAGTCAGCTGTGTTTACACTCAACAGAGGAGAACCTCCTATGCATGAAACTAAAACAATGGTGATATACTGTATGAACACATTTTCAAAGAAACGTCTAAACATTAGTCACTCACCATGCCAAAGAAAAAGTTATTTTTTTTAACAATGAAGATTAAGTTCGAACATGGCAAGTAAGGACAATTATGAAAAATATGACTAAAGTCGGATATGGCAAAGAAAAAGCTGAGGGCATGATAGTTAAGGAAAACACACTATGGTGCCTCTTCTCTTGGTCCCCTAAGCACACGCTTATTTTTCTTAATGGTTAATCCAGGGCTGCACTTAGACCATAGTAGACAGGCCTTACTTTATATCTCATTCTCTCTCTCACTCACTCACTCTTTCCATTTTCTCAATAACTATAGACTCAATTAAGAGTCTGAACAGAGTTAGTTTTAACCATCATACCAGCATTCCTGAAGAACATTTTTGGAAGTCAGCTTTCTCTCCTATGCAGCCGAGTTCTACCTGTTCCAGGCTGAGCTTTTGGCTGCCACTTGATGGGCTATAGGAACTGCATTGATCTCCTTCCAGTTCTTGACAGATTCACACTCTTTCTTAGATGGTCAGGCACAAATCATAAACCAAGTTGCCAGCCCCTTGGAAGAAAATTATCAGAATACTTCTTTGCTCCAAGAGATTGTGACTGTGTTTTAGTACCACTGTGGTCACTGTCCATGCTAAGCCTGTACAGTCTTCCCTATGTCTCCATCATTGTCATTGTCCTATTAATTCACATGTTCTGTGAAATTCTCATTTTTAATAGTATCCTAATAATGATTAATGATGAGCAGAGTAGATACCAGGGTGAAAGAGACTCTGAGTGCTGAAAGACTGTAGCTACTTCAGTATCAAAGGACAAATAAGCAGAACACCTATAAAGGCTGAAGAAAAATTGATGATGATGATGATAATTTTAAAAATCAAGAAAATATAAAACACTAAGCTGTCATAATGTAACATACATAAATGATGGCTACATTTCAGTAAAAACTAAATAATCATGGTTTTGTGATTTCTAGCTTGACACCAAAACATAGAATCTAAAAAATAACAGCTTGATTAATTAAGGTAGGGGTCCAATTAAAATCTAAATTTGGTTGGCCAAAAAAACTGCAGCCATAGTGAGCACTCAAAACTGAACCACCGATAACGATTACATTTAACCGTGCATAGGTTCATGCAGATTTCTGTTATTAGTGAAATTTATTTTTATGTGGTGTGAGTGGAGTTTCTGGATTAAGGGCTAGGAGGGCATAGCCCCACCAGATATTGTGCAAAATAATAAGATCCCCTCAGTAATTTAACTTATTATTAAAATAACATTATTTAAACACCACTCAACTTTGTATTCTTAAGTGGTAGCTTAAAAAATTCCATCATATGCTATAGTTTCTAATCTAGGAAATTATTGCTCTTTTATCATGTGAAATCGTTGAAATGCTACCGATGAAACTTTCTGGAAAAAAAAAGCCAGCCATATGATGATTCTGCTTCAAAGAAACACAAGAGCCGTTATGGAAAGAACGTGTATTTAGAAATTTATTTTTTGTTTGTTGGCTTTATGCTGTTTTGCAAACGCCTGCATGTTCTGTATATGTTATTGTGGCTTTTTCCCTTTTTCCCCAAAAGCCTTTTGATTCCGAGGTGTTGCACTTTCAATACAGGCAATTCATAGCCAAAATAATTTACAGGGCAGGTTGTGGTTGCATGGCTCTTGGTTTACTTAATGTTTAAATCTATATTGCTGTATTTTCTCTAATAATGACAGTGTTAGAGTGTATCACAACAATCTAATAACAACTGAGACAGACCAGACACCAGCAACCCATTGTTTGATTAATGTTTTGAGTCACAAAGTATGCAAGACCTTGCATGTTTCACTAGTCATTAATAAAAAAGGGACAGGTATTAGTTAGGTAAGTTAATATTAGAGAAGTCACACATAGTGGAAAACTCTGGTATAGCCCCAAACACACCACATTTTACTTGTTTTATTGTACAGTATTTATAACATTAAGAATAAGGGATTTAATGACCTCGTAGGCACAGTGTGTCTGTCTGCAGAGAGAGTGTCGACCTTGTCGAGGTTTACTTACCTTGGCTGTGACATTCATGTCTTTGGTGACTCTTCCTATGAAGTCTGTGGACGGATTGGGAGGGCATAGGGGGATCATGAGGTCACTGGATAGGGGTATGGCATTCCCGATATCTATGTAAAAGGATGAAGGTCCAAGTCTTCAGAGTCCTTCTGCTTCCTGTCTTGCTATATGATTGTGAAACATGGACTCTATCCAGTGACCTGAGACAAAGACTGGACTCCTTTGGTACTGTGTCTCTTCAGAGAATCCTTGGGTACCGTTTGTTTGACTTTGTGTCAAATAAGCGGTTGCACACGGAGTCCCGAATCAGGTACATTACAAGCCTTAATGAGCGTCAGTTACTGCACTACAGCCATGTGGCTCAATTCCCCAAGGGTAATCTTGCTTGCAGGATCCAAATTGTTGAGGACCCGAGTGGCTGGACCAGGCCAAGGGGATGTCCACGTAACACCTGGATGCAGCAGATAGATGGTTATTTCCAGAGGGTGGGACTAGACCACGTGTCAGCCAGGGGGGTTGCCAAACAGGATCCCAAGCTGATTTGTCATGTGGTGAGTGCGGCAACGCGCTGTTCCAGTGCATGCTCCCTAACCTGACCTGACCTGACCTGATTAAGGAAAGCAATTTTTACTCTGTTATTGTTCAGTGATTGATTATTAATAATCCTTTTGAAAGTGTTTTCTTGCCAGAATGGATTTTACTTTTTCAGCAAAAATTCTGTATTTGTTCATATTTAGCACAATGTACTATCTCTACTAACTAGTAAATTGATAATCCTGGTCTGTCATATGCTCTTCAAACCCACTATTCCACAGTACTCTGGTCCTAGAGGTCCTGGGTGGCTGCAGTTTTTCATTCCAAACAGTTTCACAATTTGAATCCCAGCCTAGCTGATAATTAAATTTGGTATTTAATTATATGGCATGCCAGTGCTTTCATTCTTCCAAGACAAATCTTTATCACATCGTAGTTTTTTTGTTTTCTGAGAACATTATCCATATATTTTGTGGTCTGGAAAAGATTTGAACCTCTTAGTCATTCTCTTTTCTCTCATTCATTCTAAAATGTTATATTACGACAAATGCATATACACAGGTTTAGACGTTAACTGGAGAGCTAGTGGTTCCTTTTTCATTTCCACCTCATTATTAACTGATGGCTGATTAAGAAAACAGGAAACAATTAAAACCTTAATACAACTGTTTAAAACTAAAATAGACAATTAAGGGTTTTGTATCATAAGAAATCAGTTAACTAAAGCTACACCCAAAAAACAGTAGTAAATAAATGGGTTCTGATTAAATATTAGGTTAAAGAAAAAACCTGCAGCCACTGCAGATTTACAGAACTGGAGCTGAGTATCTCTGCACTATACTCTATCAGTTTTCAACTAACCTACATATTCATCTTTCGAAAATGTACAATACATCATTGCTCTTGTGATATAAAATAAACCCATTACATGAGTACAGGAGGCATTGGTCCAAATTACTCCCTGATGACATATAAAACTTTACCTTTAAGCAAGAGCTGAGTTGTACCAAATACCAAATACTGTAAATCTCATTTTCTTGTAAAGCCCACATTGCCAGTTTTGCTCCTGAGCCTCTCACTAAGCTGTTTAAATTTGTTTGTATCATGCTTATGTATTTTATTTTCTGATATGAATTATGACTGCTTGACCATGGAGTATTTTAATGTACTATGCTTTTTTTGAGCTATTTCAATATATAATTGTAAATTCACCAAAGGCAAAAACAATTTTGGATTTTGCTGTGGATTCTTCACAAAGGTTAATACACTTTTAAATATGGTTTGGTAACTTATCTTGAGTTTGGTTTATATGATGTTAAAAATCAATAAGCAATTAAGCTCATGTACAACAACCATGGATATCTGCAGTAAAAAGGCAAACTAGCAAACTAGTTATGGCAGCCTCATATGTGTATATAATTAATTCCTGTTAAAATAATTGCAATGTTATACAATCAGAAAAACTACAGCTTACCTTAAAAATGATCAAGATAAAAGAAAACAGAACAAAAATGTAAGCAACATTAGAAAATTAATTTAAATAGTGACATTACATAAAAAGAGCAAAAAAACATACTTTGAAGCCACTTTTTCCATCATAGAGTGAAAGAAACCCTAAAGTTATCTCAGCAGAATCAGGACAATACAGTACTCTCAAAGGGGAGAGCTTGTTGCTGTCAATTAATCAGGCATAAACAAGAGGAGCTGTGAGGCAGCAGCAGGATCAACCACAGTAACACTGTTCTGCACTAATTAAAAGTAATTTTATGGGTGTAAGACTTAAGCAGAATTTGAAATATAAGAACATTAGGCAGCTCTAATAGTGTTTTGAAGGCTGCTTCACAGGTTATTGTGTTCACCTAACTGAAGACCACAGCTTTCCAAACTGGGTGTCGGACCATTGCTTGAAGGGTGTCGCAAAGATAATGATCTAATTTTTATCTTCTGTAAAGAAAATAATAATCTTCTTTTCAATTTTTCATTTAAGTGTAAAACAAACAAACCACATAGCAACCACTAATGTTCCAAAATGGTGGTGCCCATAGAAAGACCAAGATGGCACTACAGAAAAATCCAAAAAATAAATGCAAAAAATAACTAACATAAGTAAACATGAGTTGACACAAAAAATAAACACGACCATTAGATTCCTAAGTTTCAAAACACCCCTAAAACAATGTATACTATCAATTATTTTTAGAGTTCCAGGAACCATTTAAACAAGATAGAAACAACAGTCAAATTATGACAGTCAGAATCGCTTGTGATTGCTCAAACACATTGAATGCACTCATTAATCACTTCTTTTTTCTGCCAGTTGTGTTAAAAAAAAGAAAAAAAAATCAGCCAATAAACAACAGATTACATGTGCAGTGCCTGGCTGGACTTGATTTTTTCACAGAATGAGATGCCAGTTGAATTCTATGGGCAGGAGCCTGCAATTAATGAATACCATACAAAACTGAACTAAATCAAGTGTCTCTATTTTCCACTTCTACAGTTACAGCAAAAAAGTTCACCCTACGTGTGAAACTATATGTTGGCTGAGACAGCTAAAATGACTAAACTTTGCTGACGTTGAAAAGGCTTTTTAAAATTGAGCTTTACAAGTTAAAATAACAAAAAGAAAATCTGAAAGATCGTGGTTATTTTCTATTGTCTTTAATGTGAAAGAAATTCAGTGTTTGCTTATTGGATGATCCAGCTGCACCACAAAACAGCACTAACTTAAGTACAGTACCTTAGGTCCAAGGGTGAATCGTGACAAGATCTGGGGCAAAGCGATACTTTTATTGTGCCAAAAAAGTGTTTTAAAATCTGTTCTTAGCACAACTGTATATCCAAGAGCAGAAACTGGAATTGAAAAACCTGTCCTAAAATGCAGAATAAAAGGTATGTCTTTTAGAAAGAGAAGACTGTAAGTTTTACATAAGAGGATACATGCAAGTCTAAGTCTTCACCTTCTTTGAACAATCCTGGAAAACATATAAAAAGAAAAGTATGTTTATAATGTAAGAAGTTTTTGAAAATGAGATGTATGTGCTGTGGTGATGAGAACAGTCCTACACCTAGTCAGAGACGTAGCTAGGGTTTTCAGCGCCCAGGGACAACTGAACATTTCGCGCCCCCTCCTGTTTGCCAAAATGCAAAGGGGAAGGGAAAGAAAATTTTTAAAAATGTATTTAAAATAATAGTATTTTAAGAAAAATACTATTATATAAGTCATATAAGTCTCTGAAAATGATAACGCCGCCTCGTGTTCTTTAAAATCTAAATCCGTCCTTAGTTTTTGTAATAAAAAATTCGTTTTTGATTTTAAAGAAAGTATATAGCAAATTATAAAGCAAAATAATTGTATATTTATAAAAACTGCATTACTTACAATTTATTCGTACGAAAATATGATGGGGAAATGTCTAGACTTTTGCAGCCATCTACTAGAATACTTCACCACAGCCCAATCAATTTTCTATCAAGCACATAAACACAAATCACTTGGCACACAGATATGGCGTTTGCAACAACTTAGACAATGATACACTAATACCTCATGTCAGTCGCGCGACCTGTTTAATAACGTCAAAAATGTTTCTGGGTGGGAGTCAAGCATGTTAGAGTAGTGGAGGGGATTAATTATTGTCTGTTGGGTATATAGAACTAATACGTGCTTCGAAATCAGAAAGAGACAAAAAACATAGGAAAAAGATATCCTCATACTGATGGAGTGATGGACTGAGTATGTGAATGTTTTTTATTTACTTTTTAGTGCATTTAAGAATGGAAAAATTCCATTTTAAAATTTCGTAATATCAATTTGGCAGCCACTAGATGCTGCGCCCGGGAACAGATGTCCCCCTTGCACCCCCCCTCCCCCCCCCAACTACGCCATTGCACCTAGTTTGAAGTGAACTTAAAGGCAATAAAATGCATACATTTTAAAAATGCTTCCTGAAGAAATGTGAAATAAATTGTCTCATATTCGACTTAACATAAAAGAAATCTATAAAACTCACCAATCACACGTGATTCACTAAATGTAGAAAATGTTTCATTAGAAATGTATTTATAAATCTAAACCAGACTTTTATGTACTTTTAAAATCCAAAATCTACCTATGTAAGCAAATACATGTAGCTGTTATGTTGGAATGTTGAACAGAATTTCTGAAGATAGCGGGATGTCACCATTGAAGACACTTGGGAAACACTGCTCTAGTCTGTGAATCAGTGAGAAATAGAATTATTTTTCAACCAGAATGGGGTTAAAAAATAATTAAAGTTCAGTAGGTATTACCCAGATAATAGCTCCAAAAATAGATATCATTTGCAACATTAATTGAAAGCAAATGTAAACTGGCCAAACTGAAGTAATATAACCCCTTTTTATTCTTAGTTGCTAAGCAAAATGATGAATTTAGCTGCCTATTGAAGGCTAACAAATTACTGCTAGTCCAAACAAATACCAAGTGAATTACAAGAGGGTCCTCTCAAATAAATAAAGTAAGAATTACCTTTTAAATATTGGAAAAACAATTGTATTCTTATTTTAGATGGATTTTTTATATTTCAAATAACAAGAGTGTGACAACTTTTTATGTACAGGTCAGAGTGAAAATTACACCAATATTTTCAAATTTTATGGCATAATTGTAAGATGTATGGAAAACCAACGCTAACTTTTTAAACTGGATTTTTTTTTAAACAAACTTTCCTTAAAAAAATTGCAACCTCAGGTTTGTGGTCACTGTACAAAGTATTCATGATGATGCATGGTATCATGTGAAAACTGGGGATTCACCAATGACGACACACATGCGCCCAAAACATTGTAAAGTGCATATGTTAGTAGCTGTTATTTTCTTAACATTTATTGTATTTTATTGATTTTATAATCTGTTAAGTAATGGATGACAAATCACTTGAAGCATTTTTGACACACAAAGTTAAAAAAAATATATGAAATGAAATGAAAACTTACCAGCTATCCAAAAAGCAAAGAAAAATTTATTTTGTGCCCCAGCTCACAACCTGGGCATCAATGAAGAATTCATTTGGGAGTGACATTTAAAAGAAAATGAATTAAGAAGTGTGGCTTTAGCTCATAAGTATTCTTGTTTATATAGTCGTGGTCATTGTAATTTAATTAGTAAAGTTCTTGAAGCTTGTTTGCTTAAGCTTCGTGGAAGATGTATGTTTGAAAAAGCTATATGTCACTGGCAAAAATATTGGTCAAGAAGCAAAAAAAAATGTCAGTCATTACAATGAAGATCAACTTGAACTAAATATGATTTTTTTAAGTGAGACTACATTCATTCCGAGATTTAAAGAGTGATTTTTTTTTTGTTTAGCATTGAACAACTGTAACACAAAAACCTTGAGAAGACTATATATCAAAAATAATCAGTTTTATTCAATATATACAACATCTTCACTGTCAAAATACTTTAAGCATAATAATAATGAAATTATTGCATGTGATAAAACTCGTATTTGGTCTGAACAATGTTTGAAGGGGAACCAAGTTAATTATAATAAGTAATAATTAACAACCAGAATTTTAAACACTTCAATCAGGTCTCCTCTTAATCTTCTTTTGCTTAAACTGAAAAGTCTCAGCTCTTTTAATCCTTTTCATAATTCATCCACTATAGCCCTGAAATCAGCCAAGTTAGTCTTGTTTGGACTTTTTCTAGCACTGCAATGTCCTTTCTGTAGCCTTGAAGCCAAAACTGAACATAATACTCTAGATGAGGCCCCACCAGTGCATTATAAAGCTTCAGCATAACCTCTTTGAACCTGTACTCTGCAAATCATACTATATGTACCTGTCCTGCATTACATGCAAAATATTTTTAAACCTGTTCCACTGCTCATCAATTGTCTCCATGCTCAAAAGCTTATCCAACACTATCCTCTTTAGACTTTGCCAAATCTGCTCAAACTCCTCCCTACCAAAGTTAAACTTATTAGTTTTAGTCTTTGCATCCTCACTCTTTGAAAACAATGAGAATTGTATTGCATTATATTATGTTAACTTGACCCTAGTAGTTCAATCACCTCTGCACCCTCAATTCTATCCTGATTATTACAAAATCCTAAAATTAGACGGGCTTCACCCTGCATTGGTGCTATAACATAATGTGTTAAAAAACAATCACTGATTATTTCCTGCTCTTGTGCTGTGCTACTTGCATGGTTATCCCAGTTAATATTTGGGTTGTTATATCCCCCGGTAAACTTAGCCTTTTTAATATTACTAAAAACATGTGTGTTGAAATTACTGTCTGCATTGGACAGTCAATAACACACTCTTAACATAGGTCCTCATTTCCTCATGCTTTCCAGGTGAAACCATATGTCCTCACTAAGATGAGGCGCATTGTCCAACTAAAAAGGACTTACATTTAAATTGTTTGCCATAAACAGCAATCCCACCTCCTTTTCTGTTAAGTCTATCCTTCCTAAAATATGTGTATCCCATTATGTTATACTCATCCCCATCTTTGTTATTTAGCCAGGTTTCCGTTATCACTATAATATCATAGTTATGCTCCTCTACATACTCCAACTCACTTGTTTTATTTTTGATACTTCTAGCATTAAGCCAAGCTATTTTGAATATGTTACACATTTTACTTTTACATTTAAACATTGGGTTAGAATTTACATTACTATGCATTTTTATTTTTATATTATTGTTTATTCCTTCATTTACAGTTCTCTGCCTGGCCTGTCCTAAACTCCCTGCCCCCCAATCACCTAGTTGAAACAATCCTCAACCAACCCTCTTATATGCCTCCTCAACACATTGATGCCTGTCCAGTTCAGATGTAACCCGTCACTGCGAAACTGGTCTCATCTGTTCTAAAAGGAGTCCCAATGCCCCATAAACCTATACCATTCTACCTTTCACCAAGGTATACCCCACGCATTAATTAAGGCTTCTAATTTTCTCAACCTTACCTTGACTGGCATGTGGCACAGGAAGAGAAGATTACCTTGTCAGTTCTGCTCTTCAGCCTGGCACTTAACTCTTTACCTTTGGATTGCAGAACTAACAGACTACCCTTATGTATGTCATTTGTTCCAACATGACCACTCTGGCCAAGGCTTCTGCACCATTCCAGGAACGTCTCCTACCTGGGCACGTGGAAGGCAACACACCACGCGAGATTCTGTGTCTCTGGAGCAAACCTGAGCTTCAATCCCCCAATGACTGAGTCCCCAGCTATCACTACCATTCTTTTTCTGGAAACCGACTTTGAGGTGGCCCGTTGGGGCTCCTCATTCCTGCCTACCACCTCAGAATCTTCAGAGATACCATCCTGCTCTGCAAGGACCTGAAAATGGTCTGACATATTCTGTTGATGCCCTGGGACAGTGATGCCTCCAAGCCATCATCTTAATAGTCCAACATCCAACAGTACTTGCATTGCACTGACCTCATTATTAAATTTGAGTTAGGATTACTAAAACTACCTTACATTTTTTTAAATTAAAATTAAAAGTTTTAATTTAAATGGGAAAAACTAAAAAAAAGCCAGAGACATTAGATTAAAGAATTGCTACAGTTATTTTACACCTTATGGCCCCTTAAGCTCCTGTAGTATTCTCCCCCTTGACTGCCTGCTGTTTGTCTTTCTATGAGGTTATCTTTACTTTTCTCTGACTGTTCTCCTAACTTTGCGCTCCTCTTATTCCTTACTTAAAAGCACTCCACTCACACCATTTGTACTCCTTCATATTAATGAACACTTACGCTGTCGCCCTCTTAACTGCTCTACTTTTCTGACTGCTAAGAACTGCTTGCTTACTGAATATCTGCTGCTAATTAATTTCTTTACGAATTCCTGTAAAGCTCCTTAGCAACAACAGAAAAAAACAACTCTCATCTGCTTCTCTCTCGTTTTCAAAGATGAAGTCAGTAAATCTCGACTGCATGCCTGAATAAATGATACAAACCTTAACTGTCAGCTTAAAAATGAAAAGGATACTAAGTAAGAGTTTCACATGAGAAAAAGGAGGAATATGAATCAAAACCAGCTGTGGTCCAAACACAATGCTGCAGGACACTTCAAGTAGTAACTGTTGTGGAAGATCTTCTTGTAAACCACCAAGTATTTCTCAAACTATTTTTTGAGGCCTCTTTCTCTTTAACAGGGTCATGAAAGGGCTGGCGCTATCCTGGCAATATCCACTCTGCACAGGATGTTAATCCACATCACAGCACATACACATACTTACACACTCACACACACTATTTTAACTTACAGCTACAAACTACTCAATCTGCAAATCTTTGAGATGTGACAGGAAAGTGTTAATAGACTGGGATTGGAGTGTGGTGTCCTGGAGGTTTTAGGCACTGTAGCAGCCCTAACCTCTGTGCTGGCCTAATGTATATAGTGCTTTAGACAACTAATTGTCTTTAAAAAGTTTGTGTAGGGGTTGGGGTGTGTGGAATATGTAACTTATTCAAGTTAGTATATATTTATATATACAATACTTATACTGAATTACAGTATTCCTGAACAAAGTTTGTTGCTAATATATTAATTTCTTTATTAATAAAACAACACACCTCAAAATTCAAATCAAAATCATATTGTATATAAAAAAACCATTAACTACTGTACCTTAAAGTGGGCAGCTTTACCATGTTGAGAATGAAATCCTAGTAGCTTACTTCAACATTTTAGCAAGATAAGGCAGTTTAGAAATTGGCTTACACTTACTAAGACTAAAGTAAGTTTAAGTCAAGACCATAGATTTTTCAGTTCCCTAATTTACAGAACAATGTGTGGAAGGTTTTAGAGATATTCCCATTATCCACTATATAGGTACATGTATTTTGAGCCAATACTAGTCACCTGTTGCCTAGTTATCCATATATTCAAATATTGCACTTCACTGCATGTATAATATCATTCAGTAGTCTTTGCTAAGATCCTAAATATTCTTCCTGCAAAACTATTACAGAATGCTTAGTCTGACAACACACCACCCTTTGTCATTAGCTTAGTCTTTTGATAGGCTTCTTAAGGCATTTCTTCCACCACATTCTAGGCACAAGTGTCTCCTGCCTATAACAGCAACTGGTTTTCCTCTAATTCATCCTTTGGATTTTTTTGTTTGTTTCCACTAAGGACTTGGTCTGCAACACAGTTATGAACTACTCTTCATAGCACATTACTTTTTGAGTTTTGATTGCAATTTGTTTTTTATTTGATATTTAAATTGGAGTTTGAAGGTTATTGAAGATAGGATGATGGCCCAATGACCAAAAGTAAATAAGACATTTAACACATGGTTAATGTTAAAGTAAAAAAATAGAAATAGGAATTTTTAAGCTATCCTTAAAATGTGAAAACAAATCACAAAGATTAACCAGACTGACTGCATCTATTTAGACTATAGACAAGTTTAACTAGGAATCACATTATGGCAATCTTTGCCCAGAAGCCAAGTATTTGTGAAGTCAGAGCATGACTATACTATATACCTTTTTGCCCTATAGTTTAAGAATTATTATCTTTACTCCTAAATTATAAAATTTGGGGATGAAATAAAGTGCTATGTATTTCAAAATATTTTAATAAAAAAATCAGAGCACTTGAATATAAACTCTACTTTTGTAAATAGACTCAACTTTCCCATAAGTCTATATTGCCCATAAAAGCTATTACACGATCATTACACCACTTAAATAATCAGTCACACTCTGCTAAAAGGCTCATAGTCCTCTTGTAAGGAGATGGATGGATGTTAATACATTTTTCTTCAGTTTTCTAATCATACACATGGCTGATTTAAAGTCTCCATTCATTACTTTAGACTGACTCAGCTGAATGTCACTTATCAATGAATATACACTAAAAAGCATCTTCAGTAAACGTTTTAGATAACAATTCTAAAATTACATTTCAGTATCCTAAAGCCAAAGACCAGGAATATAGTTAACATACACATTTTGTGCTCCAGGGAAAATAACATTTCATAACCAGAGTCATAAGTGGCCAAACTCTCCACCGATACATGTACACTACAAAGTTCTTTGAGCGGTTGTTGACTCTCACATTGGAACACAGCCTAGGACTGTGAAAGAAAAGAGGGATGAAAGTGAGAAAAGGAGCACTTTTTCAGGTGCAAAAGGTGATACACACCCATTAATGTAGGATAAGAGTGACAGTAAGATTTTGTTTTGCTGTTACATGCTTCCTCATGCCTCAGCTGATGACTAACAGCATATTATTTAAGAATGAATTACAGTAATGTTTTGTGTGAATTTCCCTAAAATCTAATGAAAGAATCTTTGCAAAAGAAACAATTTCAAGTACAATTGTGTTTAAGAGCTCCAGATTCATTGCAAAGTTGTTCTGATTTTTTCAAATTAAACCATTTGCCCAGTTGACTGCACCCATTTAGCCCGCAATTACAGTTTTTGTAATTGGAAAAACTCTACCACCCAAATAAATAATGTAAAAGAAGCACAAAACACTCGCATAAAGGTTTGGGGTTTTGCCCCGTATACTGTAACAAAAAAAAACAGGTCTTTTCTTTCAGACATAAAAGTACCAAAATCATAAGACAAACATGGCGGGTTGGGGGTACAATATAAAGGGATGGACCGGAAATCAGGCGTGATGGTTGCTGGGAAGGCGTGATGGTTTGTGGGAGGCTGACATCATCTTTGGGGGACCAGAGGGAAGAAAGGAACCCGGAAGTGGAGACCGTTGTGTATTCCAGGTTGTTTTACGGCGTTGTCGCTTCATCTTTTCTACGGAAGAAAGGAGAGAGAGGTTAGTACGCTGTCTTCGTCCCCCGGCAGGGTTTATCGCGGTGCGTGTCGGGTCTTTCAACTGCTCCCGATGCACTCGTGCGTGACATGACCCTCCCCCCTCAGCCCAGACCCATCGGGTAGAGCGGACCAAACCAAGAGGTCGTGTATCCTGGAGAGAGCATCAGCATTGGCCTGCAGGCTACCCTGGCGATAAGTGACAGTAAACTTGTAGGGATGCAGATCCAAAAACCACCTCATGACCCGGGGATTCGACTCCCGATGCAGAGCCATCCACTGGAGAGCGGCATGGTCTGTTACCAAGGTGAACACCCGACCCAAGAGGTAATACCTCAGATACGTTACCGCCCACTTAATGGCCAAGGCTTCCCGTTCTACCGCCGCATATCTGGTCTCCCGGTCCAGCAGTTTCTGGCTCAGGTACATGACAGGGTGTTCAACACCATCGATGCTTTGGCTCAACACGGCACCGAGATCTGTGTTCGAAGCATCGGTCTGGAGGAGAAAAGGACAGGAAAAGTCAGGTGTTCTCAAAACAGGTGCCGAGCTAAGGGCCTTTTTCAAGTCACCGAATGCTCGTTCCGCATCACTATTCCACACCACTTGGAAAGGGGCCCGCTTCTTTGTCAACTCTGTCAAAGGTGCTGCCCTCTCGGAAAACCGAGGTACAAACCGACAATAATACCCAGCTAGTCCCAGGAAGGCTTGCACCTGCTTCTTGACCACCGGCGGGGCCATTCTAAAATGGCTTTGACTTTGTTACACTGGGGTTTCATGAGTCCTCCCCCCACCAGGTAGCCTAAATACTTGGCCTCGCTCAAACCAAAATAACATTTACGAGGGTAATACATGTTCCTCCCAGGTGCCAGAAAAAATAACCACGTCATCCAGGTAGGCGGCACAATAGGACTGGTGGGGCCGTAGCACTCTGTCTACCAGATGCTGAAAGGTCGCTGGTAACCCATGCAGCCCAAATGGGAGGACCTTGTGTGGCCACTGTCCGATAGGGGTACTAAAGGCTGTCTTCTCTTTTGCGGATGCCATTAAGGGAATTTGCCAGTACCCTTTGGTCATATCCAGGGTAGTCAGATAACGGGCCGTCCCCAGCCTTTCAAGAAGTTTGTCTATCCGGGGCATGGGGTAGGCATCAAACTTGGAGACCTGATTGAGACGTCTGAAGTCATTACAGAATCTCCAGGAGCCGTCCGGCTTGGAAACGAGGACGATCGGACTGGACCAGGGGCTATGGCTCTCCTCAATAATGTCCAAATCCAACATCCGCTGTACTTCTAGCTCCACCTCTGTACGTTTCGCTTCCGGGAGGCGATAAGGTCTTTCACTGACTACCACCCCTGGGTCTGTCACTATGTCATGCTGAATCAGCGCAGTCCGCCCTGGTGTCTTGCTGACCACTTCCGGGACCGACCGGATTGCTCCCAGGAGCTCCTGTCGTTGTAGGGGACTCAAATTGGGACCGAGGTTAAGGGCATCTTTTTCCGAAAAAAGTGAGAGGGTCGGTCCTGGGAGAGGTGGTTCCTCCCTGTCCCTCCAGCAAGTTTACATGATAGACCCTCTCGCTCGGTCGACGATTCGGCTGAATCACCAAATAGTCCACGAGCCCTTTCCTCTCTTTTACCTCGTACGGGCCCTGCCAATGGGCCAACAATTTGGAGTGGGAAGTGGGCACGTGCACCATTACACGATCCTCCAGCTGGAATTCTCATAGGGATGTGTTCCTGTCATAGTTGCGGGCCTGCGCTGCTTGAGCCTTGGACATGTGTTCCTTTAGGATGGGTCTAATTTTTTCTAGCCTATCGCGTAACTGTGCGATATGTTCTAGAATACTAACAGAGGGAAGTGCCTCTCCTTCCCAGCCCTCTTTTAGGACATCCAGAATAGCCCAGGGCTGCCGTCCATACAAGTTCAAAAGGGGAAAACCCGGTAGAAGCCTGAGGCACCTCCTGATACGCGAAAAGCACTAAGGGTAAAAGTTGGTCACAGTTCCGACCATCCGCGCTGACTACCTTGCGGAGCATCTGTTTCAAGGTCTGATTAAAACGTTTCACCAACCCATCCATCTGGGGGTGGTATACAGACGTCTTGAGATGCTTAATGTGGAGCAACTTAGCCACCTCCCTGAACGTATCCGAAGTAAAGGGGGTACCCTGATCCGTGAGGACTTCTTTGGGTATACCCACCTGGACAAAGAGGGCTACTAGTTCGCGCGCAATGTTTTTCGAATTGGCAGCTTGCTAGGGAACTGCTTCTGGGTATCGAGTGGCATAATCGACCATGACTAAAATGTACTTATGGCCTTGTTTTGAAGGTTCCAGGGGTCCTACTAGATCGATCCCGATCCTTTCAAATGGCACGTCGATGAGGGGAATAGGGATGAGAGGAGCACGGTCCCTTCTGGGTATATGGCGCAGCTGGCAGACCGGGCAGGACTGACAGAAGTGCCTGAACTCCTCGTTAATCCCAGGCCAATAAAACCGGAGTTTAATCATCTCTAGCGTTTTTTCAGCCCCTAGGTGGGTGCCTAGGAGGTGGGCGTGTGCTAGTTCACACACTTGCCGCCGGTAGGTCCATGGGACTAGCAACAACTTCCGAAACCTCACCTTCATGTTCTGCCACTCGATACAGCAATTCGTTATCTAAGACAAAGTGGTGTCCCGGTGGCGTGGAATCAGCGAACGGTACATCGTTTGCGGATACGATTGCATTCCGGGCAAACTTAAGGGAATCATTGTTCCACTGTTCTCTTTTAAATGACGCGGGCGTGTAGCGAAATTGATACTCCACGCCCGCGAGGGGATCGGGAGCGACGTCCTCAGGTGTCAGAGTCTCCTCCTCTAGTATGATTGGGGGGAGGTCCGCCTGTGAGGAGGTCTCCCCTACGTCATGAACAGCCGCCGAAGTGCACGGCGTGGGAGCAGCTGGGAGGGGACCCTGTCACTCCATGATCAGACCCAACCTGGCTTTCGGAGTGGTGCTGGTCTTACCGCGTGTACTTTCCAACCAGTCATGTCCCAGTATAACCGGAAAGGGGGGATCGGGTAGTACTGCAACAAACATTCGTTTAGGTTCCCCTTTCCAGGTTGTGTAACAGTATGCGGACCTATAAGACTTGGTCTTCCCATGTATACAGGTGACTTTTGTATTCAGAGTGGCCCACTGTCGCGGCAAAACATAACGGCGAGCAACAATGGTACTGTTACTCCTGGAATCAAATAACGTGACCACCGAGTGCCCATTAAGTAACACCACTCCCGTGTTCTTTACCGCCAGGAGATTTGACAGTGCACAGTACCTCTCACCCCGGATCCAGCTGCAGTTCATCAGCTCATGGTTCAGAGGGCAGGAGCTGACGATGTGCCCCAGCTCACCACACTTGAAACAGCGCGGCAAGGAGGGGGGTTGATCGCGTGGCTTAGCCAGAGCCTCCAGACCGTGGCAGGTGGCCTCTGGGATGGCCACACGTCCCTGTCGGGCCCCGCAAGCTGACTTTTCCGCCTCCCCAAGTCAGTTCACCACCAGCTGGCGCTCGAGTACCTCCAGAAGGTCATCCATGATCTTAAAGGGATATCTCTGGACCTGCTGGGCGAGATATTCCGGCATCGCGTATAGAAACGCCTCACAGACCACCAACTCTACCACTTGCCGAGCCTGGTTGACGTCTGGCCGTAGCCAGCACCCGATCTTACCCCAGAACTCAAAGGCCTGTGCCCTAGGAGGACCGTTGGGGTCGAATCGCCAGTGCCGCCACTCCCTCGCCTGCTGGTCGGAGGTTACGCCGTAGCGTTTAAAGATCTCGGCCTTCAGGAGGGTGTACTAGGAGGCTTCCTTCTCAGGGAGATCGTGATAGGCCCCCTGCGCCGGACCCTTCAGATACGGGGCCAATATAGCGGCCCACTCCGCACGCGGCCACTGATCACGGGTGGCCGTCCGCTCAAAGATCGCGAGGTATGACTCGATGTCATCAGCCTCGGATAATGCCAAAATCGGAGGAGGCGGCAGCCGCGCAGGCTCCGGCTTTACCATCTCTGCCGCGGCCAGTCGTCTCCTTGCATCTGTCAGCTCCGCCCTCGTGGTAGCGTGTTCTAGTTTTAGCGCCTGTATCTCCGTGGCCAGGGTGTTTAGCACCGAGTTCAGGTCCTGTCCTTCGGTCATCTTTTCTGGACTTTTGTATCCTGCCGACTACGCCACTGTAAAAGAAGCACAAAACACTCGCATAAAGGTTTGGGGTTTTGCCCCGTATACTGTAACAAAAAAAAAAACAGGTCTTTTCTTTCAGACATAAAAGTACCAAAATCATAAGTCAAACATGGCGGGTTGGGGGGACAATATAAAGGGATGGACAGGAAATCAGGCGTGATGGTTGCTGGGAAGGCGTGATGGTTTGTTTTTTTTTTTTTTGGTTGACGTCATCTTTGGGGGACCAGAGGGAAGAAAGGAACCCAGAAGTGGAGACCGTTGTGTATTCCGTGCTGTTTTACGGCGACGTCGCTTTATCTTTTCTACGGAAGAAAGGAGAGAGAGGTTAGTACGCTGTCTTCATCCCCCAGCAGGGTTTATCGCGGTGCGCGTCGGTTCTTTCAACTGCTCCCGATGCGCTTGTGTGTGACAATAAATAAACAAAATGACCAACGATATCCACTCTTTTAAGAAAACGTTCTTTTTGGTTAAATCTGGCATCTTTCTCAATATAAAAGGATGTTATGACAGGCCTCCTTTCATTTCAATATGGTCATTGCTTTTCCAACACACTCCTAATACTTGCCCATTGTTAAATATGAGAAGATCACTGAATGTTGTAGACTCTAGAGGCACTGTTGCCCCGTGGATCCCACCAGAGAGACGTCTAGAACACACGTTTAAAAGCACCAAGAATAATTTTAATATTTTTCTTAAATAAAGTGCACAAAGCACCGCAATAATCACAATAATAATCACAATAATCACAATCTTCCTCTCCATCCAGCAGCTCCGTCACTCTACCACCGAACTCCGGCTCTCCTTGCTGGGTTTCCCATAGTCCTTTTTATAGTCCATGACCCGGAAGTACTTCTTCTTTTCCGGGTCAATGCCACATCCTCAGTTCTCAAACAGCCCGAAGTACTTCCGGGTCATAGTGACAGTAGTAGTCCCTGGGTTGTTTGTGAGCTCCCCCTGGCGGCACCCACGGCACCCAACAGGGCTGAAGAAACGGACTCCATGTCCCAGGATGCCCTGAGGGAATCCGGGGAACCAATGGCATCCAGGGGTGCTGCCACCTAGCGTCCCAGGGGAGGCAGTGTCCTGAAAAGGCTGCTCTTCTTCTTTCTTCCCATTTTGGGGCATCCCGGCCGGACTGAACCTCCGGCCGTCCATCACAATGTATAATTTATCATGTTTATATAAGAAAAAAACAAGGAGAACGAAAAGTTCATTATTTGAATTTTACCACAACTAGTATCAGATGGTGCCAGCAAGAAGTAACATTATCTTTACTATCTTTTTCCAGTGTCATCATCTGCCTCTAAGTAGCAGGTAAAGTTAATGCTCCATCAATTCATCCCTTGATTAATGACAGTTGGACTGGTATTGAAATACAGAAGAACTATATAAGAAAGGGCAGAGGAAGCTCCTTTCCCTTAGGAGATTGTGTTCCTTTAATGTGGGAAGTGACATTCTTCACATCTTCTACAACTCTTCAATAGCCAGTGTGATTTTCTATGCTATGTTGTACTGGACTGGTAACAATACTTCAAGAGAGGCCCGCCAAATCAACAAGCTAATTAAAAGGGCAAAACTCAGTTCTAGGACACTCTCTGCACCACCTGAAAGTAATAGCATAGGAGAGAATTAAAACAAAACTGAGTGTCATTATGAACAATGCTGCAGATCCTCTCTCTGACATGCTAACATTGACGACTGTCAGCCAATGAATCATTTAGCAGAAGTGTGTGAAGAAACGCTATTGGCACTCCCTTATACCTACAGCAATATGCCTGCATAATGCCTCACTGTGAATGTGGCAGCCAAATCAGAACTTTTCTTCCTTTTGAATTTTCTTGCTTTATAGTCATTTCAGTGTGTATTCAGACCAAAGTGTGTGTGTATATTTATTTATTTACTTACTTACTTATATACCCATGTATGTATTTAAAGAGATTCTATGAAAAGCCAAGTTCCCCCCTTGGGACAAATATGCTTATGCCAATTCAAAGTCATGTGAAGTGAGAGTCTAATGTTGCATCATCAGAACACATCTATACTCACTCATATGGAGGCAATTTAGTGTTGCCAATTAATCTAACACACACATTTGGATGTAGTAGAAAAACCCAAGTATCTAAAGAAGAAAACAAAAAACATGCACATAAAGGAAGAACAGCAGACTCCACCAAGACAGTGCCTCAGGACTAACCACGGTGTTACAAGGCTACTGCCCATTCTTTATACATTCTTATTTAACTCAAAAGCAGATCATAAATTCTCAATCAGTAAGGTGAAGGGGGATATTAGATGATGGAAACTCTGGCATCAGTTACTTTCCTTATGCTGCTTACTAGATGGAGAAGGTATATGAGCAGTTGCTGACTCTAGCACAGATTTCAGCCAATCAAACATCTCCTTTTTCAAAATATCACAGTCATTAAGAAAAGACAGAATGAAGCCAGGGCTTACTATGCATTTGTTCACTGTGTCTGGTAATCAGACAGTCATCTGTTATTTCCGCTTGACCTCACTCAGAAGCCAATAAATAATTGTGAAATGAAGAAAGAAATAATTTATTAAGCAGGACATAATACTGTTGTCCATAAATTGTTTCAAAGAAAAATTAAAATATAGATGTTTTCTATGAGAGACAAACTACAACCTTTCCTAAATGAGGATATTTTAATATTTAAATATTAAAAATAGAATCCCAGCTGATAAAAAATATATATATTTATCAAACAATGAGACCTACTTGTTTTTTTCTGCCTTTCATTGTTTATGATGGAATTGTGGTAGATGTTACAATTGGTTGTTTTATTAATCTGCTTTTGCATGATTGTCTGTATTGTGTTTATTTTAATGCTTTTTTGTACAGCACTTTGGTGCAACCTCTGTTGTTTTAAGTGTGCTTTTATAAATAAATAATCAAATAATCTAAAAAATGTATCCAAAAATGTATGTAATAGTTGTATTTCATGTTTTCAGCACTTTTTTCATTCAGTTTAAACTATATTAAAGTTGCTAAATTTGACAATAGCATTTTTAATATATTAATGCCTATACTTCTTTTTGAGTTTAAGTAGTTCCACAGATGATGTTACATATGGTTCTTGCCTTTCACTAAATTTTGTCATGATAGGATCAACTCCCTGTGACCTTGTAGTAGATAAAATAAATTCACAGAATTAATACATGGATATGATACAGGAGTTATAATTGTTGCCACTGAACTCAAGGGACCCGTGTTCACTTCGAGCACAACATGCATGAATTTTACATGTTCTCAACTGAGACCCTACTGCTTTGCACATGATGCTGCCAGAATAAGTTCCAGCTCCCCAGAGCCTCTTTGAAATAGAAAATTAGAATAATAATATATTTAATTTGTACTGCTGTTTTCCAAAGAACAGAGACGCTTTTCTTTCAAGAAAATAAATAAATAAAAAAATATCAATGTTTTCATTCAGTTTCTGAGAATGCATTTTCCATTTCATAGTCACTGTCTTAATCTCACAAGACAGTTTAGCACTGGAGGACCTCCCTGTGCCTGCAGGTATTAACTCCAACCAGTTTCACAATTGATGCCTCATTCTTACCTTCAGCTGATCTCATTATTTAGTGTGTTGTCCCTTATTTATTTTCTTATTCAAAGAAATTCTAATTTTTTTAATTTATTTTTTTATTTCCCTTACCTTTAAATATTTATCATTTTCATTTTAACCTAGCCTTATCTATAGAGTTTGCAACATTTATTTTATTCAACTGCTGACAAAACTGAATGCTAAAAGGGTAGCAGTTCATTTACTGCCAAATTCACTTGCTTGCTCCTTTGTAAGAAAGGTTTCTTCATGAGCAAACAAATGGCAATGGCAGTGATGTAACTGCTCCAATTTAGTATTCAGTGTTGTTTGAACTCATGTCTGTGCTACTCATTGCTAATCATCAGCATTTGGATACAATTAAGGGAGCAAACACTACTAAAAAGAAAATGCTAAAAGAAACATTAATATTTAAAGCTTCAGCAAAGAATACACATATGTATGTGTTTTATGCATTTGTAGGCTAGGTAACTAAACAATGAGATCAATTAAATATACAAATGAGACACTGATTGTGAAATTAGTTGGAATAAAAATCTGCAACCATGGGAGTACCCAGGACTGAACTTGAAAACCACTGTCAAAAGTCAAAGTCAAAGTGAACTTTATTGTCATCTCAACCATATACAAGTATACAGACAGATGAAATTGCGAAGCTCAGGGCCGACAGTGTAACAACATGATGTGCAAATAATAAATTAAAAACAGAATTAAAATTAAAATTTAAAATTAAAACACAAACAAGACAAGACATTGAGCAAAGACAAGACAAAGAAGTAGCAGCAATATTGATGTGTAGTTAGCAATATGAACATTGATGTAATGTATGGTATTTTCAATCTAGATACATAAATATAGTCAATAGATACGTAATATAATAAATAAATAATAAATAATAGATATAAATAATACAGAAATTATCAGTGTATGATAATAGTTGTTTAAGACGTGTAAACAATGACAATGACATAAAGCACTCAACAGAACTAGACTTAGCCATTCTTGTTTTACTGCCCTTTTCCCAAAGTTTCATGGAACCACCCATGAAAAATTTACTTGGTTCCAGCTCTTTTTTATAGATCTCAGAACAACAATGGAATATGTTAAATATTGCTATTAAGGCATTATAGACCATTACTTGTTTAAATCTCGACGTATTTGCTTAACTGATGATTTTATCCTAAGTGCAGGCAGTGTGGTGTAGTGATTAAGGCTTTGGAATTCAAAGCCTGATATTGTGGGTTCAAATCTCGCTACTGACACTGTGTGACCATAAGCAAGTCACTTGACCTGCCTGTGCCCCAATTGGGAAACCAAAAGAAATGTAACCACTTGTATCATAAATATTGTAAGTCAACTTGGATAAAGGCATCAACCAAATAAGTAAATATAAAGTGACTTACAAAAAAGGACAGCATAATTGCTAAACATCAGTTTGGAGACTAATTTGAAACAAGTGTCACAGAACAGGATAATAAAATTGATCATCAAAAGTGACAAGCCCTAAACTATACAGAATGACACAAGACTACTTGTATATTGCTACTAAGAACCAAGCATCACAACTACTGATTATAAAGATATTCACAAAAACAAGATAATTGTCAAACACTTCCTAAATGCATTTAGGAAGTCAGTCATTTAGATAGAGAGAGACAGCTAATTCCAAAAAGTAGGAGCTGCACATAAAAAGAGTCTAGATTGAGATGTGATGCCAAGTAGAGATGCTATCACCAGATGCCATCCATTAACAGACATGAACAGGTGAGAAGGAGTGCAGAACCTCATGAATGTCTCTATAAACATACGAGCTGAACCACTGATTACTCTATAGGCAAGCATCCAAAATTTGAACTTAATGTGTGCTGCAATAGGGAGCCAGGGGAGTGACAGGTTGAATGAGCACAAGGCATGCCACTGCATTTTGAATCATCTGCAGTAGCTTGGTACCATGGCCAGTAAGCAATTACAGTAGTCAAGATGTGGCAAGACCAAAACCGGGAACTGAAAATTGTGCTGCATGCTCAGGTACGGTCTCATCATGCGTATATTGTACTGAGTGAATCTGCATGGACATGAGGTGGTTTCAGTGAGGTTAATGAAAGATTGCTTGTCATTGATTATCACTTAAAGGTTATGCACTGTCTTGGTAGGTATTGGTGATAATGAGCCAAACTTTATGAAGGGGTTAAATAGACGGACTAGCTAGAATAACAAAGAGCTCTGTCTAAGGTTAAGCTAGAGATGGTGGTCCTCCATGTAAGTTGAAATATCAGTGAGAAATGTCAAGCTTGTAGTTAAGGCTGTGTGGTCCTCTGCTGGAAAATACACGTACAACAAAATATCATTGGCATATCACTTAAATGAGAATCCATGGGATTGAAGGATAGGGTCTAGTGAGGTGGTATACCAGGAAAAGAGGAGAGGACCCAGCACTGATCCATGGGGCACTCCTGTGCCTGTGTTATGCAACTTTAAGATCCCTCTACTCCAGAACATATGGTAAGATCCTGAGAGGAAGGATTCATATCATCTGAGAGCAGTCCCAGTGATACCTAAGTCAGAGAGGGCAGTAAGGAGGATCAGGTTGTTTTTAATTTACACATACACTTTAACAGTATGGAATGATTTTTTTGTCTAATACTTGCATGTACTGCAACATTGAGTCCCAAAAGCATTGTATATTAAGTTGTCAAGAGTGTTTGATTCGTCTTGAAATTAGAAAGTATGTAACAGAATACCAAAGTAGTTGGAAGAAATGACACCGCATAAAAGAGCCCAATAATAAAATTAAAACTAACCAAACTGAAGTGATTTAGCAAAGCAGTTACAATATATGTGTGATAGACAAAGTGAAAAAGCTTTCAATACATCCAAAGTAGCTAAAGATCCATTTTCTTTTTCTTTACATCAGGGGACACATGTTCATCAGCAACACTTTCTAATTAAAAAACCTATTGTTACACCCAATAAAAAATTCTATTTTTCCACATTCCTCTGCTTTATAGTTATTTCAAGTGCAAGCGGAGAAACAGCACAAGTATTACTTTTCTTCTACTGGATGAATAATGTAAATACTGTTAAGAATAAGACTTTTTTTTCTAGCCATGGCAAATCAAACCTATTGCCTTTATCTGCACAATGGTTGCTCAAAGCTTGCTTCAGCAGTTTTATCATGTCTAAATTACAAGGACAGAAAGGAAGAACAGGCTTTCAGTTCTGTACAGGGTATTTCTGTAATTAAAAAAAAAAAAGATTCTGATGTATACTGCAAAACCATGGGGTGTCAAACTCAGATCCAGGAGGGCAGCAGTAGCAGCAAGTTTTTATTTTGGTCCCTTTTTAAATTAATAAACCATTACTATTGCTAATTTATCATATTTCTTTTGACTTAATTATGATTGACTTGCTTATTTTTTTCTTTAACCTTTAGCCAAATAATACAAAGCAAGACAACAGATAATCAGCTAACTCAAGGGGCTTAAATAGTCCTTGAGGGCCACGGTTTTTACTCCAACCAATTTCCTCTTTACCTCTTAATAAAGCCCATTATTCAATTCTTTGGCTTGTTAGTGTTCTTACTGTGTCACACCAGTCATTTCCAAAACTGATTTTCTTTTTTCTGAGATCACCAACCAAATGTTCTGTGGATCAGTATTTCTCCGATCTTCACTTTTCCCCTTTTCTGATATTTTCCTGAGGCAGATATTGTATTAAAGACACAGGAACGAATGAGATCTAAGTTAGCCCGTTCATCTGTTGTCTTGCCGCATTGTCGTTTGGCTGCTTGTTAAAAAAAATGAAACAATTACAACGCAAATGACTTGAAAATCAAGGTAGCAGAGTATGAACCATTAGCATTAGCAAAAGGTTAAAAATCAAAGTGTTTGAAACAAAAACCTGCAGCCACTGCAGCCATCCAATACCAGAGCATAACATCCCCGGTTTAGGCTAATGAATAATACTTTGCCACCCTCTAACGGTCAAATAAAAAGTTGCAGTTTTGAAAAACGTGCCATCACAGGAATTTGGTAGCGTGTACAACTATACATATTAAAGATTACCATTATTAAATATTTTAATATAAAACGAGGTTTCAGAATATATATTTTGAACAATAAAAAACGAAATATCTCTGTTCTTAACTAGTAGTTAATTATCTGACCTATCATATGCTGGCATCTACAATGTAACAAACAGCAATAATACGACTCCCTTACCTTTAATAAAAACTTAGCGAAATTTCGGGGTCTTAATAGTCGACGCCTCATTTCACACTGATAACCGATCCAGTTTTGCGCTAATAAACATAAATCACGAGTCTGTGCGATGTGGAAGGCAAAGAATTCCGATAAAGTCTACAAGTACACAAGTAGAACGTGCAAACTACACAGTCAGTGACTCTAGGGCAGTGATGCAAAGAACTGGCGTAATATGCCAAATCCACGGGAGTTTCCGAGCTCAGCGTGACCCTGGGTTTTGAGGATTACGGATGGCTGACTTTGTAGTTCTGGAATCTAAAATAAAACACTGAGAGAGAGCGAGAGAGAATTTTTATATATCAAAAAGACCACCTGAAACAGGTTTTGCGTTTTACTGTATATCGTATTGTGTGTATATATTATTTAACAAAAATAATAAAGCCATATCTGTTTAATAACCATCTATTTCTGGCCGTCGTGGCCAAATCTCATCCAGATTAAGCATAATAAATCTTTACAGTGTTTGGAATGAAAAGTGTAAGATCAAGCAGTATATTTTCATTTTACGGGCATTATTGAAATAAACAACAGACGCTGGGGACATCTATGAGCCATGGAATAGTTTCCCTTTTTCTGAGAAAAAAAGCGTTTATTAGTGGCAATGAAAAAAGGAGTGCGAAGTAAGCAGTAAGGTGTTTCCGTGTGTAAGAAAACTGCACAGTTTGCTGTGGTGCTTTTGTTGTTGTATTATTTGAGAACTGATGGCCTCATTTACCTTACCGTTTAGTTTTTATTTTCCTTCCCTCGAGGTGCAATTATAGCGTGTGAGAGCAGCTGACGTTTTTCACTTTTCTGCCTCTGTCTGCTTATAGCGTTCATATTTATCACAGCAGAAACAAAAGAAAGTCTGAAGGAGGGAATTCCCTCCCCCCACCCCCGAAGAAGAGCCCAGGCAATCCTAGGAGAAGCGCTGAATCTCAGGGGATCTGGTAAGCGGCTATTCGTTTAAGTGCCTGGATTAATCGTGTGTGCGGCTCGTTCGGTCCACTAACGCGAGTTAAGGCGAGTAACCCTGTTCCACACACCCCCTCCCCGAGCTGTAGCGCATCCACACTGGGGGAACGGAAAGCGAAAGCCTGGGTGGTTATTATTTCTCCACCAACGAGTGCCTATGAATATCTGATGGAGCGCGCGGAGGATTGAGGCGAGAGCGTGAGGTGCGATGTGCATGGAATGTTCAGCAAGTCAATGCCGGGAGCTGAAGCAGCGCACCTATCGGGGAGTTCGCGGATGGGTGATGCCGCTTAGGGATCCTGCAAACAAGAGGACAGCTCTTTTAAGTACCACGCTTTCTTTTCAATAATTCAACTTAGCTTTTCTGTCAGTGGTCTCTTGGTCTTTTTCTGTCACTCTCCCCACCTCCCCTCTCCCTCTCTCGCTTTCTTCCTCTCTTTCTTTCCTCTTCCCCTCTCACTTTCTTTTAGTTCACACGGAATTTAACGCCAATTAATGACGCTCATTAAGAAGGTGAAACGCATTTTTCAGTGGTCTGGTAAAGTACTTATTGCATAGATACTTAATGTTAAAATAGTATTTTGCTAATGTGGAATATACTTGCATTAACATACCGTAACACAATGCCTTTTTGACTACCCGTTCAATGCTGGCATGCTGCATACCGTTGGAGATTGCAACCGTGGTAAGGCATGTAAGTGTGGCATCAGTCGATAATAATCAATACACACACACACAAAAGGGTTTTTCGCTAGCAACTCCTCGTCCTGTGGTTATTAAGCGATTTTAATTTTGTGCTCCTGTTCATTCGTGGCAAATGCCGCAAAGGTGTAACTAAATCGATAGTCTTGTGCGGAACTGTCAAGGTACTGTAGATTTTTATGTAACAAGCCACGACGTATATTGACCGCTCGACTCATTACAGACATTGCTTTTAATGTTCGTTGATTTAATGTTGTTGTCTATGTGAATCCGCATATAGAGCAGGCCATCTGGTCATATATCACCTTGGATCAAATGGTAACTTCTGAATCCATTGTCCGCATTGAGTGAAAGCGAGATAAAGAGATCTGGTGTTCTGTTTTCATTGCAGGGATCTTAATTTGCATGCATCCGCAAAAAGTCTGTACCGTGTTTAGATACTAAGACAAGAAAGGGGCACTGAACAGCTCCGTTATTTTAACAGCCCCCGATGTTTGGTACTGTAGGTCGATTACAGAATGTTCATTATTTCTGTCAAGTGATTTAAGTATTAGAGAAGTGACATTAATATGCACGGCCTTTTAATTAATGAACAATGCAGTCTCACAATTCAGTTTGTACTTGATGGTTACTTATGTCATCGTCACAAGCATGGCAAAAGACAAAGAGTACTTCATGTCAATTAAAATTAGGGTTATTTACTGGACAGATCAGTATTCACATTCTATTTCTTCTACAAAATTAAATGTGTAATCAGACATTATTTGGGTACTCCCACAAATGTTTTGTTAGACAATTTCCTTTATGAAATAACATGTTATTATTGCTAATATTTTTCTTGGTATGTCAAGAACAGTAAAATTGTTTAATAATTTTATATTTACAATGAACACATGTAAAGTTTCCTTAAAGCCAGTGTTACTGTTATGACTGTTATTAATATAACATAATCCATGGGTCTTCAGTATGGCAATTTATGTAAATGATTCTAATGCTGACAACATATTCATAATTTTTGCTGTTCTTGTTTTTACTTTGTTGTTGGCTGGTAAGCATGCTTTTCATTTTCAGTAATAAAATGACTATTACAATAAATAACAATGCAGATTCATTTAGTAGTTTCCTCATTCTGGCTGGCTATGAAAATTATTTTTTTTATTTCAGGAATGGACAATGGGATGCTTTTATTTTTTACAATGAAACCAATTCTGGCCTTTTTAATTCTGCTCACCATATTTTGCCGCCTTAGGTAATATATTTTTTTAACAATATACTTTTTTCATTGCATGTGACATATTTGTCGCATTTCTGAATGGTATGTTTATGTTCATCAGATTTTTAAAATAGACATTAACAAATTATACAACCAAATACAATGTATCACTTTTTTTCTACTCTGACTGAGGTAAACAGCAAACTCATTTAGTTTTAATACATTACAAATTTTTACTGTTTTCACAATTTTAAATTGCAGCAATGCCATTTTATTACAGTAGGTAGACTGAAAATCTCATCAAAAAATAAACACTAATTCAAATCTCAAATATTCAATTTTTGGTCTGAATCAGTTACTTTAACATTTAATCCACATAAGCTTTTAATTATGTTTGCCGGATATATTTAAAAGGTTTGATGAAAATATTTATTTACAGTTATCTCTTAAAGAGGTGTGAAGATTTAGCATTATTTTTCATAATTTTATTTTGGCTGGTATGAACAGAGAATTCAGTCACCTTAGACTTTTTTGTTAAACTCATTAAATCATGACACTGGCTTTTTACAATGCAAAGTACCTGATATGCAAATCTGAATAAACATAACATACCCAGTGTTAAGTGCACACTATCCATCCCATTTTCCATGTGTGTATATGGGAACAAAAGTGAAAGAAAACATGGTGTGCAGTATTCATTGAATATTCTACTATTGTGCTTTGTTAAAGTGGAGCATGTTTTAGGTATATCAAACTAAACATGCAATGTTCATATTCATCCTGTTATCCCATTGACAGTTCATCACAGATGGCAGCAGGAACAGTAAAAGAAGATACGAATGACAATATTACCATATTCACTAGAATCTTAGATGGACTGCTAGATGGCTATGATAACAGACTGCGCCCGGGACTTGGAGGTATACATTATAAACAAGACAAGGTTCCCAGAGAAAACATTGATATAAATATCTGAAAATATACCAAACCATGACCTGAGTGTGTTTTAATTTAGTTTTAGATTTAGATAGATAGATAGATAGATAGATAGATAGATAGATAGATAGATAGATAGATAGATAGATAGAAACTTACAGGTATGTTGTGTATGTAACCAGTATTCCGTTGCTGACTTGGCAACTGATTCACATTTTCATGTCTGTCTCACTCCTTTGATTTTGAGGTAAAATGTACAAGAGAAATAACCCTTTTAAGCAGTACCTTAAAACATGTCAGTGATTAACAACTTGCTTAGTTTATAATAATTAATAGGATTTAGATTACTATTAGTTAATATAGTCATTCCAAGCCTTCAATAATGTTGAATAATTGTGTTTTACATTCTATAGAGCAGATTACAGAAGTAAAAACAAATATTTATGTTACAAGTTTTGGCCCTGTCTCTGATACTGAAATGGTAAGCTTACCAGTTTCTGTACATCTTCATTAGTTCAGTATTGACTTTAATTATACTTTCTGAACTCCTATAGCTTTTTACATTTGGAAATGCCCTTTCCCCTTCACAGGAATATACTATTGATGTGTTTTTTCGTCAAAGTTGGAAAGATGAACGTTTAAAATTTAAAGGTCCAATGCAACGTTTATCTTTGAATAACCTGCTTGCCAGTAAAATATGGACTCCAGACACCTTCTTTCTAAATGGAAAGAAATCAGTGGCTCATAACATGACTACTCCAAATAAACTGCTCCGTTTAGATGATGATGGGACCCTACTCTACACTATGAGGTAAAATCAACTCAGTTTTTTCAAGATATTGAATGACATTGTAAAAAAGTTAATGCTTCCTTTCTCAATTTGTTTTGAAAAGACAAGAAGTTGCATATATATATATATAATTAGATCTAGAGTACTGTCAAAAAAAGTTTGTCTCAGGGATATTTATACAGTTTTTCATTTTTTTCATTATGTTAATTTGTTATTACAGAAATTTGAATTCCTGCTCAAACTACAGAAAGCAGGAGAGCAAAATGTATAATAATGTATCTCCAAGTTTATCACATATAGATAGCAATCATTTCAAAAATATGAACAAGTGTGTATGTTAATACACAGTATACATGTGTACGTTATAGTAAAAGGGTATTTCCATATTGAAGACATAAACATACACACCAAATATATATATATATTCTGGGTATGTGCAGTTTTCATGTATTCTGCATTTAGTCAGGTACTCCAGTTTACTTGTGCATCCCTGAGACATGGTTCATTACCTAGCAACTTTAAACTAAACCAGTCTGTGAAGGGAGGTTTGTGTATGTTTGGGTAACTATGCTCTGTTATGGCTGGAAATCTATCCATTTACCTTCTACTTTGCACCTATTGCTGCCTGGATTGGCTCCAATTGTGTCATATTTATGCAATATAATAAGAGAATAAATTAAAACAAACATATACAGTAAATGAGTTTCAGTTAGAGTTGGTCTTAAACTATAATGTTTTCATTTTACTCCAGCCAGCACCCAGAGTGCATTTACAGTGCATCCGGAAACTATTCACAGCGCATCACTTTTTCCACATTTTTTTATGTTACAGCCTTATTCCAAAATGGATTAAATTTATTTTTTCCTCAGAATTCTACACACAGCACCCCATAATGACAACGTGAAAAAAGTTCACTTGAGGTTTTTGCAAATTTATTAAAAATAAAAAAACTGAGAAATCACATGTACATAAGTATTCACAGCTTTTGCTCAATACTTTGTCGATGCACCTTTGGCAGTAATTACAGCTTCAAGTCTTTTTGAATATGATGCCACAAGCTTGGCACACCTATCTTTCGCCAGTTTCGCCCATTCCTCTTTGCAGCACCTCTCAAGCTCCATCAGGTTGGATGGGAAGCGTCGGTGCACAGCCATTTTAAGATCTCTCCAGAGATGTTCAGTCGGATTCAAGTCTGGGCTCTGGCTGGGCCATTTAAGGACATTCACAGAGTTGTCCTGAAGCCACTCCTTTGAAACCTTGGCTGTGTGCTTAGGGTCGTTGTCCTGCTGAAAGATGAACCGTCGCCCCAGTCTGAGGTCAAGAGCGCTCTGGAGCAGGTTTTCATCCAGGATGTCTCTGTACATTGCTGCAGTCATGTTTCCCTATATTCTGACTAGTCTCCCAGTTCCTGCCACTGAAAAACATCCCCACAGCATGATGCTGCCACCAACATGCTTCACTTTAGGGATGGTATTGGCCTGGTGATGAGCAGTGCCTGGTTTCCTCCAAACGTGACGCCTGGCATTCACACCAAAAAGTTCAATCTTTGTCTCATCAGACCAGAGAATTTTGTTTCTCATGGTATGAGAGTCCTTCTGGTGCCTTTTGGTAAACTCCAGGCGGGCTGCCATGTGCCTTTTAATAAGGAGTGGCTTCCATCTGGCCACAGGCCTTATTGGTGGATTGCTGCAGAGATGGTTGTCCTTCTGGAAGGTTCTCCTCTCTCCACAGAGGATCTCTGGAGCTCTGACAGAGTGACCATCGGGTTCTTGGTCACCTCCCTGACCCTTCTCCTCCGATCGCTCAGTTTAGATGGCCAGCCAGCTCTAGTAAGAGTCCTGGTGGTGTCGAACTTCTTCCACTTACGGATGATGGAGGCCACTGTGCTCATTGGGACCTTCAAAGCAGCAGAAACTTTTCTGTAATCTTCCCCAGATTTGTGCCTCAAGACAATCCTGTCTCGGAGGTCTACAGACAATTCCTTTGACTTCATGCTTGGTTTGTGCTCTGACATGAACTATGAACTGTGGGACCTTATATAGACAGGTGTGTGCCTTTCCAAATAATGTCCAATCAACTGAATTTACCACAGGTGGACTCCATTTAAGCTGAAGAAACATCTCAAGGATGATCAGGGGAAACAGGATGCACCTGAGATCAATTTTGAGCTTCATGGCAAATACTGTGAATACTTATGTACATGTGCCTTCTCAATTTTTTTATTTTTAATAAATTTGCAAAAACCTCAAGTAAACTTTTTTCATGTTGTCATTATGGGATGTTGTGTGTAGAAATCTGAGGAAAAAAATGAATTTAATCCATTTTGGAATAAGGCTGTACCATAACAAAATGTGGAAAAAGTGATGCGCTGTGAATACTTTTCGGATGCACTGTATTACATCTTAATTTATTGCATATTTCATGCTTTGTTTAGTTTTACGTTTTAACTTGTAAATCTTAGACCAATACCATTATAACTATATACAAGTTAATAAGCTTTTGAGAATTTGCAGGCTCATAAACTGAGCTACTAAATATGCATAAATTAGAATTTTGTGAGAAAGCAACAAAACCATATAATGGTATTAATTACTTTGATTTTCAAAAATCTACTGATAAAACTAAATTTAGGTGGGAATTAATGGTGTGGTGTGTAAATAAGTACAACAATGACTTAAAAACTGGAAACAAAGGAAAATGGTGAGAGGCAATTTTTCTGAATTCTGAATATAACATCTTATATCAGAAT
>JANRMT010028174.1:148579484-148634145 GCA_026402145.1 Polypterus bichir lapradei
CATTATTCATGAAGCTTCAATAGGTGAATAGGTGATCTGTCTTTCTGCGTTAACCACATGCGTTTTCATACGTCTCAAACTAAGGGGATGCGAGGTTAAAATAAATCGAGAAGCGCGCGTACATACTTAGTGCATCGCCTCTCGGGAATCGAACCTCAGACGTGGGCGCTACAGGCGAATGCTTTACCATCGCACCACTGCGTGTGGTTTATCTATTCGAGCGTAGCAGTGTAATTAGGTTTTTGTTCAGCACTCTTTGGAACTGTTACTTTTTGTCTGCGGACTGCGTCAGTTCACGTGAGCCGCTGAATATGGTTTTATATGTCAGTCGCTCGCTTCTAATTGTTTCGCTGCCTTCTTAATTATATAATGCATGTTTTCTAAAGCGCGTTTTGTAGCTCTTCCTGGCTTTCTACGTAATGCGTGATTACGTGAGAGGCGTGATGATGTCATACGGAACTCCGCCCCTCCAGCTCAACTCCATTACAGTAAATGGAGAAAAGCAACTTCCAGTTATGACCATTACGCGTAGAATTTCGAAATGAAACCTGCCCAACTTTTGTAAGGAAGCTGTAAGGAATGAGCCTGCCAAATTTCAGCCTTCTACCTACACGGGAAGTTGGAGAATTAGTGATGAGTCAGTCAGTCAGTCAGTCAGTCAGTGAGTGAGTGAGTGAGTGAGTGAGTGAGTGAGTGAGTGAGGGCTTTGCCGTTTATTAGTATAGATTATAGAGTAAAAACATACATTTGATTTGAGGCTGTAACAGCTGGTGTAAATTTATGGTGCTTGTAAAGGTTAGCGTTTTTTTTATTCAGTTTTATTCTCTCAGTCACATTCATGCTCCCCCCGATCTGACACTGCTGTTTTCAAATAAAGACATGCTATAAGAGAGGTGAACTCAGATGATGATTAGAGTTCTATAGCAGAGAAAGAGAACAGAAGCCCTCCCCGCAAGAAATGTCCACTCACACATAAGAACAACGCAGCTGCACCAGGCGTAAAAGCGAAAGATGGCACCGTTTGGATGCAACAAGAGGTCGGGTGTTATCTTGCCAGTGAATCTGACACACGCAGGTCCTTCAATGAAACAGCAGGGCATGCCAAACTCTCCATGGTATCGTACAAAGTTCTATTTGTGATTATGTTTTGCAATGGTCTTTATATGAAAAACATTTATATGTTACTTATATAAAAGCCACATCGAATGTTATTTACCTATATTTATTTACTTATCTTCCTACAGCGTAAAGTCACAAGTAGACTACAGAGCTTACTGTGTTTGATCGACACGGGCATGCTGCTTCAGTGCACGAATGACTTTAGCTGCAGGTGGAAGCATGTAACTACGTGCATTCCTTAATTCTTCAGAGATCAATTTAGAATAGCTTAAGCATTCTCAAGTTTCATCCCCAGTCTGAGATCTTTTTCAAAGTTGTAATCTTGGAAGCAATAAGCCATTGAATTTCCAAGATATGAAAAAATTCCCAATCCATTATCAGTGGCACATAGTACATTTCCATACATTTTAATTTCTTTTGTTTGTTTTTTGGTGCTTACAGTTTCACACATTGATAACATTATCAAATGAAGTCAGATGCCTACTTGCATGTGACATTAGAACTCGCATTTTCTATAATGGTGGTAAGCAGAATACACTTGCTAGGTAGGCCTTATAGTGAACGAGGAATGATTCTGACAGTTTTTTGTTTACATTTAAAATAAAGCCTGCTGTGCTCAAAGGATTTCTTAGTTAAGAATTTAACATTAAGATTTAAGTTTAGTTAAGTTTAAGTGTAGTTTCAACCTTAGTTTGTTTATTGTTTCCAGTCTGGTACTGCATCTGTTTAGAACCCTTGTTTGATTGCTTTCTTGTTTTGATCCAGTTTGAATTTCAGCAGCTATATTTCAACTCTCCCCGTGTCTGCGTGGGTTTCCTCCGGGTGCTCTGATTTCCTCCCACAGTTAAAAAGACATGCAGGTTAGGTGCATTGGCAATCCTAAATTGTCCCTAGTGTGTGCTTGGTGTGTGGGGGTGTGTGTGTGCTCTGCAGTAGGCTGGCGCCCTGCCCGGGTTTTGTTTCCTGCCTTGCGCCCTGTGTTGGCTGGGATTGGCTCCAGCAGACACCTGTGACCCTGTAGTTAGGATATAGAGAGTAGGATAATGGATGGATGGATGGACATTTCAACTCCAGATAAATTAATTTTGCAACTCAATTATTTAGAGACAAACTTGTTATTTTTTATTTATTCCAAGGTCTGAAAGATTGCCAATGTTTTCATTGTCCAAAAGGAAGACAATGTGTGATTTTTGAATCGGCAGACTTCACAAATCACCTACAGTAATGACAGAGTCTCACTTGTTAACAATACTGCAGTTTCAATGGGAGCCTTGCTTTTTCACATGGTCACCAGTTTATAATCCCTTTCCTGACTGCAGATATTTCTTGCCTTGGCATCAGCTGTATCCAGGAAGCTAGAGTCTGGGAAACTACAAGTAGAATATAGTGTGAGGGATTCACTGAATTGTACCAAGTACATTATATGTTATGTGTTTTACTCAAATTGGCAACCCTTGTCCTTGGGAAGGTGCAGAAAATGGAAAGAATCTTTCAAAAGGCACTCATAATACAAGATTAGCCCCAGCAAGGCCAAAAGGTCAATAAAGTTTTTCCAATTTGTAATTTCTTCATTAATATGATCTCTTATGTACAGTCTAGCACTCCTTGAAAGTAGTGGATTTCTCCTTCTGATCTGCAATCTTTTAGGAGCAGAACGTCCATATTTCCTGGATGTAGTTTTTTATTTTTGACTTTTTTTTCCTATTTTTTCTTTCTAGTGGGCCTTTGTTCTAACTGTAATGCGTGTGTTATAGGCTCAAAAATTAACAACTTTGTTTTTTTTATGATAATTAGACATCTAAATCACTTTCTTGAGTGACAAATTTTAAAAAACCCAAACACTAATGTCGTCATTTTGTGAACAGAAGAAACTGAGTGTTCAAGGTTAGTTAGCATTGAATATATACATTCTCAGAAGTCAGATAAAACAAAAGGAGAGTGAATCCAGGAACCTAGAAACAAGGAACAATCAAAACAGAAGGAGAACCAAACATTTAAAGTCAAAACACAATTCCTAACCTTGAAACTCAGAATTAATTTGTTCTTTGGAAGGCTGCTGATCACTATTAGTCCTTCAAAGAATAAACTGTTAAACCATCTAAGCTGTTCACACAAAAGAAATATTTCTGTTTTGGCCTATTCTTTACAAGAAAAAGTCAGTGCCTTCCAATACTCCTGGGATGTGACAGATTAGCTTGGTCCAGCACCTACTTTTATCAAAGTAGCACACCTAACATGATGTGTGTGCACTGAAAAGGACCAAATAAATGTGACATTGGTGTAAAGATAAAGGGAAAAACAGCAGGAAGAAATGGTAAAGTGTCTTTATATTCTGACAGTAAGGTATATGAATAATCAAATTCCACAGAAATTTTATAAATAGTAAATGCCTTATCCTAAACAACTTCAGCTGTAGAGAAACAATACTTTTTAGACAAGTTAATACCAAGGTGTTGCCAGTAAATATTATTATGAGCTATGTGTCTGTGTAAATAAGAGCAAAAGCTTTTTAACATTTGTATGTCTAGGTAAAAACCAGTTACATCTTTCTGTTTACACAGTTTTTTTCTTAAAGGAATACTAAGCCCAAAATTATATTTTTTTTAAATGTTAACTTACCTAAAGTGGTTTGTAGTGATAGCTGAAAAATAATTTTAATTGCATGTTTTCATGTAGAACGGAGCTAACAAAATGTATGCTTTAATGGAAGCAGGCATTGAACAACACAGGACAACAGCAAACAATATAAAAATGTCCATGAAAATCTCTCATGGTACTCATGTCGTACACTCAAAATGTGCAAGATGCATGCATTTTTTTTCTAAAATATTGTTAAATCAATACCTCTGGTAAAACAATAATATTTCTCTATGATAACAAACAGTTTTATATTTATAATTTGTTTTTGATTTTTATATAACTTATGTAGTTGTGGTAATTATTGTTCTGCATGTATTTTTGTATTCATAACATAAATCGAATCAATAAAAAAATACAGGTGGAATTTGAACCATGATGTTCCAGACCTGAAATTAAACATGCTACCATTTACAGTATTTTTCATACACTGCAGATCAGCACAAAGATTGCCCTTTCTGCGTATTAAATGTCAAATATCTCTATTTTTTAATGAGTATATTAACTTTTCTACAGGATATTTTTTTCGAGGACCAAGGCCTTCATGTATAAATGGTATGTACGGACAAAAATGTTATGTACACACGTTTCCACACTCACATCACGATGTATAAAAACTAAACTTGTTGTAAAGCCACACACATTTTCATGGCAAGGTCCCCCATTGCGTATGGACATTTCTGCTCGGTTTTGCAAACTGGTGGCACCCAGTGTCAAAGCAGTGCTACCGTTTCTATGTGGTCTCCCATTTTTCAGATTCACATCAGTGACACAGAATTTATAAAATATATCCAAATTAACTGCATATCATTTACAAATGTAACTCACTTGATTGTAATCATTCTGTAACAATATAATGATGCATGGAATGCACTATTCCATATACAACTGCCTTAGCATTGTCACTCTCAGTGCACCACTCAGAGTATTTCAACCCATTGTATGTGTGTATGATATCATAGCTGTACAACAGCTGATCAGAAGGCTCTACAGAAGGTCAAGAGCACAGAGGATTATCAGGATACAGCTTCCGGCCCTCGAAAACATTTATAGCACATGCTGCCTAAAGAAAGCCACCAGCATCTGCATGAATTCCACTCAGCCATGCTGCAGTCTATTTGAACTTCTTGCCTCGCGCTTGATGCTTGCTGTAACTGGTGCAACCCTGGATGGATGGAATAATTAAACATGTTTAACGAAGATTTTTCAATGTTCCATATAAGTTTTGAAGCATTGGCTTTCTAAGCTTACAGCTGGTTTTACATTTATTACAGAGTTCATTGGGAGGCGATTGGTTATGTGGAGAAAGAAAATGGAAAGACAGGAATTGGGGATTGGTACATTTGACATGGACAGTACTGCTGCATTAATTACATTCAGGGTCACATATTGCCTAGCAAGCACCTTTCTGAAGGCAGGAACAATCCCTGGACAGGGAAGGCAAGAACAATCACAACTCACCGCTACCCCTGTGCCACCGTGCCCCCACATGTTTACTACATGCATTAATGCATTTCATCATGAAAGTGATATTATGCATACATCTTACTATTCTAAAATGTTTAAAGAGCTGTAATATTGTATTCTGTGTGGAGATTGGTGCCTGTGCACTCCTGTCTACAAAAGAGAAAGCTCATTTAAGAAGCACGTAGTGATTAGACTGGGTCCAGGAACACATGCTACTTATGATGGGATTTGAGAAACTCTAGTAAATTAAACATCGATTTTAAGATGAAGTTTACAACTTTAATGACAAAATAAACTGCAACCTTAAAGTGGAAATTTCGAGGTTAAAGTCTAAATTTCTACCATTTTTCTTCACTGTGTCGTTATTTTTTTTTTCTTTTCTGCGTATCCTAATATGCTTCCGTATGACACTCTGACGGTGCATTACAACTTGCCTTTACACCTCGACTTCTTTTTTATTTTGGACACTGTGCAACTTTCTGAACTCTGCCATGCTGTATCACTCCATCACTTTCCTTTTGTTGCTTATAACACTCCTTAAGAAAACAAATAGCACGTTTTTTCCTTGCCTCCACTTCAGTTTTTTTTTCCATGCATTTGCCATTACAACACTAAACATAACAGGCCATTTATACTGATTTGCATATTCAATGGGGCGTAATTCTTAGAGGAGTCGGGGTGGGGCGGCAGACACATGCATGTATGTTTCTTTTCATGCTGACCTTAATTTATGGAGCTGAAGTGCGTCGGAGTTGGCTTAGGGACAGTTTTGTGCATCTGAATTTTTTTTGTATGTACACACATTTCTACTTTTGTCTATATGCCATGTTTTAATGTGAATCCTACACACATGAGGCCCCAAGTGATTGATCCATTAGTGAAAACCATTGTTCTTTAGGTTGTCTGCAAATGGCCAATATTTTACTCTCAGTCAATCAGTCAGTCAATTAGGAACATGTAGCTTTATATATATCAAGATATTTTTTCCCCCTTGATCCCTGATTTTTGCCTAGACTGTGAGAGGCTATGTACCTAAGCATTAAAAATACCCGAGACCAAAATAATAAGAATGGAGCATTAATAGTAAATCCTTCTTAAAGCCAATAACCTCAAATAGTAACAGAATTAGCCACCTTTCCAAATCAGTTCAGTGATAAAGGACTGGTCAGCTAAGTGAAAAAACAATGCATCTCTGCATTCACAGGTCAGCTGGCTGAACAGAAACAAAATAAAATCTATAAACTAAAGTTTAATCAAAGCCAGTCTCAATTAGCTTCCTATTTAGGGCAGACTTTTCACTAAAACCCGTTATTTTTCATTTAGTTTTTTCCTTGATTTTTCAATTAATACAAACGTCTTTCTTTCTAGCCTCCTTTAGAGATCTTGTACTTTTAAAAAGATGAGGGAATGCTTTCAGTTTTTAGAGATAACGTGGTGGAGGGATTTTAGAAATTACCTGGTTCTACTTCTCACTTTAATGCTTCTTTCCTTTGTAGCGTATTTAATGTAGTCACAGTTACTTGCCCCATTCTTAGGAGAATGTCAAATTTATGTTCTTAGTGCAGTTTTCTAAAATATAAAGTTAGTGTTGTATATTTGAGTACTGCTAAAATACATTTTTAATAAAATTAACTGCAATACAAACTATTTTGCATGTTTCCACTGAAAGAAAAATCTCTGATATATCATTTTGCAAACCAAATTTTGGATATTTTTCATTTTCCTTGATTTACTTAGCTTTTTTATATCAAGAAACCTATAATAATTAATTTTACCGAGAAATATAAAAAGATAACATTCACTTTAATTCTATAATTGCTAAATGATTTTTCAATGCATAATGTAAAGTAGTATGTTATAAACTTTTATTTGTTTTAGCTTGCAAAAAAAATAATCAACAAAAACATCTTTTTTAAAAATCCTTATTGTAATCCATTTATAAAAAGAGTATGTTATTTTGACACCCAGCACTAACAATGTTTAATTACATAACAACTTTTTAAAATAATGTTTCTGTATCAGTTATGTATTTAAAAGCCAAAAATGTATAATTTAAAGTACCTCTAATTCAATTATGTCATGTGCCATTTTAATAAACAGAAATTTCTGTGGATAAATGAGAATAGAAACAAGATAATAAATAGACAAAGAACACTACAAACACAGGTGAATATGTACAGAGCATACAATTAATTTGCAAAAAATGTAAGTTATCTTTTCTCAATATGTGTTTTGAGATTAATTTCTTTATTTTACATTCAGTTTACATTCAGAGTGCTTGTAAAAGTAAGACATATACTAGTAAAATGGACTGAATTAAATATTTTTAGGTGCATATAATGATAAAAGCTCCTATTTTTTCATCATGTCAGCCTGTCTGTATGCATGCAACAACTTGGCTCACAGTAGACCAGTTTTACTGAAATTTGGCATACCTATTCTTTATGGAAATGTGTTAGGAAAATTATATTTTTAAATTATATATTTAGAATAAAGAGCATGCCACACATGTTTGAATATTCAAACAAATTCATTAAAAAGCAGCATTTTCAAGGTACAGTAATCAATTTTAAATAACAGAAAAATTATAACTTTAATTATGGATTACTATACTGTTTGAAATTTACCTTTAAATAGGATATTTCATCTTGAATATTTGTATTTTTTCCTTTTACTCTCCTGATAACCTCTCTGACAGCAAAACTGATCCCTTATATATGTTGGTAAAACGCAAGTAGAGTCACACAAGTGGCTGTGACTTGTACATGCCTGATGCTGCCTATGGAAACAGAGGTAGCTTGCACGAACATCTTTCTCATCAGTTAATTTCTATTGCTGTTTGAAGTTGTACTATGTAAGTTACGTAATATTTATGATGATAAAAATAAAAAAAAAATGCAAGTAATGTGAGTGTGGCTTTATAATACATTATACAGTAAATAAACAATGTGCTATATATTTACATTACCACACATCTACCTTAACTACAGATAATAATAATTCATTGTTTTTCTAATGCTATAATTTATAAGTAATAAGCCACTAAGTTTAACTGGCATCACTAGTAAATTGATGGAAACAATTATTAAGGAAAAGATTCAGCAACAAGTGTCAGAACAGGTGTATTAGCATTAAAGTGAACATGGATTCAGATAAGAAAACCTTTGTTTCAATAATATACTGGAATTATATAAAGAAACAAAAGCATGCAGTAAGAGAGGTGCATGTGATATTATTTATCTTGATTTTCAGAACTTAGCTACCACTTGAAAGATTAGTGATTAATCTGCAAGAGGGGAGTACAAGGCACATTGTGTAGGTAGGAACAAAATATCTTAAACAAGGGAATGTCATAGTAAGGGTAACTTTCTTTAGAATTAGGTGATGTTAAAAGTGGTGTCCCTCAGGCATCAGTGCTGGGGCTGCTGCTCTTTTTAATATATATAAATAATCTGAACAAAAATATAATCAATAAGTTGGTTAAGTTTGGAGATAATGCCAAACTAGGCCGAAGGGGAGAAACTGTAGAATAAGCTAAACTGTTACAGAAGAATTTAGACAGCATACAAGCTTGGGCATATTTGAGCCAGATGAAATTTAATATAGGTAAATGTAATGTAATTTTGAACACACAGTAGGAGGTCTGAAATCTGAAAGTACATGTTATAAGGAAGATCTAGGAGTCATAGTGTACTCATCACCCACTATCTACATTTAGACAGTGAACAGAAGTGATCAAGAAGGCTAATAGAACATTAGGTCATATATCATCTTGTGTGGAGTACAAGGGAATGTTATGCTTTAAGTTATATAATGCACTAGTGAAACTTTGCCTTGAGTAATGTATACAATTTTGGTATCCTTCTAATAAAAATACATAGCGCCACTAGAGAAATTCCAAAGAATATTGACTAGCCTGATTCTAGTATTAAGGGGTATGAGCTATGGCAGAGACTTAAGCAATTGAAGCTTTTTAGTTTAAGAAAATAGAGATTATTAAAGTGTTTAAAACTGTGAAACGTTAGAGACATTTTCTTCACACAAAGGACCATAGACACATGAAATAAATTACCAAGTGATATGGTATACAGTAGGAATATAGGGATCTTAAAATCTTGACTTGATGTTATTTTGGACCATCTAAGTAAATAGGATGAATGAGATTGTTGAGAGGAATGGCCTGATCTTATCACAATTGTACTACTGTTTTAATGTTACAACAAAGTGTCACAATGACATGCTATCCATCATGGTCCATTGCCGCCAACAATTTTAGCTCGAGTTTTTACCAACTGTTGATCAGAGACTTCACTGAAAAAAAATATGTTTAAGAAATATCTACAATTAGGTATAGACCCTCCACAACCAATAACTAACAATTACATCCATCAATGTACATCACTTAAGTTGGAGTCTACTGTCTATGAAAGCTATTTCAGTTATCACAAGCCCATTTGGGCTCCTTTTTATCTGTTTTAAACACATACATTTTATGAACTCTACTAATAAGTGTAACAAATTATGTATATTTACAAATTTACAAATTCAATTTTTCAATATAATAAAAAATCTAGTGTATGAAGCTAAATGTGTTTTTGTTTGTGTATTTGTTTGGTATGCAAATCCACACTGTCGAACCTATCTGTTCTATATTTTTTGTCTAATTTTAAATTTTAATTTTTAAACACAATTGGCTATGTTTTTCTCCAAACTTTAGTAGGTGCCTGGGCCCATGCCTGTGCTCCAAATGTAAAAAATATATACATTATCAATTGTATCAGCTTCTAATAATAGGCGATTTTTCAACTATTCTCAAGTAATTTTATTTATCAATTGTCCCTTTATTAGGTTGTATTATAAAGATATAAATTTACAGCATTCCACAGTTCTTTGCAGTACTGACACAAGCTGCACAATTGACTTACCCCAGCTGCTGAAAGCAGTATAGAACTGGAAATGATTGAGAAGGTTTCTCTGTGTTGAACCAAACTATCTAGCAAATGTAGTTATTGATGTTGTGAATGGCTCATCTGCAGGTTGCAAAAAAGAACTGCCCTTCAACTCCCAGGAAGTGTAAAGGGAGAGACTTTTATTCTTGTCAATCCTATGTCTTCCAAAACAAGATATTCTGGCAAATTTCTTTCTAAGCACTACTTCTTAAAGGTCATGAATTTTCTTGTGCATCAAAAGGATAAATAATGGAACACAAATCACATTTAATGAAGAAATAAATGAGAAATAAAACATTTTCATTGTAGTATTAATAAATAAAACATTTAATTTTTTCAAACTAATCCCTTTTCAATAATAATTTTACCATTACATTTACACAGGGTTATACTATGAAGTAGGAGTCATAGAGTAACCTACTCCCACTACTTCATTTTAGTCTCAAGTGCTTTAATTACAAGGTCTACAACTACATGTTAAATCTGATATCCTTTTCTTACTGTTGTTCCTGACAGAAACCTTAGACTCAACTAGATTGACCGCAACTTCAATTGTGACTGTTAACTTTTAAGTGGCTAACACACCTATACAAACACACCAATATGCCAGCTGCAAAACTTGGAATATATTAAAGCCGGAGGCAGATTCATACTTTTTAAGCTTTCTGGAATCGGAACTGGAAGTTTTTTTGATCGAATCCACATCCCTGCATATACAATACACAAATAAATGTAATTTTAATTTTATGACATACAATATAAGCCAATCATGGATTGTGATTTTTCCACGAAAAAGATAATTTCATTTACCAGAAGAAATATTTTTTATATAAAAAATAATGTGAATAAAATAAAGAAAATGCAAGGAGAAACACCATACACAAAATGGAATGAAAACCCAAAACCATATAAATAAAGGAGTAACTGTACTATACAATTTACAGTTTCCAATTATGCACAGTTCCTTACAAAATGTTTAAAAGTGGCACCTGTCCATTTGACAGTATTACCTTTAGCAAATAGTAATTAGGCTGGACATATCTTGATTTGGACACTTCTTGCTCTGGAGGGAAAACATCCACAAACTCTTAAAAAAGCAGGCATATCATCACAAGACACAAACTTTCTGGCATTTTTGTATGCATCAAATCAATTAAATTCTATTATCTGTGGGCATTTCTTTTCTCACTCATTTGTCTCAGCATTTTTTTCGGTGAACTATACATACAGTACATGTAAATTTGCATATACAGATGCACATTAAACATGCTTAAAAACAAATAATTGCACTTTATATACTATGAAATCTTAAAACAAAAATGAATGTTACTCTTCTATTTCAAAAAATGCTATGCTGAAGAACAGGTTTTGTGAAGCAAAGTATGATGAAACTATGAAAGCCTGTTAATTCAGGACACCTCATAAAAACTGCAAAGATTTTAGTAGATTTAATATATGGTGAAGATTTTTATAAATGAATATTGTCTTAGAATGTTTTATTGTTAAAACTCATTCATTCACTTTTGAGAACCCCAGTGTTTTACAACGTAGTGAACGATGGTGACCAATCCTAAAAGGTATGCCAGTACTTTGGAGGACACACCAGCCGAAACACTTTCATTAACTTACTCTGTCAATTTAGAGTCATTAAACAACTTAACCTGCACAACACTGCTGGACCTTGGAAGAGATCAGAATACTTTGAGAAAACCCATACAGCCAAAAGAATTAGTGTAAAATGCCACCGGGACAGTCACTCAGGCGATGATTTCAACATGGGATTCGCAAGCAGTATGACAGAAGCATTAGCCACTGCTTCTCCATACCACAGTCTTACTGTTAATATTTTAATTGAAATTAATGTTTTAAATATTAGCAATAAATATACTAAGTACAGCATATATAAATAAGAAAGATGCTGTTTATATAATATACGGTATGTTTAATGTTATTTTTTTGCTGGAATAAAGTAATACCAAAAACAAGTTTAAACAGTATAAGTGAAAAATTGATAGAGCACTTTTTATTCTAATGATTAATTTCTTTTTAGAAATAAACATATCTTAGCATCTTTCCATCCATCCATTATCCAACCCGCTATATCCTAACTATATCCTAAGGGTCATGGGGGTCTGCTGGAGCCAATCCCAGCCAACACAGGGCGCAAGGCAGGAAACACACCCCGGGCAGGGCGCCAGCCCACCGCAGGGCCTTAGCATCTATTCCTTTCATATTGTTTTTTTTGCTGAAGCTTCCCAAAAAATGCCATTTTCATTACTTCCATGAGATGGCAGTAGCATCCCACTAATCTTGTAATGCTTTATTGATCAAAAGACTAGCATATTCTTATTAAATTGAACTTGCACATAGAATTAAGTGACATTGAAGTTATTTCAAAAATAACATAGCTCATACCCTTGTCTGCTAAATTATATTTAAATTTATGCTTACACTTATTTGTTATTATTTTATTTTGTGTCCAAGTACATTTAAATATAGCCTCAGGTTCATGTTTTAAAAAATTGTGTTCAAATTGTAATATTTTTGTATACCTGAAATATTTACTGTGTGCCAAAGCTTCTAAGGTTAAACTTGTTTAAGTGTTAAATTTAATTTGATATGCTAAGAATATTTTGGTATCACTGCTGTGTTCAGTTTTAGTGATAAAAGGAAGGAGTTCTACACAATTCCATTATCTATCCCAGTAAACATTTTCTTCTACCAGATCTTATTCTTTTCCAAGACAAGATACTCAGCACTGATACAAATATAGCATATTTTTTTTATTTTCGTAGGCTCACTATTTCTGCTGAATGTCCTATGCAACTCGAAGATTTCCCAATGGATGCTCATGCATGCCCTCTGAAGTTTGGCAGCTGTAAGTATACATTTTCACCTTTAAACAGGAAGATAGTGTATATTTAAATAACTGTCAATTCCTTTTGGGTTGCATATATATATGGTTTGTCTTGCCCTATATATAGTCAAAAATAAGAGTAGAAATCTGTGTTCTTACCCAAAAAACTAACTTAGAATTATATCATTCAGTTTGCCTTGTACATAAATAAACTTTGAATAATTCATGTTAAATTATATCCTTCAAAGTAAAAATGTTTGGCATCATTTGAGACAAGCAGACACCACCAAGCTTTATAATTTCAATTCAGTCAAAGTTTATTTTGAAAATAACTATCTAAGGACAAATTAACATAAAACTAAAATAAGAAAAAAGGGACAACATTAATTGCTTTTACTGGGGATATAAAGAAATGTGCATAAAAATACTAGACTATTTAAGTGCTTTGCTTTTTCCTTCCTGGTTGCTTTTCTTCTCTTTTGCCTTTATTTTCTCTCTAGTTTCCTATCCTTTTTTTTTCAATAGCAAAGAAAATTACTATTTTACATTTAGCTGACACCTTTATTCAAGAAATCTCACATAATACAGTATGGTTGTTTATATACTGTATATACTGCATCCACCAATCTTTCTATATATATGCATTTACGGCTGTAGCTCAGTCAGGTGAATTTTTTTTGTGTTACTGAGGTCTCATTGTGGGTCAGCAGCAGGAACTAACAGGTATATATACTTCCGTTTAAAATATGGTGCATTAGCCACTGCACCACCATAACACTAAAACTAACATTTAACAAATGTATTAAATCCTACCCCTTTCTAGAAACCATTTTTCACAACACTTCTAATTGTTTAATTAATGTTTATGACTTTACTCTTTATTATCTGTGAGTTAATTTCATATGTCTTTGAATCACTATCATTAAAGCTATTGGCTATATACTAAATCACTACTGTGTGTGTGTGTGTGTGTGTGTGTGTGTGTGTGTGTGTGTGTGTGTATGTATCTGGCCCCTCTGAGCAATCTGATTGGTCAGTTTGGCTTTGATGGCTCAGTGGTAGGGATGACACAACACGTAAGGGATGTGAAGTTGAATTCCTGACTGTGACTTTTTTTTTATTATTTCTACAAAAATGGAGTTAAAATTGAGCATTTCAGCAACAACAAACAAACAACACACTGAGCATTGGGCTACTAAATACTAACAAGATGCAACCTGAGTCGCTTTCATAGATGAGAAGCATCTGCAAGTATACAAATGATGAGTTCACAGCTGGAGTATTGAGAAGCAGGTGTTATAGGAATGTGATTGAGAGAAGAACTGTGAAAGAGAGGTTGAGACACATGAGAATATCGAAGAAAGGTGTAGGAAGACTCTGAGGGTACACATAGGGCAAGAGATATCAAATATTAAATATTTTAAAATGTATTCTTTAAAGATAGATTGTGGTTGAAAGTCTTGTACTTAAAACAAAATGTCATGAGTGCTTACACACATTTACAGCAATACATATATTAACCTCCTTGGTGTTAACCCTGAGCTCTACTCTGGCTTGGATTTCTATACAATTATGGTTAAGCCAGAGTCAGGCTCAGGATGATGTGTAATGGTCTGCTATACAGTGTTAAGTCTGAATAACTCTTGGGACAATATTCTGCTGCTATCCAGTGGATAAAATCATTATGCTGCAAAAAATCATGAGTATTTCTATGCATTTTGACACTAAGGTAACTCATCAATATTCATTAGTCTGGCATGTGAATTGGTCATCAGACATTGACATGAATTGTCAAATTGATGCATATAGCACCATACAACCGAACTGCTCTGATATGTTTGGTCAATTAATTCACCTGAAGGTTCATTGTGGTGCAAGTAGCTGTGCGGCAAAATGACGAAATGATTGCAATCAACAAGAAAGACGTTAGCTCCCTAAGCATTGTTCAAAATACAGTAACTATCATTCATGTCAGAGGAAATGTTGAAGTCCATCAGCCTTTCACTGTGGTAACCTACAAAAACACAAGCGGAATGTTAATTGTGCAGATCAGGCACTGCCTTTCTATTATCTCCTGCTCAAGCAACAGAAATCAATATTATAGGAAAAGTGGAAAAGAAACACTGTTCTACATCTCAATTACAATAATGGGCTATGCGTTAATTACTGTATCAGAACACATCATACAAAGGGTTTATACAAATCTGCATCAGTATAGCAGTGGACACCAGACCTACCTACTGTATTTATGTTGACGTTTTCAATGTACATTGTTTTGTTATATGTAATAACATTTTTTCTTTTTGACTCATTTTTCCAGGAGTAAACATAATGCTATTTAAAACACATAGTAATATATGGAGGATTACTGTAATGTTAAAATACAAATTAAATTTTTCAAAAAAAAAGTTTTTCATAAAGACCAGATAAACTCCTAAGGCATTTCATGGGCATTATGCTTTAGGTAGAGAAAAGAAAGTACAATGTTTAGTATTCATTATTCGAACTGGACACACAGTACATTTGCTTGTCTGTCATTCTCCCTGTTAACAAAAATGTTAACAGAGGTAGGCTTATCCCCCATTTCAGCCAAAAGAACCTCTAAGAAGAGATACGTAATAAGTGTTATTTCAAAGAATTTTGAGATCTCCATTGATTACCCATCTTAGATGAGTAGCCCAGCTAGTATTATACAAGAATAATATAGCACAAAATCATTCTGAGATTGGTTTTTTTTTATAATTCTTAGGAGATTTTCTTGTCATGCTCATTAGTTTGTCACCCTTCACAATGATTTTTTATTGAACTTTCTATTTTTCTGTCAGTATAAATGACAAAGAATTTCAATCTGCTAAACTTGATAATAACCTTACATTTGAACTTGATAAGGTGGTTGTGCTTGATGCCTTTCACATGTAATCTACAGGAAATTATATTGGTGCTCATCTTTTTGCTCACAAATGCTGCTTCACATTATCTTATATTAGAATGTACAGGTTCAAGATCCAGGTCCAGAACCTAACATTGGAAAGCACCTTATTATCTTAATAAACGGTGTCTCTGACATTTAATCTTGGATGGCAAGTGTCTTTCTTGGACTATATGATGATAAGACTGAGATCCTTATTAAAGGACCTAAGACATCCAGAAATGAGTTAAGGGAAAACTGGTCTCTTTAAGATTTTGGGATTGATGATGTTACTGTTACTGAAAGCACTTAAAACTTTACCAGGCTTGAAAGGTTCTTTATTTCACTTACTGTGGAGTCTTCTTCTTTTTCTTCCATAGATATTTTCATTGTATATGTATTGTATTTTTGTATATTATAAACAAACAAAGTACCCTACAGTGACAGCAAAAATCCACTAAAGTACACTCACCTAAAGAATTATTAGGAACACCATACTAATACGGTGTTTGACCCCCTTTCGCCTTCAGAACTGCCTTAATTCTACGTGGCATTGATTCAACAAGATGCTGAAAGCATTCTTTAGAAATGTTGGCCCATATTGATAGGATAGCATCTTGCAGTTGATGGAGATTTGTGGGATGCACATCCAGGGCACGAAGCTCCCGTTCCACCACAACCCAAAGATGCTCTATTGGGTTAAGATCAGGTGACTGTGGGGGCCATTTTAGTACAGTGAACTCATTGTCATGTTCAAGAAACCAATTTGAAATGATTCAAGCTTTGTGACATGGTGCATTATCCTGCTGGAAGTAGCCATGAGAGGATGGGTACATGGTGGTCATGAAGGGATGGACATGGTCAAAAACAATGCTCAGGTAGCCGTGGCATTTAAACGATGCCCAATTGGCACTAAGGGGCTTAAAGTGTGCCAAGAAAACATCCCCCACACCATTACACCACCACCACCAGCCTGCACAGTGGTAACAAGGCATGATGGATCCATATTCTCATTCTGTTTACGCCAAACTCTGACTCTACCATTTGAATGTCTCAACAGAAATCGAGACTCATCAGACCAGGCAACATTTTTCCAGTCTTCAACTGTCCAATTTTGGTGAGCTCGTGCAAATTGTAGCCTCTTTTTCCTATTTGTAGTGGAGATGAGTGGTACCCGGTGGGGTCTTCTGCTGTTGTAGCCCATCCGCCTCAAGGTTGTGCGTGTTGGGGCTTCACAAATGCTTTGCTGCATACCTCGGTTGTAACGAGTGGTTATTTCAGTCAAAGTTGCTCTTCTGTCAGCTTGAATCAGTCGGCCCTTTCTCCTCTGACCTCTAGCATCAACAAGGCATTTTCGCCCATAGGACTGCCGCATACTGGATGTTTTTCCCTTTTCACACCATTCTTTGTAAACCCTAGAAATGGTTGTGCGTGAAAATCCCAGTAACTGAGCAGATTGTGAAATACTCAGACCGGCCCGTCTGGCATCAACAACCATGCCACGCTCGAAATTGCTTAAATCACCTTTCTTTCCCATTCTGACATTCAGTTTGGACTTCAGGAGATTGTCTTGACCAGGACCACACCCCTAAATGCATTGAAGCAATTGCCATGTGATTGGTTGATTAGATAATTGCATTAATGAGAAATTGAACAGGTGTTCCTAATAATCCTTTAGGTGAGTGTATATGGTAGGTCAGAATTGTCCCAAATGACATGGCAATGTTCAAAATGTGCAGCAACTGTATAAAAGTGAGACATTTGGAATATATATAGTGTATATATATATATATATATATATATTTATTTTTTTATTTTTATTTTTTTTTTTTTTTTATTTTTTTTGCTTATTTAACATTTGAACACTTTACTAAATGCCTTTATATTTCTGACCTGAAAAAACACATTTAGAATGTTAATGTGAGTTATGAACAAACAGATTACACTAAATGCAGTGCAAAATCAAGATTGTACCAAAAGAAATACAGTGGTGTGAAAAACTATTTGCCCCCTTCCTGATTTCTTATTCTTTTGCATGTTTGTCACACAAAATGTTTCTGATCATCAAACACATGTAACCATTAGTCAAATATAACACAAGTAAACACAAAATGCAGTTTTTAAATGATGGTTTTTATTATTTAAGGAGAAAAAAAATCTAAACCTACATGGCCCTGTGTGAAAAAGTAATTGCCCCCTTGTTAAAAAATAACCTAACTGTGGTGTATCACACCTGAGTTCAATTTCCGTAGCCACCACCAGGCCTGATTACTGCCACACCTGTTTCAATCAAGAAATCACTTAAATAGGAGCTGCCTGACACAGAGAAGTAGACCAAAAGCACCTCAAAAGCTAGACATTATGCCAAGATCCAAAGAAATTCAGGAACAAATGAGAACAGAAGTAATTGAGATCTATCAGTCTGGTAAATGTTATAAAGCCATTTCTAAAGCTTTGGGACTCCAGCGAACCACAGTGAGAGCCATTATCCACAAATGGCAAAAACATGGAACAGTGGTGAACCTTCCCAGGAGTGGCCGGCCGACCAAAATTACCCCAAGAGCGCAGAGACGACTCATCCGAGAGGTCACAAAAGACCCCAGGACAACGTCTAAAGAACTGCAGGCCTCACTTGCCTCAATTAAGGTCAGTGTTCACGACTCCACCATAAGAAAGAGACTGGGCAAAAACGGCCTGCATGCCAGATTTCCAAGACGCAAACCACTGTTAAGCAAAAAGAACATTAGGGCTCGTCTCAATTTTGCTAAGAAACATCTCAATGATTGCCAAGACTTTTGGGAAAATACCTTGTGGACTGATGAGACAAAAGTTGAACTTTTTGGAAGGCAAATGTCCCGTGACATCTGGCGTAAAAGGAACACAGCATTTCAGAAAAAGAACATCATACCAACAGTAAAATATGGTGGTGGTAGTGTGATGGTCTGGGGTTGTTTTGCTGCTTCAGGACCTGGAAGGCTTGCTGTGATAGATGGAACCATGAATTCTACTGTCTACCAAAAAATCCTGAAGGAGAATGTCCGGCCATCTGTTCGTCAACTCAAGCTGAAGCGATCTTGGGTGCTGCAACAGGAAAATGACCCAAAACACACCAGCAAATCCACCTCTGAATGGCTGAAGAAAAACAAAATGAAGACTTTGGAGTGGCCTAGTCAAAGTCCTGACCTGAATCCAATTGAGATGCTATGGCATGACCTTAAAAAGGCGGTTCATGCTAGAAAACCCTCAAATAAAGCTGAATTACAACAATTCTGCAAAGATGAGTGGGCCAAAATTCCTCCAGAGCGCTGTAAAAGACTCATTGCAAGTTATCGCAAACGCTTGATTGAAGTTATTGCTGCTAAGGGTGGCCCAACCAGTTATTAGGTTCAGGGGGCAATTACTTTTTCACACAGGGCCATGTAGGTTTGGATTTTTTTTTCTCCCTAAATAATAAAAACCATCATTTAAAAACTGCATTTTGTGTTTACTTGTGTTATATTTGACTAATGGTTAAATGTGTTTGATGATCAGAAACATTTTGTGTGACAAAAATGCAAAAGAATAAGAAATCAGGAAGGGGGCAAATAGTTTTTCACACCACTGTATGAATGTACGATTTTTAGAAGCTTTATCAGTTATGTTTAATTTATTTTTTCTAGTACTGTTCGTTAATTGGAGAAATGTAGGAAAGGCCACAGTTTCATTCTGAATAAAATTTCACTACTGGTCAAATGTTTTAGAACATCTTAGTTTTTTCAGTTTTTATGGAAATGCACACAGTTTCATGTCTTAATGTTTCGTAACATCAAGGCATAGAACAAAACAAACAATGTCAAATAAGAAATTTAAGTCAAGGAATCATTAAGAGTACATAATTTTATTCAAATTTTTGATTAATCAAAGTATTCACCTTTTGCTGATAAAACAGCCAAACTGTGGTAGCCCACTCTGTGAAAATCACCAACTCTGCCTCCAGCAAAACTACCCCAGACAATCACACTTCCTCCTCCATGTTTGACAATTGGTGTCACATAATGAGGAACAATCCTTTCACCAACTCGACAGTGCAGAAACACCCTGTGTGATGAACTGAAGAATTCAAATTTGGATTAATCAGTCTATAACACTTTCTTCCAGCCTGCAGTAGTCCACATCCAGTATTTCTAGGCCCTATTTTGTCCTTTAAGGAATGGCTTCTTTACAGCCACTCACCCTGTCAACAACACAAAGTCTCCTGTTCACAGTAGAAACTAAGACTTGCTTTTTTCAACCACTGTTAAGCTGTGCTTGAAGCCCTTGTGCTGTGAGGTGCCCTACATGCAAATTGGTGACCCTCAGAATCTTGTGTTCTGATTGGATTATGATTTTTGGTCTGTCAGATCTCTTCCTATCAGAGTTTCTTCCAGTTTCCAGTTGCCTTTGGATTTTATAGGACACCGTACTCACTGACACTTTGATATATTTTTTTTCTGATTTCTCTAAATGAAAGGCCTATAACTCTAAGAGTAATAATGTACTGTCTTATTTCATTTGTTAATTTCCATTTTCTTGCCATTACAAGTGGAATTTACAACTTTCTATAGTGTAATATTGTCCAAGTAGTACTTAAGAGGGTGTAGTAACACAGTCTGTTCCAACTCTGGTTTAAGACAGATGGAGGATTTTAAGTAATCAACAGAAGTTGGGACACGTGTAAATTGTTTGCTTTAACTTGCAAGGCTTAATTTACTTTAATTGCTGCAGAACATCTGTAGGTTGTAACCTATTAGTTTTTCCCTGAAGAAGGCCCATTTGTAATATTCTGAAATTTATTTTTTTTTAGTTTTCACTAACCTAAACTTTAAATTTAAACCCCTGGCAGTTTACTGTTTACCTATTTACCAGTTTAGGCCATTCATTGCATTTCAATTGATTACATTTGAAGAAAAACTGGAAAAACTGAGGTGTTCTAAAACGTTTGAGTGGTACTGTAATTTAAGATGCTTTTGCTGATTTCAAACAGAAAACCTGGTCATATTTAACTCGGAGACATTGTAAAGGTTAAAAACAGTACTTAAAGACTGTAGGTCTATGCAACAAATGTCAGAAATTAAAGCATTTTCACCCTCATCATCACTTTATTAACCTTTAGAGAGTGCAGCAGCATTTATATTGCTATAATGAAAGGATTAAAGCATGAGAACAATTTTGATGATAACAAGCCTTTCAGATGAACAAAGCTCACCAGTCCTATTTACCTAATTTTTCCAAAATAATATCAAGTTAAGTTTGAAAATTCCCTGAAGTACCACTCATTACCATAATTTCCTTTTGATGACTATTTTATTTGCAACCATCATTTCTACTTTATGTTAAATGTTTTACATTTGCATTTAGTTCCTTTCACAATGTTAGCCAGTATTGATCTGAAGTAATGTGTTTAAGATTATGTTAATTGTTGATAGCACTATATGTCTGAAGCTGACTGCGCTCCATTACAATTTTTAGATTCCTCTTTCTTAATTCTTGTTGGCATTGGATTTTTGGCCAGAGTTGAGAAAGGATTCCATTTCATGTTTATATAATGACTGCACAGCTCACACAAGGTTATGAAGTAGATTACAAGTGTAAAAGTTATGGTCATGATTAAATCAAACAAACAGAAAATTATATTTCTTTTTAGAAGGGGTGATATTATGGCATTCTAAACAGGAAGTACAGTGAAGCATTGGTTAGCATTTCTATCTCATAAAGGAGAATAAATTATCTTTCTTGCCAAACAACTGAAAGACGTTAACTCAAGTCAGACAAATACACTCTATAGAAAATGCTCAAAATAGTGAAATATTTAATGAGCAATCTCAATGCAAATAAATGTAACTATTACAGAAATGTACAAGTAAGAGGACAACAGCAAAACCATGAAATTGTAACAGGACTTAGATACTGACCACAGTTTTATGTCAAATTGGCTGCTAGTAGAGCGGAATGGAGAATGCATGGGTTTCCTCTCACGATACTGTTGGGGTAGCTTAAATAATGTACATCCTTCAAAGCCTGATATCTCAGGTACTTTACTGATAGCCACTCCCTTTTCAGATAGGAATGAGAAGTTATCTGCAAACCTACAATATAACAGTGGGTTCAAAATGTGATTGAGCAGATATGTAAGATAGCTCCTTTTTGAAGTCAATTAAGAAATATGATGACATTCCTTACAATCAAAACCCTATAAGAAACCTGGGCTAAAAGAACATTCCCTTAGCATGACTTGCTCTGAGGCATTTATTTCACTTTGTGTACGAAGAAATAGACCAGTATTTAAAAAGGGGTGCATGTCATGAACAACTCATACTACAGGTGGATGTAAGTGATGTTAAGAGGAAATATAAAAGTATGTATTAATTGAGATTTACATATAGTATAGCATGAACACAGAGATCAGTAGTGTTTAAAACTTGTTACATCATAATTTAATCTAAGTGACTGTGTGCAGCTTTTTGATCCTATCTTCTTTGAGATGTTAAGGCAGGTCAAGGCTTGTATGTCAGTAGAAAGAAGGGAGACCTGCAATGAACCATAAGTAAATTCTAGAAACAACAGTTGATATATTTGAAGGCATGGTAAATTTTAGTGTGGCCCTTAGTATCATCCTTCATGAGTGCATCTTAACCCAAAATACTGCTTGGGGAATCTGTGAGACACTGCACAATGCCTAACTTTGCCAATGCCTTACTTTGTGTCTATTTTTAATTTTACTCTGCTAATTGTGTGAGCATTATGGTCATCGCACTGCTGTCTCACAGGTCCTGTGTCCTGTTTTTGATTCCTGTGCCTGGTGTGTGCCAGTGTAGAGTTTTCATAACAGGTTGCTTCTCTTTTCCTTCTATATCCCCAAAGACATGCAGGTTAGGTTGTCTGGCAATTTCAATTTGGGTCTGTGTGATTGTTCATGTACTGTAGGTATATGCATAGGTGAGCCCAAAGGTGGTCTGGCAACTTGTTCATGACTGCTTTCCTCTCTTATACCTAGTGTGGTCAGTATAGACCTTTCCCCTAGTGAACATTAATTGGATTAATTAGGTTTGAGAATGTTAAGTTAAATAAAGTGTGTCATCATAGATATGCTTATGTTCAGGACACTTAAACATTTTTTGGCATGTATAATGTTACCTTTCAGCCTAATTCAACTTTTGATAAACAAAGAAATATTATGACTGAAATGATGCCCTGCGAAGCCCTTTGTGAAGTTACTTTGCATAACACTGAGTAAAATACTCAGTGACACAATCCTTACATGACGTACTTTTGAATCACAGTTTTAATAAGCTTACTATAATCAATCTTAAAATTAAATAAAAATCAGTAGAAGGTGGTTATAGTTACTTTACATACATTTTCGTCTTCATTTTTTAATGTAGTATACATAAAAAAATTAAACTAGCAATCAGACAACACAGAAATGCCTTTCTGTTATGAGTCCTGAATTAGTTTATTTGTTGTTTTTTTTTTTTTTTGCATGATCATGTAACAAAACAAACTATAATGGAAACCATTCAGAAAACAAGCATATTTAAACATCTAGTCCATTGTTCTTTATGGATAGCTGCCACAAAGGTGATAAAAAATCAGCAATATTTACCGGAAAAAAATATTGTTATTTCTTGAAGTTGGCTTTGAAATGTATTATACGGTATTTTGTATAATATTCTGTTTTGTACTGGTCATGATCACAGTCTAACCCTGAGCAGAATGAATTTAAATTTGACAATTAACTTAAAAACATGTGTTTAGAAAGTGGGAGAAACTTGGAACATTTGGGAAATAATAATTAATAAATAGGCAACAATTCCAGTATGGACTAGATTCAGGGTGCAAGTACTGTGAGACTGCAGCACTATCATCTACAGTGCCACTCCACTGTATAATTGTGTACTTATTCTTGTCAATATGTCATGTTTCAGAGACTTATAGTCTTCAGAAAGCTTTAAAAATTCAATCATTTGAGTTATTTTTTCAGTTAAAAATACAGTTTTGGTTTTTCTTTCAATTGAAGCTAGTAGGTACAACACATTCAAATGCAGGGAACAGAATACAGAGAGAATATATTCAACACTTTGTTTCTTGAAGCAGCCTGGCTGTAATGTGGGGACATCTAGTCTTTTTGCAGCTATCACTATATAAAATACCAATAAAACATGTTCAAACCTGCATCATTCCAGCAGTACTGTCTTGCTAGCACACCCTCTGAGGAAGATCTAGGAGTCATTATGTACCTGTCACTATCAAAAGCCAATAAGAAGGCTAACAGGATGTTAGGTTATATAGCCTAATGTGTTGAGTTGAAGTCAAAGGAGGTTATTCTTAAGCTATTTAACAAATTAGTGATTCCTCAGCTGGAGTATTACAAGGAGCTTCCATCTCCATCCATCCATTACCCAACCCTCTATATCCTAACTACAGGGTCACGAGGGTCTGCTGGAGCCAGTCCCAGCCAACACAGGGCACAAGGCTGGAAACAAACCCCGGGTGGGGCGCCAGCCCACCGCAGGGCACACACACACAGACACACACCCACACACCAAGCACACACTAGGGACAATTTAGGCTCGCCAATGCACCTAACCTGCATGTCTTTGGACTGTGGGAGCAAACCAGAGTACGCAGAGGAAACCCACGCAGGGTGGACCCGGAAAGCGAACCCGGGTCTCCTAACTGCGAGGCAGCAGCGCTACCCACTGGCTTAAGTCTCCAGGCTATAAAAAAGACATAGCATTGCTAGAAAAAGTCCAGAGAAGTGAGACTAGGCTGACTCCAGGACTGCAGGGTATAAGTTATGATGAAAGATGAGAGCAGTTGAACTTTTTCAGTTTAAGTATAAAAAGATTAAAAAGTGGCAAAATTCAAAGTTATTTAAATTGTGAAAGGTATTATCCAGGCGGTTATTTTACAATGAGTTCAGCAACAAGAACACAGGGACAGAGATGGAGACTTATTAAGGACACATTTTTATAAACATTAAAAGTTTTTCTTCACACAGACATCCATGGATAAACTGAATAAATTACTAAGTAGTGCCGGTAGACATTAGAACTTTTAAATCCTTCAAAGCTTGACTCTATATTATGAAGAAATGTAGGTATAGACTGACAAGTTTTGTTGGGCCAAATGGCCTGTTCTTGTCAAAGCTGTTCTAAGTTCTGTATTAATTTACTATTCAAATTTTAAACTACATGTCAGTGAGTGACCATTTATGCGGTGGCAATGGGAACACATCAAGATTAATTCCGTAAGTACTTTAGAAAATGCCTGGCAGTTAGAAGGGCCTGATCCATAGCTTTGTTTTCAAGAACTAGATAACCATAAATGGCCTCTGGCTGTGGTGCACACATTATATTCAACATGGCCTCAAAGAAACATCATATAGGATATATATCAAGGATCACCAATTTCGCCTTTGCTTTTCCTATTATGTATGGATACAGCCACAGCGGACATCCAGACACCATACCTTTGGAGACTATTTTACGAGAAACACATCCTGCTTACGAAAGAAACACAATGTGAACTTGATTCCTGGACTCAGCTGGATGAAAATGGCCTGTGACATGTGAACATCAAGAAGACAGAGTACATGCGATGTGGGCCACAAACAGATGAAAATATTCGCACTGATGGCAAACCCCTCAAGAAGGTCACCCAATTCAAGTACCTCGGCTCATTTATCTGCACCAACAACGACTTCATCTCCAATGTCTGAGCATGGGTCAACGCTGTGTGGCTGAATTGGCGCAGTCACTGGAGTGCTCTGTGACTGGAGAATATCAATCTACTTGAAGCCAGAAATATATAAAACTGTTTCCCTACTGGTCCCCTAATATGAAGTGGAATGTTGGCTTGCAACCACAAAGCACGAACAAGCCCTCTGTGCCATGAAGATACACTGCTGGACTCTTGACCTAGCAACGTGAAATGAAAAACAATGTGCAAAGAATAATAGGAGTGGTACCTGTTATCAAGAAGACGTGTGAAGCTCACCTGCAATGGTATGGGCATGTGGTTTGCAACAACGACTAAGCATTGGCAAAGATGGCTGTTCATCTAAATCCAAGGGGAAAATAGGCAGAAGGGCAGCCAAAGAAACAATAGCTGGTCCAGCTAAAAGTGGATATGCTCCAAGTGGATGTCAACCCTGAAGATGCCTTCAGTCAGAATAAGTGGTAACTGGAGTGCCAAAAAGCAGACCACATGAAAGTGCAGGGTAATAAATAGGACTTTGAAGAAAATTACTATTGATACAATTGAAAAAAGTAGATTTTAAGATGGTTCAAACATTTCATCAAAAATTGAGATTGTAGTCGGGTGGGAGGGAATAGACATCCTAAACCATGTTATCGCACCAAAATAGTTTTACCTAATGGTAATGAATGACACAAATATACCCGGGCAACTCCAAGTATTTTGGTATTGTTTACTAAATTCTGAAATTTGGGTTTTAAATGCATCCAAAAACATAAATCAATAGGTTAATACCCCCAAAACATTCAAACATCAAACTCTAACACCACCTTCTGGATTTAAAATATTTTAAAAACTTAAAAAAAATAATCCAATTCACTGTTGGACACAGAAGCCTGTCTCAGCAACATTAGGAGCAAGGTAGGAAGAACCATCAATAGAGTGCCTGTCCATTACTGGGCATACTCTTATCATTCAGACTCATCAATCAAACTGACAAGTCACTCTTTGGTGATGTGAGTGCAAAATAAGTTCCTTAAAGAAAGAAAATACAGGCATAGGGATAATGTTCAAACTTTATACAGACTGTGATGGAATGCTAACCACTGTGCCAGCATGCCACCCTATTCAAAAGCACCAGATGTAATTTAGAAATCAAAAACAGCATGGCTCTACATTTTTAAGAATAGTTACAAATCTGATTTATTCAAAGATATCATTCAAATCTAAAGTCACTGTTCATATAGACTCTATCTATATTCTGGTGTTTTGCTACCAGTAATATTTTTTCAAAAGCCATTTTAAGATAATTGCTGCTGGTAGTGATGCGTGTCATCAGCTGAGATGATATCCAATTTCTTCAGCACTGTTTGGTGAGGCCACTTGATCAGGCTGCTAATGGATAAATATGTTGTCCACTTTGGACAATCTGAGTTTATGGATGTAGCATAATCACTGATTAGATTTGGAGATATTTTTGAATTAAAGTTAGACTGTGAGTTTTAGACTTTCTATATTGTTGTGAACATGCCGTTTGGATTTCTGTCCCTGAATGTCACATAACAATTCTTTGCTCCTTTTGACTTTAAAGAAGTTTTTTTCTCAGACCAGGAAGCTAAATGATCTGCAATACCTGAAGGCACTTTTGACTCTGAACAGATCATGCTAAATAAGCATCATGCCACTATACACTGTTGATGGAATAGCAGGAACATTTCTATTTAAGATCACAACAAAGAGCTCAGAATACAGCCTTTAGGCATCCCTGTGCTTGACACGACAATTGTGAGTGATGGATGTTAAATGTGAACTTGGAGGCATGATTTTAAAAAACAATCTGTATGTATTATGTTGGCTGATAGTCACATGAAGCAAGATATGAGGCTGGATGGTATTAAAGGTTGCCGAAAAAGTTTGCAATTGTCTCTAAATATGAGTACCAGTGTTGTCAAGGAAAATGTAGATATCATGTAAGATAAAGGGCAATGAGTCCTCTAAACTCCAGCTTGCACAGCAAAATGCCCTGCTGCAGCTCCCTGAATCACGATACATTCACTATAGTCATTTTAAGCTGCTGGGTTTGACCTGTAATGAAAAGTGACTGATTCTCAAGTTCTTCTGTAATGCTACTGCCTGAGTAAAAAATTAAGAGGAAAGCACATACTGGGGAAACCTGTGTGTAACAGAAATTATGTAGTTAAAAAAACAATTTTCCCTTGTTCATTCTTAAATTATGATGTTCTAACCTTTTCTTTATTTAAGAGTGATTCAGCATAATCCTTTTATTTCAAATTATTCTCTCTGTTGTAATAAAGTTAACATTATTCCATGTTACAGTTTGACAGTTTGCATATATAGAACAAGTTTCTAATTTTACTCACAATGAAAAGGATTATCATTGTATGTCTATTGTAGCCTGATTTTTTTTTTTTATCTGTTTGTGCTGAATGCTTGAAAGTGGGGCCTTTGTTAAGCAGATTATGTTTGTCTTTAATATGTTTTTCCTTATTTAGATGCCTATCCTGATTCTGAAGTTGTTTACACCTGGACCTATGGCACTGCCCAGTCTGTTGTTGTTTCTGAAGATGGCTCACGGTTGAATCAGTATCATTTAATTGGACAAACAGTGGGGACAGAAATCATTCACACTAGCACAGGTACACAACATGCAGACACTTTAACTTAAGTCATTATTGAGTAAAATTTTTGTTTAAACAAATATATCTATTTTTAATTATGCTCTTCCAAATGATAAAATAGAACCTTTAAAATTGAACATTTCCTTCTTTGCAGGATATCCTAAAATGCCAGATGTCTGTTTATTTACTTAAAAACACTTATCCCCTGTACCATTGGGAATCTAGGGTTAATCCAAGTGCATGATCACATGATCTGTGCTTTTACAGAGTGATGTACTAGCACTGGGATTGGATGGCGGGGGCGGGATAAAGTGTGTCCACACGTGGCACTGAAAGGCATCTGCTTAATCCAGTTACATAAAGAAGTAATACACTTTTATTTCTGTGAGTGGAAAGATTATTAAAGTTCTTCAGCTTCACTTATATCCAGCAGATTCATTTTTGGTCATCAAATTAGTTTTGGTTTTATCATAACCTTGCATTGTTTTCTTTGTGTACAACAGCCAATATTAAAGACATCTATGGGATTATATAGAGAAAACATGTTGAGATTTAAGTGATTCTAGACTACTGAAATTAATGGAAATAAATTATTCAAAGAAAGGGGGAAAAAGTATTTTAACATAAATTCATACAAAAACAAAAAGGGCAGTGTAATAACTTGAAATGTAAAACATTTTAATACATACTCTCAAAACAGAAAAAATTATTTCTTCAGTGATTTCTTTTCCCACAATTCTGTATTTATTCAACTGATTTTAAGGAGCAGTCATAAAACTTTTAAATAAATACTATAGTAATAAGGAATTATAAAATAAATGTACGAGCTATATTTGTAGAGGATATAGGATGTTACCGTTTAGGAACAACTGGCAATATATTACACTCCTACATACCAGGTATAGTAAAGAATCTTTCAGAAGGCTCCAGATCTATTTCTCTGCCTGTCAGTCATAAGCCAACTCTATCTTAAGCACTCAGATCTATCTATCAACATTTTAATAAGTTGCCTAATATGGGTTTCAAAAGGTTCATAGATGATTGGATATTTTGTGGATTGCTTTAAAAATGTAATAAACGTCAAATATAGGACGGGCAGATTTACCAAATATTGGCCCCGTTTTATAGATTCATTTAAACGAGTGTATATTTGTATACCTGTAATGTCTAAATTAACATTATTGCGAAATTAAATAGAATGATAACGCATAGATGGCGTAGCAGTTGTTCGCTACACAAAATTTTTGTTCATGGAACACACCTTTTCCATTAGATTAACTTTCAAATATCAAGGTGGGGTGTAGGATTTAATTAGTAATGTTAATTTAAGGTATTAGTCGTTTTATTTAACCACATCATGTAAGGATTACAACAAAGCAAGTGAGATAAAGGGCTGCTATATTTAGTAATGTAGATAAGTACTGAAGAACAGCGCTACCAAGCCACTGTGCAAAACACGTAAAATTATAATGTAAAATAATGATTTCTAGGATATATATGTATATGCGTGCGTTCCTTTGTAGTCTGTTATTTTAAACGAGGAACTTCTTCGCAGGTTTTTAAAGTTTTAACATCATAAAACACTTACCAATTCACCAGCATAGCTGCGTTGTTTTCCGCGATGAATGGAAGCTCGCCATAGGTAAATAGGGGTTTAAATAAGACTATCCAGAAAATGTACATCTTCATTTCTTTTAAAATTCCATGACATTCACTGGACAGTGTTGAATCCAAATTTAAAAGTCTAAGCAGCGGCGCTATTCACCCTCAGTCATTATTTCGCGTCACAAAGGAGCAGCTTTGTATTAACGGTTCCGACATGATTGGTTTGCTCCGTTAGGAATGAATAAACAAAATAAAACGTTGTTTGTACTTCTTTTTAGGTTCCCTTCCACGTATTTTTTCCTTTGAACTATTAAATGTGCGTTTTAAACGATAACACTGCCTAAATGAACGGACTGAAAGCGTAGGCAGTGCTTGTAGATCTCATGCCGAAGGTTGCAGATTGCGACAAGGGATTAGCAAGCTACAAAAATCCGATTTTGTCGAGAGAAAGCAGCAGTCATCAGTGGATTTTATGTAGTTTATCAGGCTGTACCGGACAGCTAGAGTGGATTTCCAAAATGCCCCGAATGAAATTAAATATTCTGCGTTGTTAAACAATCTCACTGGAACTGCAGGCTCAGTTGACCCCCGTTTTCTAGTCTCTAAAATAAGTCAAAGTGGGATGGTGTCATCGGTGAGAAAGTTTGTAGGTGATCAATTCTCGTTGGGTTATTAAAAAGAATTGAATTTTTTTTTTAATATTTATTGAATGCATATTTGTTACCTGCGGTGGGCTGGCGCCCTGCCCGGGGTTTGTTTCCTGCCTTGCGCCCTGTGTTGGCTGGGATTGGCTCCAGCAGACCCCCGTGACCCTGTAGTTAGGATATAGCGGGTTGGAAAATGGATGGATGGATGGTTGGATAATGGATGGATGCATGTTTAATTAGGCCAGTGTCTTGGGTTTTTAATGTTTATTACTTTTTTATCATTTGTCTGCTACAGGCCAGTATACTGTAATGACAGCACACTTTCATCTGAAGAGAAAAATTGGTTATTTTGTAATTCAGACCTACCTGCCTTGCATTATGACAGTTATCTTATCCCAGGTGTCCTTTTGGTTAAACCGTGAGTCTGTTCCTGCAAGAACAGTGTTTGGTAAGTTTATTCCTTTTGCATAAGTAATTGAAACGTTTTCTACTGTATTTTTTTCCAAACAATATTGTCTAATCTTTTTCCTTACCAATTAAATGCATGTGTACATTTTCTGATTCATATCTACTGATTAAAGTCAAATTCTCAGTAGCAGTAGTGCAATACAACCTTTTGTTTCTATTAAACCGGTGTGGCTTTTCTACGTGGCCTTTGACTTTGAATAGGATGAATAGCTAAGTTTTTTCATCTAAAAGTTTAGAATTACACTATGTTCATGATAGCGGGCCATAACTGTTAAAAAGTGAATTCTTCTAAAGTTATTGTTCTTGATTGTATTAGATTGTTTAGACATGTTTGTGCTAATGATTCAAGTGTAAATTATAAAATGTACTTACATTTCAGAAAAATGTATAATTTTTCTAAGTTTACTTTAAAATATGGCTATCATTTTTTGATTAATGTTTTTTTTTTATATTGAAGACCTGTTTATTGCCATTTTTTCCCTAACTATTAAACTTCCTATTCCAACATCAAATAAACTAAAGGTCACGCAGGTACACTTAACTGTTGGGCCCAGACTGTCTTGAGCTTTTCTCATCTATCCACCTGTTTATAAAATTTTAGGTGTGCAGAATCGGCAGCTGTTCCAGAGATATTTAAATTTCCATAACAACAAGGCTTTATAAAGATAGATAGATAGATAGATAGATAGACAGCAATTTCTTTCTTTCTGAAGAAGCTAGTATCATGGAATGTAAATAAATAGGTCATAGTGTTAATTATTAAAAAATGTAATGCATTGCAAACAGTGTGTTACTTTTTTTTCTTTTGTAAGAAAAACTGCACATTTCTCTGACCAGCATGTTACTAAATCCTAAGCCCATACTGTATATGAATCTTCAAGAAACTGACCAGAAAAAGTGTAAAATTTGACCATTTTCTTGGGTTTTATTAATGTAGTTTTATTTTTGTTCAACATGTTGTAGAGATATGAACCTTCACACTCGTAATTAAAGTAAATCTGTCTCATTGAAGATATAGAAAACAACATTGCAAAATTTATTACAACGCCATTCCAGATCAGAATGATAGCAGGTTTCAATGCCATTAATTTTATTATGCAGCCTTTAGTGCCCTTTGTTTTAAGCATTTGTTCATTGTTTGGAATGTCAAATCTAGCACTGGGTACATTATAATATAAACTCCAATAAAGCTTATTTTAAATTTGAACGTAATGGTTAACAAGACTCATTGTTAAGATGCTACCAACAAACTGTCAGAATCACAAGCCATAGTTTAGTCGACAGAAGTAAAATAGAGAAAACTTTCAGTAATGTTTATAATGCAATTAGAGAAGTCTCTCAAAATGCCTGTCTGAATAATATCAATCCCCTTTTTCCATTTTCAATGCGAACTCCTGAAGATTCAAGGTTTGTACACTAGCTGTTGTTCCACCATGTCACACTGTTTCAACCTATCTATAACAAATAACTGGTTTAAAGATAGATGGATATATTATTTCTAGGTTTCTGTTACTGGATTGCACATAGCATACTCCTTTCTGATTGACTTTGAAATTGTGCCTGGCAAAGGACTGCACATTTCTTTGCCAAATCACACAAATCTGTTTTTTTTTTTTTTTTTTAATGGTGGAAATGAGATTACGTAGTAATGCAGCATATCTGTTTTTTAAGCAAATCAGGTATTTTTACCCCAATAAAATAAGTAAAGTGTTAATATGTTACTTTATGTTAATAAGTAAAGTGATTATATGTTACTTTGAAAATTCATCTCTGTAACACATTTACTTTTAATGTGACTCGAACATGAAACAAAATGTTGAAAACAAAATGTGTAGAAAATTGCATTAAATGTAAAACCCATAACTGCAGTACACACTCAATGTAATAATAATGATACAACAATATAAGATAAGAAATAGTGTCCCTGTGGCAATATGTCTGTTTTAACTGGCTAGGATGCAGGTGGGCTTGATCAGAGCACTAGCACCTCTTAGCACATTTAATGGCATGGATTGGTGATAGCTGGAAATTTATTCAGGAATCTGGTATCCCCATAAAAGACAACATTGTAGAACATTACACAGACTGCAATTGACTGGTAGAACATACCAATTAAAGGGCCTAAGTCTCCTCAAAAAGTACAGCTGGCTGTGACTGTTCTTGTGCATTATGCTTGTGCAGTTAATCAATCAGTCAATCCAGTTTACTGTTCAGATCGATCCTCAGGTATTTATAAGTCTGCACCACCTACTCCTTCTCATCCATTAGGGTGCTCCAAAATTTTTTATAGTCTTATGCGCACTGTATATATTATGCTATATTTTTTCTTTCTGTCCAAATATATATTTATCTATACTAATAAAAGGCAAAGCCCTCACTGACTGACTGACTTACTCATCACTAATTCTCCAACTTCCCATAGATAGAAGGCTGAAATTTGGCAGGCTCATTCCTTACAGCTTACTTACAAAAGTTAGGCAGGTTTCATTTCGAAATTCTACATGTAACGGTCATAACTGGAACCTACTTACGTACATATATACAGCCATAGCCTGCAACTCAGTTGCCGTGTGAGGCGAAGTTGCGTCCCTCATCGTCACGCCTCCCACGTAATTGAGTGCCTGCCCTTATAAGGACATCCGTCAGCAGCAATCCAATAGACACGCTGCCGCTAAATATTCGCGGGTGAAGGACTGTGCTTATGCAAACGAAGATGAGATGGTCAGGGATAGAATAGTGTTTGGCACAAACTCAGAAAAAGTGCGATAGAAACTTTTAAGTGCCGGGTCTGAGCTAACATTAAATAAAGCCGTGGACGTCGCAAGATCGCACAAGATAGCACAAGCACAGCTGAGAATCTTCGATGCATGTACTCCGAGCGGCTCACATGAACTGACTTTGCAGGACTGGGAAAGGTAAACCCGTGCATGCAGTGTGTGATGTCTCAGATAAAGAGGAAGATAAGCTGCTTATTGATGCAGTAGGAAAGGAACAACCCTCTGACGCTGAACAAGCCTTTGTACACACATCAATAGGAAAGTAAGGTGTAAAGCTTAAGTTTAAATTATGTTCATAGACACGCTGCCGCTAAATATTCGCAGGCAAATCCACAACTTAATACCAGTAATGCCTGTTAAACATCTTAGATTCACGAGTACCGATTTGGGTAGTGATCACTTCGATGAATGAAACCTGTTATCTTTACAACGGTTGACAACGAAGATGAGATGGTCAGGGATAGACTAGACAAACACGGAATGTAACTTGAACACAACACATCCTCCAAATACAAACCTGATTGAAAGAAATAATGATAATCAAATCCTTGATGACAGCAACACTCATAACAGTCACAAAACAATTACATTGACAATCATGTTACATTATTTTTAAAATGTTTCCTTTTCTTTTTCATAACTTCTTTAACACACTACTTCTCCTCTGCGAAGCGCGGGTATTTTGCTAGTAGTGTATATAATGAAAACCTAAATGCCCTAAAATCTCAAAAACACTTTGACTGATTTGATTGCAATTTACTGACATTATAGAAAAACAAATTAGCTGACATGTTTTTTATTTCTCAGTATTTTTCAGTAATACAGCTGTAGTGAGATGGGGTGTTGTTTTGCACCACATCCTTTTTTTGCCTCAGTTCTGATCACACAGTGAAATAAAGTGTGCAGTTTATACAAATAAATGCAGGAAGCAGAATAGTGCCTCTGTACAAGTTAATGCTGTAATTGTGCACATAAATGGGGCTGCTTTGAAGTGAAAAATGACAACTACCCTGCACAAGAGAAAGAGACAAGGTGATGAGCTGCATGGAAAATGAGATGTGAAACGAATAAAGAAAAGTTAGGCAGAACACAAAAGGAAAGGGACTCCTGATCCTTTATCAGAAACCTGGAGTTTAGGGACACTTGGGGCAACCAGTTTTGCAGAACAATCTCAGCTCTTTCCTATTTCCAGAGGTTGTAGTTGGGTTTTCCTCTGAAAAGCAATTCCAGGAAGAAACTTAAATGGTCCTCCTGACCATACACCAGTTAAACCTAGATTCAGGAGGAGCGTTTACAATAGTTCAGCCTGCAAGCGGTAAAAGGCCAGAACTACTGTAAAAAGAAAGATAGAAAGAGTTCCAAGGTTTAATTTTCATTTTTTTTTTAACCACCAAAACGTACACAATATATAAATATATACTAATACACACATTTTGACTCAAGACATGTCAGACTTTTTGTCACTTAGAATAAGGTAAAGCATTTTTAAAAAATTTTATTGATTTTTTTGAAATCATATTATATTACATTTCTATGTAGATATTATGTTTTATTTTTGACTAAATGAAGATGCATTATCATTATTTTTATATCTGTTTTCCAATTAAATGTTTCAATAAAGAGTTGTAGATTAGGCCATTTCTTTCTTCTGATTTGTAAAACAGGGTTCCTGCTGCTTAATTTTATAGCTATGTCTGCAATCACCCATTAGTAATGAAGTGATTTTGGTCTGTAATCCTTTGCTCATTGAAATGTAATTCATTTCTCCTTTTGCATCAACAGAATTATTTTTATTGAATGGAAATTAAAATTGACATAGTGGATAGAATGATACAAATTGCTGTTTTAGGCAAAAAATATGCCCAGTTTTTGCCATCTGACTGTTCAAAACGGTAGTCTTTATTACTGCATTAGCAGCATTATTGACTTGATTTTGTTAATGGTTTCTTTTTAGAAATATGCTAATCTAAATGTAAATTAGGATATAAGATTTTGTTATTACGTACAGTGCATCCATCCACTCTTTTTTTTCCTGAACCCGCTTAATCCACTAAAGGTTTGCGGGATGCTCAAGACTACAGAATAGAATGTTAGTATTATGCAGAAACCAGGGAGTAACTGTAGACAGAACTGTAGTCACATTCACAGGCATATATATCTACACTAAATTATACTGGACTAGTTAGCCTAATCTTGTTATCTATAGTATCTGGAAGGAAAATGTACAGTATACATTACTGTTTTGTTATGATAGGAACATAATGCCATTATATTTTGGGGGTAACATCTTCAAAGCATCTAAGGTCACCAAATGTACCTTAGGCCTCAAGGTACCTTGTAAGCAGCTGGACTTTTTTGGTAAATTCTTGTTTATTATGGTGTCAGAGACTGATACATGCTTCATGGTGTCAAACTTGAAGTAAGAATTTAACTCTAGTAGTAGCAGTATTGTCATGTTTACACAGTAGAGTACATTGCATGAGATGATTGATAAGGCATTCTGGTAGTGACTACAATTAATAACTGTATTGAATTAATTAATTTAAATATGTCTATCTGTTTTTTAATACAGGAGTGACAACAGTGCTGACAATGACAACGTTAAGTATAAGTGCCCGAAACTCATTGCCTAAAGTAGCATATGCTACAGCTATGGACTGGTTTATAGCAGTTTGCTATGCATTTGTTTTCTCTGCTTTAATAGAATTTGCCACTGTAAACTATTTCACCAAAAGAAGCTGGGCATGGGATGGTAAAAAAGCATTAGAAGCCTATCAACCTAAGGTACAGTATGTTGGATCTTATTCTTGAAAAAACCTTACAACAATTTGATACCTTTGTTTTTTGCAGTCATAGTGTTTTAACTTAGTAAGCTTAAAAAAACCATGGTGAGCTGTGAAGAACAAATTCTTTCACAACTGCAACATTACTGATGGTTTCAGCTACAGTAATTTAGTAGCTAGAAATTTAGTTATGATTTTTGTTGTGTTTTAATAAAAGAGTCATGCTTGTATAAACATTTTCATTTTTTCAAGGACACTCATTGATTAACTATTTTATGATTACTGTTAACGGGTGATGCTGTAGTAGTGCTACTGCCTCACAGTATGGAGACCTGAGTTTGGATCCCAGGTTCTCTCTGTGTAGAGTTTGCATGTTCACCCCATGTCTGCATGGGTTTCCTCCAGATGCTCTGGTTTCCTCCCACAGTCCTAAGACATATTAGGTGGATTGGCAACGCTAGTGTGTGTGTGTGTTTGCCCTGTGATGAACTCGCACCCTGTCCAGGGTTTGTTCCTGCTTTGTGCCTTACAGTATGCTTGCTGGGACAGGCTTCAGCAGTCCCTGCAACCCTGTTCAGGAATAAACTGGTTAGAAAATGACTGACTGATTACAGTTATTTTAAAAAGTGTTTGCAAATTTTACTGGAACTGTTTACACTGTAAAAACGGAAAATAATAGCAAAAATAATAAATTAAAATATTTTCCTAATGAAGTTCCTTTATCCGTCATTGAAGCAGCTTAATACAATTGATGGTCGTCAGTAGCTAAATAATATACCAGCAGTAAACTGCACACAAACAGCACCAAGGCCAAGATTTGAACCCAGAACTCTAAAGCTGTGTAGCAGTTGTGCAAAATAATGTACCACTTACGGTAGGTGTTGTGGATATTCTGTCTTGAAATAAATGATCAAGACAGATGGGAAATCTGAGCAGTCAGAGATTTAACAGAAAGCTGGCACAGTAAAGATCTGAACTAAACTTAAAATCATAACCTGAAAAGAAGTCTATAGAAGATTTTTGATATTTCTCAATATATAAATATACTGTATGTATATATATATATATATATATATATATATATATATATATATATATAAATAAAATTTGGACACCCTTTAGTATGTACCTTCATCTTAATTTGCCAGCTGAACTCAGTTTACCATCCTTGCAATATATAACAGTATAGCAGCCAACACCAAAAGTGTTACTGCCTATGACTTAATCAATACAAAACGCTATACACCACAACTACACACTTACAATAAATTGATATTTAATGGCAGTTTATGGTTCTTTATAGGGTTGTATGTGTTCTTTCAGAGCTACAGTATTACTTAACAAAGCACCATTCCATTCCTTTCCATTCTGCAAAGGGTTTCCTCCATTTGAAGTTGGTTCTTTGTGCTTTGAAAGTCTCTCTAATATGTAGAAGAAAAAAAACAGAAAGCTTTAATGTATGGTATGCTACTGGGCACGACGATAACAGATCAAGAAAACCTGAACTTGGCCTGTGTAATTATATGCAGCAGGAGTCCTTTTAAAATTATGACCATTTGGTATCTCACAAATCTGTTACCATCTAGTCATTGTTATTCACTGTATTGAGCATGTTACAGATCTAAATAAATAAAGGTTCTTTCTGGAACCTTCATGTGTATTGGTCGTTTTGGAACCAAAAATGGTTCCCCTATGGCATCACTCTGAAGAACCACTCTGGCACCTTTATTTTCAAGAATGTACTTCCTAAATTGCTAGAGTAGGGGTCTAAGACAAAAAATTGTCAGTTTAGTATCTGTAAAAAGTGTACTGTGTAAGACACTTAATCTGACAGCACTCTGACTGTAGAAATATGCAAAGTTTTCACAGGTTAATTTATTTGTTTACTGGTGCCACCATGTGTGTTTATTTTTTGGGATGATGGCCATTTGTGCATTTGCCTTCATGAGTGATGTGATCCTAAAGTCTTGGGTTGCTTTGACTTTATGTGATTGCTAGGCCCCTAACACATATGCCATGTAACCCTTGACATCATGGCAGTCATATCATAAAAGATGCATTAAACAGGATCTGATCTTTGTGGCAGTGTAAAGGAACAACACTCTTCTTGCTAGGAACATCCTAGCTTTGTTTATGACTTTTACGTATAGCATTATTCCTGGCAATCAGTCTCTTATCTTAAAGTATTTTGACCTTGGCTATGTTAGACTAATCTTATGTAACAAATTTAATATCTCTGACACTCATAATTAAAGTGTCTATTGGGGCTCATATGGAAATATCCCAATGGTCACAACAAGCTAAAAGTGAAAAAGCTAAAGGTGCCAAACGAGGGGGTATGTTTGCATGGGCACATTTGAATTTTGCCCTTGATAACACCACAGTTTAAACTAGAAAGCCAACTATCATGCCATGAGAGATTTGGATGAGTACGATACTGCAGAGTATCAGGGTGTGTTTCTCAACTCTTTAGCTATCAGAAACACTGTATCAACTAATAACTCCTAAGTGGAGATAATGGCAAAAGACTGAGGAAAAAGCAACAGCATAACTAATTTGCAAAACTTAGCAAAGAATATATATATTTAACAGGACTTTATATTTGGTAATGATTGAAAGGAGCTAGTTAAAGTGACTGGACAGGTACATAGGATGCCCCATTGCTGGTCCACAAGGCACAGTCCACTGGAGAAAACCCAGACCACAATGGAAGAATTTCAATATAACTCTAGGCTAGTCCGAAGGAGCTCTTGGAAGCTGCTCTTAATAAGACAATGACATTATTTTTAATTATTATTGTTGTATACCCATTTAAAACATATAAACAAATGATATTCTCATCATCCCTGAAAAAATCAGGGTCTCAAAATGTTTAATTACAAGTACTCAATAGCAGCAGTATCTGGTAAAAGACTATAGTAGATTTAGTCCATCATTTTATTTTTATAGAACATTTTAATTTGGCTTAGGTTTCATTTTAGACATTCTTATATGTTAGAAAATAATGAAGCAAGTCTTCTTTTTAGCAAATATTTGCAGAAGACCTGAATTTCTCAAGTCTAGGTTTTTGTAAAGGGCAAGCACAAATGATTATGCAGAAATGTCAGCTTGAGTGTCCTTACATACACACCTGGATTAGGCAGAAATTGCCAATATAGTATTACATTTTCCTAATAAAATGACAGAATTGCATGTGACCAAGAAGACTAATTTCTTTGAATCTGAAGTACTAATAAATAGCTGATTCAATGCCAAACCCTTGACAAAAGTAACAGATATTTTGTGCAAGTTTGTAATTCTTAATTCTGCATGAAGTTTATGAATGGACGCATATGCTTTCTAAAGAGAGACTTATCTTTTTTTACCTTACAGAAAAAAGATCCTTTGGCTCTAACAAAGAAGGCAAATAATGCCTATACGGTCGGAGTCAACTACACACCTAATATCACGAAGGACTCTGTCTTATCCACAATTTCCAACAGCACAGCAGTACAAGTAAAGCCTACAGAAGGAAAACCACCGGATGCTAAAAAAACCTACAACAGTGTTAGCAAGATTGACAAAATGTCTAGAATAGTGTTTCCCGTTTTGTTTGGAACATTCAACTTGGTATACTGGGCAACTTACCTGAATCGAGAACCAGTCATAAAGGGGCCCCTTACTCCTAAATGAAGTGCTGAAACAAATCTTTACAGTTATCTGAACATTAGCCATATTGTTAAGCAAAAGGGATTGCTATATAGGAGGTAGCACTTAAGACTTGCATAGACAGTGCACACACCTCAGGTTTGGAGAACTTTGTTTTTCTTGATTTGCATGTTCAATGTTGCCATGTTTGCCTTGACTATTTATATTTCTACAGTAACTCCACTGTAAAGAATGTTGCATTTATATAAAGCAGAAGTGTTTCTATCTTTTAAAAATAGGAACAAAGTGCTTTGTAAATAAAACAAGACAGCATTTTGCATTTCATTGCCATGTACTGTGCCACTGATATGAATGAAATTTGATTCTTAAACTTTGACTACATATAAATATATAGCATATAACACTAATACTGTACTATAAAATTCCTACTGAGATTTGATGCTAGCAAAAATGCAATTTCATAATGTAGAAACAAATTGTTTTCATTATTCATTCCATAAACTATCATTTTACAATGATTTAAATTAGTCATTGTAGAAATATCCCACCCTTTGCAATTTGTTTTTGTATATTAGGTAAATGCTGTCTTTCAGCAACAATCAAATTTCAAAGACTGTCGTATTTATTTATGCGAACACCCAGGGAAAAATGCATTAGGTAATAGTGTAGTATTAGTATATCTCTAATTTCAGGTTCTAAGCAGGACTGGTTAATAAAAAGTCTACCAAAAAAGCAATATAAGCATGAGGTTATTTTTATATCAAGTGGACCTCCACAATTTTTGTACTTGTTGCTATTTCAATTTGTGAACTTATCATACAGGAACAACTTGCTTCAGCATTGGTGCAGTTTATGTTTTCATTTTATCGTTTTATTTCTGTTGCTTAGATATTTCCTGTATTGGTGAAAATGCTTTCAAGTCAATAACAGTTCTGTATTGCTTAATTATTTTCTTTAAGTGCAAACTGTTTTCATAACAAAAGTAGAAAGTTTGGATAATTCAAATTATTTTGACAATTAAAATGGCTGCAAACATGTACTAACAATGACTGACTAAATTATCTGTTCAGTGATATGGATGAAAATGTAGTTTACATGCAATAAATGAGGCCAGAGAATGCAAAGTTACAAGTATCTACTGCTTTTGCCTTATACAGTCTTTGGCACCTTCCTGAACAATTAGATAGTATATTAAAATTTTGGAAGTTGCATTGTCAGTTTAATTAACTATAGAATTATTGCAGAGCTGTACTTTCAGCTGTTCATTTGAAATGTGATGAACAGATGAGTAGGTGTTTAAAAGGATTAAGGATTGCAGTATGTTATCCACTAGATATTTTAGAAACCAGTAGTGCATAATGATTTATCAGTGCAAGGTGATGAAACATAACAGGCGTTTTTGATTTTAATTAGGTATTTTTTACTGTTAACATAAGATTAATGTTCTGATATCATTCTCAGCATTATGTTACTGAAGCAATAAATAAATGCCTGATAAATTCTAAATTTAATGTGTACTTTCATTCTTTGAAACGAATAATCCAAAAACAGTTTGAATCAATGCATTATTTTTAGAGTATAACATATGTGGCATAGTATCTACTATATAATACAATGCTAAGATCTGTGTGTCCAGTCCTCAGAACAATCTGATTGGTCAGCTTGGTTTTAGTGACACGACGAAAGAGGAAGTGTGAGTATGAGACGCATATGAAAGAGTAAAGGCACATGAAGTACGCTGAGAGAATCACCATAATAGACAGCAAGTATAAAACCGGACAGGAAGCGAGAAAGGCGCCTCATGAATAATAAGAGAGTATGAAATACAGACTTTACAGAAACACACACAAGAAAGGCAGCACCAAAAAGAGGTGTTCACACACATTTGAATGCACTGGAAAAGCACTGAAGGTACAAAAAGGTCAAGAAGTAGCAATATTTTTTTATTTATTCCATTACCTGTCTGGCTAATAACATACTGTATACCTGTATATAATGATGGGGTATCCCTGTGTGCCACCTTAACCTTGAAAAATAATGTCTGTTTTTTAAAAACCTAAAAGACAACACAAAAGAAGAAGAGACTTGATTGGAGAAAACAAGTAAATCCATACGGCTACACTAGGCCTACCTAAAAAGGCTTCGATTCTTCCCATCTATCTAGTCTACTTTACCGCTGTTCCCAAACAGCATGTTACAAGCACAAAGTAACTCTCCAACTCATCTATAAAGTACTTTTACAGTATATTTACTCTTTATTCTTCTTGGTGTTAACTCCAAGCATCATGCCATGCTCAGAATTCTGCATACTGTGGCATGCAGAAGTTTGGGCACCCCTGCTTAAAATGTCTGTTAATGTGAATAGTTAAGTGAGCAGAAGATCAACTGATCCCCAAAAGGCATAAAGTTAAAGATGACACATTTCTTTAATATTTTAAGTAAGATCACGCTTTTATTTCCATCATTCACAGGTACAAAATACCAAAAATGACCTAAAGCAAAAGTTTGGGCACCCAACATGCTCCGTACTTAGTAACACCCCCTTTGGCAAGTATCGCAGCTTGTAAATGTTTTTTGTAGCCAACTCAGTCTTTCAATTCTTACTTGGGGTGTTTGTACCTAATTGTCCTAGCAAAAAGGCTTGTAATTCTGCAAGGCTCTTGGGCCACCTTGCATGCACTGCTCTTTTGAGATCCATCCACAGATTTTCAGTGATGTTTAGGTCAGGGGACTGTGAGGGTCATGGCAAAACCATCAGCTTGTGCTTCTTGAGATATTCCATTGCAGATTTTGAGGTGTGTTTCAGGTCATTATCTTGTTGTAGGACCCATCCTCTTTTTAACTTCAACTTTTTTACAGATGGTGTGTGTTGTGATGTGAGATTTTGCATATGACTTGATAAATGTTTTGTATGTCTTTATTTATAATTTAGGCAAAGCAATGTAATTTAGTGTTACTTTGGTGAAAGGCATTCGTGTTTGCCCCCCCCCCCCCTTTTATGACTGAGTCTATTTGTATTTTAAGACCAGATTTGGGTGATGTGTCTTAAACCAGTTTGGCGAGTGTTTCTTTGCTAAAGTCTTTCTCTCATCCCCCACACAAAGCCAGGTTAGTTTAACATATGGTCCTTTGGGGGTTGCAGGTGTTAAGATGTACTGTTTCCCCCCATTGGTCTGAGCATGAGGTCTTATTGGCTGTAGGGGTTGGACAGAAAACCTATAAGTTTGCTTGCTCAACCACATTCTCTCTCTCTAACTAACATATGATGAAGAAGCATCTCTCTTGTTAACCTGTGATGATGTAGACGTATCTTTCTCTTGTTAACAACTGATGAAGATCATCACACCATGAACTGATGAAGACAACACAATGAAGAGCACAGCTCAGCAGACATATTGAACAGACATGTGGCTGAAAGCTGAGCACCAATGATGCCTTAACTAGAGACATTAAGTAACTACAAGTCTGTGTGCCACCTGAATTACACATCACCATTTTATCAGATTGTATGGTTGCCAATATTCAAATGTACTTTGCATTTTGTTATTATTTATGAATATTATTAGTAATACATTATTTTATGTGTAACTTAAACCCTGCTTGCCTTTTTACTACATCTAATTGCCTGAGGTTATAGATATAGAAGGGAAGGTGGGGATAAGTTATATAGAATAATACCTTATAAACAGTGATAAGTCTGTGAGATTAGGCATTCTAAGGCTACATATTAATAATACAATAGGGGAAAGTAGAGCAATACATATTACTCTACCAAGATAAAACAATCGGCGTAGTCAGCAGGATTTTGGGGTAACCATGTTTTGCACCCTGTTTGCAAATGCTGTTTTGATGTATGTGTTTGTTTATGTATGTGAATTTTAGGGCACCCAGTGTACAAATACAGTGGAAGTAAAACATTGTTTGGTTGCTGAATGGAATATAACCAGCAAAGTGTAGAGACTTCATGTGTGTCACGAGGACACCTGCATGTTTGTTAGCGTTGGTTGTAGTGAGTCCCTAATTAAAGTGCTAGGGAGTGGTGAAAGATGCATGCGTCATTCATACGGCATTTTAGTGGTTGGAGTGATGGGATATGTATACGGTACTTATTTGTTTAGAATCTTTGAGTAAAGAAAGTGTAATGAAAAAAGAAAGAGGAAAAGACGACAAAGACAACAAGCAAAGATAAAGACATGAAGAAGAACTGAAGAGACAGCAATAAAAAGACACTTACTGGGGTTTAAGTGAGTAACAAGTCCACAAGTCATGCAATAATAGGACTAGTCATAATAGCTATAGTTTAAAAGGAAAGGTTTGTTCATTACTGCAGCAAATTCATATTCCAAGGGGTGGAAACTGAACAAACCAGTTAGGAATGCCAAAATAAGGAGATTAATTTTGGGCTCATAAAGTATATATTCTGGGTATTAATTAATTAAGTGGGATAATTAATATAATTAATACTATTATTAAAGAGCGGTATACTAAGCAAATTGGTGAACTTTTCAGGAAAGCAGGTGCAGCTGGTACATTTGCAAGTCATATGGGTTCCAATGTTTAGGTATAGTCTAATTGGGAAAATACGGAAGCCCTGCTGAGGTTGTCAGCTGTGGTACAAGCAGAGGACCAGTGGGTCAATTCTGAACCAAAGTGTTTAGCACATCGAGTATGCATATGGTGAGCAAACAACTCTAGGGGTGGCTTACAGGGGGAATGATGAGTTGCATAGCTATGATATCTCATGGTGGTGATGCCAGCCTATACTGGCAAAGGCTGATGGCATTCAAGAGTTGCACCATGGGTAGAAAAGCACAAGAGGCAACTAAATCAACCCCAAAATGTGTGAAGAGGGGCCACAGATATTGGTTTGTGAACAGTTTATGCAGTGGCACATGTGCTCTCACTTGGGTAGAAGTGGTTGTACTGGCACCTGTGGCATGTTACCTTTCAAATTTTGATATTAATTGTACAGCTGCATATGCTTAAACAGATAGTTTGGGACATGGGTCTAATTAGCAGTTAGACACAAACCAGTACAGATTAAAAATTCACACAATAGACTAAATTGTAGTGGGCTAGTTTAGTGGAAGGTGTGGACTTGTCTCATTTTGAACCACCAGATTTGATGACATATGAAGACTGCAGAAAGAGTTGACGCAAGCTGGAGCAGATCCACGTCATCAGGAGCAGATCCACATTCTTCTGATTATCTTTGAAATCAAGAAGATATGTAAAGTATACATTCTGGGTATTACAGTTTTTTCTGATTGCTTAAGCACATTTTTTGTAACTATTGGCTATTTTTGCAAAACTCTACACACAAATAAGAAAACCTTTCACCCAATTATCAAAACATTGTAGTTCTCTTGCAAAAGCGAACACAGCTAGATTAACTCTTCACACCTTCGTAAAAATGGTGTTTTCGTATCAAACAGTACACACAAGCCATCATCTACTAAGCACACAATGCGCCAACTGCACACTGATGGTATGAATACAAAACACATCTGGCTTTTGCTTTCTCTGTGTACAGATGTCAATTTGAGGTCATACTTTTGTCATAGTGTCATGTAAACATACAAGGATCCAAACTTCAAGTATTGGTGTTTATTCACACTCATCAAAACCAAGACAAAGTCAGAACACAAAATAGTAATTTCACAAAAAAAAAGGAAAAAAAAGACAATCAGCCTACATCATGTCGTCTTTCTGGGTCCGGCCACAAAATTTCGTCCACATCGCATGCGATATCCTCCAGTCCAAGGCACCAGGGAAAATATCTCCTTGAATGCCGTATCCAGGCCTGACATGATGCCTGGTCAATATCTCCACATGCCTCCTCCATTGCCTGTAAAAGGGCTACCTGTTGATGAGGATGACGGTCGTACACTTTCCAGCACCAGGCAGAGAAGAACTCCTCGATGGGATTTAAGAATGGAGAGTATGGAGGGAGGTTGAGTGCCATGAAGGATGGGTGGTCTGTAAACCAGTTGCGGACCAAAGCAGCCCTATGGAAACTAACATTGTCCCATATGATGACATATCGGGTATGCTCTGGTCTCTGAACAGTGAGCATGTCATGTAAGGTGTCCAGGAATGCAATAATGTGTGCAGTGTTGTATGGGCCTATGGTTGCATGATGGTGAACAACACCATTTTAGCTTATAGCTGCACACATGGTTATGTTACCACCACGTTGTCCTGGGACATTGATGATGGCACGGTGTCCAATAATGTTCCTGCCACGTCTCCTGGTTTTACTGAGGTTAAAACCGGCCTCATCTACAAAAAGTAGCTCATGTCCCATGGCATCTGCTTCTAGTTCCATCACTCTCTGGACAAGACAAAACAAATGCAACACATCAGGCCCATGCACAGCACTACAGTATGCACTTCCAAATTCAGAACCAATGACACTATAGCTTACCTGCACATAGTCATATCGCAGTTGCTTTACACGTTCTGTGTTTCTCTCGAAAGGAACTCTGTAAATTTGCTTCATTCTTATTCTGTGGCGCGCAAGTACACGACAGTGCAGAAATGCTTGCACTGTGTATATTTTGAAAGATGGTGTCATTATCAATTATGCGCTGCTGTATTTCGCGCAGTCTTATTGCATTATTGGCAATCACCATGTTCACTATATGGGTCTCTTGCTCTGGAGTGAACATTCTGCCTCTGCCCCCAACATCTGGACGTCTAGCAATTCTGTAAAGTAACAATTTCAGTATTTTTGCATGTATGGTACTGTTGTGTTTCTCATTAGAGTATGGCAGTGCTACAAAGTACTTACCGATTCTCATTTCGAAATGTCCTAATGATGCTTGCCACAGTGTAGCAGCTCAATTTAGGCTGAACCCATTGGCCAGCTTCCCTCAGGGTCATCCCATGGTCCACTATTGTAGCTCTGATGTCATCAGTTATTCTATTTCTTACTCTTCTTACCCTTCCTCTTTCCCCTCCTCGTCCTCTCCTTGCTCCTCCTTGTCCTCTTCCTCTAACTTCCTCTAACCCTCTCGCTTCTTCACCTCCACGTCCTCTTCCTCCAACTTCTTCACCTCCACGTCCTCTCCCTCGGCCTCCTCTGATTCTCACTCTTCTCACTCTTACTGCTCCTTCCATTGTACTCCACATAGACAGCTTACCTGTGGCTTATTTATAGTGCTTAGGCTGATTGCAAAGTGAACTAATTATCTAAAACAGTTTTCACATGTGAAAGTGTGCCAGACAGTTGGCAAAATAGTGTTAATGATAGCCATACATGTGTATAATTTTGCTAGGAGTGTGTTGGAAATTTGGTAATTGAATGTAAGCAGTGAGTTGTGTTTAAAGTTCTGCAAAAAGAGTGTTGTGCAGTGAATTGTGCCTACAGTTTTGCAAAGTGTGTGTTACAAAATTGCAAACTGAGTGCAAAGCAGTGTTTGTGCTTTTAGTTTTGCAAACTCAGTGAGTGGTTTTGCTATAAGTATTAATAGTTTTAGAAATTGTGCTATAAGAATCACAGTTAGGTTTTAAGCCATCAGAAAAAAACTGTAATTAATTAAGTGGGATAATTAATATAAGAAAAGGTATACTAAGAAAATTGGTGAACTTTTCAGGAAAGCAGGTGCGGCTGGTACATTTGCAAGTCAATTGGGCTCCGATGTTTAGGTATAGTCTAATTGGGGAAAATACGGAAGCCCTGTTAAGGTTGTCAGCTGTGGTACAAGCACAGGACCAGTGGGCCAATTCTGAACTGAGGTGTTTAGCACATCGAGTATGCATATGGTGAGCAAACAACTCTTGGGGTGGCCTACTGGGGAAATGATGAGAGTTGCATAGTTTTGATGTCTCATGGTGGTGATGCCATCCTATACTGGTAAAGGCTGATGGCAGTCAAGAGTTGCACCATGGGTATGAAAGCACAAGAGGCAACTAAATCAACCCCAAATGTGTGAAGAGGGGCCACAGATGTTGGTTTGTGAACAGTTTATGCAGTGGCACATGTGCTTTCACTTGGGCAGAAGTGGTTGTACTGGCACCTGTGGTATGTTACCTTTCAAATTTTGATATTAATTATACAGCTGCATATGCTTAAACAGATAGTTTGGGACGTGGGTCTTATTAGCAGTTAGACAGAGAATAAGTACAGATTAAGAATTCACACAACAGACTAAATTGCAGTGGGCTAGTTTAGTGGAAGGTGTGGACTTGTCTCATTTTGAACCACCAGATCTGATGACATATGAAGACTGCAGAAAGCTAAAGAAACAGTTGAAGCAAGCCGGAGCAGATACAAGTCATCAGCAGCGCTTCCAAGTTCTTAAGATTGTCTTTGAAATAAAGAAGATATGTAATGGACAAATGGTCATGGACAACTTTTAACACTGGGAGAGCAAATACTGCCAATCAATGCACAAGTTATGCATCAGACTCTTTAAACAGTTTAAAGACATTGTTTATAAATACATTGTACAAAACATTCATCGGGTGGAGTGTTGTGATGTGAGATTTCGCATATAACTTGATAAATGTTTTGTATGTCTTTATTTATAATTTAGGCAAAGCAATGTAATTTAGTGTTACTTTGGTGAGAGGCATTCGTGTTTCTCCCAAACCCCCTTTACCCCCTCCCTTTACGACTGTCTCTTTGTAATTTTATGACAGGATTTGGTAGATGTGTCTTAAACCATTTGTTAAGATGTACTATTTCCCCCCCATTGGTCTGAGATATGGCTGTTTGGAATTGGCTTGTCTCAGAGGCCTTTAAGTACCATGATGTCCTATTGGTTGTAGGGGTTGGACAGAAAACCTATGAATTTGCTTGCTCAACCACATTCTCTCTCTCTAACCAACATATGGTGAAGAAGCATCTCTCTTGCTAACCTGTGATGATGTAGAAGTATCTTTCTCTTGCTAACAACTAAAGAAGACCATCACACCATGAACTGAAGACAACACAATGAAGAGCACAGCTTCAGCCATTTTGAACAGACATGTGGCTAAAAGCTGAGCACCAATGATGCCTTAACTAGAGACATTAAGTAACTACAAGTCTGTGTGCCACCTAAATTACACATCACCATTTTATCAGGTTGCATGGTTGCCAATATTCAAATGTACTTTGCATTTTGTTATTAATTAGGAATATTATCAGTAATACATTATTTTATGTGTAACTTAAACCCTGCTTGTCTTTTTACTACATCTAATTGCCTGAGGTTATAGATATAGAAGGGAAGATGTGGGTAAGGTATTATATACAATAATACGTTATAAACAGTGGTAAGTCTGTGAGATTAGGCATTCTATGGCTACATATTAATAATACAATAGGGGAAAATAGAGCAATATATATATATATATATATTACTCTACCAAGATAAAACAATGTGCTGTTTGCTTCCAGAATATGCTGCTATTTATTTGAATCCATTCTTTCCTCTAGCAATGGCATGTTCCCTGTGCCACTGGCTGCAACACATGCCCAATACATGATCAGTCTAGGCCCATTTTAGGACATTCTGACCAAAATGTTCTGTTTTGACTTCATCAGTCCACAGGACTTGTTTCCAAAACACATCAGGCTTGTTTAGATGTTCATTTGCAAATGTCAGGTACTCAATTTTGTGGCTAGGATGCAGGAAAGGTTTTCTTCTGCTGACTCTACCATGAAGGTATATTTGTTCAGGGGTTGCAACACAGTAGAACACTGCACCACCATTCCAAGGTCTGCTAAAACTTCCTGAAGGCCTTTGGCAGTCAAATTGGGGTTTTTAGTTGACTTTCTAGCAATCCAACAAGCAGTTCTTTCAGGAAATTTTCTTGGTCTTCCAGACCTCAACTTGACCTCCACCATTCCTTTTAACTGCCATTCCTTAATAACATTACGAACTGAGGAAACGGCTACCTGAAAACACTTTGCTATCTTCTTGTGATCTTCTCCTGCTTTGTGAGCATAAATTATTTTATTTTTCTAGAGTACTAGGCAGCTGCTTAGAGGAGCCCATGGCTGCTGAGTTTTGGCACAAGGTTTGAGGAGTCGGAATTTATATAGCTTTGCAATTTGCATCACCTGACTATGGACAAGACACAGCTCTAAGAAGGTAATGCATGTCTGACAAGGTGGTAAAAGTTCTCTGAGACCTCAGATATCTTGGGGTGCCCAAACTTTTTCATGGTGCTCCTTTCCTTTTCTCACTGTACAATTGTACAAAACAAAACAGTACACTAATCTTGCATAAAATGCTGTAAAGAAATATGTCATCTTAACTTTAGGCCTTTTGGTGATCAATTCATCTTCTGCACACTTAACTATTCACAGTAACAGACATTTTAAGCAAAGGTTCCCACACTTTTGTATGCCATTGTAAATATTATTACAATTGGAATGACATACAATGATCCACTTTACAGAGTTAGGGCCGAATAACTCCATTAGTGTTAGTATTAGTAGTAGTATTAGTATTTTACTGCCATCTAGTGGATGAAATAACATCATGCTGCAAAAAATCATGAATATTTCTGTAGTTTTGACACTTTATGGTAAATCATTAATATTCATGAGTGGGGCAAAGCCATCAGCTAAAAACAAAATGACAAACAAAAACACATAAAGGCATTTTTAGAACAAACTGAAGCTGAATCATTGCTCATATCGAGTGATAATAATGGCTATATGAATTGGTCATTAGATGTTGACATGGACAGTAAGACTGACACCTGCCGTCAGATTCCGACCTGCCAGGTTTCAGTGATGTTATTATTATATGTCAGCTTCATACTTCTTCTGACAATCCTGCACCTCCTTGTTGCCCATTTACAAGTAACCCCAGTCTAAAGATGTTTGTTTATTATGACTATCTGGATTATTTACAATCCATTGTTAATTTTCTGATGGATAAAATAGTTGATGAGACAAACTGCTATGCTGTGGAGTGTAGGAAAAGTAACAGTAAACCATTTGCTTGTCGCAGATTCTAGGAGTATATTGCTGTCACAGCAGGCATCTCACATGCGCTACTGAACAGGCCATCCACTTGAAGGTACGAATATTTGGGCCCAGCTAGTACAGGCAGTCCCCGGGTTACGTACAAGATCTTAATGTGCACTCTGGTTATATGCCTGGTGACTCCAGGTGTGTGAATGTGTCAGACTGTTGCATGGCTCAGTACCAGTGTGGCAAAAAGTCAAAACAATTGTGATCAGGTGGAGGAAAAGAAATACGTCTCCCTTCTAAGCACTTTTCACAATGCAGCAACTGTAAATATCTGTATCAGGGGAAATTAGGAAGTCCCTGCCTAGCACTGGGTTAACCTACAATAACACAATGAGCAATGCCATTCATTCAGGTCAGGCACTGACAGTGCACCCTATTACAATAAAATACAAAACAGTTTATTTATGTATAGCCCAAAATCACACAGGAAGTGCCGCAATGGGCTTTAACAGGCCCTGCCTCTTGACAGCCCCCAAGCCTTGACTATCTAAGAAGACTAAAAACTCCCAAAAAAACCTTGTAGTGAAAAATGGAAGAAACTTTGGGAAAGGCAGTTCAAAGAGAGACCCCTTTCCAGGTAGGTTGGGCATGCAGTGGGTGTCAAAAGAAGGGGGTCAATACAATACAATACAATACACAGAACAGAACAAAGCCTTAATACAGCATAAAAATAAAAATTTTAGAAGTACGGGGCAGAATTTAACAGTAGATGATATCACATAATAAGATTTGGATATTTTTAGAGTCTTGGAGACCTCATCCATCAAGCTGCCTCCCCCATTTGGCCATTCCACATCTGAAACAGTGCTGGGCCAGCCAATCCGATGAAAGGACCCCTCTTTCCCATGATTCCTACAATCCTCCATCAGGGATGACTTTACCATAGGCAGGCAAAACAACTTGGCAGGTGGGCTGTGGCACCAAGTGCCACATTTGAATACCGAGAACAGAAACAGAATAGGTGAAGGTTAGTATTCAATTATAACTATCATGTTACTTATGTTTTAGTGCTAATGACTAACAACAGAGATGCAGTATGTACAGTTAATCAGCAGCTGTAGTCAGGATATGCTAAACTGAAGTAGTGAGTCTTCAGCCGGGATTTAAAGGCTGAGACCGAAGGGGAATCTCTTACAGAAGCAGGCAGACCATTCCACAGTTTAGGGGCCCTGTAACTAAAAGCTCGACCTCCCACTGTTATTTTATTAATCCTTGGAATCATAAGCAGACCGGCATCTTGAGATCTTAATGTGCACTCAGGTTTGTAAGTCATGATAAGTTCAGACAAGTAAGCCGGACCTTGGCCATTTAATGCTTTATATGTTAAAAGGAGGATTTTGAAATCTGCCCTAAACTTAACCGGGAGCTAGTGTAAGGATTTAAGAACTGGAGTTATGTGTTCGTATTTTCTTGTTCTTGTAATAATTCTTGCAGCCGCATTTTGGATTAACTGGAGGCTGTACAGAGAACAGTTTGAACAGCCAGTTAACACTGCATTGTAGTAGTCAATCCTACTAGAGATAAATGCATGAATTAATTTCTCAGAATCCTGTTTATTTAGAAAGCGCCTTAATTTCCTAACATTTTTAAGATGGAAGAAACATGTTTTGGACAACTTTGTAATATGTGTTTTAAATGACATGCTAGAGTCAAAGATAACTCCTAGATTGTGGGCTGATTCAGTAAAATTAATTGGGATTCCAACTGAGTTAAATGATGACAAAATTTAGTTGTGATCAGTGTCATTCCCTCCAACAATTAACATCTCTGTTTTATCTGTATTTAAAGACAAGTAGTTCTCATTCATCCACTCCTTTAATTCACTAACACAACTAATTAAAGACAACATCTAAGAAACTTCATTTGATTTAAATGAAAGATATAACTGGGTGTCATCTGCATACGGTGAAAATTAACATTATGTTTCCTAATGAGAGATCCCAGTGGAAGCATGTAAAGTGAAAACAGTAAAGGTCCCAGTATTGAGCCCTGCGGTACACCATATTGAACTTCTGTGTATAATGATGGAGTACTGTCAGCACATTTCTGTACATATTGGAATCGATTTGATAAATAAGAACTAAACCAAGCGAGCACAGGGCCTGTAAGCCCAACATCATTTTCTAGCCTGTGCAGTAAAATAGAATGGTCAATGGTGTCAAATACTATTACACGCCAGCAACAGTAAAAACATTACAAAAAATCTTTTGATGTCTGATCAAACCATGCCTTTGTGCATTGGTGACTGCTTCTAAACATATCACATGAAGAATGCATATTATATCTGCACCAATACAGCAGTGGACACTAAACATACCTTTCCTACTGATGTTGACATTTTGGTATTTACATGTCACTGTTACACATAATAACATTTTTTGTTGTTGAAAAAAATTAAAAGCTTTTGGCTTTTGTTTCCAGGGTAAACATAACGCTATTGTGGCAACACTATCGTCTATCGTCAGCTCTCTTCTTAACTCTAGGCTTTGGGCTTTAAACTATTTTGGGCAATTCCCAAAACTCTGATCAGGGTTAGGGATTTCCTCACAAAGTCCTGCTGCCTGAGTTTCAGAGCTTCCTCTGACAGCCCTGGGTCTTCTTGCATGGATGACAGTTACTTAAAGGGTTTAGTCATTTGACCTGCCCTTTAAAATTTCCACCAGGGCTCACAGCCTACAATTGCTTCCTTGATGGTATGTAGGAATTTTCTTTTTCAACCCCTCATATCCACACTAAGGTATAATTGCAACTGGAATTTCTGCTTGGAGTACATACTAATGAAATATTTGGTACAGTGACCTCTCATGATGCCTCACTCGTGCTGCACTACTTATGAATCCCCATAAACATCTGTCCAGTAGACACCCAGACCTCCAGTGGTTGTTTACTCACTTAACTTTTAAGGTTATCCTCTGAACTTTCACTGATGCATCTCATCCTTCCATCAGCTGCCAGGCCACATAATGATTCACCTTGCTGTGGAATACAGCCTTTTAATGTCTGTTTCCCTACATTATGTTTCAGATTTTCCAGATATGGACCGTGTTTATTGTAGACTAGCAGAATACCCGCGCTTCGCAGCAGAGAAGTAGTGTGTTAAAGAAGGTATGAAAAAGAAAAGGAAAAATTTTAAAAATAACGTAACATGATTGTTAATGTAATTGTTTTGTCATTGATATGAGTGTTGTTATGTATATATATACAGAACCTCTATTAACTTGTGGATTTGCTTGCGAGTATTTAGCGACAGCGTCCCTATGAACTTGTGGATGTGCTTGCGAGTATTTAGCGACAGTGTTCCTATGAACTTGTGGATGTGCTTGCGAGTATTTAGCGACAGCGTCACTATGAACTTGTGGATGTGCTTGCGAGTATTTAGCGACAGAGTCCCTATGAACTTCTGGATGTGCTTGCCAGTATTTAGCGACAGCGTCCCTATGAACTTCTGGATGTGCTTGCGAG
>JANRMT010028174.1:148634155-148653553 GCA_026402145.1 Polypterus bichir lapradei
GCGTCCCTATTAACTTCTGGATGTGCTTGCGAGTATTTAGCGACAGCGTCCCTATGAATTTGTGGATTTTTCTGAGAGTATTTGGCAGCAGCTGCACGAAGTTGATTCCGTCTAGCTGTATGAGAAAATCTACCATGACGTCTGATACACCTCCTTTTTACTGTGTTCTCATAGCTTGGATTGCCGGTGTAATAATCAGCTGGATTTGTGTTGAAGTGACATTCAGCATGTGTCAATCGATGTAAGCACACAACCGGCTTCATCAATAACTTCGCATCCAGCTTTTGAGAGTTGAAATATTCATAAACATCAAAGTGTCCACTACTCAAATTGTCACCTGTGAATCTAAGATGTTTAAGAGGCATTGACGGTTCTCCAAATGTGTAAAATATTTGCCTATTTTGGAAAACTTGAAAGCGACAACCAAACAATTCAGCGGCAGCCATCAACTCACATGAAGAACCATAGGTGACGGGCTTAAGCATTTCAGTCTTATAGTGCTCCTGTGTACTATAATTATCTCCTGTACCATCATCAGTCCATACTTTGAACCTCTCCCAGTCATTTAATACATAAGACACAATGTCCTTGCGGATATCAAAAGTGAGCCTGATATGTCCGTGCAATATGTAACACAGAGAATGGAAAAGGCAGGCGCCATCTCCGGGCATGGACACCGCTCGGTAAGTAATAGTTCTTGATTGATGGTGATGACGTCGATAGACATTTTAATAGAGGTACAGTTGGAAGAATAAAGGGAATGGGTACTTGATCAGTAAACAAAGTATAAAATATCTACACAATAACTATAACAATCATAACAAATGAACAATAAAACAGCGCAGAACCCGTGGATTAAATAAAAAGGTTGCCTCGTTGGCGAAGCAAAGAAAAAGGACTTTCTTATATGTCGTTCGTTTATAAAACAGTGCAGAAGCTGTGAGAAAGCTGCTTCACAAAAAAACTGCGGAGCGCCTAATATGGGCAGGCAGACAGGCAAAGAAAGTGAATGAAATAAGTATAATTGTAATAAACGAACAAAACAACAGCAGAAAAGCCGCGGATTAAATAGAGGAAATGGGTATTTGAACAGTAAACTAAGTGTAAAATACGTACACAATAACTATAATAATCGTAACAAATGAACAATAAAACAGCGCAGAACCCGTGGATTAAATAAAAAGGTTGCCTCGTTGGCGAAGCAAAGAAAAAGGACTTTCTAATATGTCGTTCGTTTATAAAACAGCGCAGAAGCTGTGAGAAAGGTGCATCACCAAAAAACTGTGGAGCGCCTAATATGGGCAGGCTGTCAGGCAAAGAAAGTGAATGAAATAAGTATAATTGTAATAAACGAACAAAACAACAGCAGAAAAGCCGCGGATTAAATAAAGGAAATGGGTACTTGAACAGTAAACTAAGTGTACAATACGTACACAATAACTATAACAATCGTAAGAAATGAACAATAAAACAGCGCAGAACCCGTGGATTAAATAAAAAGGTTGCCTCGTTGGCGAAGCAAGTAAAAAGGACTTTCGCATATGTCGTTCGTTTATAAAACAGCGCAGAAGCTGTGAGAAAGCTGCTTCCTTGTTGAAGCAAGGAAACGAATAAAGACACCGCAGCGAAGAATAGCCTTATATGGGCAGGCAGTCAATTACATGGGAGGCGTGCTGAGTTGCGCAGCAGCCCTACATATGAATATGCTAAGTGTTGACTAAATAGAAGTTGAAAAGATATATTTTTTCAAATGTGATCGCGCAATTCAGATCGAGTTGACTCCCACTACAGTACATCAAGCCTGCGTGCTATTGTGGTTTTGCCTGCATGCCTCAATAAGTTACCCTCCCCTCGCTCTTACTTTTTTACCGTTCATCTAATGAATACACTGAGTATGGCTTTACCAAAGCAATCATTGATCGCGAATAAAGTATCCATTATTCATAAAGCTTCAATTGGTGATCTGTCTTTCTGCGTTAACCGCATATTTTTTTATACGTCTCAAACCAAGGGGATGCAAGGCTAAAATGAATCAGGAAGCACACGTACATACTCAGCGCATCCCCTCTCGGGAATCGAACTTCGGACGCCGGCGCTAGAGGCGAAGCCTCTACTATTGCGCCACGGCGTGTGGTTTGTCTATTTGAGCGTAGCAGTGTAATTCGGTTTTTGTTCAGCACTCTTTGGAACTGTTGCTTTTTGTCTGCGCACTGCGTCAGTTCATGTGAGCCGCTGAATATGGTTTTATATGTCGCTCACTCGCTTCTAATTGTTTCGCTGACTTCTTAATTATATAATGTATGTTTTCTTCAGCGGTTTTTGGAGCTCTTCCTGGTTTTCTACGTACTGCGTGATTATGTGGGAGGCGTGATGATGTCACACGAAACTCCGCCCCTCCACAGCTTTCGAGCTCAACTCCATTACAGTATATGCAGAAAAATAGCTTCCAGTTATGACCATTACGCGTAGAATTTTGAAATGAAACCTGCCCAACTTTTGTAAGGAAGCTGTAAGGAATGAGCCTGCAAAATTTCAACCTTCTACCAATACGGGAAGTTGGAGAATTAGTGATGAGTCAGTGAGTCAGTCAGTCAGTCAGTCAGTGAGGGCTTTGCCTTTTATTAGTATAGATTAAATATATCCAAACAATATCTTTATCTCTAAACAAAATCTACAGATATAGCCCTTGCAAACATGGGTGGAACATAAAAACTAGTCTTTCAGCCATGTAGTAATCCTGGTGTTCTGAAACATGGAGGTATCAATAACACTCTCTAATTTTGCCTCACCCTAGACAGCCAAATCTCAAGTCAAATGGCAGGCATCAGTCTATACAAGCCAAAAAATGGGGTAAAAAAGTAGAAAAGGAAAATCATGAAACACAAATCCAAAAAGCTAAACAAAGTACTTTATAATCCAAGAACCTATTAGTCAAAAAAATAAAAATAAAAATAAAACACAAAAGGCACAAATGGAAAAAAGAAGGTTTTGCCTGAAATCAGACAAATAAATACAGACAAAATCCAAAACCAGTATCTTATTCAAGAGTTAGGGTCAAAAACAGAACATTTAATGAAGTACAAGGAAAACAAAGGAACAATCAAGAACTAATACAATCAGTGTCAAAGCTGTTGGACATTCATCAGCTTCAGTTTAAGTACTGCTGAGGCTGGTATCCTCGCTGCCTAATTAGGTGGCCCTGCCTCCTTAAACATCATATACAGGAGGCAGGGCAAATAACAAAAAACAGTAAATATATACTTAACAGAAACATAAAAAATAAACACCATATCAATAATATTACTTAAATCCAACACAGTCAAAGCAAAACCAAAAACAAAATTAAAAACACAAAATACGAAATTATTTTTAAACATTAACAAAAGAGACTAAACAAACATAAAATAAGCTTATGCCCTGGATGAAACATAGCACAGATATCTACAAACAAGTCTAAATTTCTATTAAAAAAATGTGTAAATTGGACTAATAGAAGTTCTGGGGCATAATCTTCTGTTCTTATTTTTTTTTCGCTGTTTTACCGTCAGTTGAACAGATACTGTGTTTAGCAAATTAGATGCCAACATGGGTTTTTGGCAAATTCCATTGTCAGAAGAAATGGCTAAATACACCACCTTTATTACCCCATTTGGGCAGCACTATTTCAATAGACTGCCATTCGGTATTACCACTACGTCAGAACATTTTCAGAAAAGAATGTCCACTGTCCTGGAAGAGTTGCCAGGCACTGTCTCTTACATAGATAATATTTTCATTTGGGACAGAAATAAGTCTGAGCATGACAAGAGGGTGCACAACATATTAAAGAGGCTCCAGAAGGTAGGCATTACACTAAATATTGAAAAGTGTGAGCTAAGCAGAAAGCAACTAAAGTTTCTAGATTACATTTTGTCAGCAAAAGGGGCATGACCAGATCCAGATAACATCACACTCATTTAAAAAATGAATGCGCCAACCAGAGTTAGTGAGCTTAGGATTTTTCTGGGGATGGTGAACCAGTTGGGAAAATCTGTCCCATGTCTGAGAAGGGCAAACCACTGAGAGATCTACTCTCTACAAAGAACCAGTAGTATTGGGGCAGGGCACAGCACATTGCCTTTACCCAACTGGAAAAACAGCTGTATTCTCCATGAGTGTTGACATTGTATGACCCTATCAAGAAGCTGAAGTTGTCAGCTGATGCTTCTTCATATGGCCTAGGGGCCGTCTTACTGCAATATGATAAACATCATTGGAGGCCTGTGGCATATATTTGCCAATCATTGTCTCATACGGAACAGTGGTATGCTCAAGTTCAAAAGGAAGCCTTGGGCATAACTTGGGGGTGTGAATGGTTTAGAGACTTCACTACAGGATGACACCTTCATATAGTGATGGATTACAGGCCTTTTCTTGTAAGTCTGTTATGGACACAAAACCTGTCAGACCTCCCGCTGAAGATCCAGAGATTCTATCTCAGGTTTATGGAGTACGCTTACCAAATCAGACATATTCCTGGCAAGACATTGCTAACAGCAGACACCCTATCTCATCCACCAGTGAGACATACAGTAGTGAGAATATGAGTAAAGTAAGTATACATATTTATGTGGATGCTATAGTGGACAATTTATCAGCTAGTTCAAACTATCTGAATGAACCTTGTGAGCAGGTTCAAGCGACAGCACATGTTTACAGGTTATGAGACTATGTCAGACTGGCTGGTGAGACCACAACATACATAACAGTATCATGAAACTGCACTAGCCCAAGAGGGCACCCTTGCAGTTCACCAGGGTCTCCTGCTAAAGGGCTCCAGACTAGGTATACCCTATGCCATGCAAAGCAGTGTCTTAGAGACACTACATGAAGGACGCCGGGGAGTCACAAAATGTAGGGAGAGGGCTAGAGAGACTGTGTGGTGGCCAGGATTAAGTGATGAATTAAATTAACTAGTGTGTACCAGCAGAGTGTGTGTAAAAGATTAGGTTAATAAAGCAGAGTCATTGATGCCTAGTGAATTGCCAGAGAGACCTTGGCAAAAACTAGGTGCAGACATCTTTTCAGTGAATGGTCACAACTACTAATTAGTGGTCGACTATTTCTTCTGATTTTTTGGAAACTGCTAGGCTGGCTCCCACAATATCAAAAGACGTTGTGGTCAATTTTAAGTCTATCTTTGCCAGACATGGCATTTCTGAACTTTTGTTCTCAGATAATGGTCCTCAGTTTTGTGGACATAGCTTTGCTTATTTTGCAAATACATAAGGGTCCCAACACATCACAAGTAGCCCAAAGTTTGCTCAGAGTAATGGAGAAGCAGAACATCATGTTCAGATAATCAAAAGAATGCTTCATAAGGCACAAGATCCTTATTTGGCACTCCTTGCATATAGAACCACACCACTAGCCAATAGCTACAGCTCTGCACAGCTAGTGATGGGACACAGACTTCACACTCCTGTGCCACAGGTTCTTTCTGTGTTAGTCCAAGAACTATGTGATGTATCTGTTGTAGTCATGAAAGAGAAGGAGAGGAAAGATAAGGATTATAAGGCAAACTTCAACAAGAGGTGCCATGCAAGAAGTCTAAGTTCACTATGCCTAGGACAGAAGGTTTGGGTCTCTGATACTGAGCCCCAAGGGACTGTAATATCAGCACACCCTGAAGGGTTGAAGGGGCACATGGTATTGTGAGAAGAAACAGAAAAAGTCTTTTGCCAAAGCAGTCAATTGAGGGGTCCTACAGATCAAGTCATACCATCTTCTCACCTTTTCCCAGTTCGGCCATTACTCTCTGTCATTAGGACAAGGAGTGTGAGAGAGGTGATTAATCCACAAAGACTGGACTTATTCAAATTTAAAAATTTGTCAATTATGGGAAAAAATATGTATACATTGTTGTTTGAGTATTGAAATAAGAGTGTGCATACCTGTTCATACTGCATGTTTGGAGGTTAAGAAACTGTTACATTTCTTATCTAAAAGTTGAGCAGAAAATTGTTATTGATGTTGCATCTTTGATCTTAAAATGGGAGATGTGGTGATATCTTTATTCTGAAAGTGTTTTAAGTATATGGGTTAATACAGTAATGATGCAAGTTATCACAAAAAGGGATGGAGCATCCTAGAAATAATATAACAAGAATTGGGGCTTGCTGGTGAGTGCTTAGAAGTTGCATGTACGCCAGAAGAAAAATAAATGTTCTCTAATTTTCACAACATTTTCACAAATGCCAGAGTATAAAAACGATACTAAATGTTGTTAAATGTATCTAAAGAAAGATTCATCACAAACAAATCAAGTGTCTCTGTTAAAGTATTTTAATTATTTTGTGTTTTTACGTGAACCAGAATGTTATTTAAATTCATGATTTTTCTAAATACTAAAAGATTACTAGCTGTATCATTTTTAATTTCAAAGAACCAAATAATATGCACATGTTTTCACTGGCCAATCCATGAATTTCTTATGTAAACAGTAGAAAATATGAATGCAGGATAAAGTACTGAAATACTCTGAGAAGGCCCACATGTCACAAATGCTAATCTAGCCCTGTAAACAGGGTCATGCTGACTATCCACAACATGTGTTTCAAGCATTTGTCCTACTCCCTTAACTTTAAAAACGTTCCAATGGATGAGTAATTTGTTATAAAATTTCATATTTTATACAAATAAATAAATTAAATAACTACACATAATGGAAATTGTTGACATTTTCAACATATATGAACAGGTAAACAGTAGATCTTCATGCAAATGGTGCCTAGAGATAAAGTTGATGTCCTTGAATAACATAGCAAGGAAAACTTTCCTTTTCAATCATTTATTCTACAAAATATCAAATTTGGTGACAAAATAAGTGCACCCTTGACCTCAAAAGCTGATATTGCTCTCTTTAGCAGAAATGACTTCTGACTAACTGCCCATCAGTCTCTGACATCTACTCTGTAAAAATTTTGACCACTCCACCATTCAAAATGTTTGTTGGTTTTCTTGCATGTACTGTCTGTTTCAAATCCCCTTAAAACCTTTCAATATGATTCAAAATTAGGGTTGTGACTAGGCCAGTCCATAACCCTTAATTTCTTCTTTCTGTGCCATTCCTTGGTAGATTTACTCGTGTGGTTTGGATTGTTATTGTGTTGAAATGCCTACTTCTGGATCCATTCCAGCTTTTGATGGAATGTGGAATTGATAGTTGACTCATTGACTGCAAGCTGCCCAAACCATGAGGTAGCAAAGCAACACTAAACTATAACATTTCCACCACCATGCTTCACAGTTGGTATGAGGGTCTTCTCCTGAAAGTCTGTCTTCAGTGTGCAACAAACAAGTCTACTGTTACTGTGGCCAAACAACTCTATCTTTCATTCATCTATCAAGTGGACATTGTTCCAGAAGACCTGTTACTTGCCTCTGTGTTCAATGACAATGTGCATTCTATCTCTAATGTTCTTTTTTGGACACACCTCATATGCTGGTATTTGTGTAATTGTCAATAGCAAAGATAATACCAGACCCTAGATATCTGCAGCTTAAATAAGACAGGTTCCACATCCATACTCCTTAGGTAGGTTCTAATCATTGGCACCTAATCTGGATTCTAATTTTATGGATTTGACATGGTGATAATGTATGGTTGTACTTAATTGTTCCACATGACAAATCTGTACTTTTGATAATTTAGATTAAGAGAATGAGTATACTATTTCAATTTTATGCCTCACTTCTTCAAGTATATCAACTTTATGTGTGGGCACTGTTTGGATGAAGATGTAGTGTCTGTGTCTTCAAATATTTAGAAAAATTCAATACTTTCCGTAGGGTGTACTTAGTTTTTCACATGACTGTATATTTTAATTTGGGCACATGCAAAGAGATGCAAAACATTCTGGGTTTAAAATATTGACTGACATTCCCTGTGCAATTTTTTTTTTTATAAATTTTACATATGTTTTGCTATTACATGAAAATTTCACCTTTTTCAAATTTTTATAAATTCTTTTTCAGCTATACTATTTTTGTCAGCTACAACATCAGTTCCATTATTATTGTGTTCTGACTGCTTTGTATTTACTAAGAGTTAACTATACAATTTGCATTGTATTATTACGTACGTTAAGCAATGCAGCTCTTCTTTTTTGGGTAAAAGCATGTGTTAGTTTTCAGCAACTGATTTTTCTTTTAAAAGTAATCCAGTCTCTGTTCTACAATTACTTCTACATATTATGGATCAAAACTGGATATCTTTCTTGAGTGCTTTTACCTTGAATCAGACTCTTCTTCTTCCCATCATAATCAATTGCTCATTTCAGTTTCCTAATTTGATTTTCTTTCCTATTTCCAGGTGATTTTCCTCCCCTTAATTGCTCTTGTAGTATGTTGTCCATTTTTGGACATCCTCCAACGTCCAACAAAGCTTTTAAAATGTGGCCATGAATCTGATAATTAAGTTAGGATAGTTTATAATCATTTTCACAATATATGATGCTACATTAAACATTCCTACTTACAGTAGGTATTCGCTTATCTATATTTTAAAACTTGCATAGGATATACTTTACTGAAATATGGGAATTTTTTTTTTAAATAAACTTGCAGCGTACGAAGTTTCAAAGAAAGTTTAAAGAGAAAGAACGCATTGGCTAGCTAAAATATTATAATAACCCAGAGGTGCAAGAAAAAGAGAAATGGGATTTGCCTTGCGACCACCAGGGGGCATTGCAGCAGACCAAACTTCTGACACAACCCCACAGGCACAAATTCTGTAATAAATAAAAGGTTTACTTAGATAAAATACCCTGCACAACAGTGGCATAAACCAACCACAACACAATTCTCTTTTTCTCCTCCACACCTCCCACATGAGCTTTGTCCTTCTTCCACCCGACTCCAACTTGCCTGGATGAGGTTGAGCGGTTCCTTTTAACTTGGACCCAGGAGTACTTCCTGTGCCAGGGCATAGTTTGATAGAAGTACTTCCAGGTCAATTGGAAGACCCATAAAGTAAGGAGCATAACTCCTGCAGCACCCTATGGAGGCACCCATGGACCCCAGCAAGGCTGTCCCACTGCATTTCAGTTTCCAACATTCCCTGCAGGTATCTGAATTTGTCTGAAGACCCAGGGATACTGCAATCTAGTGGGTCAGAGGAGAATATAGTTTTCAAACAGTGTCCCCCAGCCCCAATCACTCTGTTACATTGGCTGGTTAAGGTAATGGGACCAATCCCAGCCAGGACACCAGCCCATGGGTGCTGTCCTTTACAACCACTTTACACAGATCACTGGAGAGCAGCCCTGGAAAGAGCTTCTGGGTTTCTCCAACAGACAATTGCAGAATTGTCCCTGAGTTTGCTAATACATGCTGGTCCATCTCCACCTCACTCTGCTCACACGGGGTAAAACAACTCATCAGCCACATTGTTTCCCTGACTCTCTGTCAGCTGAACCATGCCCAAAGTCCAAATCGAAGACTTGGTGGTGGCTACACATTCGGCTGATGGGCTTAGTAGCAGGAAAACACATAACAAAGTGCTCTCTATGTCTGTGTCCACATCTCCCACACTCCACCTGATTTTCAAGGGGACATTTTATAACCAGGGCTTCCCCAGGTATTTCCACCCCCTCTGACAGTCTGGCGCCACCTGAGGAGCATGCCCCCTCTGAAGTGTAGACCCCGAGGTCGCTGCAGTATTTTTCCACTCATGTAATAATGATTGATAGATGCCAACCACCCCCTGAAGCAACCAGCCTATGTTTTAAACATTTTCATACCTGAGGTCTGAGCTGGAAGGGAGGGGGCTGGAGGGAGGAGAGCACTTAGCTAGACAGCAAAACAGCAGAAGTAGTTTTTGTCAGAGATCAGGAAATGGATGCCATTTTGAAAGAGGCAGGAGGGAGAATGATGTTTTGAGTGAGGAATGATGGAGTTTTGTAATAGGGAGGAGGATGCCCTAAAATGAACACAAGGAAACAGAGTTCTATGTTCTCATCATACATCTGGTCATATCTACATCTAACGCCACCTTATATATCTACCTTCGCTCTTCATAGTCATAGTGTCAACTTCACTTACAAAAGGCGGTTGATTCTATACATTTTGTACCTTTCTTGGTACCTGGATTTTTTTTTTCAAAAACAAAAGTAATTATAGTGTATGCAACATTTAAATCAAAAGCTTTTCTTGCATCCTCATAAGATTCTAGCAAACTAGTCAAAAATGATGTCTAAACACACTGTTCACAAATATGTTTTCCCACAAAACACAATAAACTAGCTAGGTTGTTGTTACTGAGGTCTACCCATTTATCTTATGTCATGGAACAACATTTGCTATCACCCCATTTTCAAATACCGACCAACAAACCTTAAGCATTCAACTCTTTTCAGAGACAGAATGAGGGCTGATGCAATGCCACCCAACCTGGAATTGTATCATTGGCTGTGTTCTCTTTCCCACTCTATAAATCTGATGGGGGCATAACATTCTAGTCTTAATAAGCTCATTTTAACATACCCAGTTCAACTTTCTTTTTCTATCTACAACTCCAATCAGTGCTCAGAGCATGTGGGGTTTCTCTAACAACTCACCTGTAGTCTCTATTATGCACTTACTCTCACAAAAGAAAAGTTTCAACAATTTACTGTCTCCTTCATAAAGTATCTAACAAACCTCTCCCCTTGATTTCTCACTGGTTCAGAGACTTTCCTCTTCTCTTTTCCTACCTCTTATGAGACACTATATTTTCCAAGGTCAGGTTTTGCTCTTGAGAACTCAAATATCAGCACGTCCAATTCAGAATTCTGTATAAACTTATTCCAGTTCTGCATAAGTATTATCTGACAGGTCTCACTGCTGTTCCTCTTTGTCAACTATTGCCCCTTGGTTTCTCTCCACTTAATCTGGTACTGCCCTCATGTCTTTCTCTTTTAGACACACATATGTCACCTGTTCTCTTGTTTTCATTCTGTGAAAATGTCTTTGTTGCTTCAAATCATTCTTCTTTTAGACCTCTCTATACTTCTGCTTAAACTTCCTTAATGAAAATTATTTTGTCTGTCAAATTAATTCTTGCCTCCCGCTGGAAGGCACCTGAACTTGTTACTTTGGATATTTGGCAGTTCTCCTTCTCTAATTTAATACACTTTCAATTATCTGGCAGTTCCAGTAATTTAAATGAAACATGTACTACTATTGCTTAGATATTTAAACTGTGGTTTGCTGCAACACCTTGATTTTGTTTTTCTGTTAACTATTTTTTTATGTTTGCCATTGTGGCTTGACTCTCATCTTAACTCTCATCTACCCCTCTCTGATGACTGTATTTTCCCAAAGTACTTATCCCATGACTGCAATGTTTGCTCTAAGGATGTTGATGGAGAAGTTTAGAGAAGGCCAGAAGGAGTTGCATTGCGTCTTTGTGAACCTGGAGAAAGCATATGACAGGGTGCCTCAAGAGGAGTTGTGGTATTGTATGAGGAAGTCGGGAGTAGCAGAGAAGTACGTAAGAGTTGTACAGGATATGTACAAGGGAAGTGTGACAGTGGTGAGCTCTGCGGTAGGAGTGACGGATGCATTCAGGTTGGAGGTGGGATTACATCAGGGATCGGCTCTGAGCCCTTTCTTATTTGCAATGGTGATGGACAGGTTGACAGACAAGATTAGACAGGAGACCCTGTGGACTATGATGTTTACTGATGACATTGTGATCTGTAGCGATAGTAGGGAGCAGGTTGAGGAGAGGTGGAGATATGCTCTAGAGGGGAGAGGAATAAAGGTCAGTAGGAACAAGACAAAATACATGTGTGTAAATGAGGCGGAGGTCAGTGGAATGGTGAGGATGCAAGGAGTAGAGTTGGCGAAGGTGGATGAGTTTAAATACTTAGGATCAACAATAAAGAGTAAAGGGGATTGTGGAAGAGAGTTTAAAAAGAGAGTGCAGGCAGGGTGAAATGGGTGGAGAAGAGTGTCAGGAGTAATTTGTAACAGACGGGTATCGGCAAGAGTGAAAGGGAAGGTCTACAGGACGGTAGTTAGACCAGCTATATTATATGGGTTGGAGACGGTGGCACTGACCAGAAAGCAAGAGACAGAGCTGAAGGTGGCAGAGTTAAAGATGCTACAATTTGCATTAGGCATGACGAGGATGAACAGGATTAGAAATTAGTACATTAGAGGGTCAACTCAAGTTGGACGGTTGGGAGACAAAGTCAGAGAGGCGACATTGCATTGGTTTGGGCATGTGCAGAGGAGAGATGCTGTGTATATTGGGAGAAGGATGCTAAGGATAGAGCTGCCAGGGAAGAGAAAAAGAGGAAGGCCTAAGCGAAGGTTTATGGATGTGGTGAGAGAGGACATGCAGGTGATGGGTGTAACAGAACAAGATGCAGAGGACAGAAAGATATGGAAGAAGATGATCCACTGTGGTGACCGCTAACGGGAGCAGCCGAAAGAAGAAGAAGAAGGAGAAGTTGACTCTACACTATCAACTACCAGACAAGTGTTCAGAATGTTAGGTTATATAGCATGATGTGTGGAGTAAAATTCCAAGGAGGTTATACTCAAGCTTTACAATGTACTGGTGAGGCCTCATCTGGAGTATGTCTTACACTTTTGAAATCTGGGTTACAAAAAAGAAAAAACTCCAGAGAAGAGCACCTAGGCTGATTCCGGGACTGCAGGAGATGAGTTATGAGGAAATATTAAGAGTTGAACCTTTCAGTTTATGCAAAGAGAGATTAAGAGGAGACATTATTACATTTTGTTATAAATTATGAAAGAAATTAGCATAGTGGATATAGACTGTTACTTTAAAATGAGTTGGACCAGATCACAATTGAAAACTCATTAAGGGTAAACTTCACAAGAACAGAACGTTTTTCTTCAAATATAGAACCATAAATAGTTGGAATAAATTATTAAGTGATGTAGTACACAGTGGAACATTAGGTACCATCAAAACTTGACTTTACATTATTAGATGGACAAGCTTCTTTGGAATAAAAGACCTGTTTGCATTAAACATTTTCTAGTGGTCTAATGCAATGTATCAATCGATACCAGATAACTGTTGCACTTCAGATGAGCATCACATAAATGTCATAGACTGATAATGAACTGACATCAGAATAAGTAGACTGCAGCTTTAAATCGTGCTGCCAGCCTTGAGCATAGCACTTTATATTATTCTTTCAATGCATTTTGGACGAAACACGTAGCTCAAACTACAGAATGTTTGAATGGCATAGCTCAAAAGTTATGAATGTAAATTAGCCAATAGAAAAGTGTAATAAAAATAAATCAAGCAAAACAAATTTCAACACAGAAGAGAGCAGGTCGAAAGATTGAAAGATGTGCAAAAGAATAAAACAAAATATATGTATTTTCAGTCCCACAGAAGTACCCCCATATGTATAATTTGTGTCACGCTATGTGGAATCTTTTTCCAGGTTCATGTACTATAATTCCCAATTTGTCTGGAGAGTAAGCTGTTAAGCATATATTACTCATTAAGCTGGGCATTTTTCAGTGTACCCAAGGTCTGCTTAACATTAGATAGACATATTAGACTGCCATTTCATTTTCATTGAGCTTTCACTTAAAAGTTACATTTGCCATAAAAGATAATGCTATTGCTTTTTTTCGGTGAGAAAAATTAAGATAGTTTGTCTGGGAGAAAAATATTTACTGTTAATCAGCTCTTCATCTTCTATTCCAATTAGTGAACATGTAAAATTTGATTAAATAATTTATTTAATTTAGCAACTCCTGTAACAGTAATCACATTTTGAAATCTTTTTATATTGTCATTTCTTTCAGAAATTACATTCAAAAATCACAAATTTTTATTATTCATTGCTGTTTTTTAGGTACTACGCAATTTTGTGTATAATTGAGCAATGCAGTTTAAATTCATTATTTTAACAATATTATTGCAATCTATATAGAATAACTGCTTTGTTTAAACAGCATAGTTCTAAGGCAGCAAATAGAATGACATTGGGTAACTGGCTCCATGTCCAGGATTCATTCCTGCCTTGTGCCCATGCTATTTGGGATAGACCCCAGCACCTCTGCAAGCCTGTTCAGGACTAGCAGGTTAGAAAATCATTGACTGATCACATCACCATATACTGTATATTCCACAGTAAACTTAGCATGTCATATCCTTTACAGACACAACATTTCAGTAAGTGGTATTGTTTTAACAAAATTAGCAAATCACATATGGCTTAACATAACTGTTGAGCTAAAATGAAAAAGCTTAAAAGGCCTGAAATATTTATAAGTGGCTAGATTATTTCCCCAAACACTGTACATACTTTCTTAAAAATGAAGAGATGCAGAGAAAAATCAATAGTACTATTATATTAAGATTTAAAGGAATATATAAAACTATAGGTGTTGCAAGCATAAAGTTTAAGAAGTGTTCATTTGAAACTGAAAATACACCTTGCACCATGTCATGCATGAATAGTTCCCTTAATAAAATTATAAAGCCTATGTATGCTTGTCAACTAATCATAAACAATATTACAATATTATCAAACAACTACTAATGGTATCACTTTATATTAAGTGTCCCTAATTACACAGTACTTTCCCTGAAATTACGTGCATAATTACAGAGTACTTAGGTTATTACCTTGTACTTACTGTGTAATATAGTGTGATGCTGTAATTTGGCACTCAATTGTAATTGTTATTGAACATTTTTTATAAGTACATATGTATATAAGTTGGGGAATAACAATTACAATTGAGTGCTTATCCACAGCATTACTTGTGTTACACAGTAAATACAATGTAATAACACCTAGTTACTCTGTAATTATACAGGTAGTTACATGGTAAGTACAGCTTATTTAGGAACACCAAATCTAAAGTGACACCCTACTAACAAATTAAAATAAATACTATAATTTTGACTAAATTTCTTTTTCAAGAGGTTTGTACATTCAGTCAGAATTACAATATTAATTGCAATGTATTAGTAATTGTTCAATAATATTGTACTATGGGTTGTGATTGGTTGCCATGCAGCCATAGGTTTTGTAAGTTTATTAAAGGGGCTATTCATGTATGACATGGTTTGTACATATGTGAATCATTATGTTTCTAATTTTATTAAATGTATTATTTATATATTTTGTGTGTATTTTGTTGGTATTGTATTGTCACTGTTCTAAGGAGACATGCAAGTAAGAGTTTCATTGTACTATGATACTATGTACAAGTAATTTAGCTTTAAAATAAGAAAAAGAAGATATCAGTCTTGACCATCCAGTAGCTCTGAAAATATATTTATTTTGTTTTAACAAAGAATTGTTTTGTATTCTTCCCTTGTTAGCCCCTTTTCAATAAAATAACACATTCATTAATTAACCTGGATTTGATAAATTTGTCATACCGAAACAGCATCAATTTTTAATTAAACAGTACAAACTTCAAAACTCCCTATTTACGATACCTGAGAACTATCAGCAGGCAACCCTACTATGTTTATTAATTGTTTAGGGACTTGTTACAAATATTGTGAAATAGGGAATAGTGTATATGCTTCTAAATATGTTAAGGATACACTTTAAAATGTTACTTTGAAAACATTGAAATTGTTATGTTTGGTTCTTAAATCTTCACACCAGTAGATGGAGCCAAAATTTAAGTATGTGCTCAGCTATTGGAGTGCTATTTAAAGGTCTTTGAAGCTGGTTAAATCAATCAGTCAGTCCGTGTTTATCTAAAGAAGCACACTTACAACTCTCCCACAATCTGCATTATAAAGCAGTTAAGAACAACATTCTCAAACAAAATTAATTAAGCAATACATTCATCACATATCAAAAAATGATGCATGTAGTACAGGAGATCAGTTAAGCCAACAGTCATGCCTCTTTAAGTCAAAATGAACAGAGTTTTTAAAGATTAGGGTATACCAAAAACAATATTTTACATTAAAGTCTTGGTGCTTTCACAAAAGCCTTTTGCTTTTGCCATGTTCTTATCCAATATGTCTACACAGGGCTATAATAACTAAAATCAAGTCACTGCAATTAAAACAAGTTTACTGTACACTCATTATATGTTGGTCCATGGTAAACCCTGCTTGGAATTGTTCACTATAATCAGAGAGCTGCAACCCTGAACCAGCTATTAACATTCACCAGCAACTGACATGTCAGGTGTTTTTACTGCTTTAGGTTTTGTACGTGCCTTGTATTATCTTGGATCTGTTCATCTGTCATTATAAGTTATTTATATTTCCACTGAACCTTTCTCACACTTGTAATATTGTCTCTTCATCCTTTGCATTGTCTGCTTTATGTAGCACTAATGTTACTCCTCTCGGCACATACTGTTAAATCATCCTTTTATGGTGGGTCAGAACGTGCTGTCTGAGGTTTTCAAATGTTCTTCCTGTTTTGAAAATTCATCTCAGCCAGTCAGGCCCATTTAAAGTTTATAAGTTCAATATTACAGTGAGGTTAGGCCCCAGCTTTCCTGTGACATTGCTCAGGATAATTGGGTTTAGAAAATAAATGGACATATGAATATGACAGTGAATTCTCAAATATCCATTCAATGATATAAATGCCCAATTTATCATTGCCATCATTATTTTATGTACCTCCTATAAGAGTGGGAACTTTAAAGGGCTTTAAATGTAACTTTATAGAAACAGTTTTCTTTCTCAGACATGAAAAATACAAAATTAAAATGTTATTGAGCAAATATTAATTAAAGTATGTCACAATGCATGAGAGAAGAAGTATGGTTCTGGTGAAAACACTGAATTCTGGTTTTAAGAAATGATACAGATAATTGAAGTTTGTACATATATTGTGATGTTACTATAATTATTTTAATATTCTGATGCAAATGCCACTGTTTTGTCTTCCGGTGTTTTTAAGTGAAAAATAAATGGTGCATTAAAATAAATAAATGAATAAAATGTTACATTTTAAAATCATGTTTCTCACTAGCATAGTAGTAGTAAACAGTCAGAATAGTCACAGTACTATTGCATTTTATCAAGTAAGATGCATAAAATGTGCTCCAGTGTTTTTATGTAATTTTATGTCATAATGTTTTACTAAAAGGCTGTAAAGTGAATACTGTTTTTTTGCTTTCATTCTTTTTTAAAAGTAACCAGAAGGTGTCATACTAAGATCATGAAGAAAGTTTAATCTTCCCATGCAGATGACGAGCTGTGAGTTATATATTGAAAATCTGATTTTTTTTTGTCAAAATTATGATATGGTATAAGGTGCACCCACCTTCTGAGTTTTGTGAAAAAAATATTTAATGAAGCATATCAAGTATTAAAACACTGTATAATTTAAACTAAAAAACAAAAAAAAACAAAGCACAGAAAAACACAAAACTTATACCCCAAATGGCACTGCTCAACTGGTGGCTTCTTGTAGAATATTTGGACTGAGTGTGATTGGGCTATGCGGGTCACCTGCCTTCCAGGTACCTGCCAGCAAACACTTCTATTATGAGGATCATTTATTCTTCTTTGTTTGGCTCCGTCCTTAGGCTAGTTACCAATCAGAGCCATTTTAGAATGATGATATTGATGATAATAATAAAAACCTGTCATTATTTTTAAATGTCTTTCAATACAACATTTTACTACATGTATGTAATTATTTCCATATTTAAATTATTTGGATGTGAATTAATTATGATATGTTTTGATATAATACAGGAATAACCAAAAAAAAAAATCCTTTGCTAAATAATGAATAATTTTATTGATAAAAGCTTACCGTTTGCTGGTATAAAGAAGAAGGTCCATCCATCCATTCAATATCCAAACCTGACTAAAGCAAAGTGATTGTTGTGGACAATTGGACCCTGTTCTGGCACTGTTGGCTGTAAATCTGGGACCTGAATGTGGATGAAAAAAGAGTACATTATTACTCATACATTGAGACATACACTTAGCAGGCTTATTTAAAGTATACAATCAACTTACGTCTTAGGGATTCAATAAGAAAAACAGAATACCTGATAAAAACTCCATGCAGAATAATACTCACAGACAATTAGTACATTTGAGTTATGTTAAAGGGTTTAAAATTATAAGTCATTTTTGTTTCAAAGTTCACTTTCATGTTAAAGGTTCTAAGATTCTGTGACAACCTACAAGTTATACATGTGAACTGTTTAGTGAAATATAAACACATCGACTTTTTCATAAACCTGTAGCTCTTGGCAGTAGTAACTGAATTTAAAAAAATTTGAGCAATCCATTTACTCAGACCACTCTGCAATACTTCATGCATCCACAAGAGGATACTCTTTCTTGTTCTATTGGAAAAGCTGCATCACATTCCTTTTAGCGGCGTAAATGTATTGTTACAAAAAAAAATTAATCTTTAGTATCTTCATAACAGCTGTACCTGGTTTAAGACAGTCCCCCCACCCTACCCAGCCCCACCACTGCAAATAACAAAGCTTACCTTCACCCCTAAATAAAAAGAAAGCACAATGAAAAAATACATAGAATAGCCTTAATTTGGTTGATCTTCAATGATTCAATTAAATTTAATGTCGTAAAAAATATATATATCCGGATTACATTTATTAAATTACGATATAGTTTATAATCAGCTTGACACATTAGCACTAGGCGTTTCTGCTCTGTGCTCTGCCTCTGTGTATAATGAATGCAAGGTGCTGTCCAGCGTGCTGAACGCGCTTTACTTCAGCTCCCGAGATCTTAAAAGACTACATTTTGATATTTTAGATGCTCAGTCGTCCATCCATTTTCCAAATCCGCTAAAACCAACCCTTTGAATCACCGGATAATAAACTTTCAAATTCAAAGGCAGTTGGGAATGACGACTCCTTTATAATAAATGGATGTACGCTTTAAAGTGCTATCATCTAGACACAGGTTAATGAGTTTGTCTCTTGACTGAAAACATGTCAGTGTCCTTGTCAGGGGGTCTGAACGAGATTTAACCTATGTGGAAGATTACGCACAAATAAATAATAGAAGTATTTATTTATATGTTCAAAATAAATATATACTTCGCAAAAGTGCCTGAAGATAAATGCGATAAGATTTAAAACATCTTCCTTTTCGATAAATAAATTATGTATATGAAGTTGCTGCAGGTGGAAAAGTACCGTGCGTATCTGTGCAGTTTAGAATGTAGCATCCTGGATTTCAGTGTACTATGTGTATGTACGTATGAATTTATTTCACTTCATATATGTGGGCGAAAATACTGTAGTTGTGCTGGTAACTAGCTCTAGCCTTAATGTTAACACAAGTAAATAGCATTGTCTCACCGATCTGAATTGTAATAGTCTAGAGAAAGAAAGAAAGAAAGAAAGAAAGAAAGAAAGAAAGAAAGAAAGAAAGAAAGAAAG
>JANRMT010028174.1:148657540-148674174 GCA_026402145.1 Polypterus bichir lapradei
CCACAACCATCTAATAGAACATCTGCAGCATCTTATTGCAGATGTTGAAGGACACCAGCCTTCTAAGGAAGTATAGTCAGCTTTGTCCTTTCTTACACAGAGCATCAGTATTGGCAGTCCAGTCCAATTTATCATCCAGCTGTACTCCCAGGCATTTATAGGTCTTCACCCTCTGCACACAGTCACCTCTGATGATCACGGGGTCCATGAGGGGCCTGGGCCTCCTAAAATCCACCACCAGCTCCTTGGTTTTGCTTGTGTTCAGTTGTAGGTGGTTTGAGTCGCACCATTTAACAAAGTCCTTGATTAGTTTCCTATACTCCTCCTCCTGCCCACTCCTGATGCAGCCCACGATAGCAGTGTCATCTGTAAACTTTTGCACGTGGCAGGACTCTGAGTTGTATTGGAAGTCCGATGTATATACTGTAGGCTGAACAGGACCGGAGAAAGCACAGTCCCCTGCGGTGCTCCTGTGCTGCTGGCCACAATGTCAGACATCTATCAAAATGTCCCCCTTTACATGATAGTCATAACTGTATGATGTTTTTACACTAGGATATTACAGTGTGATTGGGATTTTAAGTTTCCAGATCTGAGCATTAAAACAAAGACATATGCAATTTACATTTGTCAAAGAAGTACATTATCTAGAAGAAATTAATTTACAGAGTTTGAACCCATAATCTTTATTAATACTGTAAGGTGAAGGCTAGAAACAATAGTTTTAGCCAATTTAAATAAAAGTGTCACTTGCCTTTAAACACATTTATATATTTTGTATAATGATTTAAATAAAACCTAGGTAATCTTGTGTGTGGGTAATTTGGAAGTGCAGTGAGTAGTTCCTTCCACTTCACAGTTCCAGTGTGCTAGTTTTATATCCTATAACCAGATGTTATCCATGTAGATCTGCCATGTTCTCCTTGTGTCTGTGTTTTTTTTCTATCACATCTTCAAAGACATGCAGGTTCTGTTACATGGCAATTCCAAATTAGGATGGGTGTGTGAGTGGGCCCTGCAATGAAATGGTGCCCTGCACAGGGCTGTTTCCCGCCTTACACCTAAGTGCTGCTCTTAAAGGTTCTACCATCTTGAATTGGATGAAGTAGGTTTTGAGAATGTTATTTGATGTTGTCATGTGTAGGCAGAAGGCTACTGGCTATAGTAAATTTTGACAGGTAAAGTGATGGTTAGCTAAAAATGACTCTGGGTATTGCTCTTACACAAAACATACCTCAGTGGTTAAGAACATCAAACAAAGAAGAAAATTAGTGTTTTTAGCCGCATTTCTCAAATTTTGGATTCAATTTGTCATCTGAACAACTCCTTTAATCAAGCTCAGTTTGTATTCTAATATTTCTCAACTGCTGCTAGTACAAAATACAGCAGTTTGTTAATTTCATTAACCAAATAAAACATACACAGTAGTTCATAAAGTTTAAGAAATGACTTTAATTTGTTGTACGGTAACAGAGTAAAGTTGCAACAGAAAAAGATTAGGCTAATGAAAATTGCAGTCTCTAGATTTTAGAAAACTGGCTGTTGTTATCACATTCAATTAGAAATGTTTGCCAAATGTAGAATGAGATTTGACCGTCTGACTTTCCAATAGGAATTCTAAATGAAACACATTTAAAAATAGGATTATTATTTATTGGTAGATGCAACTTAAAATTAAACTGCAGTTTACATAACACCATCAGAATAATAGTGAAGTATAAGTATCAATAAATAACTTGACTTGACAATAAATATCACGACATTCAAAGTAAGCACCATAAATAGGCACTATATACTTGTTTTACTGTAAAGTGTACTTTTTGCTTTCTGTAGCAGGTTGGCTATTTAGTGGTAGCAGAAGTCATAGTAGTACTGTCATGTGTACAGAGTACAGTGAAATTCTTACTTTCGTGTTCAATCAAATTGCAACAGTTCCGTGATAAACAAGTAAAATAACAACAGGAGTTTGAAGCTTCAGGTTCATCAGCTTCTTTTCTGTTTTTCCAGGTCCCTCTGCATTTACTGTCACACTCTGAAGTACAGTTAATTACTGTAGGCATTCCTTTACTGAATTATATCACTTAAAATTGCTGTGTTTAAGAATTCCAGCCAAAGAGTATTTGCTATCGTTTTCAGCTAGTGATTACACAACAGCTAGCTTTTCCTCTCACTTGCTGATTTTGAAACTTGCTTAGAAAAATTTTGATAAAATAACGTATTTTCCATGCTCCTTTTTAATGTAAACAATAAACATATGTCATTCATTTCTTTTTTAGTAAAAGTGACTAAGGAATGCACTCATGCTGTCAAATTAAATTTTACTCTAGTTATGCAGACATTTGTCTTAGCTTCAAGAGGGCAAATAAAAATAATCTGCCATATTCTTTATTGAATAATACTGTGTATAACTTCTACTACTACCACTATTAGTACTACTACTACTACTATTACTATTACTACTTCTGCTATTACTAGTAATACTGTACTTCTTTTTCTTCTACTTCTGGCTGCTTCTGATAGGGGTCACCATCTTCCTGTCCTCTACATTTTGCTCTGTTACACTCATCACCTGCATGTCCTCACTCACCACATCTATAAACCTTCTCTTAGGCCTTCCTCTTTTACTCTTCCCTGGCTGCTCTATCCTTAACATCTTTTTCCCAATATACTCAGCATCTCTCCTCTGCACATGTCCAAACCAACACAATCTTGCCTCTCTGACTTTGTCTCCAAGCCGTCCATCCTGAGCCGACCCTCTAATATACTCATTTCTAATCCTGTCCATCCTCATCACATCCAATGCAAATCTTAGCATCTTTAACTCTGCCACCTCCAGCACTGTCTCCTGTTTTCTGGCCAGTGCTACCATCTCCAATCCAAACAACATAGCTGGTCTCATTATCGTCTTGTAGACTTTCACTTTCGATGGTACCCATTGGTCACAGATCACTCCGGACACTCTTCTACACCCACTCCACCCTGCCTCTCTCTTCTTCACCTCTCTTCCCTGCCTGCACTCTACTACTGTTACTATTACTACTCCTAATAATAATATTAGTATTAATAATAAAATGTAGAAGAAGAAGAGTAACACTTAATACATTTTAGGACAATGAAGGGCTGAAGTCTATCTGGCACCATTGGGACAAAGCAGAACACAGTTTTGGACAGGTTTGGACAGTCCATCACAGGGTCCACTTACATACACAAAAGTGTATATTTTCATAAAGAGCCATTTCTGTATTACAGATTCACCTAACACATATTTTTGACAATGTGGGAAGAAAGCCCACACAGACAGATTATGAACATGAAAATCTTTGGATTTGAACCAAGGATGCTGGAACTCATTGTTCCCCCATGACTCTCATACAGTTATTATTATTTTTTGGTAATATTTTATTTGTTTTGTTAACACTATACAAAACAAAATTAAAATTAGTAGAAATCAAATGGAATAGGCTGTAATGTAAATTCTTTGGTATGTTTTGCTAATGGAATTTTTAGAGAGCTGTGTTCCTTTGCTATGAGTGACACTGTTTCATGAAATATACTAAGAAAACAATAGTCTGTGAAGTGGCATTTAAAACATAATCCTCTCATGTACCCACATGCACTTGTTACAAATCCTTATTGAAAGACCCAAATAGTCAACATTTTAGAGAAATAAAAGTCAAACCATTCATAAAATAAAATAACAACAAAGTACTTGGTACCCACCACAAAACCAGTAAAGTTGTATACAAAAGAAGGGCATGGGTGGACCAACAAATGAGTGATGGCACTGCATCAGTCTTTTCAAGGAATGTAAAAGGGTCAGGACTACCACAAATTGCATTATACAGTGCCTTTGTACTTACTCGTACTTGCTCATTTTAAAAGTCTTATACTATACTTGAATTCACTATACAGTATGCTAGACAGAATTCTTTTGGTTGAAAAAATGCCATGTAATCCATTCACAGTTCTGTGTACTGCACAACAGATTGCATAAATGTCAATGTTGCTAACATCCATCCAATAATAGAGGAAAGTGTTTTTCAAATCATAAACCTTGCAGTCACAAGTAATTTAAAGCTCCAAGTTAATGTCAAAAACAGAGTGTTTAGAACAGAGAGAGACAAGGGATTAAAGTGTGTCCAGAGGGAGTAGAAAGAGGAGATGAGAGAGTGCAAAAAGGTTTAGAGGAGGAAGAGGAAGGTGTAAAGGAAAATGTGCCTGAAACTGCCTGCATGTTTAACTAGTGTATCCAGACATCGTTTGTACCAGCACATTTAAATAAGAAGATGAAATCATATATAACATTTTAACTGTATACAGTAATGTTTAACTAATTTGGAACTTTAGATAACACTTAATGTCATAAAGGATATTACTAGGATATACAGTTTATCCATGTGCTGATTGGAGTAAATTAAAATATATTTCAATGTTAGGTAAATGAACCAAAATGGTAAAAAGAACTGTTCTCGTAAGACTAACCAGTCTTGCTGTGGAGATCCTTGCTGCTCACATATGATGCACATTGTCAGTGTTTTGGAAGACCTCTCCTTCCTCCTCATAGAATGTTCATCACTCTTGATCATGTGAAGAGACTGCTGGGAGAATGTCAGAATAGCAAGACTACAGGTCCCATCATGATTTGGCTGGCAACTTTAATTTTTACTGACTGTTTCTTGGTCTTTTAAATATTTTTGAATATAGTTTTCATGGCTTTGAAGACCAAGGAATCCATTGGTTTTATCTATACTTTATAAGTGTTTTTAATGGTGATAAAAGTTAATTTAACTTTCCCATGGTCCCATATTGCTTTCTTGTGGGTGCCTCCGTTTATTTTCATGGTTGCTCTGCTGTTACCAGGTAAGACGATTGGGAGTGTGACGCAAATGACAGCATCAATGCAACTGTATAAAGGTCAGCATGTGCATTTCCCTAATTTTCTGAGATTTCTGATTTCACCTATGAAAAACCCATAATTGATCATTCTTATTAGTATTTTCAGATTGTAAATTTTTCTGTTCCTTGAGTTCATTTAATGTCTGTTCAGCGTGGGTCTGGTTATGTGTCTACCTTTGGGCACAACCTATTGCACTGTGTCCCAACTTCGATCTTTGATTCATGTCCTGAGCTTTCTTTATTTATTTCATGCCTTTGTATTTTCCATCTTTAACTTCTTGACTTTTCCCAGTTCTGGTTTCATTTAAAACTGCTACTTACCATTGTAAGCAATAAAGACCTATGGTCCTCAGTTCTTCAGCACATATTCAGTGTAATATGTCAGCATGAAAAGGATTCCAAAGCTGTGAAAGACATTGTGTCTGTGTCCAGGGCCAAAAACGGTAAAGCCCATGGTTTAGCTACCTATAGGCCTCTAGTCTTTTCATCTCATATCATGAAATAACTGGAAAGGCTTACGCTCAACCACATAAAACTCAGGTTAACAAAAGCAGTGGACCTCCTGTTGTTTGCTTATTATATTAGGGTGGATACCGCCATTATGCATGTGCTACACAGGGCCGCGCTAATCTGGATAGAGCAGGAAGCTATTAATAAGATCTTAAATGTTGAATTCCTCTGGGCACCAGTCTGGACTCACTACAGACAGTACCACAGAGAAAGATGTTGTCTAATATGCTGGCTATTGTGAAAAATGCCTCACACTCTCTGTATAACATCCTGGTCAACCTGTACAGCACAATTAACACAAGACTATTTCTACCATAGTGCTCCAGGGAGTAATATATGAGATGTTTTGTACCAGCTGCCGTCAGGCTTTACAACATATCCTCTGGTGTGACAATCCTATGGAGCTTAGTTTCCATAGTATATATTTGTAATACTCTCAGCATTTAAAAAGCAAAGCTCTCTATCTGGCAAGTTTCCTGCTAATTTATTGTCTAATGTAACTGCCTTAAATATTTAGCTTATTGATTGCTTATGGACACACACACACACACACACACACACACACACACATATATATATATATATGTGTGGACCACCAGGGGGGTGTACAGCTCCCTCAACCCCGACACTGACCGACACAGAGTCCAAGTTCAACACAGCACACATTTTATTCTTCAGTGGGGAAGCATTTTCTGTTGCTACCCACTTCACAGCACAGTACAAAAGCACCAAACACAAAACAATATAACAAAGACGTTCTTTCTTTCTTGTGTCTCTTTCTCTCTCTCTCTTATTCGCCTTCACTCCTCCTCACAAGCTTTGTCCTCCACCTCCCGACTCTGGCTCTCCAACCAGTGGTGAGGCAGTTCCTTTTATAGTGCACCCGAACGTGCTCCAGGTGTTTCTTGACCTTCTTCTGGCAATACTTCTGGGTGTAGCGGAAATATGTTCCACAAAGGGCTCAGCTGTACCTGCAGCACCCACTGGTAGCACGGATGGAGCCTAACAGGGTTATTCCATACTATAACTCCTGACATACCCAACGGGGATTGAGGGTGTTGTAGCAACACAGGGGAGCTGCCCTTTAGAGACTTGGGGGAGGTAATGTCCCAAATATGTTCTTTCCCTCAGTTCTTCCACCTAGTTGGAGTCTCCACCAGGTAATGGCCTTGGCCATCCATCCATCTATCCATCTATCTTAGAATATTAGAATATGTTAGAATATAGCATGATTCTGACATAGCTTTCTAAAATGGCTTCCATGATTTTCCTGAATAAACCTCACAGCTCTGGTTCCAGCTTACACCTTTAAAATTGATCCACAGATAGATAGATAGATAGATAGATAGATAGATAGATAGATAGATAGATAGATAGATAGATAGATAGATAGATTGTTTTCTGGCGCAAAGAACCTCAAATTTCAAGAAATATTCAACCCAAGCACAATGTGGCTTCATTCCAGAAAACCTGCAGCCATGACAAAAATAGTGAGGGAAATGCTTGATTAGAGGAACACTTAAATGTCATGTGTAGAAAATGAATATGAATTTACTGGTTGAAATGCAAGTGTGCTAACTTTCACCCTATCATCACTACCTGTGTGGCACAGTTTCTCTGTCAATAGATCATACTGTGGTATATTTTGCCATTTGCTGTGACCCAAAGCTTCCCCTGTCATCTCATCAGAGGTGCAAGGCCAAAAGTTACATGTCAAAAAACTGACATGGTGAGGAGTACCTGTGTGCCAAATTTTAAGTGTATGACTTGAGTCACAAAGCTACAGTATATATAAAGGAAACATAAACATACATAAAGCATTTTTTCAGATACTGCATAGTATTGAATTTTGTTATTTCAGTTTAGCTTAAATTTGTACTTTATGAATTTTAGTATAGAAAACAGAAATATTTTTGAGTGTGTATATTGGCAGACTGTAAATACTGTTAGTGTTAATGCAGAACCAGTGTCATGTTAAAACCAAATCTTTTTTTAAAAAACAAGAATTATCCACAAAATAATATTCCTTCTTAGCTCTTCCCACCTTCACTATTTTGATAATTGACTTTTGATTTCACATTTGGATGGTTGCAGAATAAATGTTATCCAATATGTGAGGTGTCACCACTTAGACAAACCCAAGTAGTTAATGGTAATTTCATATTCCCCCAATTGCTTTAACTTGATCAAACATAAATTATTTTTTTATGTTCAAACTGTTTAATTTGTCCAGCTGCTGCATTTTAACAGCAGCTGTTGAATATCATTAAGGGTTCCTTTAAGTGCACAAGGATTCCTCTGCCTTCGATGTGAGGAGGTTAAAGCCTTTTCTGTTCCTTTTCCTGACTCTCTCAATTACAACCATTTTCATGTAAAAGCCAATATGTATGAGAAACTATCCATGTCATATTGCTGTGCAGTTGTGAAAGGCAAATGTTTCATGCATACTGTGGGTGGCTTTATAAATAAGGCCTTATATGTTTGGAATTGAATGTCAATGAGCCTATCAGTTTGATCTTTGCCACTTCTCTATTACTTTGCAATGTATTAGTTTTTACTGTAAAAAAGAATGAACATAAGTGAAAATGACAAGCTGTCCCCCATAATGAAATATGCAATTAACAAACCTTTTAATTGCTCAGAATCTGGTTTTATAGAGGATTGTTAAATTTATCAACAGTTCAATTGATATATGTTTAGAAGGTAAATCAAAACTTCAAAATAATTAATAGTATTATTATTTAGAAAAAAAGGAGGTGGCAGAGTTAAAGATGCTAAGATTTGCAATGGTGATGAGGATGGACAGGATTAGAAATGAGTACATTAGAGGGTCAGCTCATGTTGGACAGTTGGGAGACAAAGTCAGAGATTGTGTTGGTTTGGTCATGTACAGAGGAGAGATGCTGAGTATACTGGGAAAAGGATGTTAAGGACAGGGCTGCCAGACAAGAGGAAAAGAGGAAGGCCTAAGAGAAGGTTTATTGATGTGGTGAGAGAGGACATGCTGGTGATGGGTGTTAAAGAACAAGATGCAGAGGACAGAAAGATATGGAAGAAGATGATCCGCTGTGGCGATCACTAATGGGAGCAGCTGAAAGAAGAAGAAGATTGTTTAGAAAAAGAAAAAAAAAAACATATAATGTAAATCTGCAAAATCTATTCTAAAACAGTACACAAATGATATTTATTTTGAATCTGCTCCACAAGTAGATATTTACAAAATTTTATTAACAATCCAAAAAAACAAAACTATCATGTCTGAGATCAGATTGCAGTCCATTATTCAGTGAGTCAATTACAGTAATTTCCTTTAAACACCCTGGGCATGAAAATGTTTTGCAGTCAAGATTTAGCAGCAATATGCTGGAGAAATCGGCAGAACATGAGGATGTTCTCTTTATTTCAGTCTGCTAATGCCAATCAGGTCAAGTGTAGTTGTTAGCAATACCAACCCTGCAAACTCTGCCAACACAAAATGTACTAAAAACCAGTATGTTCAATCCCAGGAATCTCCCTGACCGAGTCATACTTTGGTTTTTACAGAATCTGTGGCTCTGTGACCATTTATTTTCTAAATAAGGCATACATATCATATGTGAGGTCTACTCTAGTCAATTCATCCCTAGGTAAACACACTTACCTTGTATTTTGTGCTGTTGCTCTAAACTATTTAACAAGTACTGCATTCTGGCTTACCACTAATGTGTCATAAACCAAAAAATGAGATAGTGTACCAAATGTCTGTTACGCCACTTGCTTTTGTGCATTCAATTCTTTTCTCAAAACTTGAAGGCGCTACATCTACTAGAATTTTGTTGTCCCAGGTCTTGTATCAGTATTCAGTAATTGCGGCCATTGAATATTTTAAATGTACAGGAGTAAACTTTTATTACTGGTGTTGTCATGTGAATCAAATTTCTGAACAAGTTTCTGTTTTTTTTAATTTATTCTGTTTAAATTTCATTCTTTTTAGGTACAGTATAGGTAGGCACGGGGTGCTATGTAAAATAAGAAAAACATTACAATTAAAGACAGAAATAAAAATATACTTAGCAAATAAATGAAATACCTAAATATTCTATAAAAGGATAAGATGTAAACAATAGATATAATTAAAAAAAACCTTCAGTGTGATGCAAATGTTTCTGAAATTTAATCCCTGTGGGTCCATGGTCCTCACATAAACATTTATTTCTATAGCACATTTTCATCAATGGTTCTTTACAAGATGTCAAAGAAACAGATACAATAAATGAAAAGCAAATTAAATTAGGTAAAAATAATAATGAAAAAGTAATAAAAAAAATCAATAAGGGCTCATCTGTCCTTCCATTCTAGCCTCCCATTCAGGCAAGAAATTATCGAGTACGAGTGAAAAACACTTGTACTCGTACTCCAAAAAAAAGTTGGGAGGCCAAACATCACCACCCTGTTTAATAATAGATTAACAAAAAACAAAAAAACGGCTCTTGGTAGCAAAATAAACAGACACTCGATGGTATAAGGATAAAATAAACACACAGATTGTAGCCTCTAATGGCTTATTGCTAAGGGTCTGTCTGTGGAGCCCCCTCCTGCAGTAGGGTCAGGTTAACATTGAGACACTTCTTTCTGGGAATGGCCACCTTTTTATGGTTCAGAAAGGAAGGGGAGGGGTATCTCATAGGGATGAGGGCAGAGTCGTTCACCCACAAGGGGCATCTTCTCAGAGCTGTCCAAATTCCAAAGTTGCTAGGTCTATAAGGCAGATATGCTAGACATTGCACCACCTTGTCATCCGTAACTGTAGATAGATAGATAGATAGATAGATAGATAGATAGATAGATAGATAGATAGATAGATAGATAGATAGATAGATAGATACTTTATTAATTCCAAGGGGAAATTCACATACTCCAGCAGTGGCATACTGATAAAGAACAATATTAAATTAAAGAGTGATAACAATGAAGGCATAACAGACAGACAATCATTTTTTAACGTTTACTCCCCCCGGGTGGAACTGAAGAGCTGCATAGTGTGGAGGAGGAACGCTCTCCTCAGTCTGTCAGTGGAGCAGGACAGTGACAGCAGTCTGTCGCTGAAGCTGCTCCTCTGTCTGGAGATGATCCTGTTCAGTGGATGCAGTGGATTTTCCATTATTGACAGGAGCCTGCTCAGTGCCCGTCGCTCTGCCACGGATGTCATACTGTCCAGCTTTGTGTCTACAATATAGCCTGCCTTCCTCACCAGTTTGTCCAGGCGTGAGGCATCCCTCTTCTTTATGCTGCCTCCCCAGCACACCACCTCATAGAAGAGGGCGCTCGCCAAAACTGTCTGATAGAACATCTGCAGTATCTTATTGCAGATGTTGAAGGACACCAGCCTTCTAAGGAAGTATAGTCGGCTCTGTCCTTTCTTACACAGAGCATCAGTATTGGCAGTCCAGTCCAATTTATCATCCAGCTGCACTCCCAGGTATTTATAGGTCTGCACCCTCTGCACACAGTCACCTCTGATGATCACGGGGTCCATGAGGGGCCTGAGCCTCTTAAAATCCACCATCAGCTCCTTGGTTTTGCTGGTGTTCAGTTGTAGGTGGTTTGAGTCACACCATTTAACAAAGTCCTTGATTAGTTTCCTATACTCCTCCTCCTCCTTGCCCAATCCTGATGCAGCCCACGATAGCAGCGTCGTCTGCAAACTTTTGTACGTGGCAGGACTCCGAGTTGTATTGGAAGTCCGATGTATATAGGCTGAACAGGACCGGAGAAAGTACAGTCCCCTGTGGCACTCCTGTGTTGCTGACCACAATGTCAGACCTGCAGTTCCCAAGATGCACATACTGAAGTCTGTCTGTAAGACAGTCCATGATCCATGCTACCAGGTATGAATCTACTCCCATCTCTGCCAGCTTGTCCCTAAGGAGAAGAGGTTGGATGGTGTTGAAGGCACTAGAGAAGTCTAGAAACCTAATTCTTACAGCACCACTGCCTCTGTCCAAGTGGGAGAGGGATCGGTGTAGCATATAGATGATGGCATCCTCCGCTCCCACCTTCTCCTGGTATGCGAACTGCAGACAGAACTGTATACAGCTCTATGTAATTCATTATGTATCCATAATCAAAGTGGTGGCTTTTAAACTGTTTAAACAGAAGCTTGATTGGAAATAAATATGTTTACTTGCATAATTTAGTATTATGACATCCTCTTCTGTGCATAATCTATACTAATAATGTTTGACTGTGCCTGATGAATTGCAGAAATTGCCTGGTGCAGTTTTCTGCCTACCTCATTGACATCAATACCTGTAATTAACACATGTCTATTCCAAATATTAACCATGTAATCAATATACAGTACCTTTAAAAATGTAGATTCAAGAAAAATGGCACTTCTTGTGCATCAAAAATGACTCTCCATCTACTGTTCATTACTTCATTTGTATGTTTCATAAAGCAAATCCACATTTGCTGGCATTTCTAACCCATATATAATTTCAGCAACACTGGTGCACTGTCAGCTGTATAGAAGGTTTTGACACTTCAGATAAATTTCACCAATTTTTCTTTAAATTAGGCACCCTTTTACCATAATGTATTTCGTTTTATTAATAATGTGATCCTGTGAACTTTACAAATTGTTTTCAGCACAAATCCAAAAAGCTTTCTTTCTTTCTTGTTCAGAAATCTTAAAACTTTTCCTGGTGTGAAACATCTAAGCAGTTTGTTGTCATGTTGAGCTAGCACCAAGAACTTTCAATTAGGTTTTTTAATTTAAAATTTAGTTCTTAGCTTCACAGATTAATGTCTTTAATTCCATTTATTGAAATGTTTCTGCCTTAGGTAATTCATTTATTCCAGCTACTTTAGTTTTGGGTTAAGCAGTTTTTCACACACGCTTGTGTACTGTTACATAAACAAATTCATGCCTCAGAAAATGCCACTTTACCCAAAGGAATTCAGAAAGTGCTTCGAGCCCACATCTGTCCAGATATTCTACTTTTAGTTTCACATCTCCAGAACACAACTTTCTACTAAAACTACTGAGCTTTCATTTCATAAACTTATTTATTTTAGTTGTATCAAGCTGCAAATCATGCTTATATGGAATCATAGCATAATAACATTAGGCTGAAGCCCACTACTCAAATACTTATCCAAACTGAGGGAAATGATTTGTTAAAATGAACAGACAGGAATGAAGAGAAGGGACTTAATAACATTGTGAACTTAGAATTATAAAACATGCACTATTTCAAATAAACGGAATAAGTTATGCTAAAATCAATCTAAGCTACTCTACGTACAATATTTTCATTTTATTAATTCAATTAAATATATGGGCACACTTTACCCAGAGCTGGTTTCTTCCTTCTTTCCAGTGCTGCTGGGATAAGCTTCAGCTCACCTGAGACTTAATTTTTGAAAATTGATGGTTAAAAATAGATGAATAAGTAGATATATTGTTATTTTGGCATATAACGTGCCAGCACTAAATCCTTATTGTGGCTATCCTTCTGTGACAGTTGTTTTTTTCTCTTAACATAACATCCCTCCAGGCCCCTCAGTTAAGGGGTAATCTAGGAGATCTGCAGGTGAAGGAACCTATGGTGTCCTGGCTAATGGACTATCTGTCAAGGAGACAGAAGTTGAGGAGGCTCATAGACTGTGCTTCTACCATTTAAGTGAACTAGGTGGTCACCTACAGCAGCAAAATTATCATATACTACTTTAACCAGTACAGTTTCTGTATTGTGGTTTGATCTAAAACCTGACTGAAACCTATCAAGAATATAATGCTTATTCAAGTACTCATTAAGCTGCTTAATAACTCCCAAACAACAAAACTGCCAGCCATTATGAACAATGCTACACATCCTCTCTCTGACACATTAGCTTTAATATTATTCATTAGGAGTGTGTCAAGAAACGCTACTCAGTCTCCTGTATACTTTTTACAATATGCATTGATAATGCCACACTGTGACTGTGACTGCTCTTTTTGTCTTTAGCCACGTCAGAAGTTTTCCATTCTTGTTAGTAATTATGTTGTGTATTTAAGGGGGATGGGTTTTCTTGTTATATTATTCATTTATGTATTTATTTACCAAGCTCTGTAAAAAGCTACATTTTCTTCTTGGGACCCTTTGCCACAGTGCCTCCCTCTTCCTACAATGGTTCAGAATATTAATACTTCTATATTAATTCAACAGAGTCCTTGCTTTTTAGACATTTTCATATATTTCTTATAAATCTACAGGATACTCAGTGTCACCTGATGCCTACCATTTTTGGTCTGTCTTTAACAGAGCATTATGGCTTAATCATTTGAAAACCAATGGACTGCCTTGTGATGACTAATAATATTCCAATAGATCACAAATGAAATTGTAGATCCCCTAGCAGACGTTGTTCATCTACTCCCTGTTGGCTTCAGAGAACTCTATTTACTGTATAAACCAGCCAAGGATATGAAAAACCCAGCAGCATACCAATCAATCTTAAAACACAATTTAATGCAATTTTATTTTTGTCAGTTGTGATAGGTTGGTTAATCTTAAAATGAAGCTGGTATCATTTTTGTGTTTGTGGATCCTCTAAATTCATAAAAAATATACCTGCAAGTTATGTTCTCTAAGAATGTGTTTCAGCCCAATTAACACTCTTCTGCAGGACTTTAGGGCAAAGCTGTATTTTGTGTGTACATTGAACAGGGCTTTCATCTTCTTCCCTGAAGAGCTGAAGCGCTTCAAGTTTTTTTTTCCCCTAGTGTTCCCAGAAAGTATTTTATGAACATGTTTATTTACCTACTGCTGAAATGTCATTGAAAAAATCTTACACAATAAAACTCAGTTGATTTTTAAATTTGAAAGACTAATATCCTTAGCAAGAGTAAAATAAAGGGCCATAACCTTACAACGCATAAGAGCAATTATATTAGTTGGAAGATCAAGCCAGAATGAGTTACACAACACAGTGAGATAGCGCTTTAAAGTCCACATGTGCTGCAATGTCCAAAGCTCCCAAATCCAGTTCATATTCAATACATTCACAATAATAAAAGCAAATATAAATGAATGGCATTTTGATCAGTACTTTCATTTCAAGTTCACATTCAACTGTATTGATCCAGACATCCATACAAAGCAGCAAAAATAAATAAATGGCTTCTATTAGAATACTTACTTATAAAATATCAAAACCTGCTTTTTTCAACTAAGTCTTCCCCACAGCAAAAGATTCAATCCCAAATAAATACTGTGTTTCCTGGTGAATTTGGAATTTGAAACATCTGTACATTTTCCATCCTTTCCATTCATTATAAATTCCACTAGGTAGTGATGCTGGAGCCTATTATTTCCACTTTGTGTGCAAAGTAGGAACCAAAACTAGGTGGAACAATATTCAATTGCAGGTTCACACACATAGAAGAAAATGAAAATCCTTTAAAGAAATGCCAGCTATGGATGTATTTATCCATCTGTCCATTTTGTAATCCAGCAAAACAAGGTTCTTAGAGACAGTGTCTAGTTTCTGTGTCACCATACTGCCTAAGAATATTCATATATAGGCCTTAGATAAGTGTTCAATCCCCTTGAAAGAGCAGTGCTTGAATAAGCATTCAAACCTTATAAGCTCCAAAAGCTAAATGTTCACAAACAACACACATTTTCCTCACATTTGGACCTTACTGAATAATTACTTTCTACTAGTGAGCAATTAGAGTAAAGGTCAAATTTTCTCTTTGTGCAGGAGTCATTAGCGAGTCTGTGAATCCACTGCAAGAATGAAAACTAAAGAGAAGATCACAGAAGTAAGAGACAGAGTGATACAAATATGGAAATCGGGGCTAGGGTACAAAAAAAAAATCAAAGTGCTTATTTGTGCTGGATCCATTATTAGGTTGGGGAAGGTGTCTCACACCACCCAGACACCGTATAAAGAAGGCCGACCATCATAACTTATTGCCCAAGCAAGTCATCAACTGGTAAGCAAAGCAACAGAGAAGCTATCCATCACTTTAAAGGCACTACAACAGCCAGTTGCTGAAATTGGGCTACATGTTCATGAGCCCTAAATACCAAGAGCTTTCCATAACAGTGGCCTGTGGGTGCAAGGAAGAAGCCATTACTCAGGATTATCCATAAAGAGGTACACCTGGAGTTCACCACAATGCATGAGCGGGACCTATCTAGGATGTGGTAAGATGAAACCAAACCCTAACCCAACTTTTCAACATGAATATGTCATGCATGGCATAGACTCAACACTGCCCACGCCTAAAAAAATTTCCATCCTTACATTGAAGATGTTTTTCATCTGCATGGACCAGGAATCTTGTTAAGATTTATTGAGGAATGGATGGCAGTAAATACAGGAATATACTAAAACAGAGAAACGGAGGTGTGGGAGAATGTATACATTCCGCAAGGCAACAATCTCAAGCAAAGGAACACTGGAGTGGCTCCAAAACAACAACAACAACAAAAAAAAAGTAATGACCTACAGTGACCTAATTAAAGTCATGATCTCCACTATATTAAGAATCTTTGTCACTCGTTAGAAATTGCAGTCCACAGGGACCATTCAACTAATCAGAAAATATGCCATGAAGAATGGGACAGAATCTCTCCTGAGCAGTGTGCAAAAGTGATTCACACTTACCTCAAAAGGGACCCCCTCTAAATATTGATGTGTGGGGCTTGAACACTTACTTTTCAAGCTGACTGGACTGATTCCATCATTAAGGATTTAGCTAAAGTATTATTGATGGATGCCCTTCCTGACACTAACCTTCTCTATTTATCCAGGCTTGGGACCAGCACCAAGTTGGACTGGTTTATCCCACTGGTGGTTAGAACCATTTTTTTTTTTCAGAAATATACTTGTGACAAATTAGTTACTTTGGCTTTAAAAGTAAACTGTTATAATACTTAGGTTGCTAAAAAAATGCTTATTTTTGGAATATGTACTGTGTATCCAAAGACTGGAGAATGAATGCTTTTTCCACATATATACTTGTACATATAAAGGAAAATGAAGTAGTAAAGGAAATTTACCGTATGTACTCGCATTTAAGTTCTCCCGCGGATAAGTTGGGGCTTGATTTTACTGTATAATTTCTGGTATTTTGTAATGTCGGTCGTAATAGTCGAATGCGGAAAACTCACGCTATTGATCCAAGATATTATGATATGCTAATGCCCACCTGAGAGAGTAACCACAGAGCACACTGCCTTTTTTTT
>JANRMT010028174.1:148679174-148704767 GCA_026402145.1 Polypterus bichir lapradei
TCAGAAATGACCTTGGCAATGGCCTTGCAATATGTTGAGCTTTGTTTTTGACTATCTGCTCTAATAAAGAGATACAAAAGGACAGAGCTGTGTGTTGCTAGATTTCATCTATGCAATTATTATGGAGACACTCGGATTCGTGCGGTATATGGGACACGAGTGCTCGCCTACTTAATGAGCTGGATACAGCTGCGTGCATGACGCTGGCATTCCGATAACTTGGGGAAAGTGCACAGCAGAGTTCGGCTCCGAAAACTTCAATACTCAACCACGGGTCGCTACAATACTATATCTTAACATACCTATAAATCAGTGTTTCTCAACCTTTAAGTATTTGTGACCCGAGTTTTCATAATAGTTTTAATCGCACCCCCCCTAACATTTTTTTGAAATGTAGATGCATATTTTATTATACCTACTTAACTTTTATTGACATTTATCTAACTTTATATTTATTGTTCTAGTATCAGAATGTAATTTAAGTTAATTTGTTTTGGTTTCAATAGATGTTTTTTTCATATTTTTGATTCTTGTTTTCTTTTCTTCACATTTTCGTGCCCCCCTTTTTGTTACTTCACGCCCCCCTAGGGGGGCCCGCCCCACAGGTTGAGAACCACTGCTATAAATTATGGAATGAATGAAAAAATTAATTTAATCCTGCTAATTTATACTGTTGCAAATACTTTGTCATTTTTCCTAGAGACACAAATATAACAAGAGCAATTTAAGATAGAAAGAATGATACACTATATGGTCAAAAGTCATCACACCTATGTTAGCTTGGTGAACATCTCATTCCAAAACCATAGGCATTAAAATTGAGTTTAGTTTGTCGCTATAATGACCCCTACTCTTCTAAGGAGGCTTAACACAAGATTTTAAAATGTATCTGTAGATGTTTGTGCCCATTCAGCAAAAACATGCATTTGTGAGGTAAGGTACTGTACATAAATATCACAACAGAATAATAACAATATACTTGCAAGACCTTTTGACACTTCCAAACAGTCTCAAAGTATTTTGACAAAGAAAAAATGTACAAAAATATAGAAAAACACCCCAAAAATTTTCAGTTTCAAGTAAACCACTACACTTTGAAAAGGCAGAATTATTGCAACTGCAGAAAATGTCAAAGAGAACTAATCTGTTAAACACACTATGCAGTGGCTGTGAAAAGTATTCAAAAAATGTTGGACTTTTTTATGTTTCATTATGTTCTGTTAATACAATGCAAAATATAGCAAGGTTAGTGCTGCTGCCACACTTTGCCCAGGCCAGTTAAAATGCCAGGTTCTGTCTGTTTATGCAGTCTAAACTTTGTCACTGTGTCTGCATAGGTTTTCTGCTGATTGGATGGTTTCCTCTAAAAGATGATCGGTTGATCAGTGTTTTAAACTTGCATAATATGAATGAGATTGTATATGTGACTATAATTTTCTTACTAATATAGCTCAAGTAGGACGGGGTTTGCAGGTGAAATGATTTTTTAACATCTACTGCTTATGATCAGTTGTTTCAGTATTGAGATTTTTGCTACAACAGTTCACAATATTTATTTTTTTATTATTTCGGTTTTTCTTCAGTGATGCCTCTGGTGTATATATCAAGGCATTTTCCTCCTAGAGAATTTTGCATCAGGTTTTCCTTCTTTCTGTGGTTTTTGTGATCCTGTTTTTTCCTTCTTTATCTACAATTCCTCTAGGCCTTGCAGTAGAGATGTTTCTTCATAAAATGTTGCTGTATACAGAATGTTTCATGGTTGGGCCACTTTTCTCAGGATGTCACAACACATCATAGCACTTAGCACTGATGTCAAAATGTTATTTTGTCTCATCAGAGCATGAAACATTCTTTCACTTTGTGTCACAGAATCCCATATTTTTGATCACAATCTATACTTGATTTATTAGCTTTTTTTAAACAATGGCTTTAATACTAATATTCCTTCATGAAGTCCAGCTAGTTTGAATCACAAGGTAATTGCTGTATGCACAATGTTCCTCATCCTATATTGTAATGAGTGTTATAAGTGTTATTCCTTTAAATCTAACATTGACCTTTTGTGATTTCCCCGACTAATCCCTTCTTGTCTGGGTACCTAGCTTTTCAGGTTGCTCACTTTTACACAGATTTACAAGTTTGCAATATTTTACCTAATTTTTTAAATAAGATTTTGCTATGAGGATTTCATAAGTTCATTTGGTGGATTTTCAATATCTCAGAATTTTGTAATGCCATAACCACACTTGCTACTTCTGTCACTAATACGCTGGAATTCTGTGAGGTAGCAAAAAACATTTATGATAAGAAAGGCACATGTAATATTATTTATCTTGATTTATAGCAGGAGTTTGACAAAATACCATATGAAAGATTAGTGATAAAAATAAAATAAAGGTGAATTCAGGGCATTCTCTGTAGGTGGGTACCCAATAGTCTCAATCATATGAAGTAAACAGTAATGGTGATGAGAACATTTTCAAAAATAGGTGTTAAAAGTGGTGTCCTTCAGTGCTCAGGCTGCTGGTATTTTTAACATATATAAACAATCTGGACAAGAATATAGTAAATAAGATAATTAAATTTGCAGATGATACTAAGCTAAGTGGACTGGCAGATAATGTAGAATGCATTGAATCATTACAGAGGGACTTGGATAGCATACAGGCCTGTGCACATTCGTGGCAGATTAAATTTGATGTAGGTAAATGTAAATTATTACATGTTGGAAGGCTCTTTAAATGCTAAAATATCTGTATTTGAAACTCTCACATCATATTGTGTCATTTTGATGTCACGTTTATGAAATTTGATATCAGGCTTATAAAATATGATATCAAGTTTATTAAAATTTAATATCAACTTCCTCAAACTTGATATCAGCACAATGTCAAATTTCAAAAACCTGATAACAATTGCAGAAATGTGATGTCAAATTTTATAAGCCTGATATGAAATTTCATAAAAAGGAAAATGAATTAAATGTTAAAATGACCTGCCATAATATATTACGTTAAAAGTTTCAAAAGTGCGATATAAAATTTCAAAAGCTTGAAATCAAGTTTTAAAAGCATGATATCAAATTTTAAAATATGGATATCAAATTTCAAAAGCTAAATATCAATTTTACAAACCTGATGTCAAATTTCATAAGCTCGATATCAGATTTTAAAAGCTTGATATCAAATTTAAAACAGGCGATATCAGCGTTGTAACTGCTTATATCTAGGAAAATGGATTAAATATTAAAACGGCCTGCTAGAGGACACACTTCTTAGGAGATGTGTGACAGGAGGAGTTAGGAGAAAAAGGAAGGTGCAGAAGAAGGAAGTTTTGAGTAGGAAGACCAGAGACAATAAACAGGAGTGTTTGCAGTATAGAAAAAGACAGAACATGAGGGGCAGGAAATAAACTGATTAGTGCGGAAAGCTTTCTTTTTTTGTTTTGGAGGTGTTTTATAAAGAAATAAGACTATTCACTAACACTGATCTACTGTATATCATTTTTAAAGTAGCTGTTCTGTTATCTGTCATTTTCTCTTGGCCCCAATCCCTAGTGGATAATTGAGGTTTTAGTGTATATACATCATTTGTTGGAGGCTTGATGTCTCAATTCTACTATGAAGGCTCTTATCACAGTCTGGCAAAAGTCAATCCTCAATCCAAAGCCATCTTCTGCAGAAAATTCCATTCAGAAAAATACCTCAGCATCTAAAAGTATATACAGTATAAGAAGCTACTGTATTTTATGCTTTTGAAGGTGAATATTAATTTTTTCCACATTGTGTGTCACAGAAAAGTAATAATTGCTACTTTTGATGTTCTCATGTATATTAATAATTAACAGGGTGCTTGTGGTAAATGGCTGATTAAATGAGATAACTACCACAACCAAATAGCTATTAAACAAGTGATTCAAAATATTGGCTTCATTTACTTCTTCATGAGAGAAATGCAAAAAATAATGTCATCAAGGCAAAAAATGGGACCTGTTCATTACAGAGGCATTCACTTTAAATCCATTGGCAGAACAGCTGGATTACCTCTAAAGGAGGGCACTGCACAGTAGGTGTCTACACATATGATATATTAACATATACTACTTATCCATCTACCCATTTTCTGTGTCAGTTTATTCTGTCACAGAATGTGATGCCCAGGGTTACTTGTAGCCTTGGCAACTTCTTAAACTCAAGACATCAATACTAGGACATTGATAGTCATGACTGGGATGGACTAATGCAATGAGGACTCAGAACAACAAGGTTGGTGTACAACATCCATTGTGATTTTTTTTATTCAGCAACAAGCAGTTTCCAAGTTCAGTGCCAGTTCTTAAATAAATAATCCAATAGAATCCTGTGCTCATCTGTGGGCATTAAAATCAACCATAAATAATTAAATAGTTCCAATAAAGATAAAAATCACATTTAAAATCAAGATACTTTTCTTTCCATCCTTCTGTTCTGAACCAGACTGCGTCTCTCTTTCTTTCTCTCACTCTTAGTCATTTGTCTCCTCACCACTCACCCATCGAGTCTCCACTGACAGGAAGAGGTGCCGGCAAGCATGGTCCCCATGTCCCAGCCACCACAAACAGACACAGCTGGGAAGCTCAGGTTAATCTCCCCTGTTAATCCTGCTGGACTCTGCTGGATTCCTAGGGCACTTGATCATGGCTGCTCCTACAAACTCCTCAGTGGGAGCTGGTGGCTCATTCCCCTCACTCCCTTACAGAGCCACCTGACTACCTTGTCAGCAATCACCAATCCACCACACTCTCACCCTACTGATCCACTCCATCTTTTTCTATCATTTCTCCTGATTTTACTCACTTACATCTTTCTCCCTAGATATTCCCCTTTCCAATCCTGCCCAGCAGTGACATCCTTGGCTAAACTAGGGCCCTAAACAGAACCTTCTTTTTAGGTCCCCAACACCTTTAATCCACCCCTCTCCGAATCCATTACATTAGTATTTCTTATAACATCTTTAATTTGAACAATAAATATATAAATAAATAATAAATAAACAAAGAAAAACACATCACAAACTTAACTATAACTTTATAAATGAAGGCCTAATTAGTAGTAGTAATAATAATAATGGTCCAGGATACCAATGTGCTGTTGCTCTTTATTACTTGATATAGCCAACAGTATCACTTGTGACATGTGATACAACAAGAACAACAAGAACAACAACCGAAACAGTTCATGATGTGAATAAAGGAAGAGGTGACTCTGCAGCTCAGACTCTTTTATACCTTTGTGGATGGAGGTGCTTTGTTTAATGATCTGCAGAGTGTCAATGAGGAACAGCAGAGCCGATCAAGCCTGCACGTTAACAAGCCATCACCTAGATTCCCAATTGAACACTCTGCAACCTCATGGCTTACCACCAGCACACACCCACACCTACAAGCCTGAACCACACTGTTTTTTTATTTAAAATCCTGAAGGGACCCCCTAACACACAGCAGAACACTGAGGGGAAGTCAGAACCAATATTGCCAGCATCTTGTGTAAAGAAGGAATCATCTCTGGATTTGATACTAGGGGTCTCATGTTTAAACGGTGCATACGCTCACATCGCAATGTATAAAAACTAAACTTAGCATAAAGCTACACACATTCTCACGCCAGGTCAAACCATTGTGTATGCACATTTTCAGCTCAGTTTTGTAGACTGGCAGCACCCACCGTCAAAGCAATGCTTCTTTTCCTGTGTGGTTTCCCTTTATTTATTTGATTCACATCCCTGACATGGCTTTTCAAATACAGTGAAATTAACTGCATATCATTTTTTTAGTTTAAGGCATCTGATTGTAATCAACCTGTAACTTGCAGAACTGTTTGTACTTTTAAGTACAATCACCTCACTTTAAACCTGTATTACAGTTGTAATATTGCACAACCTGAGCCACTTATGCTTTCATATTGTTTCATTTATTTTTATCATACTATTATTATCATTATTATTATTATTGTTGTTGTTGTTGTTGTTGTTGTTTTGTTGTTGTTGTTTTACCATTTTATAGGAAAATAAGTTTATGGAGGATTTGTACACTGTTATTAATTAAACGTCTGGGCACAGTGGACAGCACTAGCGATGAACTGGCGCCCCGTTCAGGGATTGTTCCTGCCTCACGCTGTATGCTTCCTGCAACTGGTGTGACCCTGGATGGATAGATGGATGGAATAATTAAACATGTACTACACAGATATTTCAATGTTCCTTAAAAGTTTTGAAGAATCGGCATTCTAAGCTTACAGATAGCTTGACTTTTATTAAGGAGCTTATAGGGTGGCGACTGGTTACTTGGAGAAAGAAAAGGAAGGACAAGAATTGGGGGTTAGTAGGTTTGAAAGAGACAGTACTGCTGCGATAAACTATTTCACTGAGGGTCACACACGACGCAGCAAGCATCTTGCAGGAGGTAGGAACAATCTCTGGACGGGGCGCTAGCTCATCGCTACCCCTGCACCACTGTGGCCCTATGTTTATTACATGCTTTAATTCATTTCATCATGAAAATGATATCAAGTATACATCTTATTATTTAAATTATTTCGAGAGCTGTAATATCATGAATGTAATGTATTCTGTGTCCTGTTGGCATAAGCGAAAGCCCGTTTAAGAAGCACATAGTGATTCACACATAGAGTACATAGAAGAACACACAGAATACAAAGCATTTAACATGCTACTTTAGTTACGATGGAAACTAGTAAATCAAAAGATTTTAAGATGAAGTTTATGACGTTCTACTTTAATGACAAAATAAACTACGTGATTAAAGTGGAAATTTTGAGATTAAAGTTGACATTTCAAGCTTTTTTTCCACTGTGTCCCTACTTTTTTTCTTTTCTCTGTAATCTAATAAGCCTCCATATCACACTCAGAAGGTGGGCTACGGCTCACCTTTTCATAGCGATTTTGATATCTGACAACTTCTTTTTTATTTTGGGCACTGTGTGACTTTCTGAACTTGAACTTTTGATCAGCTTCCTTTTGTTGGTTGTACAATTGCTTAAACCAACAAATAGTATGTTTTTCATTACCTCCACTTGGCATTCGCTGAAATTCTTATTTTTTCCCCATGCTTTTGCTATTATCTTTTTACAGAATGCTGTACTTAACACTAGAATTACCACAGCCTACTAGAAAACTCGTAAATCCGGCCCACCTTAAATACGTTTGCACCTCTTCGCCAGCATCTTTTGTCCTGTAAATGTGCCGATTAAGACAAGCAGAAAGCAGCCGGCTATTCCATCCCCCACTGTCGCAGAACGTTTTCCCAGCTCATGCCTTGTTTGATTATCTGGGAGTGAGTGAACTGCTGGAGTTTTACAGTGGAAATAATAGATATTTATTTGGAACACATGCATTTCATGTGTGTTTTGTTTCTACAGTCATCTGTGTAAACACATTGTTAAAACAGAACTGTTAAAACAGAACAGACTCTGGTAATTCTAGTGTTAAAGAAATATTCATATTGATTTGCATATTCAAAGAGGCGTAATTCTGGGAGGAGACGGGGTGGGGCGGAAGGCTAATGCACGAGTGTTACATTTCATGCTGACCAGGATTTATGTAGCAAGAGTGCATCGAAGTTGGCTTATGCACAGTTTTGTCTATCTGAATTTTTTTGTGCATACACATATTTCGACTTTTGTCCGTACGCCATGTTTTAATGTGAATTCTACGTACAGCATTATGCATGAGGCCCCAGGTCATTACAGGACATACTCACATACATACTTATTTATTTCAGACTAATCTAGAGTTAACTGTTAACCACATCTCCTAAGTAACCCTGAGGGCACAAGGTAACTGATTCCAGATAGACAATGACCCAGGTACAAATCAAACTCCAGTATCCAGAAAACCTGTCAGGCAAGAGAATTAATGATTGCTTTACTATGTCATTTTATGCTACACTGTATAGTTTGTAATCAATTTCATGACAAGTTACTAAAATAAAAACATGCAAATAATTATAAAATTTTATAAAAGAGCTGCTAAGAAACAATCCTAGCTGGAATATTAGTCCATCCTAGGATATATTTACATACAAACATTCTAAGTAAACATTCTAAATCAAGGGAGGGCAAAGTTAGTCCTGGAGGGCCAGAGTGGCTAAAGGTTTTTATTCTAACCCAATTTCTTAATGAGAAATTAATAATTGCTGAAGAACCACTGAAGCAACATTTTTATGCTCCATTTTAGCTGTCTCACATATTAATATTTCACACCCTTAATTGCTTGTTTTAGTCTTAAAAAGCTGCATTCACAGTTTTTAATTGTTCCTTATTGGCAATAAGAAACAAGTGACACAGCAATTTGTGTGTATTCATTCTCTTGAACTATCCAGTTTAATAAAATATTTGAAAGAGATAATAGTGAAGGACTTTCACTTTAGGTTCAGATTACTTGGAAGATATCCTTGGAAAAGAAAATGTCTACAATATAAAAATGACCTGACTTGGCAAAATGAAAACACTAACAAGCCCTTCAATTATTATTATAATTATTATTTTTTAATCTTTTATTGAATTTATTAAAAGTATGTAACATTCCATACAATCAAGTAAAGCCTAACAAAACTAAGTTCAATTTAAACCCCACCCATGAGAAAGAGAGGAAGGCCAACAGCAAGAACAAAACCTTGAGAGTAGTAAAGAGAGAAAGGAGTCTTTTCCCCCCAAAACAGTAATCCCTTGCTATATCACACTTCGACTTTCACAGCTTCACTCTACCGCGGATTTTATATGTGAGCATATCTAAGTATATAACACGGATTTTTCGCTGCTTCGCGGGTTCTGCGGACAATGGGTCTTTTTACTTCCGGGACATGCTTCCTCATTTGGTTTGCCCAGTTGATTTCAAACAAGGGACGCTATTGGCGGGTGGCTGAGAAGCTAACCAATCAGAGCACGCGGTTAAGTTCCTGTGTGCTGATTGGCTCAGCGACAGAGCACCGAATTCGATTCCGCGGCGTTAACCAGGAAGTCTCGACTCGCTCATTCAGCATCAACGTGTTTCGCTGTGTAAAGAGTCAACTTTTGTGCTCTTTTGTGTTTATCTTTGTGCATAGTCAAGCCCTTCATTATGGCTCCAAAATTATCTGCTCCTGCTACTGCTTCAGGGGCCGTGCCCAAGCGCCAACAGAAGATGTTAACAATTGCTGAAAAGGTAAAAGTTTTGGATATGTTGAAGGAAGGGAAAAGCTACACCGCTGTAGGACACCATTATGGCATCAATGAGGCTACAATTCTTTTTATTTAAAAAGTAAGAAAGGAATATAAGATCTACAGCCGCAGTGTCCTTTTAACCAGGGTGCAAAACGAGTTGTAAGTGGACGTAATAAGGCAGTAGTCTGGATAGAATTTGCTTTAGGGATTTGGATTGAAGACTGCCGGAAGAAGAACAACGGCGGTGCTACAGTCGCCTGAAGAGGCTCCTTTAGAAGAGCTGTAACGCTGTCCTTTGTTGTGCAGTAAAACTAAACTCATCGTTATTGGACAAGTCGTTGTGTCATTGTTGGTGAGTAACCATAATTAATTTTCTACTTACAGTACTTAGTACATGTACGTACGTTTAGTGTCACTGTACACACATTTACTGTATACAATTTTTCTTGCACTGTATATATTTTTTGCTGGTGGCCTGTCTATCGTAACGTATGTAACATATGTGATATCGGAGACGCTCGATATCTTTAAAATAATATTTAGGTTTTACTGTATATAAACAGTGTGTTTACATACATAATTTCAATGAATCTTACCTAATATCTAAGAGAATACAAAGGGTTTATTCTGTATAACTGTGCAGGGAATATTTATAAACAGTGTGGGAGAGTTTATAAGGGCTTAAAATATATAAAAATAACCATATAAACATATGGTTTCTACTTCGCGGATTTTCACCTATCACGGGGGGATCTGGAACGCAACCCCCGCGATCGAGGAGGGATTACTGTATAAATGCTTATTCTAAAATGTTATTGATTAGATCCTGCCAGGTTTTTAAAAGGTTTTGAACAGATCCTCTAAGTGAGAGTTTGATATTTTTTTTTTCAATTTCAAATAGTATATAACATCAGTAACCCACTGATTTAAAATAGGTGGATTATGATTCTTCCAGTTGAGCAAAAAAATGCCTACAGTACGTACTAATAGTGAAGTAAAGGCAATCACAGTTTTTTGTTCTTCTCTACTTTAAGCCTATCTGGGAGTGCACCAAACACAGCTGGGTTAGGAGGGATTGTGACACCAAGGCTGTCTGAAAGGCATTTAAAGATTTTGGTCCAAAAAGATGTTAATTTGGCACAAGCCCAAGCCCAAAACATGTGGCCCAGTGAGGCAGGAGTTTGAATGCAAAGTTTGTAAGTTGGATCTTGCCCTGGAAACATTTTGGACCATTTTAAACAAGATAGATGTGCTTGATAACAGATTTTAAGTTAAATAATTGAATGCTTTGCACATATAGAGCTAGAGTGAATTCTGTGTATGGCTGCCTTCCTCTCCTTTTCAGAAATGTTGAGTGCGAGATCCTTTTCCCACAGTACTCTGGTATCTTAAAAAGGAAGGCAATTTAAAATGGTTTTAAATATTACAGAAATGCTGGCTGATTCTTCAACACTTATCAATATTTCTTCTGGAATAAAAATAGGTGTAAGGTGAGGAAAACTGGGTAGATATCGTTTCTGATTTGGATATAGTGGAAAAATTGTGTTGACGGGAAGCTAAATTTGGAGAGTAATTGTTTGTAGGGTGCAAATACTTTATTTATATACAAATCTCTAAATGATTTAATCCCGTATGTTTTACAAACATTAAAAACTGTAAATTCGAGAGGGTGGAAAAAGGTGGTTATCCTGTAGAGGTGCCAAAGATAAAATATTCTCTAACTTGAAGTGCTTCCTAAATTGGTTCCATATTCTGAGTGAATGAAAGACAATTGGGTTGTTAGTATATTGACGATACCTTGTATTTACTGGTGTACAAAGCAAGGAATATAAAGAAGTACTACAGGATTTCATTTCTATTGCAGACCATGCTAGTGTGTGTTCATCTATTTCTGTTAGTGTCCAGGTTTTTAATAGCTTGTATATTTGCTGCCTAGTAATAAAATTGAAAATTAGGTAGAGCCATGCCAGCTTTTGATTTAGGGTGTGTAGGTTCGCCCTTTGGATATGTGGACATTTCGAATTCCAAATAAATGAAGTTATGATTGAATCTAATTTTTTAAAAAATGATTTGTTAATGTATATGGGGATGTTTTGAAATCGAAGCAGAAGCTTAGGGAGGATATTCATCTTGATAGTGTTACTTCTCCCTGCTAAAGTAAGATGGAGGGTAGGCCCTCTATGTACATCTTGTTTATGGTTTTTCCAACCAGACAGCAAAAGTTTGTTGAAAAAAAGCTTTATATTTACTTGTGATTTTTAAACTGATCTGCAATGATAAAAGGCAAAGTGTTCTATCTAATTCAGAGAATTCAGTGGAAAAAGCACACTTTTGTTCAAATTATTTTTTAGTCCAGATATCTTTTGAAATTCTGCTAGTGCAGTTAGGGCTGCAGGCACAGAATTTTGTGGGTCTTGTAAATACAGTACCATATCATCTGCATATACTGATATTTTCTGTTCAACTCCTTCTCTGAAAATACAAACTGAAGCTTCTGGACTCGTATACAGTAGTTTGATCCATGCACATATGTTCAGGCCAAACCCAAATTTATGCACTGTGGTAAATAGGTAGTTCCATTACACCATGTCAAATGCTTTTTCTGCATCCGAAGAAAATAAGATGTCCAGAGTGTTGGATTTTATTGGTGAATATATTACATTAAATGGGCATGGAAGATTGGAAGCTAAGTGTCTACCTTTAATAAATCCAGTTTGATATTGTGGTGTGTGCTTGGTGTGTTTGTGTGTGTCCTTTGGTGGGTTGGCACCCTGCCCGGGATTGGTTCCTGCCTTGTGCCCTGTGTTGGCTGGGATTGGCTCCAGCAGACCCCCGTGACCCTGTGTTCGGATTCAGCGGGTTGGAAAATGGATGGATGGATGGATATTACTGAAGGGAGCACTTTCTCAATCCTTCTAGCTAGCACTTTGGAGAGTATCTTAACATCATTAGGAAGTGAAATTGGTCTGTATGATGCACATTGTATTAATTCCTTATATTTCTTAGGAAAAACGGTAACTAATGCTTGGCAAAAAGTTTGAGGTAGAATTTAAGCAATTAAATTAAATACGATTGTGTACTGGGAAGGATTGGTGTCTAATTAAGCAACAAAAACTTGCAGCAACTATGGCCCTCCAGGACAGATTTTGTCCACCCCTGTTCTAAGTAAACACTATGTGTTCAAACACTAATTTAGAAATACTTAATAACCTAAATTACCTACAGAGTTTGCACTGAGGTAACTGCCAGGGATGGGCCGTGAACCCAAAATGTCTGTATTACAAAAACCTCTGAAGCAACTCCTTCAATGCTATGAGCAAAAAGAGAACTGTTATCCTCAGGAGTGAAGGGAATGGCCGTAAGCACCATAAATAGAGCACTAACTGGTGATGTCAATTAAGCTCTTTCTATCACATCACGATCCATACCAGGTTGCATATTTGTAATGGTGATCAGCCACAGACCTACAACATTTGAATTACAAAGGTCCGCAGAAAAAGGCTCTTTATAAGCTGAGCAATAAGAGACCTCCCATGTCAATGTATGCAGAGACTGCATGTAAGCAGTGCAAGTGGAGAATTTTAAGGAGAGATCACTTTGTCACTCAGCCCCCACCTTCTCTACAGCACAGTCACTACACTCCCCCCTTCCATAGTGAAAATCCTGCCAACGATACCAAGTGTTATTTGTGAGCTCACACCTTGCTCCTGCCAGCAGAGAGTTACAAATGTCTGGATTACAAAGGCCCTCAGGAGTAGCTCCTTTGATGCAGTCAGCAATTAGAGAACTCTTATCCTCAGGTATCTAGGGCTTGCATGTCAGTACTGTAAATAGAGTGCTTCCTCGGGATGTCTGCACACTGAGGAAACAAAGACACAGAATGAATATTACCTACAAAAACAGGATGCATATGGTCATTTTTGTCACACGTACAGATACGGTGAAATTCTTACTTGTATGTGCAAATCAATTTGCATATGATTTGCCACTCTCAGATTCTAGAGTGACCCATTTAGCAATAAAACAGACATTTTGAGAACTGCAAGACAGTAGTCCTAAACAGCAACAAACAGAAACATAGAGTCTCACACTAAAGAGTAAATTCAAAGGACAAATAAACAGGACAGCTAAGGTCTGCCTTTCTTATCCAGCCCAATTGGGTATTGACATCTTGCTTGTTCAGTATAGTGGATCTTCAATTGTAGGAGGAAAATGGGCATCCTGGCCAAAAAAGAGAAGAAGCCATTATGAGGACAGGAGGCCAGCACGACGACGCAGGTGGATTGGTCGGTGGAACAAATAAATAAGTTTGTACCAGCCACTGTAAATTAATGAAAGGACCAGAGCAGTTCAATCCCCAATATGATAGGTGCCAGTGGTCACAACATGGGAACACCAGCAAGGATTCTTGGGATTTGGGAAGTGCAGTCCTGTCAGTGTCCCTGGTTATTGTTAAAGGGTACTTTTGGGAGAGGACCATCCTACTTTCTTTATAGGCCCTGGAGTTCTTCGTGGAAGATAGAGCATTAAAAAGGAGCATGGTGCCACATGGAGTCAGTAGTCAGTGAGTAACACTGGAGAAGGGAAGGAGGAAGAATTGGTGCTTTATTGTTTTGATTTATTGTATAATTGTGGCTTATTGCTGGGAAGAGGTATGTAAAGGTGCTCTGTGGAATAAATTTCCATAGTCTAATTGGTGGATTGGTTCTGAGTCTCATCCATACAATCAGATCGAGACTCAGAACCAATCCACCAATCAGACTACGGATGCTATGAATGTAATTACTCTGATATCCAAGCTGTCAAATAAATGAACTACATGCCGTGGCGCAGCGTAAAGAGACTTCGCCGCTGACGTCCAAGGTTCGATTCCAGCAAGGGGTGCAGTGGAATGTGTACGCCTGATGAGCCCAAATAAGGGCGAAACACGTGTCACATACTCTTTGCATTATTTGACAAACTATGTAATATTCTATGATCTGCTTCTCGAACTGAGAAGGCCCGTGGTGGAGGTTTGCAGACTGGCAGACCAACCACATGCGTTACCTGGTAGGTAACCACCACCCATACAATCAAATCGAGACTCAGACTATGGATGCCATGAAAAAAAAAAAAAAAAAAAAAAAAATATATATATATATATATATATATATAAACACAGTGGTACCTCAGTATATGTCCTTAATCCGTTCCATGTCCTTGGACTTATACCAAACAGGACGTATACCAAACAAATAAGAAATAAAGGGAAAATTATTAATCCGTTCCCATGAAAAAAAAATCCTATTGTTATTGGCATATTATACAATGATGGGGTTGTATGAAATAATTTAAACACTGCTTAATACTAAAATACATAAATACAAAAGCAATTAGATGAAATAAATGAGAATTTAGCCTCACTTTACTTTTTAATAACGTCTATGTTTTTCACAATCGTAGATACCGTTGTTTTCAGCATACGGTATGCAGTAGCCAAGTCCCGGATATGCATGCCACCTTCATACTTTTCAAGAATCAATTAAAATTATGCGAAAAAACACAAAATCACGTGAAAATTCACAGAGAATTATAGCGCGGGTTGTTCACTGAATGCTAGCAACAGGCGTACTGACGCTCATGGGCAGTCGTGGCTTTGTCTCGAGACAGGTAAATATGGGTTCTAGCATGTGAGTCGTATTCCAAACAAAGGTCGTATACCAAGCAAAATTTTTCGCGTCCAAACAGGACGTATACCAAGGTACTACTGTATATATATATTGTGACAGTTTAGGGCTTTCTTGACCCCTTGAACCTTCAGACCACTCGTCAGACACCGGATAAAAGTCCAGAATTATTATTTATTATAATAATAATAATAATGTGTACAAAGCACCTTCCTATCCACAATACTTGTAAATCAATAATCAATAATACAAAAACCAATCCTCCTACTCCCAGACGCGTTGCTACCCTTCCACCCAGCTCAACTCATTGTCTGGGAGTTCCCAGAGTCCTCTTATATTTTCCAACTGGAAATGCTTCTGATCCCCCTAGTCCATGTGATTCCTAGCACTTCCGGGTCAGATCAAAACTCCTCTTTTCTTCAGCCCGGAAGTATATCATTTCTTCCGTTTCTGTGATTGTGAATTACTTCCGGGCTAAAAGGAAAGTATAAGTCCCTGGGCCTCCCTGCAGCGTCCTCCAGTGGCCCCCATGGTATCCAGCAAGGCTGTGATGAAAGACTCCAAGTTCCATGATGCCCTACTGGAATTCGGGGCCCTTCCATGTTGCAGGGATGGCTCCATCTGGCGGTTTGGGGGTGTTGTTCCCCATGAACCCCCCCAGCGACAACACAGTCCCAATTAAGTACAAAACAAAAGCAAACCACCAAGTAACACGCCCTTCTGCCACCACCCTTCCTCCCAGTCAACCTCGTTCTCTTCCTCCCAATTCTCAGCCCGAGTGGTGGTTGCTGGTCCTTTTTATAGCCTACCTGTAAATGTTCCTGGTGCTTAACCACCTGGTTCCAATTGCAATTCCGGGTGGGGCTGAAGAGTTGTCCAGCTGGGCTGTGGAATCCATGCAGCACCCCCAGGGCTCTCCCATGGAGCCCTGCGGGAGGTTGAGGCATCACCGCCGGCCAGGGAGGCTGCCACCAAGTGTCCTGGGGGAGGTATTGAGTTGCTCATGGTTGCTCCCCAGCAACATATGCAGCAGGGACGTCCCGGCCAGGCATGGAACCAGGCCGCCTGCTACAATATCAGTTGCTATTTTATATTACTAGCATATTCAATATTTACTCCACACTTGAGCAGTAAGATGTTTCTAACACCTGTGGCAGTAAAACATGCCCAAGCCATAACACCCCCACCACCACCTTTCACAGATGAGGTGGGATGCTTTGGATCTTGGGCAGATTGTTTGCTTTTGCCATCACTCTGATCCAGGTAAGTTATTTTTACTGATTTGAATGTCTGAAGCTAAAAATTACTTCGAATTTTTATGTCTTTGCAGATTTAAAAAACCATTAGCATAATTTATTTGTGATAAGATGGGTGTGATCTGGAAAAGCATTTAGGAAATGGATGGGTGGATGTTTACAATGAGTATATTAAGATAATTAATTATGTATTTTAAATGCAATTCTGTATAAATATGTGTGGGATGCAACTGGTAAACATCAATGAGAGATTATCTAACATCAGAAGCAGCAACTGTTTTATTGTCTATGAAAAATAATCATATAATGTAATAAACTACTTTGTCTTCATAAAAAAAGTTATATTGTCTCTGGAAAATGCAGCCTACTGTAGCTGTGACCTCTGTGGCCAATTACATGAAATCATGCGCACTTTGTTCTATACTCTTTTCAATGGTACCATACTCACATTTCAACTGTGCTTTCTTTATGATGCCAAGGGAATTCCACGAAAAAATCTGTGAAGTCTAACATTTCTGATCATGCATCACATTTTCCATCATCATGATTTATGATTTAGTTTCCTCAAAAGTGACAGTCTATAGTGAACATACTAAATAAGCGAAGTTTAAGTCATAGCACTTTGCGATCACATTTTGAAATCCCTATTAATGTCTTTCTTTTTTAAATCCAGATATATTAAATAAAATTAATTTGGTTACAGTGTAAATTTAGCAAAAGCTGATGAAATGTTTGGTGTGCTGTAACTTCATAAGTAACAAAGGAGAAGGCATACCATGCTGAATTAACAACCATTCATTTTGTGGCAATGATGATCACAGTCTTTGATGCTTAACTAATTTTTTATCACATGTTTACTCCAACACTGATTTGGGAACTCTTTGCAAAATTGAGCTGCTTTATCATAATACTTCTGCTTCTAGTTGGGACACCCATGTAGTAATGAAATAGGAAAAACTTTAAAAATCAATAAAAAAAATGTAATTCTGGCCAAGTAGAAGGTAGGTATGATTCAACATCAAAAATTGGCACTGTATTTGATCGTGTTCAGCTCTGACAGGAGAGCATTCCCCACATGGGGAGAAAAGCACATGGCCGTGATATCTCAGGCAATCAGCAGCTACCCTCTAAAACACACATAACTCTGATCATCCTCTCAAAAACATCAAACGTTACTCATTAACAATCCAAAGATGATCATGTCTGTTGAACAAACAGGGATCTCTAGCTAAGCGGAGACAAGGTACGGTCCAACATGTGATGAGAGGTACAGCTAATCAAACGGATGCTGGTGCATGAGTGAGGAGGGTACCGCCCCCTTCCCCTCAGCCTGCAGCCGCTCTCTCGGATTCACGCAAATAAATCTGTAACATCAGTAATCATTCAATGGCCTGTAGATAATTAATAGAAATGAGCTGCTGAACTGGAAGATGCAAGGTGCGATCTGTAAGTGGTATTTCCAACGCTGATAACAGTGAGTTACAGGCTATTAAATTTTGATTGTTGTCAATTACACGTTTGAACCTAAGTAGGCAGCTGCCACTGAGCCAAAACAGAGATCCAGAAAGCTGACTGAAAAATGGCTGCTGTTGATAGCAATTTTTTTGCAAACTACAGTACTGACAAACCTAGCAAATCAACCAAATTTACACAACATAATTTATACAAAAAGTCTGGTATATAGGAACATGTTTAATACTAATGTTAGCCTTTTGTCAAACAAGGTCTTGCATTTTACAGATATGTAAAAACAACTTAGAAGCTGAAATTATAATGTGTTTTATTACATCTTTGTACAATTATCTGAAATTTTTAGAGCTCTTGATAACATGGTGACCGTCCAGCCTGGTGTACCCTTTTTATTATCAAGTTTTCTGATGCATTATGTATTTTAAATAAAATGTATTTTTCATACTTGTGTGAATGACTACCTGCTTGTGGTCTGTGGGGTTAACCAAAGCCCACAGATTTCACTTCACTGTAAGTTCAGCAAACTCATAGAAATGTTTGGGAACTTCACCACACTCCACAAATTCCATTGAAGTCAACAGGCAAAGAGGAATTGAACTGGTTTTGAAGACAGGCCATACTTACTTTACTAAAGCAATAGCAGAGTTTATTAAACTAATGAGAATAAAATAAATAAATATTCATTTAAATTTGTGCCATTAAAATCAAACAGTGTCTTGGGTGCCAATAAATAAATCAAATAAAAATGTTTAAAACCATCCAGTTTATGGAGAGATAACAGTTTGGGTGTTTTACACTTGGTCCTCATCACGACCTTGTGACTCAAAACCACAGCTGATGCATCCTGGTCTGCCACCTCCTCCAGTACCCGCAGACCTGAACTGCCAACTCATCTGGTGATGATGGTTTCAAAGTTGCCTCCTCAGTCATTCACTGCAGCTCCTCCAGGGTGCCCTGCCCTCACTTGGATGTTGCTGCTTCTTGACCCTCCTGTTTTCTCCAGGTTCCCGTAGTCTCTCTCCATCCATGTTTGCTCTCTTGACCATCACTCAGCCTACACATACTTCATCACGCACCAGAACCTCTTCACAGCTTTCGGTCTTGCTTCTGTTTAAATAATCAGCCTGACCAATGTTATCCTTTTTGTTCTCTTGTTCTTTACTTCTCCATCCAATAATCGCCATACTCCTCTGGATTTCTCACACAAACTACTCTTGTTTTTTACTCTGCACTAATTCACTCCCTTTTATTCTACATTCCTTGCAACTGGAGCTTGCCAATGACATTGTGACTCGGTAATTAACTTAAATTACTGCAAACTCAGACATGTGCATCCCTTACCAGCCTGAGCTTCACAAATGGGTTGTGCTAAACTCCACTAAAACTATTAAATAAATTAAACACTTAAAACAACACCAGCCTTGTCTCTCAATAGGTGTTTTGTGACACAAGGAGGGGAAGGGCTCCTCTAAGGTTTGTTTTGACTCGTAACTGCAACCCATGGCTAATTATGCAGACATAGTTAGCCATGTGGCATTAGCTGGCAGTGAGTTACTTAGCAAGCTCACATTGATCAGTATTATATATATTGTGAATAGTAGACCCGAAACTCCACACACACAAGACCCAACACAACTCTGGGTTCAAAATAAAGGACTTTTAATTCACCCAACTCAAATGCAACTTTGATCACAGCCAATATTTAGAATTTTAAGTACTCTGTCTCTCTCCCCACAGACCCCAACAGGGTGCATTTTTGGATTCTATTTCCCATGCAACCCTGCAGATGTCCTAATCAGTTTTAGCCCTGAGGAACACTGCCACTTTCTGTGTGAGGGAATGACCTGCTCCTGGTATGTCCATTCTCCCAGTCCTTCCGTTATGGCCTCCTGGGTGGTATGAAACCTTCTGTTATCCCAGCCAGGATGCTTGTACTCTTGTCTGGGCACCCACAATATTCAGTGGCAGTACTCATAATATTATCATTATAGTTAGGCTATGTACCCCACGAATGAAAATGCTGCAGGCTTTTTGTTTGTTTGTTGTTTTGTTTTTGTTTTTTTTTTTGCGTTGATGGGATTGTGACATCACTTATGCGTGAAGCAGATCGGGCAGCAATATTGCAGTACAAATGCATGAAATTTCTGCATATGGCCGCTACAGCTCTGTAATGTCACACTGCCATTGTAGAGTATCATGGGATGCTGAGAAAAATATTCATCTAAGCTGGCCAACTGCAAATGTCTATGAGAACATTCAACAAAAAAGTTATCTGTGAACAAAGCAAACACTATCAATTTGGTCAGTCAACAGAAGTTATGGCAATGCACTTCTACATGTAAGCAAAAACAATTGTCTGCTTGCTTTATTATTGTTTACAGTAATCCCTCCTCAATCGCGGGGGTTGCGTTCCAGAACCCCCCGTGATAGATGAAAATCCGCGAAGTAGAAACCATATGTTTGTATGGTTAATTTTATATATTTTAAGCCCTTATAAACTCTCCCACACTGTTAACATTATTAGAGCCCTCTAGACATGAAATAACACCCTTTAGTCAAAAGTTTAAACTGTGCTCCATGACAAGACAGTGATGACAGTTCTTTCTCACAATTAAAAGAATGTAAATATATCTTCTCTTCAAAGGAATGCATGTCAGGAGCAGAGAATGTCAGAGAGAGAGAGAGCGAGCGAGAGAAAAGCAAACAATCAGAAAATCAATACGTGCTTTAGGGCTTTTAAGTATAGCCGAAGCACCGCGATAAAGCGGCACTTTTTAGAGGAGCATTAAAATCCGCGATGGAGTGAAGCCGCGAAAGTTGAAGCGCGATATAGCGAGGGATCACTGTAGTGTGATTTGTGGCACTAGAAATTGAGAAACATTCTTTTAGAGCTGTATATACTGTACATAGTCATATTTTCTGGCATAAATAATATACAGCACATATCTTGTGCTCTGTTAATGTTGCTAATGTATTTGGGTAAGGTCTTGTCACTTTTGAAGCTTTTTGATTCTGTAATTAATTGCATTCTTCTGTCAATGGCTCAGATTTCAAAAGAAGCGAAACACAATTTGTTTTCACAAACCTTATTGCAACACAATTTCCTTGAGTTTGTTATGGTTCAGCCTGGGTTCCACCCCAACTCATATTAAAACTCATGTTTAATGTCCATCCATTATCCAACCCGCTATATCCTAACTACAGGGTCATGGGGGTCTGCTGGATGCCAGCCCACCGCAGGGCGCACACACCCACAAACACACACACCAAGCACACACAACGGACAATTTAGAATCACCAATGCACCTACCCTGCATGTCTTTGGACTGTGGGAGGAAACCGGAGTACCCGGATAAAACCCACGTAGACATGGGGAGAACATGCAAACTCCACGCAGGGAGGACCTGGGAAGCAAAATGTTTAATGTCTTTTTTGTTCATTTTTAACTTCCTTTGTCTATGTTGATATTGTTACTTCTGAAATGTATTTGCATTCTGTGTTTTTTATTAGTTTTGTGAATTATTTAATTTCTGTGTTTATGCTTGTTCAGTTATTTTCCATGTGTTTCGTGGGTGGTTCCCCAAGAGGTGGGGCCACCTGCCTACTGGCCTCAGCCCTATAAAGACTACAGAAACACACAAACTCTAGTGGTTCATTGAATGCGATGGAGCTGATGAGTTTCTTTTTAGATTAATACTGTGCTTTTGTGGATTTACCAACATTTTTTTCTGACGTCTGGATTTGTGTTTTTTGGGACTTTTTGCCTTGGATTGTCTTTGTTGATTATGGCAACTCCTTTTGGGCCTTTTGTGCTCTTTGGAACTTCCTTGTTTTCAGAGCATTTTTTAAAATAAATGTTTTATTTATAATAGTTCTTTGTTCCTTTTTTCTCCAAGCTGAAGGTTGACAGATCCTTTCCCTTGTGGGGATTTATGCAACAGTTTATGGGACTTTTGTGCTTAAACATTCTAAATTCATGACAGAGTTTTGCTGCAAATTCATTTTTACACAAATTGTTTTGCCCATCAAGTAAACTTCAACTCTTTGATTTTTCTTTCCTTATTTATCCTTTCAGAATGTAATGTCTTAGTTCTGAGTGTGTTTGACTTACAGAATGAAGTTTTATGTGTTTTTGTGCAGAATTTATTTATGTGTCTAATGTTATGTATTTTACTTGGTCTGTTGTTGGCATTGCTTTTTTCAGCATGTTTTTCAGCTGAAGAGTTGCAATGTTGTTCATAATGTCAATCACATGATCGTCACAGCAAAAAGTGTAAAATCTGGAATATAAAAGATGTTTCCATACAAACTTTAATGCCTGAACTTCTTGCTCTGTTCCTTCCAGACTATGATTGCTCTTTTTAGCATTATTTGCTTTGGCAATCATTATTGACTGACTTCCCAGTATTACAGACCTCTGTTTGACTAAGAATCTGACTGTCCCTTCACTATTTTCATCTCCAAGATGCCAAGATATCATATCTCCTGTTCCTTAATAAAATCTTATTGTGATCATAAAACTCTTAATTTCTCAATGTCCTCTCTCTCGCCACAACTACTGCATCTTGGCTACACTTTCTGTATCATGCACTGAAGGAGTACTCTCCTGCCCTATCAGTTTCTTATAATTCACAGCAGTAAGAAGACACTATTGCCCTCGTTTAATTCAAACGTCCATTTAAAATGTGACTGCTGCCATTTTTGTTAAATATGGTATAGTACCGCTTTAAATATGTATGCAAGGTATCAAGCAAGTGAAGGTTTCCAAGTTTATATATTTAGTACTGTCTACATTTGCATATTCAGTAGGTACAAGTCAGCATGTTGTAAAACAATGTACCTCTTTTCATTTTTAAACATATTATACAGTACACATTTATATAGTACAATTTGTAACTTCCTTGATGTCTTAAATATCCCATTGTGGCATTTTATTAGTAAGAAAAGCATATCGTTTTAAATTACTTTTACCTAAATGAAGAATGAAAAAAGAAATGTGTTTGCAGAATCATATTAATAAACCTAAAATAGAACCCATGTTAATAAACTTAAAAGTAATTAACTGTGTTTTTCTGAATATGCATCACAAGATTAATTTTCTTTGTTCAGGCAAAAAAGGATTTTTTCCTGCATGTCCATGTGTATAATCATCGCTTCCCCTATTTAGTCCTGAACAAAAGGTTTTCTAAATCTGCGAGTAGCATATAAGCTCTTACTTCTCCAAAAATTGCCATCATACAAAACAAGCATAAAGAAAAGTCAGGCTTTTTAAACAGTTTAGTGGAGCTGTTAATTGTACAAACGGAAGTGCTTAATATAACTAACTCTAGGATAATTAACCAGTCGTTATTTATTTGTATGTTTGCCATAAATATATCTAGATATTTTTGAATACTCAATTAGCGATTTGAAAATAAAACTCATAGTCAGTTCTTCCATTGGTTTTTATATTGAAATAATTACTCTCATGACACCATGCATCTCTTAGTCTTGGTTTCAATAATAATGTGTATAGAAAAAATGTAAATGAAGGCTTTCTTAATGTGTAACTATGTACTAATGTTCCTTATTTGTGTGTTATTTACAATAGGTTTTTAAAAATGTTGTGTGCTTAGTCTGGCTTTGTATAAGATTTGTAATTTTTATCAAGTTTTCCTAAATATATTAATTATTGTCCTATTTGGAAAATCTTATTTCTACTTATGAATCATAACTTTTTAAATAAGGTTTAAATTACAATTTAAAGTTTTCCATAGATGCAAAAGTCATTGTATTGTTAGCACTTTGTGATATACAATATTCTAAGTTTACTACAAAGGACTGTATTACTAAGGCCCCAGTAATTAAGATAGCCAAGTTCACTATTTTATTTATCACAGGTTTCATTCCCTGTGATGGTCCGGGTTAGCCTCACACTCCCTTGTCGCTTCTGTGTGTCTCCCCACACCGAAACTGTCAATAGTCTTGCACCAACCCATTCATTTGCCTGCCTCCTCTTGGTACAAAGAGTCAGTACTTTTATTAAAATCAATCCAAAAAACAAATTTCAATTACTGCAGTGCATCAAATCAATCTTCAATAAATAATCTGATAAAGCCAAAGTGAATGTGGAGGTTACAAGTCCAAATAAATATATCCATAAAACAAGGTTAAAACACAAGGGTAAACATATTCCTTTTAAAGCCACGAGCTGCACTGCTACTTTCTAAAATCCGACTTCTCTCTGGCTTACCCTCTTCAAATTCTGCAGCATGAGGACACGTCAACCACCAGGAGCAGACAACCCTTTGGTCCCGCTCGGATCCCTGTTGCCAGTCCATACAGGGCGCCACACCAAGCCATACTCCCTCTGACTCCCACTGCCATTGCTTGGCCTTGTGGGGGAGTCCTCTTGGAGTGGTTGGTTGGTCCTGTTCCCATGCTGCTCAGCAGGAGCAACCCTCAGCCCCCTTGAGCATCAGCCACATTCTCCTGCCCTGGTGGCTCACTTTCCCATTCACCTGCTTCCCCTCTGTTTCGCACCGGCTCCACCCCTGCTCCTGCTCCTTTCCTTTAACCTCCATGCCTGTCTGTTCTGTTTTCTTTTTGTTCTCCTCTCTGTCGTGCAGGCTTCATTTTACCTGGCCTGGTTGAGTGCAGGTGTCGTGTTTTATCTACTCCGAGGTGTGAATGGAGCACCTGACTGATCCATTTGCATTTGCACATGTATGCCCAGCACCCCAATCAACACCAGAAAAGAAGTGAAGCACGTTTGTACACAAATGCACCCGATTGGAGCCTGTCCTTCCCAAGGCACATTTATTTATTTAAAAACTACATTGCGCCACTAATCTCTCATCACATTCACAAAAAGAGAAACAGGGTTGCATAATCTGCATTCAGTTACATATCTTTGGGGACCTGGTTCATTTCCCTTTGCTTGTGTGGCATTTCCACATGGTCCTGTTTTCTCAGTGTTCTCTAAGTAAGTCAGTTCTTGCATGTTATGTTCATTAACAATTCTAAGTTGCCATGGTATTCATCTATGAATGTACTGTGCAATACAATCTAATTGTGCCTTCTGGATGTTATCTTGCTCATAATGTTAACAGGATTGGCTGCAGTTGTTGGAAGGTTCAGAAAAATGAGGGGTGGCACACTCTTTTCTGTATAGTAGATAAGATCAGTCAAAAAGATACTTGGGAATAAAAAAATGTTTAAAAAAATATATTAATTGTGCAGTGCAATGAAAGAAAGTATTATGTATGACTTGTTGGTTGAGGAGAGCAGTGTTTCTATGGTTCACTTTACCCTAAAATGTGAATGGAACTTCAGAAAAGAGTCAAAGATATGATCAGAAGTTATGGAAACATCATGGATGGAGTCTGACATTTATTTGTGAAGGGGACTGAAAAACCATAAAAAAAATAAATTCTTTAGATTCACAATCATATCACAAGTTGAATATCACACATTGTTCATAATATAAAGTTACTATATGAAGTAAAAGTACAGAATTATGTTATCAATTGTGGTCGACAGAGGAAGTGTGCGTCACCACTGGAAAAAATAGGGGCGCCAACCTGGTTGTTTTCATTTAATTCCAACAAAAATATCAAACGTCAAAGAAAAACAGGGCCGTTATGCATGCTAATGCAAGAAAGCCTTACATTGGAAGGAAGGATCTCCATTCTGTGGTAAGTTCAGTAAAAGAGTGAACATGTTCTTTCAGAAGCAACGGGACTTATAGGTCAGGGACCAGAAGGGGAGGAGTCAGTTGCCCTCAATGGGCATCTTTCCTGTGCTGAGGATGGAACAAAAGAGTAGAAGGTTAGCACCAGCACCTTCAGCACTCAACTCGTAGTGGTAGTACATATCTCAGATGAGACCGAAGAGTGGTCCATAGACTGCATGTGTGACACCACATTTAAATGAAATAAAACTATGCTTTTTACTGTTTATCTACTTATTGTAATTTTGGTAAAATATGCACTTTGTAGTTTTTAAACCAGTTTGAAAATGTATG
>JANRMT010028174.1:148718072-148763210 GCA_026402145.1 Polypterus bichir lapradei
GCTTTCTGTAATGCATCTAATTTTGCTTGCTTTTCAGTGTGCACAAAACCATGCTTTTATCAAGGCTTCGCTCGGGTAGTTTTTTGAAATGAAATTTTCCTCCGATCAGTCCTAGGAACGCGCTTTATTCTGACTCTAACATTTTTGTAGCTCTGATGTGTGCATCAGTGTAATCGATGTACCAGGAAATCATTCATTGACAAAAGTTCCCCTTTGGAATTGAAAGTGTGATTAAAAGCGTTATTTTTTGTTATGGAGTACATGCATCGAAGCTTCTCAGCTGTGCTTGTGCTAAGAAAAGGAAAGATTTTAAAAATAACGTAACATGATTCTGCGTTAACCGCATATTTTTTCATACGTCCCAAACCAAGGAGATGCGAGGTTAAAATGAATCGGGAAGTGCGCGTACATACTCAGTACATCCCCTCTTGGGAATCGAACCTCGGATGTCAGCACTAGAGGCAAAGCTTTTACAATTGCGCCACGGCGTGTGGCTTGGTTCTTTGAAAGTATGTAGATCGGGGTATATATATATATTCGCAGCGGAGAAGTAGTGTGTTAAAGTTATGAAAAAGAAAAGGGAACATTTTAAAAATAACGTAACATGATTGTCAATATACAGTAATTGTTTTGTGAGTGTTATTGAGTGTTGCTGTCATCAAGGATTTGATTATCATTATTTGTTTCAATCAGGGCCGTATTTGTATGATGTGTTGTGTTCAAGTTACATTCCGTGTTTGTCAATCGTTGTAAAGATAAGAGGTTTCATTCATCGATTCGTTTCTTACTGCATCAATAAACAGCTCGTCTTCCTCTTTATCTGAGATGTGACACACTGCATGCATGGGTTTTTTTTTTACACTGTCTTCCTTTAGCGGGATATTCACTTTTTGCACCGTGTGCTTTGTTTCCGCAGTAGCTGCACTTATGAATATGCTTGTATGTATCAGATGCTTCATATTTTTTTGCTGCCTTCTCAATTGTGTAATTCGGTTTTTGTTCAGCACTCTTTGGAACTGTTGCTTTTTGTCTGTGCACTGCGTTAGTTCACGTGAGCCGCTTGGTGTACATGCATCGAAGGTTTCCAGCTGTGCTGGTGCCATCTCGTGTGATGTCCACGGCTGTATGTAATGTCAGCTAAGACCCGGCACTTAAAAGTTTCTCTCGCAGTTTCGCTGAGTTTGTGCCAAACACCACCCTGACCATCTCATTTTCCTCTGCATAAGCACAGTCCTTCACCCGTGAATATTTAGCAGCATTGTTTCTATTGGATTACCACTGACGGACGGCCTTATATGGGCAGGCACTAAATTACAAACACCAGCGGCAGCCTGTCTATGAACTTAATTTAAACTTTAGGTTTCCACCGTGCTTTGTTTCCGAAGTAGCAGCACTCATGAATATGGTTGTATATGTCAGTCGCTCGCTTCTTATTGTTTTGCTGCCTTCTCAATTATATAATGCATGTTTTCTTCAGCGCTTTTTGGAGCTCTTCCTGGTTTTCTACGTACTGCGTGATTACGTGGGAGGTGTGATGATGTCACACGAAACTCTGCCCCCCACGGCTTTCGAGCTCAACTCCATTACAGTAAATGGAGAAAAACAGCTTCCAGTTATGACCATTATGCGTAGAATTTCAAAATGAAACCTGCCCAACTTTTGTAAGTAAGCTGTAAGGAATGAACCTGCCAAATTTCAGCCTTCCACCCACATGGGAAGTTGGAGAATTAGTGATGAGTCAGTGAGTGAGTGAGTGAGTGAGTGAGTGAGTCAGTGAGGGTTTTGCCTTTTATTAGTTTAGATAAAAAAGAACACAAAGAAGTATAGGCATTCAAGAATGAAAAAAAATAAGAAGCACAAGAATGGTCACATGGGATGGTGGGTCAACTTTTTATTATGCTGTCACAAAGGACACTTTTTATTTTTTAAATAGTAGCGCTTAGAAAATAAAATGTTCATCCTAGTAACAAATTATAATATAAAATAATCAAAGGTCCTTCCTATCTTTTGTCTAAGCCTAAAGGAAAAACAATAAATAAAAGTTAAAAAAAAACAGCTAGGATTCTTTTAAACTGACTATAATAAATTCACACTCCAACTAGTAGAGATTTGTTTTGTTTTGTTATCTGTACCTAGGATGACTTAGAAACATGTGAATTAACCTTTATGTGGTTGCATCAGTGATGTCATGCTTTGCACACACACACACCCATGGAATCATGGGAATTAAACATAGAAACCAATGACAAACAATGTCACATGATGGCAACGCAATAAAACACAAAAATATTTCAGTGTGTCAAACAAATTTTTTTACAATAGAAGAACTGGAATCTGCACATGTCCAAATCCTCAAAACTTATGAAAAAGACAGCAAAAGACACAAGATGAGGTCATAATTAAATTAAGATGAAAACAGAATCATAACACCTATCAAAACTCCACAATCAACCACTCCTTCCTTCTTCCAATATATTCTTTCATAACACTGTGGCCACTCTTCTTTCTGCCATTCAAGTCTCTGTCTTTCATTCCACAACCTTACCTCAGGTTCAGTGTGGGCCCACAAGTAGCTTTTAAGGCATGGCTAGGATTTTTGTTCGGGGTTATCATCAAAACAAGTTTCAATTCTGTTGGTCACTCCTGACATCTAGAACTCCTAGGCTCATCCAACTAGAACTCCACCTAGGTGACAGGTCATATTCCATGTAGTCAACCTCCTTGTTGCTACATAATGGATTATGTGTGGTTCTAAATCATTGTTCTGTATGCTTTTCTAGGATCGTGAAGATTTTACGTTTCGGCCCTCTTCTTTCTGCCATTTGAGTCTGTATAGTATCCCTCATTCCACACCTTGACTCCAGGTTCAGTGAGGAGTTGGAGGGAATTTTTAAACCCTGGCTCGGATCTTTGTTAGGGGTTATCCTCAAAACCACTTCCAAGTCTGGAAGTCAGTCCTGATCTCTGGAACTCCTAGAACCAACCTGCAACAACCATCATACCCATGCCGAAGAAAATCTCTGTCTCATGTCTCAGTGACTATTGCCCTATAGAACTCACACCTGTCATCATGAAGTGCTTCGTGTGGCTAATCTTGGGCCACTTAAAAATAAGACTTCCGGCATCACATGACCACTTTGCCTACCCATTGCACTGAAGATGCAATATCATCTACAATTCACCTGTCCCTGTCCCATCTGGACAAAAGAGACACTTATACTAGAATGCTTTTCATTGACTTCAATTCAGCTTTCAACTCTAAAGTGCATAGAGAAGTCGGGTCTGCTAGGCTACAACACTGCATCGGAAGCACCATCACACTGAGCACTTGTGCGCTCCAGGGCTGTGTACTTAACTCACTTCTGGTCACTTCTGGTATGGCTGCATACAACTCTAACACCATCATTATGTTTGCAGGTCACATAATGGTGGTGGGTCTCTTCAGCAATGGGGATTAGTCAACTTACAGAACGGAGACACTGTGATTGGAGAACTGGTGCAAATGAAACAATATGTCTCTTAACATAGATAACACAAAATAAATGAATGTTTATTTCAGGAAGGCCTATGCTGTCCATGCCCCATTGAACATTGAGGGCTGTGCAGTGGAACTGGTCAAGAGCACCAATTTCCTTGGTGTGAAGATGGTAGCTGACCTTACTTTGTCAATTAACATAACCTTTATAGCCAAGAAGGCGCAGCAGTGTCTTCACTTCCTGCAGCTGGTAAAGAAGATAAACCTACCCCCCACCCACCATTGTCAACACGTTCTACAAGGGCACCATCAAGTGTGTTCTAACCAGCTGCATCACTGTCTGATTTGGGAACTGCAGTGTCTCTGACTGTAAGGTCCTACAATGTTTAGTGCACACAGCAAAAAAGATCATTGGGGCCTCTCTGATAACCATTAAAAACATTTATATAAAGTTGCATCTGCAAAGCCTATAGGATTGTAAAGGATCACTTCCACCCCATTGCCCTTTTGTCCCACTTCTGTCTGGCAGAAGGTACTACAGAATCTGAACCAGTTCTGTCAGTTTCTGCAACAGCTTCAACCCCTTGGCTGTCCAAAATTCAGAATTTTGTGCTGCCCCTTGCCCTGAGATATGCTCCAATTTGCTTGTATACTGTATATGCAGTTCATTTGTTACACTTGTTGCTACTGTTATTTTTTATTATTAATTATTATTATTTATTTCAGTATTATTATCTATTTCATATTATCTTATATATAAACGTCTACGTGTGGAAGTGTGTGTCTGTCTGTCTGGCCCAGAAGTGAGAGGGCTCCACCTCAGAGGATACAAAAGGGAGGCAAGCACGTTGGCAAAGCAAAACCTCCAAAGAAAGAGTCACTTGCTTTGTGGCTAATACAGGAGCGAGGCGAGCACATTGGCAAAACGGTATCCCTTTTACTTTTCCTCCCGCCGCTAATACACAAGCAAGGCGAGCATACTGGCAAAAGGAAACCTCAGAAGAAAGACATTTACTTAGCCGCTAATGCACAAATGATGTGATCACGTCAGCAACACGAAGCCCCCCAGAAGAGAGTTGCCTAGAGTAGTTATTTTCAATTACCTGACATCTCCACATTTCAATTTTTTTGGACGATTTCAATAGTTACTAGGACCTGCACAGGTTTACACAGCTAGTTACTATACATTCACATACCTATTATTTATAGTATAGTATAGTTTCATTACCTGTCTTGCAACTTATCCTGTGTTTATGCATATCTTGCACCACAGTCCTGTGGAACGTTATTTTGCTATATACTGTATGCTGCAATTCTGTGTATGGATTGTAAGACCATAAAGCCACTTGACTTGACATGACTTAGGCCCACGTTGGTTTCGGTGCAGTCCTGAGCCTTAGCGCACATTTAAAGGGGGATGCAATTCCTAGCTAGACAGACAGAGAACATAGTCAATGTAGAGAGCATCCCTGCTGCCATGTAATGAGTTGTGGGTGCTCATAAATCAATGGAGTGTACTTATTTATTGGACCTTGAAATTATCACGTTTCAAAACTCCCTATAAACATACATTTTTTCACACCTTCCTGTAGTATTCTTTTTTTGCCTTACAACCCCTTTGTTGCCAGTCCTCACTTCGTCCCATAATCCTCTTTTTTACCAAAAGTCTGTGGCTTTCTGTACCAAATCTTAATTATCAGAATCTCTTATTACATTATATAAAAGATCAAGAACCTAGAGCTCAGTAAGGTATAATAAATTATTTATCTCATATTACATGTGCTCCTTTATACATTTTATAATAAAACATCCCTATATGGTGAAACAATAAAATTTGATGAGACTACAGTTGGAAAGAAGGGTGAGTAAGTCGAGGAACCTGCAGCAGGCCAAGCTCAAAATCTCTAGAGATGTTAAAGGGTAAGTGTTTTATGTGACTGCTTTTACTTTGTGAGAAAAAAAGATCTGAAATGTAGCAGCACATTCAAGAACAGAATTTCCTGGAATCATAACATAATTCTTGAAGCTCCGAATGAAGTATTTTATAGACAAAGGGTGAAGACAACATAGATAATCATAAGGATTATTTTACTCGTTTTTTGTTGTGGTGTTTTACTGGTAAGGCTCACTGGGAAGCAGATTATAACATGTCATTGCTGAAAAGACCTAAAGTCCATCCCAGGCAACTTGGGTCCAAGGCTGTGTGGAGGCCATATTGCCCACTGTTTCACAATAAGATTTAATAGAATTTACGTAAATCCACAGTGTAATCATTAGTAACATAACAACTTGACTTAATATTCTCAGACCTACTTAATCCATTTTGTGACTGATGGAAGCTGGAGCATGTCTCATCAGCCTGGGGCACAAGTCATGAACTAGTGCTGATCATTAGTTTTAGAAACACAATGTGTATTTCAAAAGGAATGGAAGTTGAAGAGATTGAATCTTTAAGCAACTAGGAGAACTCTTTTGAGTGTGAGGCTGCTGGAACTAAGCAATTCTAATCAGAAAAGCAGATCTGAGCAGTGCAGAGCTTGATAAGTACAAGGTCAAGAGAACATTATGGAATATTAAAAAAATACTATGACACTGAAAGTATTATAAAACTTGCAATGTGAAACAAGGCAACTGAAAAAGCCAAGGCTTAAGGCATTGACTCACAGACATTTCCTTTGGTGATACAATTCTAACAGTGAATCTTTAGAGAACAAAACAAGGGTTTGTCCTGGCCCCTGAATATAGGGTCACTTCATACAGAATGTAGGTTGTTATCATAATGAATTCCTCAGAGAATAACATCTTTGTCATTGCAGTAGTGAGCAGGACAAAGGTGTGTACTGATTCCTTTGGGACAGGTCTTGCTCGTACAGAATTATCAGTAAAGCAATGGCTGAAGACTAAAATGGCTGCATTAATTTGAATAGGAGAGCATATTGTGGTGGGTTTCACATCAAAATATTAATAGGGCCACAAAGTGTGACTGGACTCACGTACAGTATCTTTCATTTAAGGGGTAAAATGTCCCACAGCAGATAAAGAGATGAGTACTTTAATGCATCTTTGGAAGATTATGCCGTATTATTATACAATACACAGTATAAACCGTCGGTGCCTTCTGTGATCCTTGGAAATGTGAACTCACTACCAAATAAGATCGATGAACTGGCTGTGCTGCTGAAAAATGTCAGAACCTACAGAGAATGCAGCTTGCTGTGTTTTAGTGAAACGTGGCTAACAACTACCATCCCAGATGCTAACGTGGAGCTACCCGGGTTTAGCACAGTTAGAGCGGACAGAGACGCAAATACCTGCGGTAAGAAGAAAGGAGGGGGTGTCACTCTCTATGTCAATACAAAGTGGTGCAACTCAGGACATGTAAACGTTAAAATCTACACTTGCTGCAGGGACATCGAACTGTTGGCCGTAAGTTTGCGTCCCTATTACTTGCCAAGAGAGTTTGGACACGTGATTGTTGTTATTGTTTACATCCCCCCTCCAGCGAACGCGGAGATAGCGAGTGACATCATCCATTCCGCAGTTGCTAAGTTACAAACGCAGCACCCTGAGGCGCTTGTGCTAATTTCTGGAGACTTTAACCATGTGACACTAGACAAAACATTACCTGCCTTCTCCCAGTATGTGGACTGTAACACCCGGGGAAATAGGACTATCAACCTACTGTATGCAAACATTGAAGACGCATACAGCGCTACCCCGCTGCCTGCGCTTGGGAAAGCAGATCATAACCTGGTTCTGCTTCAGCCTCACTACAAACCAAGAGTGAAGGTGCTACCTACAACCACACGATCATTCAGGAAGTGGTCCCCTGAAGCAGAGCAGGCTCTGAGAGACTGCTTTGGAACTACAGACTGGGATATACTGCTGGGGTCACATAGTGAGAACATTGAAGAGGCTGTTGACTGCACAACTGATTACATCAACTTCTGTATGGACATTGTAGTTCCAGTAAGAAGAGTACGCTGCTATGCTAACAACAAGCCATGGATTACAAGTGACATCAAGGGCCTTTTGAACCAGAAGAAAAGGGCTTTTAAAGGCGGTGATCAGCATGAGCTCAAACGCGTGCAGAAGGAACTCCGAGTCCAGCTAAGGGCGGCAAAGGAGCAGTACAGGAGAAAGCTGGAGCAGAAATTGCAGAATAACAGCATGAAGGAAGTGTATGATGGGATGAAGATTATCACTGGCTGCCACCATCGAGAGAGACGTGGAGAGAGCAAACCAAATGAACAACTTCTTTAACAGGTTTGACCACCCTAACCCACTCTCACCTGAGAGTACTTCATCCTCCAACCATCCTTCAGCTGATACCAGCATAGGCGAGACATCCCCACCCACAATTACAGCAGCACAGGTGAGCACAGAGCTGAGGAGACTTCGTGCCAGCAAAACAGCGGGTCCAGATGGTGTATCGCCATGACTGCTGAAGGCCTGTGCGTTGGAACTGGGATTTCTCTACAGCGCATCTTCAACCTGAGCCTGGAACAGGGGAAAGTCCCGAGGCTTTGGAAAACATCTTGTATCACCCCAGTCCCAAAGGTATCACGTCCTAGTGAGGTGAATGACTTCCGACCTGTTGCTCTGACATCACATGTGATGAAGACCATGGAGCGGCTGCTGCTTCACCACCTGAGGCCACAGGTCCACCACGCCCTCGACCCTCTGCAGTTCGCATACCAGGATAAGGTGGGAGTGGAGGATGCCATCATCTATATGCTACACCTATCCCTCTCCCAATTGGACAGAGGCAGTGGTGCTGAAAGAATTGTGTTTTTGGACTTCTCTAGCACCTTCAACACCATCCAACCTCTGCTCCTTAGGGACAAGCTAACTGAGATTGGAGTAGACTCGCACCTTGTGGCATGGATTGTGGACTATCTTACAGACAGACCTCAGTATGTGTGTCTTGGGAACTGCAGGTCTGACATTGTGGTCAGCAACACAGGAGCGCCGCAGGGGACTGTACTTTCTCTGGTATATTTTTTTTTCTATTATGTAAAGTGGACATATGAAAACTAAAATAAATTGGGGAAGTACACAGTGTAATTGTCAATTTATTTAAAGAGCACACTTAAAAGAACATCAGCTATACTGTAGCCAAAGTACTTTACATAGAACATGCATTAAGCAAAAAATAAAATTAAATAGAATAAATACAATAAAACATAATACAAACATAATACAACCAACAGTAAATTTAAACAAACCGCTGACTAAGAGGGTAGAATTACCAATATCACTGAAGATCATGGAATAACTAGAGAATAAAAATGAGTCTTCAGTCTTCAATCGAGTTTTAAACAAATCAATTGAAGGTGAATCCTTAATGTAGTAAGGTAAAAATTCTCAGATGAGGTGCAGTGGCTGCAAAAGCTCTGTCACCCTTAGCTTTACATTTAGTATGAGGGACGACAGACAACTGACAGGAAGATCTTAGCTCTTTGGATAGCTGGTGTAGAACACACAGTTCAGACAGATGTGAGCATACCCATGTATTGATTTAAAAACCAGCAGCAACATTTTAAAGTCAATTCTGAAATTAACTGACAGCCATTGTAAAGAGGTTAAAATTGGAGATACAGAGGCAAAATTTCTTGCCCCAACCAAACAAACGAGCAGCAACATGCATATCCGGGATTTGTAGGTCCCAGAATACAAGTTGCAGCAATCAAGCCGAGAAAAGATAAAAGCACAAGTAACTTTCTCAAGATCTCAAGGAGATGAAAAATGCTTAACCTTGGCTAAAGACAAAGCTGGAAAATGCAGAATTAATCTGTTTATCAAAAGATAGGTAACTATCAAAAATTTACCTCCAAGATTCTGAATATTAGGCTTACAAAAGTTCACAAAAGAGCCAAGAACGTCAAAACCAATTTGAGCTTGGCTGCAGGACCAACTATCAGTACTTCCATTGCAAGCTTACATGCAAGCGAGAATTTCAATGTAGTCTGTACACATGACATTGACCCTATAAACCAGTAATTCTATATGCTGGCTATAAAAAATAGTTTTACATTATAAATGTCATTTTCCTTTCTAGTTAGTTTCTTTTTTTTGTTTGTTTTGTATTCTTTTTAATTTAAAAAAGATCTTTGTCTGTTTTACTTAACAAAGACTGAAACTCAATGCATTCCCATTCACTTTGCCGATAAACAGCTCCAAAACTCGTACTTAATAAACAATAAGCAATACATGCCAAGATTTGTTTAGCTGAAAAGTATTATTTTACTAATTCAAATTTTACCATATGTGATTATTCAGTTTGCCATTGGTGAACACCAAAATGGATTGTATATGATCATTAGAACATAGACAAAAATGAAGAGAAACTGGCTGTTTTGCTCAACATAATTAATCAGTTCAAGCCCTAATATTCTGCAGTATCCTAGTATTAAACATTATTAATCTTAGAAGTTTATTTGTTTTGGAAGATGGCGTCAAGGATTGGTCTTTGAGCTGTCTTTAAACCCAAAAAGGGTTTCCACAGATGTTTCCTACAGTTTCCTACCAAAGACTTGTGGGATAGTTGATTTCACCTGCCGCCCTATTCGAGGATTGTTCCTGCCTTGCTTCTGATGGTTGCTGGCATGGGCTTAAAGGCCTACATGAAAACATAAAGTCCAGGAGAAAAAAATTACAAAAATACAAAATCATAACACAGTAACTGTATTGAAGCTATTTCATTGTACCTTTTTATAAACATTCCCAGAGTTACATCAGCAAAAATTCTAATATTTATAATGACTTAGTTGCAGAGATAAGCACAGAAAAGGTCATATTTTGTTACAAGGCTATAGTGTTTCTTTAGTTTAGCAAGCTGAGTTTATCTGAACATACTGTATTCTGCTCAGCAAAGTTGTCTAAATAGTGCTGGACCAACCCACCATATCCACATTATGATCCTTTTGCAGTATGTTTTATGGTAGGCATACTTTTTGGAAAATTGCTGTTTTTTATATTATTTTATTATTCTCCTCAGTGATGTGCCTGACCAGGAGGGTCCACCAATCTGTTCAATTTGATCATATTTGCCCAGACAGATGTGCAAGAAAAGGCAACATCAGCTTTTTTTCTAAAAGGATGTCTATACAAGTGATACTTTTATAAATCTAAATATATTACTTTTCATTTTCTATAATCCATTTTAAATGGATTTTTTAATGCTGCTGCTATGAGAAACTTTTACTGTAATAATAGCTTGTGGTAAGCCACTGTTGAAATACATGCTCTTATCCATTTCTGATTAGTTCTAAGATTAGCAATTTATATTTAAATTTGGAAAAGGATTAAACTGTAAAGTTCAGCTGTTCTTACAGGTTTTATTTGAGCTGAAACAATGTAATTGTTTTCACTTTAATACCACTGGGCTTTATTTATACACTATATCTAAACATATTTCAACCATTTTGGGGCTTTTATTTTCAATATTTTTTTTGGGTGTTAGACTGACAGAATATTTATTAGTGTGCTATAAAACGGTAGTAGAACATCAGTGTAATGTATTGAGCTGTCACACAACAGACTTCATGTGTCAGTGTATCTTGGCATCCACAGGTAGTTGAAATTCTCTGTAACCTTGGGCAGTTCATTTCACAAAGTGGTTTTGCAAGATGCAGTTTTAAATAAAATGGATTTTTTTCACTGTGCTGATGCACTACAAAAAATGATACCTTAGCTTCTTTAGAAGATGTCTATAAGAGAATGTTGGTAAAAAAAGCAGTTTGGAGGTTTCATAGCACAACCAGTGTTACATTTTGTTACAAGCATGTGTGGTACTCAACATGACTTTGCTATAATGAACAGTAAAATGAATCAAGAAAGAAAAACTTTATATATTGTAGCTGTGCTTGTCCAAAATTTCTAAGAATCTGCAGCTTTAGTTTATTTCATAGAACAATTCAGGCAATAGTGTGACATGTGTTCAAATAATTCCACAAGTATCTTTGTTTTAAAAGCTTTAGTAAAATTCAAAACAAAACAGTTCATACAAAAATAGAGAAAAAATTGATATTACAGTACAAAGAAAAGAAAGGTCTTGTTTAAAGAAAGTTCTGTTTAAGGTTTACTTGTTTCATTTTTCTCTATATATGGTCATACAGCCACAGTCTCATACGTTCACAAACAGTTGTAGGAAGATCAGGAGACAGTCAGAAAACTGTATGCCAATGCTCAGTTTGTAAATTAATCTAATAGTTCATGCTTCTAGCCGTGAGATGGTTTCTTGACTGGATTAATTAACCCTCTGTCTTTACAAGAATAGCTAAGAAAGTCCTATTTCATGTTAATTTACAGGGAGTAAAAGATTATACCATAATCTAAGTAAGTATGTGAAACTGATATTCTATTGAAATTAGCAGACACTTATCTGAATTTAACATTAACATTAAATTTTGAAAATTGGCTGTTAAATACATGATACTGGTATTGACATCTGGGACATATTGTGTTTAGAACCTTTATATCATTTATGTGTGGTCAACCGGTGGCTATAACAGTCTTTTATGATATGACACAATTTTAATGTTCCTCAAAGGGTATATCCTGTATAATAAAATCTCATCTGCAAAATCCTTTGAAATCAGCAAGTGCTCATGTACATTATGTATACGTATATGTGGAGTATATTACATACAGTCTTAATTTTTTTGCATAGAATACTTCAGATTCTAAGCTGAGTGAAAACACAAAAACAATAAACAGGAGACTTTGATTATATGAAAGGTCAAAATAAAATTCTGAGGAGCGGGAGTATTAATGGATTAAAAGCAGTTTAGGAGGATACAGATGTTAAAAATTTTATAAACCTCCAAAAGAAATCCGGAGGATTTGTTGGTGAGGAGTGATAAATCGTAGAGCCACTGAATGGGAGTCATAAAGGTGAATGAGTGTTTACTGAGATTTAAAGAGTAAGATTTTGTGATAAGGACGTTAGCACAGAAAAAAAATAGATTCATTACCATTCCTGCTTTCATATTTTACATTTAATGAACAATCAAATGATGGTTCAGGTGAGTTAAGAATGGTTTTGTGTTTTTTAATTAGTCCATAGACAGGAAACAATATATTTTTGCTTCTTTTGATATTTCCTTTTAATATGTATACTGCAACTTTTTTCTTGGACTCTTTTCATTAATGATATTCTGATTTTCTAGTTTTGCTTTCAATTTATGATTAATAATATCCATTTGTTTTCATTTCTGCTTAGCTGAAATCATGGAGAGCTGGAACACTGGCTAATTTGACATGCTCACTTGAAATAATTATTGTTGTCTGGAATATCTTAAAAACATGATATTGTGTTGAAAGCTCTACATTATTATAATTATTATAATGGACCAATTGTTATAAATGTAAAACATGAAGAAACTGTCTAGAATGTGCAGCATGCTTTAAGACAGTAATAGGCTCCCACATTTATACACTTATGCCACAGTGTATTTGAGAAAATAAGGAAGGAAAGAGCTGATATGGATCGATGGATTACTAGACAGATCACTATGACAACCAAAAAAGGAGTGCTGTGGAACAAAGAGGTATTACTCTTGCCTGGAGCCAATAAGACACAATTCAGCATCAGTTAATGGTGTTGGGAGATGTTGATGGAAGATATTGCAGAAAGCAGATGTTGCTGTGAGCCAAACTAAAATACTGCAGAATATAGCCATAATGGTCCAACATTGTGGTGTCACTGGAACAACAGCACAGCCTTTGACACTCTGAAGCATAAAAGGACATGAGAGTGAGATGATGCTTCAAGACGCCCTTATTGTAAACTGCAAAATAGAAATCTATGGACAAACCAGACATTTTGCTAAATAATTATGTGGACGGTAGGAGTTTTTGAGATGTGACTTTGAGACAAGTAACCAAAACACAAACATGCAATAATTTTATTGGTAATAAACAGAAGGAATAATTACAGCAGAGGATGACATCTAACCATATAGGGTAAAATAGATACAATTATGCCTTGATATCAAGCAACTAGCTCTCCATGTTCAACTTCCTGTATCAAAAACCATTTCTCTCTTCCACTTCCTTCCTTGTCAGCAGACACTTCCCAACCCCAAACTCCTCTAACCAAGGAGAAAGAATCCTTTTAACTAATAGCCCATGACCACTTCCAGATTTCCCTTTTTTACTCCTTCCAGGTTTCCAGGTGCCATTACTAATCCCTGGCGCTTTATCAGTAAACCCCCACCTCGTTCCTGTACCTTAGTATATTTTAAGCATATATCTGCTTCACTTGTGTATACATTGTAACTTTTTTCACATTTTACCGCACTATATTTACAAATGCAAATATTTAGCTAGACACATTCATTACTGCAATATTAAACCAGAAAAAAAGGGATGATGCAGATACGTACAATGTTTTACACAGTTAATAATCTAAAATATAAACTCTGTCTTTAGGAAAATTTGCATATATGAAGAATCTGGGACAATTTTCAAATGCTCACTGCTAATGTTAACATCTAGTCACCTACATAGTCATTCCAGGTATACTTTGCCATCGCCTGAAGAACAGGGCAGGTTCTGTAAGTTGGCGACACACAATCTCAGTCTAACATATTTTCACCGCTAATGCTGACATGTTCACATGCTGTCATCTTGGCAGCCTGACAAAAGGAGCAGAGTGAATGTTTCGGATGCTGGAGATGTACAATCACAGTTTAAGTTATGTTCTCAGCTGATGGCATTGTGTTTAGACGCTGTACTCACAGAAGCCTGTTGAATTGGAATGGAATATAGTTCTTGTTGGTGGGCTGGCGCCCCACCTGGGGTTTGTTTCCTGCCTTGCGCCCTGTGTTGGCTGGGATTGGCTCCAGCAGACCCCCGTGACCCTGTAGTTGGGATATAGCGAGTTGGATAATGGATGGATGGATGTAGTTCATGTTATTTAATCAGAAATAGGGGTCATTATGGGATCAGGTAATGGTTAAAAATATTTTCCTTTTAAGTTAATTGTAATTAGATGTTTACATTATGAAAATTCAATTTAAAAGTTTTTTTCATTAATGAATTAGTTATTTCTTAAAGCTGGGGTAGCCTTCATGTCTCTCCACCTCAATGAATGTCACTGCTTCCAGCTGCAGTTACTTAGCTTATACTTTAGTGATTGTAGTACATGCAAAAAGAAAGTAGTATGAATTATATCAAGTTTCTAAGAACTTTTTTGATTATACAGTATATAGACCAGAGAGAGAGATTCTATATTTACTTGTTATTTTGATATTTAAGTACACATAATGGCAGGTACTTTAAAACTTAAATAGATTTGTCATGGATAACTTTTATTTTTAGTTGAGTCATTTCCCCAAAGCGTATCTCTACTTTTTCTCAAATGTGGCTGTTAGGTATGTCATACAACACTGCTATAAAATTACCTTTCTGAGCAATGAAGGCCTTCAATGGAAGTCTGAGTACCGGACCCCCTGATAAGGGCTGTTCGGTCCCTGTACAACCGGTGTCAGAGCTTGGTCCGCATTGCCGGCAGTAAGTCGAACCCGTTTCCAGTGAGAGTTGGACTCCGCCAGGGCTGCCCTTTGTCACCAATTCTGTTCATAACTTTTATGGACAGAATTTCTAGACACAGCCAGGGTGTTGAGGGGGCCCAGTTTGATGGACTTTGGATTGGGTCACTGCTTTTTCCAGATGATGTTGTCCTGTTTGCTTCATCAGGCTGTTATCTTCAGCTCTCTCTGAAACAGTTCGCAGCTGGGATTGGAATCAACACCTCCAAATCCGAGACCATGGTCCTCAGCCGGAAAAGGGTAGAGTGCCCTCTCAGGGTTTGGAGCGAGATCCTGCCCCAAGTGGAGGAGTTCAGGTATCTCGGGGTCTTGTTCACAAGTGAGGGAAGAATGGAGCGTGAGATCAACAGGAGGATCGGTGCGGCATCCGCAATGATGCGGGCTCTGCATTGGTCTGTCATGGTGAAAAAGGAGCTGAGCCGTAAGGCTAAGCTCTCTTTTATCAGTCGATCTATGCTCCTACCCTCACCTATGGTCATGAGCTATGGGTAGTGACCGAAAGAACGAGATTGCGAATACAAGCAGCTGAAATGAGTTTCCTCCGCAGGGTGTCTGGGCTTTCCCTTAAAGATAGGGTGAGCAGCTCAGTCATCCGGGAGGGGCTCAGATTAGAGCCGCTGCTCCTCCGCATCGAGAGGAGTCAGATGAGGTGGCTTGGGCATCTGATCAGGATGACTCCTGGATGCCTCCCTGGTGAGGTGTTCTGGGCACGTCCAACCAGGAGGAGGCCCCGGGGAAGACCCAGGACATGGTGGAGGGACTATGTCTCTGCTGGCCTGGGAACGCCTCGGGATTCCCTGTAAGAGCTATAAGAAGTGGCCGGGGAGAGGGAAGTCTGGGCATCTCTGCTCAAGCTGCTGTCCTGCGACTCAACCTCGGATAAGCGGAAGAGGATGGATGGATGGCATCAAAGATGCTTCTCAAATATATGATTCTTATTCTACAGTTTGGAAGCTACATATGATAAAATTTATTGGACAGAACAATGAAATGAAATGAATGGATTATCTATCATTATTAGCAAAGGTCAATTCATGAGCAGTCTATATATATATATATATATATATATATATATAAGAATATCATAACAAGGTTGTTGGAGAGCTGTCAATACCACCTGATGGGGTTTATATAATTGAGTAGGTTTGTTTGTTTTGTCTTTCTATGAATAATGCTATTTCAATAACATGTATATGTTGCCACAGATTTTTCAAGTACATACCACTATACAGTACATAGCCCCAGTGTCTTCAGTTCAAATATCTAACACTACCTACCGTTACTTGTCTGTATGAGTGACTATCATCTCAAATGCTTCATTATCGTACAGAAGCATGGTCTGTAGTGATTGAAGAATTTTAGGCATGAAAATATCAGAGTATTATTAACAACATAGGTTATGAATTAAATGTTTCAAAAAGGCTAAAATGTTGTGTTTAAGTTTGTGCTTCTATTACTAAGGTGCTTTAAAAAGACTATTAGAATCTTTAATATGTGTTCAATAAAGCTCTGTTAATAAACTCTGCAAAGTTTCCAGTCTATAGTATAATTCTGTCTAGTGTTACTAATGTTGAAGAGAATATTTAATTTCAAATCACATTTCACATTTTTCACCTTGGTTCTAAAATCTAAATGAAAGCCATCTCTCTTGTTTGTTATAACAGGACTCAGAGCTGAACAGATAAAGTCCTATCTTATACTTTTTTAATGTTTTCACTCAATGATGCTAGGTTACTCTGCAATACAGTTTTTCTAAATCTAAATTCTAGTTTTTAGGATTATAATTTAAGAACCTATGCCCTGGGGTTACATGATGGTAAGTTTCTTTTTTGCTCTAATTACTATTTACAGGAGCAAAGGTGAATTCCAGGAATAGGTTATGGTCATGTATCATGCTATCAAGCATTTACTTCCAAACAATATCAATGAATGGTGATGTACTGTTACAATCATGATGTTCCACTTTTCAGATTTTACTATATCTTTATTGACATAGGTGGGAGTTAACTAACAATCTAAATGTAAAAAATAATGTTTTGAATAAAAACAATTTGAATTATAATTGGATCAAAGGTATCTGTCGTGAACTGGGAATCCCAGTCCCAAAAGCACATAACATCCATAAATACTTCAAAAATTGCCGTATGGGGGGATTACTATCAAAACTCTGACTAGAAACAAAAGGGGCCTTGAAGAATCTTTATAAAATTAAAAAAATTAATAAAAGGCTCTGCAGTACATTAAGCTCATTAGAGCACAAAAGGAATTGCCTCAGAAGGAAAGGCATTCCACAGAAAACAGAGTCCGAATTGAAAGTCAAAAATTCTGGAACTCACAATATGCACAAGCACAGCAAAACACAAGTAAACAACTCCATTCCCTAGCACATTCAGAATGAACCACCAGGAACTATGAAAGGCCGTCCAATTTATATGGTGAAGGGCAGTTACTGGTGGTGACTGGCAGGTGGCCCTGATTCTTGGGGAACCACCTCTAAAACACAAGGTACATAACACAGGGTGCATAGAAACACAGACAAAACCAAACACAAAGAATTAACATTAAGTACATAAATTAACAATGAACAAAAAAGACATTAAACATGAACTTGAATCTCTACCAGAGGAGGAACCCTGGCTGAGATATAACAGAATTAATAATGTATTGAACACCTTAAAGGATAAGCTTAAGTTTTAAGTTATTTCTTCAAAAAACATGTAATATATGTGTTTTCCATGCAGAATTGTATTCTAAATTTAACCATTATCTATAAGTTTTAAAAAATATCTTGGCTGCCCTATTGTTTTATCTTGGAAGCTATGGAGCAAGGAGCACCAATGCAAAATAAAAGCTTAAAAACTTACCAAATCCGTTCTGGAAAACAAGAGAGTTTGTGGGGAGCGATTTGTGTCTTGAAGTTACATACACACATTGTAAAAAAGCTTATGTATGGAATTTTCAAACAGAAAAACAACAACATTATGACATTATGCCATTTAAAAAAAAGACCAGCTGCGTATCTTCCCTCAGTGCTTGTCTTCCTCTGCAATAACCTTTCCACCACAGGGGTGTGGTTTCCTCTCAAAAGGCAAAAAAATTACTGTAAACCTTTCCTGCAACATGCTTGGTATGTTGTTGATTTACCTCCATATTTATGTTAGAACACCTCCCATGAGGAGTGACACAAGCCAACTGGAAAACAAATCCTTACCTCAGGAAAAACAGAACCAGGAATATGAGATAAAATGTTTATTTCTAGATTCCTTTTGTTGTCACAAACATGTCAAAGGCATGTTTTTGTATATACAAACTTTTGCTACTTAAAAAATGAACATATCTGGTAAAGTTTTAGGCTTTTATTTTCTGTAGGTGCTTCATGTCACATTTTAACATTAGGACAGGCAAGGTATTTTTCAAACATTTATAGAAAACTCTTAACTTTAAAACACAATTTTGCATGGCAAATGCAAATAAACCATATCTTTGAATAAATAACTCTGACTTGAAAAATAACAGACATATCCTTTATATTTAATGAATAAAAAAAACAGTTGGTTTCTGTGTACACTTTTACATGTGAATTCATATGTTTATTGCTTTGTAGGATAAAAAGTTGCTAAAATCAGTCATGAACAAGGAGAATTTTCTTAGAAGATCTTTAAATACATTTATGTTTAGTTATATTTTAATATGTAATATCATCATATCAAAGTCTGGAAATCATCCAAATGTTTTGATTTCTGTTTATCATTTATCATGTCCCACTCTGCCACACTGTCCATTATTTTGTGACTATTAGAAGAACGCATTTCCATCGCACTCATAATAAAGTTAGTGTTAACAGGTTAACTTTGATACTTTCTATAATATCCTTAACCAGTACTTCTTTGTTTCCCCACAAGTAAATATTTGCAAATATGCCAATTTATACAGGAACGTGTTTTATATATACAAGTTCTTATCAACTCCCTGTCCATTAACTTGTCCTGCTGAAGTTCATGATGGCAGAATGAAATTTTAGCCTACCCAGACCACCATATATCTAACAAAAATCTCCAGCTCCTCCTGGGAACATCTCCAGCCTGTCCTGGGTCTTCACCAATTGGAACATGTCTGGTACTCTGTCTGTGGATGGTACCAAAGGGTATTCTCAACAGATACCCAGATAATCTTAGCTGTCTCTTTTTAGTATTTGAGAGCTATTGTTCGGATTAGCAGACATGTGGTATTGATGAGCATCTCAGTGTAGCATGGGGAGTGAGAACAGAAGCCCTATTACAAAAACTCATTAAAGTGTACATTGTACTTGCAACAACTTTCTTTATAGTATATCATTATTTATGGCACATATAAACAAGTACGCCTAATTGTTGTCTGGTTAATAAAAAGATTGCACACCCACAAGTAGAAATGATGGGGCACCTGTTTAATGAAATGAAAAGTGGAAACAAAACATGAACCTGATGGTGGCAAAAATTAACAAAAAAAAGGTTTCCCTTCAGCTAGGAAACCACTCTTGGCTTGCAAAGCTTACTTTTAGTCACTGCGGCTAGGATCTCAGTCCTTTGGTGCGCTCTTCTATCGAGTGACACCTTCTTATGGGGACCGTAAGATATATAGCTGGGGGACTGGAAGGAGCGGGGTCAAATGCCATAACTGGGCATTGTCTCAGCATTATGGAGGCAACAGAAGAGGATTAGGTTAGCGCTAGTCCTCCCTCCCGACCCAGAGTGGTAGTACAAGTCACAGTATTTTAATGCACGGAGGGTTTCTTTTTTATTTTTAAAGTATGTTTTATTGTTGACATTGCACTTTGTGGTATGTTTCTTTTGTTTTGATTGAACACTTGTTTAATTGAATTCACTTGTTTGTAATTGTATTTAATTAACTGGGAATTTTTCACATGTGTTGAAACTATTTAATTGGGTGGGAATTGGATTAAAGTGTGTGTAACAAAGGCGCTATATGGGTGCCGACCCGACACAGACTGACACCATAAGGCACATGTAAAATAAATAAACTTTTGATTTTTCTTCACCTGTGGGGAACGTCTTCCCTGTGACCCCCACAGGCACAACACAGTCCCAAGTACAGCAAAACACCAACACACACAGTCCTCTTTTGCACCCCCACTCCTCCGTCAAGCTTCGTTCTCCTCCTCCTGACTCTGGCTGCTGAGTGGTGGTTGCTGGGCCCTTTTATAGACCACCTGGAAGTGCTCCAGGTGGTTGATTGCCCAGTTCCGGCTGCACTTCCGGGTGTAGCGAATACACTGCTCATACGGGCTCAGGACTCCCAGCTGAAGCACCCCCTGGTGGCGCCTGCGGAATCCAATAGGGCTGCACCAAACTCCAATTCCCATGGAGCCCTGTTGGGTTCCGCAGGCGCCACCAGGGGGTGCTGCAGCTGGGAGTCCTTGGCACCAGAATTCGATCGGCTACTGGCGGCTCTGATTTGGATGTTTAGTTGCTTCCTGCATCTATTTGTTGCAGCTTATCCTTGGGAGGAGGAGGACAACTTTCAAGTGGATGGAATGTCAGAGAGTGCCTTCTGGAGAATCAAGCTAAAGACTTCTGGGAGATTACCTGTTATTTAAGGGTTTTTAATTATTTGAATGTTTGGAATAATTTTTGTAGAAGAGGGTTTGATTAGCCATTGAAGTATTGTTGCTTGTGCCCGTCTCTGGTCCCAGATTTCGAACTGAAAAAAGAGGAGATAATAGGGTGGTGAAAACATCCTTTGATGCCAAGGACCTAATACCCGAAAAACCTCACTAGGTGGTGTAGTCAGGATTTCCCTAATGAGTGACATAAATACCTCTGATGAGCCCAGAGTACAATCGATCCACTGATGCGTATACGTGACTCTAGTTTAAATGTAAAATTGTTTTCTGTAAACTAATCCTGTAGATTATTTGATTTTGCTATAAAAATCAGTTTTATGGATGACCCTACCTGGGAATTATGGTTAACATCCATTGGAGAACTACAGATTGTGTAAACTGCACTTAGTAATTTAAGGTCACAGGTCTGTGCTCTGGATGGTATTTATAAATGCTGTGCTCTCAGATGCACACCATGTCACTAATCAAGTCACCTTAAATATTTCAGGATATCACACAGTGTAGGTTGCTGTAATTTTACATTTAGTAATTAATATTGAATTATGTTAATGTGAGAAACACTGAAGTTAAATTGCTATAAATATTTACTGTATGGAAAAGTGGTATGTAAATTATACAGCTGCAGTTTTGAGCTTTCAATCCAAATTATGCAAGTATAATTAAACATATAAGAAGATACACTTTTGGACTCTATATATTATGCAACATTCACATATATTTACTAACAGCTCAATACACAAAACACACACTTTCCTGAGTAGGTATATTTTCAGATATTTCATAAGTCTTGAAATTTTATTTATTTTAAAATTATCATAATTATGACTCCTTTCTGAGCTTTTTGCTAATTAACATTCTTTAGACTTAGTCAGTGTTCACATTCTCTTAAAATTAAAGGAATGCAATAACTATTAGCTAAAAATGTAGCAGGAATTTGAAATGCGGCCTTTTTTTTCCCTGATAACATTTATTTTATGAACAAGACCAAAGGAAACTTTTTTATGTAGATAAAATAAATGTATTACCAAGCAGCTCTTTTGTATTCACTGGGTGTCGCACTATATAGTGTAGTAAGGGACGAATATGTGCATTAATGAATCTTGCTTTTGGACCAAATAGGACAGATTGTCCTACCTCATGCATACCACTGTGAGTAGAATTCACACTTAAAGATGGTGTACAGACAAAAGTTGAAAAGTGCGTACACACAAAAAAATTCATATACAGAAAACTGTACGTACGCCAACTTCCACGCACTTCCGCTACATAAATCCTGGGTCTGTGTGAAATGTAATACTCGTGGATGTGCCTGCCACCCCTCTCAGACTCTTCCCAGAATTACGCCTTTTTGAATATGCAAATCAATATAAATATTCCCTTAAATTCAACGTTCTGTGAAAAGACAATGACAAAAGCACAGGGAAAAAGAAGAATATCAGCGAATGACAAGTGGAGGCAAGGATAAGCTTACTATTTGTTTGTTTAAGCAGTTGTATAAAAAACAAAAAGAAAGTTGATTGAAAGTTGCGGTGAAAAAACGAGTCATAGCCCACTGTCTGAGTGTCATATGGAAGCTTATTAGGGTACAGAGAAAAGAAACAAAATAGGGAAACAGTGGAAAAAAAAGCTCAAAATGTCAACTTTAATCTTCCAATTTCCACTTTAATCACGTAGTTTATTTTGTCATTGAAGTAGAACATCATAGACTTAATCTTAAAATCTTTTAATTTTATAGTTTCTCAAATCCCATCATAACTAAAGTGGCACATTAAATGCTTCGTATTCTGTGTGTTCTTCTATGTACTCTGTGTGTGTGAAATGTGCTTCTTAAAAGGGCTTTCTCTTCTTCTGACAGGACACAGAATCCATTACATTCCTGATATTACAGCTCTCTGAACAATTTAAATAGTAAGATGTATACTTGATATAATTTTCATGATGACACAAATCAAAGCATTATTAATTATGGGGCCACAGTTGCACAATGGTAGCGACGAGCTGGCGCCCCATCAAGATATTGTTCCTGCCTCCTGTAAGATGCTTTCTGCGCCGTGTACGACCCTCGATGAAATAATTTATTGCAGCAGTACTGTCACTTTCAAACGTACTAACCCCTAATTCCTGTTCTTCCTTTTCTTTCTCCAAGTATCCAATCGCCACACAATCAGCTCTTTAATAAATGTCAAGCTATCTGTAGGCTTAAAACACCATTTCTTCAAAACTTTTAAGGAACATTGAAGTGTCTTTTTAGTACATGTTTAATCATTCCATCCATCTATCCATCCAGGGTCGTGCCAGTCCCAGCAAGCATACAGCTTGAGGCAGGAACAATCCCTGAATGGAGCACCAGTTCATCGCTACTGCTGTCCACCGTGTCCACACGTTTAATAACAGTATACATTATTTAAATGAAATTAAAAATTTCTGTATAATGTAATATATATACTTTACTGCATTTCATCTGTAAAAATGATGACAAGAGCTCCAAGAAGATAACGCCTAGAAATCTAAATCGACTTAAAAGCCAGTCGTCATCATCTGTAAATACGCGCTCTCTTCTATTGAATTGAATTGAATTCCTTTATTGTTATTGTATAGTACAATGAGATTCAATATGCAAACCCTCCACAATCGTATTTTCCTATAAAATGGTAAAATAACAACAAAAACAATAATAATAATAATGCAATAAAAAAAAATGAAAAATATACAATGTGAAAGCATAAGTGTAATGCTAGTTTATAGTCAGGTAATTGTACCTATAATTACAAACAGGAGCACTTGATGGACTGATTGAGATGCGTTTATATCTCTTGGGATGGAACTTTCTGAACTGCGAGGTTTGTGCAGGAAAGGCTCTGAAGCATTTGCCGAATGGAAGAGGTCCAAATAGACTGTGCCCATGGCTGAGGCAGCGTGTGCTAGAAGCTGTACCCCTAGAATTCTCTCCGCTCTTGACACAATCTGCCGTAGAGCTTTCCGATCAGCTACTGAAGAGCTATGATTTCACAATCAGATACAGTGGGTTAAAATACTCAGTGGTGCACTGAGAGTAACAACACTAAAGCAGCTATGGTATTTGGAATAGTTTGGCCATTCCATGGATGATTATATTGTTACAGGTTGATTACAATCAAATGCCTTAAACTAAAAAACGATATGCGGTTAATGTCAGTGTATTTGATAAAGCCGCATCAGGGATGTGAATCTAAAAAATAAAGGGAAGCTACTCAGGAACAGTAGCACTGCTTTGATGCTGGGTGCCGTCAGTTTGTAAAACCGAGCCGAAAACTTGTGTATGCAATGGTTTGCCCTGTGGTGAGAATGTGTGTGGCTTTACGCCAAGTTTAGTTTTTATGCATTGCGATGTGAGCGTGGAAACGGGCGTATGCAACATTTTTGTGCGTACGCAAGGTTTATACATGAAGCCCCTGGAAACTGGAGAAACCACAGCCTTCAGGCAATTGCATGGTTCTGGAACCATTAAAGGACTTTCTGCCAAATAAACCCTCTACAACTATAAAGAAATGTAGATGACTGACAACAACCTTGACATAGTCATTTAAACATTTCTCTTCTCATATCGAGGGAGCAAACATGTACACTCCATTTAGCAGTTTTGACACCCAACAGAATGGGTGATTGGACTGAAGAGTTTTTACACCATAAAGTGATCCTCCCATCCTATCAACACTAATCAGTAGCAATACTAATTTATCAAGTCAGGGAATCTCTTGATAGTTCTACAATATCAAGCCTTTCTATACTCCAGCAAAATGCAACTGCATCTCCTTGTTTATCTCTACGAGACTGGAGCATGGTTAGACCAACTCATCTATGATATCATATGAAAAGATGTTCATCCAAATACTGATTTTAGGTGACTTGTCATTGGCTAGATGTTTTGTTTATGTTGTCCCACATCTTGACACCATCATTTTTGCAAAGCTCACTCCCAGAGGCTTCTTATATTTAATATGGTCAGTCTAGTACATTTGCTACATTAAAATAAAGTGATATTCTGCTTTTCCCATTCTCACTCTTAATGCCATACACCACACATATTTGTGCACATGTTTTAAATGCATTGTGTGCACATGTACTATTTTCATTTTAACTTTAAGATTTATGTTAAAGAAGAGCAAACTGGGGTGATTGTGCAAGTTTGCTACTTTCTGGTAGTATTAAAGAGAGAGGTTAGATCAAATGGCAATAGATTAGATTTGATCAGATTATCTTTATTAATTCCATGGGAAAATTGAATTACCTGATAGTAGTGGGCAGAAAAGAACCCCAGAGGCATTTCTTAGCACAATGAGGTAGAATGAGCCTCTGGGTAAAAATACTCCAAGAGTGTGTGTCATGGAGGGGATGTTTCATGACGGCATTCAATTTTGCCATCGTCCTCTTTTCCACAACAGCTTCCAGTGTGTCCAGAACTTGCCCTGTGATGGAGCAGGCTTCCTGATAAGCTTGTTCAGAAATTGTGCTTCTTTTGAGCTAAGGTTGCTTCCTGCAGGAGATTGCAGTGTAGAACTCCACACTGGCTACTATGGACTGGTTGAACATTTCCAGCAGTTTGCTCAGTGACATCACTGGCCCGATCTTTTCAGTACATATTTTACAAAAAAAAGTCTGCATTGTCTTACAATAGGATTTTTTTTAAAAGCTTTCATATGATAGATTAATTTTCACTATTTAAAAATACCAAAATGTAAGTGTTCCCCTTTAGCACATGGTATATCTGTTAAAGTGCCTGTGCAGTATATACTGTGCTAAGAATTACTCATTTCCTAATGCAACACACCCTATAACTAATAACTTAAGCAAAGGTCTCATGGTTTTGGAATTCTACTACAAACCAGCCTGAAACTATAGTCCTTCAGATGCATCAGCTAAAGGCAGATTTATCTCTGCTTTATTAGGCAAAAAGCAGCTTCTTTCTTTATTGAACTGTCTAGAGGGAAGTGTTAATACTTCATTGTTTTAATCTGAGCTGTATAAATAAGACACAGTTAATACATCTTTCTCTATATAAGAAAAGGTCAGTTATGGATGAAGATGACATTCCATCCGTGAAAATTTCCATTTTCTTCCTTTCTAGTCCAAGATAAAATCCTTCAGATAATCAATCATGTTATTGCATTGCCATGATTTAAATCTGGAAGTTTTTATGAACCCCAAGAAATAATGACAGAATGCCTTCTAATCCTAAACAGGAAACTACTAACATGGCTGAAGTGGAGAACAGCTGCTAAGCTGTGTTGTTGAGGGCAGATGAAAGGAAAAATAATAAGAAGCAGTTGATGTGCTGAACCTGCCTTCTAAGATGAAGGATAAAATTCACAAGTTATTCTACATGAAACAGTAAAATGAGTGAGAATTTTGAGCTGCTACTATTTTTTGGGATATGAAATAAAAACAACAATTCTCTTTATTGCTACCTTGTCCAGACATCATTTTTGCCTTCCTTCGGCTCCACCAAACAGTAATCCAAAACTGAACTTAGAACTTTTAAAACTAGCTGGCTAGATTGACAATTCAAGTTTATCATGAATGTGTCTAATGGCTAATGGTTCTGTACATTTAAATATTCACATGAAATGCAATTCTTTGCACTTTTTTGCAATTGTCTTATGTTTAAATGCATAGTATAGTATTGCATTGTTGATCTATTACAGTTAATCATGGATTGTTTACAAATTTATTACATGTACTATAATTGCTAAACTTCACACTTTGTTGCTCACAGTGTTGCGTGGTTCTAATTAGATTAAGAAAAACACATATCTTTTAGATTTAAACACCTGCTCTAAGCAGTAAAGGAAGAAAGAGAAATACTTAATATGACAGAGTTATGCCATATTAGCATACGCCTTATGGTAATATTAGGCAAAAGGCCAGCCACAATTTTTTTGACAGCTTTGAGCTACTCGCTTCTTACAGTAGTACTTATGTGAAACTGTTGAAATACAAATACAGTACTCTGAAATAACATTTTTATTTTCACAGAAAAGAAACAATCCTGCAGCTTAAGAGGATGTTCAAGGAAAATTTCACAGTAGGCAACATTATATAAGAACAGCTTTGACAAACAACTGTTTGATTTGTTTGATTTTGATGTAAATTCTAAGAATACTTGCTTGAAAATGCTTGTGCATGCTTAAAATGACCACCAGGAGGCAGATGGATTGCTGAAAGAACAATTTATATTAATGATGAAGAATAATGGACTTCATAATGTATATAAAAACAAATCTATACTTTTTTCCATCTGTTAATCTACCAATACAATGCAAGGTAAAATGAATGATAATTTTGGTAACTTATTTTAAAGCATTACTCAAACTTTTTTTTTATTTTTTATTAAAAATAGGTGTATAATATCTAAGAAAATATATGATTAACAATAATGATATAAACTATAAAAAAAAATTGTAAAACAAAATGAAAAAAACAAAAGAATGTATATATTATTATTGACTGCAATTCAATTTTATATGAATAAACCATACAAGAGTGTAGTCCACTTACTACAGAACAGTTTTTCATGTCAAGGAGGTCTCGGCCATTGGGTTGTACTTTTTAACAACAAAGCGATTTTACTCATCCTTTCAACATGTCTGTGGGAGAAAACCAAAATCAGCTGAAGATAACAGCATTCAAAACCCATCCTAGTATGGAGTTAGTCAGTCAGTCATTGTCCAATCCTCTACATCCTAACACAGGGTCAGAGGGGTCTGCTGAAGCCAATCCCAACCAACACAGAGTTCAAGGCAGGAACAATTTCCGGGCAAGGCGAATTAGTATGGAGTAGTTCAATCTATCATTGAACCCACTCACACACATTCAAACACTCATTTAGACTGAATTTAGAATCGATAGTTGCTGTATAGAACTTATATTCTGAAATGTAATTAATTCTTACATCTGATATCCATCAGCACATCATCAGTCATGTAATCTGAGCTCATTAACAGCATTGGGTCTTTCAACATTAGACACCCTGAGCTCTAGTTTGTGTTCAGATGACATAGTAACCCAAGGATTGCTCTTTAAATCTTCAACAGATATCTCAGATGTCTCCCTGGTTGACAGCCTTCAAGTGTTAGTTTTGTGGTATTCGAAGAAGCCATGTTGACAGAGTTAAAGGGCTTTTGTTCTACTGAATGGTAGAAGTGTCGTTTATTCATGAAGACTCTATTGAAGGTGTCCACAGTAGTTGTACACATCAGGATACCAGTGATAGCACACATCTGCCAGGCTTTGGTGCAACAACAAAGAATATTTTTTAGAGTTCCTATCCTGGGGAACAGAAGACATGGTGAGATTGAAAAAACTGTTGAGTATATCACAGACTTATGGATTCATGAACTTGATGTACTTAGAGGTCTTAATGTCTTTAGTATGACCCATCTTACCTGTACATTTTGTTGCCATCATTACACTGTTATGCTCATGCACACCATCTTCAACTCTACTCATACCTTATCATCAAATAGTTTTCATGTGCTTTTGCCTTGAGGTTAGCAAAACAGACCCATAATTCTGGAGGTTTAGGGTGCAGTGTTAAAAATGCCCACATCTTGCCATTTTTGAAAAAACAAAACACTATATTTATGTGAAATTGTACTTTATTTAACTGAATTCCTATAATTCACAACAAATTAACAAAATATCTTCCTTTTGCATTATGTTTACTGGATTTTATAGAATACTGCATATAAGCACCACAGAGTTCAATTGACATTTACAGATTTCTTTCTGAGACTTTCTCCTAAAAGTGATTCGAGGCAGCTATGGAGTCAATCTGATCTTTTGGTCCCTCATAGCCTTTGTGAGCTATGAGTAGAAAACAACAGTCAAATACAGTAGTTAAATTACTTACAGTTAACTTCAATAACTTCTGATCAATTCCTACTTGTGTAAACTGATTGTAATATGAACAATTTATCTTAAACTATACAGAATATATGAAAAATAACATTTCTCATTCATTTTTGAAATTTTCTTTTTTGCATAGAGTGAGCTATAGCCTACCCAGATAGCACCAGGGACATTGTTCAAACAGGAACTATAAGAAACTATTGCTTGCGACTCAAGGGCTGTGAACAGCAGGGACCCAAAAATTGACTTTCTGGGATCTTATTAGTTATTTCTGTGGGGCCAGAAATAATGGCCACCTGACAGAGCAGTTGCAGTGCCCTTGTCACTGGCTGCATGCACGTAGCAGAAGAGAAGATTACCCCATCATTTTAAAGACTGGGTTGCTGGAGGAGCTGACCACTCAAAGGAAGGAATGTGTAATGACACTGACTCTTGCATCAGCTATGGAGAACATCCATACTGAGTCAGCAGCAGTATGAACTGACATTAAATATTCACATGAGTAGCTAGAGTGCCAGCCACAAAAGCAGCCCATAAGAAGGGCAAGCCTGCAACAGTCAAACATCTCAAAATGTTTACATCTAAGAATATCAATCAAAAATGTACTTGACTCAAAACCCTACTTCTGAGCCATTTGACAGGCACTGGCCTTCCTGGTTTCACCTGTTTTGAGAATGTTCTCATTCAGATTTTATTGTCTTGTGTTCACAATAATCCCTATTCTTTTGCTGCTTAATGAACCAACTATTGTGATAAGTGACACTATACTGCCACCAGTGAGAAAAGGATATCCTGCTTTACTCAAAATTAGAAACAATTAAATATTAATGAGGTACAGTTTAAGACTTCTTACCGTATATAAGGTGTCAGCCCACTAAAACATTATTTTAGAGCTGCAAATCCACCAAATCTGCATACCGTTAGGTATTTGGGCCAGGTTATACGAGATGCTCAGAATGCTTACTCACATGCATCTTGGCTGCCACAGGTTTTCAGTGCTCTTTTGATGCATCCTCTGAGCATGTCGTCAAAAATTAAGGTGAAGTGTGCGCGAGTTGCAATACGAGCAAAAATATGGGTGACTTATATGTTCAAGTTTTGGTATGTGACGTCAGCATCGTTGTTTACTATGAACATCTCCATAGTGAAAAACATGCCTGTCAGGACAGCTGGCATCAAATTGCCAGCTCTTTGAAAGTTGATGTGGAGACATGCAAGACAAAATTAAAGCAAATTTGAGACAGATATGTTCATGTAAAGTGGAAAATGTCCAAGAAAAGAAGTAGGGATTCGGCTATTGCAAGATATTGCAGTGTGATGGCAAGCCACATTGCAGCTCCAACAGGATCCATGTGTATGCTTTGATGTATGCTGAATAGTTCAATGCAGTGAAGCAAATCATCAAATTTAAATACTGACATATGAAAGTATTCATGGTGCTTTTCTTCATTCATTTCTTGAATAGGCGATACAAGCATAGCTTATTCCCCGTCATAGTGATGCAATACATTTAAAGGTCTCACATATTATATTCTGTGTCGCTGTTGTTGTCATTTTTTTTTTTTTTAACTTTCGCAACAGCATCTCACACTGCCACCTGGTGGAATCCTCCAGATTTACATAAAGTACTCACGCAACTATCATCAGTACACTGCTTGCGTAGCAGCAGCATCCATAAGCATATGCATCATGTAGCATCAAGTATATTCCAGCCCTTAAGATGAAAACCCTCACATGGACTTAGAGGCCATGCAGACTGCACACAGGCATTGCTGAGCTGAGTATGAATACCCAGACACTGGAGCCATGAGGCAGCTCCAATAACCACTGTGCTACAGTTCTGTCAAATTGAATAGGTGGAAATACACACAAAAAAGCAGAGCATTTTATCTGCTATGAGCACCTTGTAGTTGTAGTTTCATTAGAAGTAAAAGAGTTAAACACTTATGAAACGTTACTTATATTTTGGGTTGGGCACATTGTAGGAGGTAGTCTGAGAACAGATGTGTTTTTATGCCTGCAGTGGGTTAATTCTGATACTCGGTTAATATATCTTAACAGCAAATGTCAAGTGGTGCTTAAACCTAATCAGAAAGCTAAATAAACATATTAAAAGAAATATTGAATATATACTAATTCAGCTGCTCATGCTCGAACAGATCCTTAAATCTAACTTCAGAAAATGTCAGGTGCTTTTGGTTGAAAAAATAATGCTTGATAAATCTAGACTTAAAACAATGAAACATTAAAGGATCAGATTATATGTCTATGAAATGATGATTAAGTCACAGGTGTTTAACATTAGTGTACATTAGCAGTATTTCTTCATTTGAGAAAAAAATGCAAACAGCATATTAAAGAAGAGGTTTTAGTCTCTTTTTTAGTAAGGCTGGTCTCCCTGTGTAGTATTGTTAGAATGTCCTCATTATGCCAGTATCTTTTTAAATTGACAGGGAACCTAATAAAGAGGGTCAACCTGCCAGACAACTCTACCAGATGGAACCATTAAGGGATGGCCCACAGGCATTGCCAAATGTAGTGGGAATTCACCTTGTTTGATCATACCAAGATGAAGACAGACTTTTTTCTGCCTCCATTACCACTGGTAATTAAATACATTGGGCATAGTTATGTAAATGAAAATAAACACCTGCAGTTCCTTTTAAAGATTTTTTTCTTGCTATGTGTGTCATTAAGACATCAATATGGTATAATTTCTACAAGGAATTTAAACATTTTACCTAGTAAAAAATGTAAGGAAACTGAATATCATAATAAATTATGCTTATAGTCTTTATAAAAAGTATTCACTCTCTAGGAAATATTTACATTTCATTATTATATACCCACGTTGCCTGTTAAAGACAGATAACAGAATACATTTAAAAATATTTTATATCTTTTAGCCTTCCATGTCCTTCTGTATCCTCATATCTCTGGATGCTGTCTTTACCAGAGCTCCCTTTTTCAAGCGCATTTCCAAAGAGCCTTCTTTTCAGATTCTCATTTTGAAGCACCTGACTCACTTCCTGTCCGCTTTTATACATCCCACCTTTGAATTTCGATCCACATATGTGATAAGCTGCTGAGATCTCACTGTCCTATTTAAAGTCTTCTTCAATTATTTTGGAAATAGTTCAGCTATGAATTTCACTGAGTTTGTACTTTCATGGTTTTCAGGAAGTACTTTGATTCTGATGTTAGCTGAGATACTCTGTCGGCCAATTCCCTGAGGAGTGACAACAAGTAGCTTAAACTGATGAAAAAAGCAAAAAAGTTCATTGCAAATATGCAGCATTGGTCCTCTGAACTAAAATACAGTCTGTACATCATACTGTATTTGCGACTTTGAGCTTTAATATGTTTGTCATGTCAATGCACATTGTTATAACAGCTCGGTGATAAGAATTTTTATGCATGCAAGTTGTCATTTAGTTGGTTTGCCTGCATTCCCCTACTTAATCAAGGGTGTTGAAATTTCCCTGTTTCTCTGAAATGTTGTGTACGCATGGATCAGAGTTGCTGTAAATATATGTACATTACCCTGTCAATTTTTCCTTTATAAATCCTGACAATTGTGTGGAAAGTTGTGTATGCACATTTGAAGTCTCTCCTTGTGCACAACAAGCTTTATAAAGCAAAGCCACAGGTCTCCAAGGTAGCAACCTGGCTGACTGAGGTATATGAGGGGTTATACAGTCACACCTCTAGTGTTCTTTCTCCCTTTTGCTAAATTTTCACCCTGTGTCTCTTCTGTGGGACGAAGCATGAATAGGGCTTACTGACCCCCAGCAGCTATATATTGAAGGAACCACTGTGAGATGAACTATTCTTCAAATGAAAAGTATTATCAAAATTTTTATTTATAGTTAATGTATCCATATATTCAGTCAAACATGTTATTATTGAATGCTACATGAATGATAATGATGTAATAATAATAACAATAATAGCAAAAAGTCAAAGAAACATTTAAAATTAAGAAAAAAAAATGAATGAAAAACTATAAACTTTGAAAGGTAGCATGGCACAACACAATGAGAACAGCTTAAATGAGTTTCGTAAATTTACCATAAAATAAATTTGCAAGATGCACCTTTTATGAAAACTTTCTCACCCCGAGTGGGAGGCGGTGTTCTCATATGCATGTTTGCCTTTAGAGTTCTTAATATGTCTCCATACAAAAACCACATGAAACAAAGAGCAACATAAGAAAGTAGACATTTACACATCTTTTTCTTAATACTGTATTTGCACCAAACTCAAAATTTAATCTTAACCCTACTCACTATGTTCAACATATACAAATTATAAACTTTTTTATAAGTAACCTACTCAATCTCCCTTATCTTTTACTTCTAGTCATCCATAAGATAATTCTGGGTATTTTGCTGAGGATATAGACAGCATCTTATGGCTATTAAAAAATTAAAATAAAAATCTTAACGAAGTTTCCTCTAAATGATGTAAAAGAATCCTGGCAAAAGAAGTGTCAATTAAAGCTTCAGAAATGTAGTTGAATTTATCCATTTATAAAACACACCAGTAATGGCAGGCTGCACGATAACTGCTCTGTACGTTTAGCATTTGTTTGCTCAGAGGTTGATGCGCTTGCTGCTTCCTCGTCTGCATCTTTTTGCATTAAAACTGATTAAGTCAGTTTTTATGTTGCAATTACTTAGTACGTTTTCCTTAATTTTTCACTTAAGCTGGTACTTAAGTGTTCAACCTGCCTCAAGTATGATTTAACATATGAAGAGGTAGAGGAAGTGATGGCGAAGGTGGTAGGGATGAGAACGACACCCGTACACATGTGCCACAAGGCTACCTCGCTGCCAGGAGTTGATCCTACAATAAAATAAAACCAAAAGAAAACGAGTAATAAAAATCGTCACCCTGAAAGCTGGCACTTAAGTCTTCAATCTGCCTCAAGAATGATTTAAGATATGAAGAGGTAAAGGAAGTGACAGCGAAGGTGGTAGGGATGAGAACGGCGCCTGTACGCATGCCGAGAGTTGATTCTACAATAAAATAAAAATTAACCTTGGAGGTCAATCATCGCCCTGTAGACGTTGCATAGTATATGTGTACCAAATTTCAGGTCAATAGGTCAAATGGTTTGCAAGCTACAGGTGATGTAAAATCTTGGACAGACAAACAGACAGCCACGGTAGTGTATTATATAAGAAGATTTTAATTCATGTGTTCATTATGTTCATTGGTTATTGCTCATTGTTCACATATATTTTGGGTAGATGTGTTTAAGATGTACCATGGGGAAGTTCCATCCTGTCACCAATGTCTGCATTGTTTGGCTTTATGCTCATACACATAAGCCATTTTGGGCAAAAATATTGTTGTATCTCTTAGATAGTCTGGAATTGAAAATAACTTAGTAAACATTAACAGCAATATTTGGACTAATACCAGAAGGAATAAAGCTGATCTTTGAAAAACCATTTGTAATATTCTATGCCACATTACTTGCATGAAGACTTACTTTGCTGAACTATATGAATCCCAATCCACCCTCTATAGCCCAATGGGAAAGCAAAGTTTTATATTATCTCAAATTGGACAAAATCAAATTCTCTTTGTAAATATCTGCTCCAAATTATTTTCAGGACTTGGTAAGAACTCATTAACTTATATGCTGGGACTAAGGCCAAAATTTATCTTATTTGCTATTGTAATATATATAAAGAATCATTTTAACTGAGCCTATTTAACTGTAAAGCTCTCTTTGTGGGTAGAAGTTGATTGCTGATTTTAATAGAGTCTGTTTGAACCATGGTATTACTTTCTCCTGGATAACATATGATAATTATTTTTACTATGTTTTGCTTCTTAAATAAAATAAAAAAGGAAAACATGTCAAAATGTCTTTAAGATCATTGGAATAAGAAGTAACAAGATGTAATTTGGGGGATACAGTAATCCCTCCTCGATCGCGGGGGTTGCGTTCCAGACCCCCCCGCGATAGGTGAAAATCCACGAAGTAGAAACCATATGTTTGTATGGTTATTTTTATATATTTTAAGCCCTTATAAACTCTCCCGCACTGTTTATAAATATTCCCCGCAGAGTTATACAGCATAATCTCTTTGTATTCTCTTAGATATTAGGTAAGATTCATTGAAATTATGTATATAAACACACTGTTTATATACAGTAAAACCTAAATATTATTTTAAAGATATTGAGTGTCTCCGATATCACATATGTTACAGCCATTACGATAGACAGGCCACCAGCAATAAATACGTACAATGCAAGAAAAATAGTATACAGTAAATGTGTGTACAGTGACACTAAACGTACGTACATGTACTAAGCACTGTAAGAAGAAAATTAATTATGGTTACTCACCAACAATGACACGATGACTTGTCCGATAACAATGAGTTTAATTTTACTGCACAACAAAGGAGAGCGTTACAGCCCTTGTAAAGGAGCCACTTCAGGCGATTGTGTAGCACTGCTGTTGTTCTTCTTCTGGCAGTCTTCAATGCAAATCCCTAAAGCAGATTCCATCCAGACTACTGCCTTATTACATCCACTTACAACTCGTTTTGCACCCTGGTTAAAAGGACGCTGCAGCTGTAGATCTTATATTCCTTTCCTACTTTTTAAATAAAAAGAATCGTAGCCTTCAACAAATCCAAAACGTTTACCTTTTCGGCAATCGTTAACATCTTCTTCTTGCGCTTGGGCATGGCCCCTGAAGCAGTAGCAGATTGTTTTGGAGCCATAATGAAGGGCATGACTATGCACAAAGATAAACACTAAAGAGCACAACTCTTTACACAGCAAAACACGTTGATGCTGAATGAGCGAGACGAGACTTCCTGGTTAACACTGCATTCAGCACGCAGGAGCTCAACTGCGTGCTCTGATTGGTTAGCTTCTCAGTCAGGAGAACTTAACTGCGTGCTCTGATTGGTTAGCTTCTCAGCCATCCGCCAATAGCGTCCCTTGTATGAAATCAACTGGGCAAACCAACTGAGGAAGCATATACAGGAAGTAAAAAGACACATTGTCCGCAGAACCCGCGAAGCAGCGAAAAATCCGCGTTATATATTTAGTTATGCTTTCATATAAAATCCGCGATAGAGTGAAGCCGCGAAAGTCGAAGCGCGATATAGCGAGGGATTACTGTATAGCAAAATAATTATTTGCAGTTGGACACAAGTAACTGGAGGAACCACGCACAGTCCACTAAATTTCAGTGAAATGACTACTTTTCCATTAGGTGCATTTACAGTGGGTAGCTGAATACGTAACAATTTTATATTAATTTCTATGTTCTATGTACTGCTCATTTGCATCTGTTACTTTGGCCACATTGCATTAAACTGAAGCACACTTTAATGTTTATTGAACTCTTTCTAAAAAAAAGTAAAACAAAATGAGGTGCCTCGTCTTGTGTCTTATTGTGCTTCCAACAACCTGGTCCTCAATATCATCAAGACAGTGGAAATTGCCATTGACTTTCGCAAACAGCAGTTACCACCTCTCCCACTAGAAATTAATGATTCTGTAGTCAATATGGTGGAATCCTTCAAATTTTTGATCAAAGCTATCACACTCTCAGCTGGGTCATTAACACCACTTACATCCCTAACAAGGCACAGCAGCAATTATATTTCTTACACTAACTAAAGAAATTGAATATTTCCCAGCCAATCCCAGTTCAATTTTACAAAGCCATAATTGAAAGTGTAATCACATTCTCCATTGTTGTTTAGTTTGGTTCAGCAACGGCACACTTCAAATCTAAATTACAATGTGTTGTGAGGTCTGCTGAGAAAATAACTAGCTAAGCTCTTCCATCTGTGGCAGACCCATAAACACCTCATGTCACTAACCATGTCAAAAGGATCACCACAGACCCATCACACCTAGCTTATCACCTGTTCCAAAAATGCCCCTTTTGGTAAACGCTTCAGGTCAATTAAAACTAAAACTAACAGACACCTCAATAGTTTCTTTCCCAGAGCCATAGACCTCTGAAACCAGTAACTTGTCCTGTCTTCTCTGTATATTCATGCATACTGTCATATACTGTATGAAGGTGTGTGTATTTGCAGTGTACACATGTATGTGTGTGCATGTGCATACACATTATACACTCACACTTGCAAATCATCATCTTCACATCTCTTTTATAATTGTACTATTCTACAACTTTGTTTGCAAACGTCACAAGTTGTTCTTTTTACCTTATGCTATTTATTTTATTTGTATGTGATGTTATGTTCCTGTTACAAGCAGCTCCTAATCTATTAAGACAAATTCCTGTACGTTAAGTACTGGCGAATAAAAGTGATTCTGATTCTGAAAAAAGAAGTAAAAAGCAAAGGAGGACAGAACACCTAACAGAAAATAGATAACACTAATATTTAATTTTCAGTGTTAAACAGACTCACTTGCCTCCAGGCTTGACTCATGCCTTGCACATAGTCTTGTTTAGATGTGTTTTAGCATCTCTGAGACCTTGTAGTTGAATAAAGGAGTAAGTGAATTTTGAAAATGGCTGAAAAATCCATCCATCCATTCAGTGATCTTTCTGTGCCCAACCTGACATCATATCTTAGGCAGGAATAATAACATAAAATACACTATCTTCATCACTTGTGCCATTTTTCTTTTTACTTGAGAATCACCATTAAATCCTACATATTCTACAGATATTGGTATATTAGGTACACAACTAAATATACTATACATTTTGTCCCTTACATATTATACTAAATTATTTTTGTTATGAATCAACAGGTATTTCAATAAAATTAACAAGATTTAAAGACATAAGGCTTCAAAAAGCAAAATAAATATGAATATTGAAGGCATATATACTGGAAAGGAGGCATAATAACTCCTGAAGCATTTTCACTTTTTACGCTATATGTATAAGCAAATCCAATTGAAACATCACCAATTAATGCTGCACTAAATAACAATAGTATTCAAAAATGCAGACACTGTAAATAAAATAATGCAAAATAATATATACTGTATATATGAGAGATACTGAGATGTTTGTTTTCCAACCTCACCTCTAGGACAATACAGGAATTGTCAAAGATGTCTAAAGAACAGAAAATAAATGTTATTGAAACAAAAATAATAAACATAAAAATATTTGAAGTTTAATGTATATTTCCATTAATAAAGTTGATTGTTTATATAAGTCTAAATATTCTGTTCATTAGACTGCAGTAATTGTATTCATTTCATGAAAATTAGTGTTTAAACTTGGCCCAACTTTGTATCAGTCATTATGTTGACATCAATGGACAACACCAAAAAGTGTTAAAGCTAAAATGATGAACAATGTTTGTCTTCCTATCAAATGTCTTACAAGAACTATGTTGATCATCTTCATTATATTAGTTGTATGTCTGTTGCATACAGTACTGTACATTATCACATATTAAAATAATCAGATATGATGTCTCCTCAGCTGTTCTCACCTTGCCTCTTTGTTGTTGTAAAAGTACCTAATTTTTGTATAGTTTCAATAAAACTAATAATTAATGAAAAAGAGGGACCTAATTAACACACATTCCAAACTAAAAACACCGTCTTTATATACTGTATAATACACTACTGTGGTTGTTCGTGTGTCTGTCCAGGATTTTAAATCATCTGTAGCTCGCAAACCATTTGACCTATTGACCTGAAATTTAGTACACATATACTACGCAACGTCTACGGGGTGATGATTGACCTCCAAGGTTATTCCGCTTTTAATTTTTATTTTATTGTAGAATCAACTCTCGGCAGCGGCCAGCAGGGCGGCCGTGCGGCGCATGCGTACAGGCGCCGTTCTCATCCCTACCACCTTCGCTGTCACTTCCTCTTCCTCTGCATTTCTTAAATCATTCTTGAGGCAGATTGAAGACTTAAGTGCCAGCTTAAGTGAAAAATTAAGGAAAACATACTAAATAATTGCAACACAAACACAGACTTAATCAGTTTTAACATGAAAAGATGCAGACGAAAGAAGAGAAGAAGTGGGCCGTTTGGGTGGAGAAAAGAAGAGTTGTTCTGGAAGCAGAAAGCACATCAACCACTGAGCAAACGAATGCTAAACGTACAGAGAAAACGTATGAAAACTATGAATGCTCAAGTCAAGTGTATTCACTGCACGTTATTGTGCAGTGCACCGTTACTGGTATTTATGCAATATGACCTATTAATTCAATAATAATCAGCTCTGCGCAATAAACTTATCTAATCGTCCATTTACATGGGCTCCTGAGGGACATATTACCACCAACAAATCATTTGTGAAGGATAATATTTTTTAAATACAACTTCTATCTCTCTCTCCTATATCTATGTATATGTATATTGTGAACCACTAGGGGGCATTGCAGCACTCCAAACCCTGGCCACAAAAGCACAGACTCAGATCCAGTTGCCAATAAAGATATGTATTGCCACAATTACCCTATACACACTCTACAATTCCAACAATATGATTCATCCCTTCTCCACTCCACCCAGGTAAGCTTTGTTCAAGTACACTCCCATTTTTTAACAGTCATTTTTTATTTTTCCTTCTGTAAGTAGTTGTTTCTGAGGGGTTTCTGCCGCAAGAAATGTATTTTTCAGGTCTCTGCCCACCAGCTGGCCAGGAAATTCTTGCTGAATACGCCACTTGTGGCCACCATTGGGCACACCAGAACCCCAAACATCAGACACAACTCAGCCAAGCAGGATATTTAATATACAATAATTCTCTTACCGGGTTAAATCAGTCCAAAACAATAATATCATAACCACACACAATTGGTCACTTCCATCTTCTTCCACTACTCCTCCACAAATGTCTATCCTTCATTGTGGTCTCCAACTCACTTGGATGATGTCAAAATGTTTCTTTTACCTTCTATCTATCCTGTTGTAAATGCTTCTGGGTCAAACAGAAGCTTCACAAGGGATCACCTATTCCTGCAGCACCCCCTGGGGGCACCCATGGAAACTGACAAGGCTGCCCTATAGGACTATAGTCCCCAGAACGCCTTGTGGGTGTCTGCAGAGATGCATTCTCCACGGATTGCTGCCACCTAGCACTTCAGGGCAGTAGGTTGCCCTGCCTCTAGGCTAAGTAAAGAATTTGAGCCCAATCTGGGCAGGGACACTAGCACATTCGTTATGTCCATCACAATATTTATAAATTATGTATATAAAATTAAAAAAAAAAAAACTCAATGTGTTCAGTCTGTTATTAGCATATGGTGTTTTTATTAGCAAGAAACACAAAAAAGGAAATGAAGTAAAACTGTGATGCCAATAAATTAAACAATGCAGTTTTTTTCCTTTTCTTTTTTTTAAGTTGATGTACATTCACAACTTCCAAATGTGGGAGGAAGCCAGCTTACAAAAACCCTTTATAGAAGAAATCCAAGTGTAGCTAAGAGCTGTTAGTTACAGTGCATTGCCCATTCAGAGCACGAGATTGGGCAGTGGCAGAAGTTGCTGCATGTGTATGTGACCACAACTGGATGTTCTTGCTGGGTATGAGCATATGCAACACATGGCATTGTACTTAATAGAAGACTTTCTAATATTTGTTTTATATAAAGTTTATGTGTTTATCCACATGACTGTGTATGCCAGCTTTCAAGAGAAGTTCATATGTGCATTTCTGTTTGTGCTATTTCCTTTTGTCTTTCACCCTGTCCTTGCCAAGCCCACTTGGATTTTTGATTCCATTTAAGATCTGTTTTGTTTGTTTGGTGCATTTTATGTAGCCTGCTTTGAATCTTACTTAAAACATTTGTCATCACAATATTCTCCTAATGACCACTCCTTTACCAGTAAAGCAATAATCAGAATATAAATTATAAACAGAATATAAACCGATGTTTTTGTGTGTTCTGCTTTTTTAGTTACCAAAAAGTAAAAACACCTCATCATGTAATCGCTCAACCAAGCAGCTGTAGTATGAATGATAAACCAAGGAGTTAAATTTAAAATTACAAATATGTATCTCTCTATAACAGAGTGATTATGTTTGGAAACATTATTGTGTGGCGTGAACATTTGAAAAACTGACAGGAAGTTTCACATTATTTTGGAGTTGTACTGACAGAGCTAATGGTTAAAAGGGCTAACGATATGAATAATTTTAATAAATGTGGTACTTTCCCAGTTGAACAAATTTTGCGTATTTTTTTTTCTTTCTTTCATTTTTTTAATTAGTTTTGTGCTGATTTGACTAATGATGCCGTGACTTTAGTGACCTGGGGCCTCATGTATAAACAGCATGTACGCACAAAAATGCTGTGTATGCCCGTTTCCATGCTCACATCACGATGTATAAAAACTAAACTTGGCGTAAAGCCAAGCTCAAACCATTTAGTATGCAAGTTTTCAGCTCAGTTTTGCAAACTGGCAGCACACAGTGTCAAAGCAGTGCTACTGTTCCTGTGTGGTATACTGTACCTTTCTTTTTAGACTCACATCTATGACATACCTTTATCAAATACATTAAAATTAACCGCATATCGTTTATTAGTTTAAAGCATTTGATTGTAATTAACATGTAACAATATAATGGTCCACGGAATGGCCAAACTTTTCCATATACCATAGCTGCTTTAGTGTTGTTACTCTCAGTGCACCACTCAGAGTATTTTAACACACTGAATCTGAGTGTGGAATCACAGCTGTACAGCACCTGATCAGAAAGAGGATTGTTGGGATACAGCTTCTAGCACATGCTGACTCATCCATGTGCACAGTCCATTTGAACTTCATCCATAAAATGCTTCAGAGCCTTTCCTGTAGGGACCATGCAGTTCAGAAACTGTTTCATCCCAAGAGCTCTAAACACACTCAATCATTCCGTCAAGTGCTCTTGTAGAACTGTTTACACTTATAAGTACAATTATCTCACTGTAAACTTGCACTACAGCTGTAATATTGCACAACCTGAGCTACTTTATGAACCATTTTCACTATCTCTACTATATGTACATGTTTATTGTACTTATGCTTTTATGTTGTATATTTTTCATTGTTTTTTATCCTATTATTATTATTATTATTATTTTATCATTTTATAGGAAAATAAGTTAATGGAGGATTTGCAAATTGAATCTCATTGAACAATAACAATAAAGGAATTCAATTCAATAGAAGAGAGCATGTATTTACAGATAATGACGACTGGCAATTTAGATTTCCAAGAGCTATCTTCTTGGACCTCTAGATATCATTTTTAAGATGAAATGCAGTAAAGTATGTATATTACACTAGCAGAATACCCGCGCTTCGCAGCGGAGAAGTAGTGTGTTAAAGAAGTTATGAAAAAGAAAAGGAAAAATTTTTTAAAATAACGTAACATGATTATTAATGTAATTGTTTTGTCATTGATATGAGTGTTGTTGTCATATCTATATATATATATATCTATATCTATACTAATAAACGGCAAAGCCCTCACTGACTCACTCACTCACTCACTCACTGACTCATCACTAATTCTCCAACTTCCCGTGTAGGTAGAAGGCTGAAATTTAGCAGGCTTATTCCTTACAGCTTCCTTACAAAAGTTCATTTCGAAATTCTACGCGTAATGGTCATAACTGGAAGCTGTTTTTCTCCATTTACTGTAATGGAGATGAGCTTGAAACCCGTGGGGGCGGAGTATCGTGTGACATCATCACGCCTCCCACGTAATCACGCAGTACGTAGAAAACCATGAAGAGGCCCAAAAAGCGCTAAAGAAAACATGCATTATATAATTGAGAAGGCAGCAAAACAATAAGAAGCGAGCGAGTGACATATACAACCATATTCATGAGTTCTGCTACTTCGGAAACAAAGCACGATGTAAACCTAAACTTTAAATTAAGTTCATAGACAGGCTGCCGCTGGCGTTTGTAATTTAGTGCCTGCCCATATAAGGCCGTCCGTCAGCGGCAATCCAATAGCAAACTGCCACAGGTAAATATTCACGGGTGAAGGACTGTGCTTATGCAGAGGAAGATGAGATGGTCAGGGTGGTGTTTGGCACAAACTCAGCGAAACTGCGAGAGAAAGTTTTAAGTGCCGGGATTTTGGTAACATTAGATACAGCCATGGACATAGCACGACATGGCACCAGCACAGCTGGGAAACTTCGATGCATGTACACCGAGCGGCTCACGTGAACTGACGCAGTGCACAGACAAAAAGCAACAGTTCCAAAGAGCGCTGAACAAAAACCGAATTACACAATTGAAAAGGCAACAAAAAAATATGAAGTGTCTGATACATACAAGCATATTCATAAATGCAGCTACTGTGGAAACAAAGCACACAGGTCTCAGATAAAGAAGGTCTCAGATAAAGAAGAAGACGAGCTGTTTATTGATGCAGTAAGAAACGAATCGATGAATGAAACCTGTCATCTTTACAACGATTGACAAACACGGAATGTAACTTGAACACAACACATCCTACAAATACGAACCTGATTGAAAGAAATAATGATAATCAAATCCTTGATGACAGCAACACTCAGTAAAACTCACAAAACAATTACTGTATATTGACAGTGATGTTACGTTATTTTTAAAATGTTCCCTTTTCTTTTTCATAGCTTCTTTAACACACTACGTCTCCGCTGCGATACGCGGGTATATATATATGTATATATATACCCCGATCTACATACTCGAATAATGGATACTTTATTCGCCATCAATGATTGTTTTGGTAAAGCCATACTCAGTGTATTCATTAGATGAACGGTAAAAAAGTAAGAGCGAGGGGAGGATGACTTATTGAGGCACGCAGGCAAAACCACAATAGCACGCGGGCTCGATGTACTGTAGTGCGCGTCAACTCTATCTGAATTGCGCGATCACATTTGAAAAAATATATCTTTTCAAGTTCTATTTAGTCCATATGTGTCAAACTCAAGGCCCGCAGGCCACATCCGGCCCGGCGTGTAATTATATCCGGCCTGCGAGATCATTTTATATACTGTATTATTGTTATTAATGGTCCGGGGATATGAAGCGCTGGTAACACAATAAACTACAGATCCCATAATACAGCGCTTCAGCTGCCTTGCCGAACACTTACCGCGTTAATCAAGTCTAGCTTATGATGCTGCAAGTTATTGTGAAGCTAGCCCACACGATGCCGAAGAGAAAAGGTGATTCTGAACATAGAGCCTTTAAAAACCGATGGGAGGCTTTGTATATGTTTACTGACATTGCCGGTAAACCCGTGTGTCTCATTTCTGGAGCAAATGTGGGTGTAATTACAGAATTTAATCTAAAACGGCACTATGAGACAAAACATCAGGATAACCTGAAAGACCTGAATGCAATGCACAAGATACAGAAAGCAGAAGAGTTAAAGAAGAATCTGACACTTCAGCAGACGTTTTTACCCGTGCAAAATCACAAAGTGATTTCAAGTGAAGCTACTTTTATGGGAGACACAAATGCACCAGTGCAACTTGCTCCACTTTCCCTGTTGCCAAGTAATGTTGAACCAAGTCGACACTACGGTGTTCCCAAATATGCACTTTGTTCATAAACTGAGCGCACTGAGTTCGCACGGCGCTTTGGTGACTTTGAAGAACAAAAAAAGAATTTTGTGTTGTTTCGCAACCCATTTGCTGTCGATGTGGAAACTGCTCCTGTGCAGATTCAGATGGAGGTGATTGAGCTGCAGTGTAATGGCACACTGAAGGCAAAGTACGATACTGCACGGCCCGCACAGTTTATTCACTCCATTCCCGCACAAATGCTCCAGCTCCGTCTACATGCGGCTCGAATCTTGTGCATGTTTGGTAGCACATATCTGTGTGAGAAGCTCTTCTCAGTCATGAAGACTAACAAAACAGCAAACATGAGTCGCCTCACTGATGAGCACCTGCAGTCCATCCTAAGAATCTCCACAACACAGAACCTCACACCAAACATAAACGAACTTGTTGCCAAAAAAAGATGCCAGGATTCCAAATCTGATAAAATGACATAAGAGCAAAGACAACTGAATGATTTGATTTGTTATTGCTGAAAAGAACAAATTTTATTTATGTTTCCAGGTTTTGTTATGCACCATGTTCATATTTGAATTTGTATAATTTTGACAGGATATATTTTTATGGAGAGCAAAATCTTTTGGGATATTTAAAATTTAAGTTTATTTTTTATATAAAATTACATAAGAGTAAAGAAATATGAATGTTTGTTCTTTTAACATTTACTTTATTTCTAACTTGTATAATTTAGACAGGATATATTTTTATGGAGAGCAAAATATTATAAGTTATTTAAGGCTTGAGTTGATTTATTCCGGAATAATATTCTGTCGACTAAATAAAAATTCCTTCTATTTAAAATTTAAATAGAACTTCAACATATACGATAGTTGTGTGTGTGTGTGTGTATGTATATATGTAGATATGTACAGTATGTATATATATGTTTATATATGTGTGTGTGTATGTATATATATATGTATTTGTGTGTATATATGTGTGTGTGTATGTATATATATATGTATTTGTGTGTATATATGTGTGTGTATGTATATGTATGTGTGTATATGTAGATATATATATATATATATAT
>JANRMT010028174.1:148763610-148809143 GCA_026402145.1 Polypterus bichir lapradei
ATTTGTATATGTGTATATGTATATATGTATGTATATGTGTATATATATATATATGATGTGTATATATATGTTTATATATGTGTTTGTCTGTGTGTATATATATATATATATATATATATATATATGCCAGCAACACTCATGACAATGACAAAACAATTACATTGTCAATCATGTTACGTTATTATTAAAATGTTTCCTTTTCTTTTTACTTCTCCGCTGCCAAGCGCGGGTATTTTGCTATATATATATATATATATATAGATATATATAGATATATATATAGATAGATATGACAACAACACTCATATCAATGACAAAACAATTACATTAACAATCAAGTTACGTTATTTTTTAAATTTTTCCTTTTCTTTTTCATAACTTCTTTAACACAGTACTTCTCCGCTGCGAAGCGCGGGTATTCTGCTAGTATATATATATACAGTGGAATCTCGGTTTGGAAGCATAATTCGTTCCGGAAACGTGCTTGCAATCCAAAGCACTCGTATATCAAAGCGAATTTCCCCATAAGAAATAATGGAAACTCAGATGATTCGTTCCACAACCCAAAACTATTCATATAAAAATGATTAATACAAAATATAAAGTAAAATACATAATACAAATTAACCTGCACTTTACCTTTAAAAAGAATCATGGCTGGTGTGAGTTTCTAAACTCATGTGGGATTCCACCCAACGGGACAACACGCGGAAGAGCGTCCCAAAGCAATCGCAGTCTCCCAGCGCTGTAGCAGTTCGCCGTATAAGCGCATCCAAAAAGATTGCAGACATGCTATAAGCGCCTGTCGTCAATGGGTCATACAAGGAACATTATAAAGATCCCGGTACAATAAATAACAGCGCTGTTGCTGTTTCAAGCTGAATAAAGCTGGTGTTAAAGTACTGAGACTCAGCTTCGTGTTTTGGGGAGCAAGATGGGGACTCGCACTTCACAGCGCACACACACAGTCACAATACTGTAGTAAACAGATGTTGACTATATGAGTGAGGCACAGAGACTCAGATGGAGAATAGGAGACGATTGCCAGAGAGAGAGAGACGCACTGGGCAAGCGAGTGAGCAAAATAAGGAGAGAGAGAGACGCGCTGGGCGAGCGAGCGAGATAAGGAGAGAGAGAGAGAGAGACGCGCTAGGCGAGCGAGCAAACGAGCGAGATAAGGAGAGAGAGAGACGCGCTGGGTGAGCGAGCGAGCGAGATAAGGAGAGAGAGAGAGATGCGCTGGGCGAGCGAGCGAGATAAGGAGAGAGAGAGAGACGCACTGTGTGAGCGAGATAAGGAGAGAGAGAGAGAGACGCGCTGGGCGAGCGAGCGAGATAAGGAGAGAGAGAGAAGAACCATCAGCTCAGTTGTGATCACATGACGCTCAGCAGACAAAGTGTATCCATACTACTCGTATTGCAAGACATCACTCGTTTATCAAGTCAAAATTTATTAAAAATTTTTGCTCGTCTTGCAAAACACTCGTAAACCGAGGTTCCACTGTGTATATATATATATATATATATATATATATATAGCAAAATACCCGCGCTTCGAAGCGGAGAAGTAAAAAGAAAAGGAAACATTTTAATAATAACGTAACATGATTGACAATGTAATAAATAAATATAAATAAATATATATATACATGTGTACATATATACACAGACACATATACTATGGGGTGCCAAACAGGCAAATACATTGATTTTCTGAATATATAAAGTCGGCGTCAGAATATATAAAGTCAAAACTTGAATATATAAAGTCATTCCCGAATATATAAAGTCAAAACTTGAATATATAAAGTCACTGTCGGAATATATAAAGTCATCGCTGGAATATATAAAGTCATCGCTGGAATGTATAAAGTCAAAACTTGAATATATAAAATCAGCGTCAGAATATATAAAGTCAGCGCTGGAATATATAAAGTCATTCCCGAATATATAAAGTCAAAACCTGAATATATAAAGTCAGCGTCGGTATATATAAAATCAAATTTGTTTCTGAATATATAAAGTCAAAAGTTGAATATATAAAGTCATCGCTGGAATATATAAAGTCAAAACCTGAATATATAAAGTCAGCGTCGGAATATATAAAGTCAAAACCTGAATATATAATGTTAGCGTCGAAATTTATAAAGTCATTCCTGATTATATAAAGTCAACATTGGAGTATATAAACTCATTCCTGAATATATAAAGTCAAAGTCAAAATATATTGATTGAAACGACTCTGAACTGAACTAAGTTAACAAAAACGTATTCAGAAAAATAAATTAAAAAAACACTGTTCGGTTAATGTTTTGAAAATGATGCATGTGCCCTGCCCAGGATTGGTTCCTGCCTTGCGCCCAGTGTTGGCTAGGATTGGCTCCAGCAGACCTCCGTGACCCTGTGGTCGGATTCAACGAGTTGGGAAATGGATGGATATTCCAGCGCTGACTTTGTATATTCCGACACTGACTTTATATATTCAAGTTTTGACTTTATATATTCCAGCGCTTACTTTATATATTCTGACGCTGACTTTATATGTTCAAGATTTGACTTTATATATTCCAGCGCTGACTCTATATATATTACGACGCTGACTTTATATATTTAAGTTTTGACTTTATATATCCCAGCGCTTACTTTATATATTCTGATGCTGACTTTATATATTCAAGTTTTAACTTTAAATATTCCAATAATGTCTTTATATACTCAGGTTTTGACTTTATATATTTGGGAATGACTTTATATATTCAAGTTTTGACTTTATATATTCCAGCGCTGACTTTATATATTCAAGTTTTGACTTTATTTATTCCGACAGTGACTTTATATAATCAAGTTTTGACTTTATATATTCAGGAATGACTTTATATATACAAGTTTTGACTTTATATAGTTAAATTTAGTCATCATTGCATACATTTTTCTTCATCATAGAAATTTAAAGACTAAATTCAACTTCCATTCCTACCAAAGATATTTCTGGCGACTAAATAGAACCTACTTATATCCAAATTCGAGCTATTGAGCTGTCGCCTGCCTGCCTGAATAAGTCACCCTCGCTTCGCTATTACTTTTTTACCGTTCATTTAATCATGGCTAGTGGCGGAAAAATTATAAAATGGAAGGAGGATTACACTGAGTATGGATTTACCAAAACAATTATTGATGGCGAATAAAGTATCGATTATTCATAAAGCTTCAATTGGTGATCTGTTTTTCTGTGTTAACCTCATATTTTTTCATACTTGTTCTCAAACCAAGGGGGTACGAGGGTAAAATGAATCGGGAAGCGCTGATCAATGTAATCGGTGTACCAGGAAATCATGCATTGACAGAAGTTCCCCTTTGCTTGCAATGCAAATTGTGATTAAATGCATTATTTTTTAACACGTTATGGAGCACATGCATCAAAGCTTCTCAGCTGTGCCTGTGCTAAGAAAAGGAAACATTTTAAAAATAACCTAACACGATTGTCAATGTAACCTTTTGTAAGTAGTGCCTGGAGGATTCAGAGTGTGTATAACTTGTGGATTTTTCTGTGAGTATTTGGTGGCAGCGTCACAAAGTCGATTCCGTAAGACAGCGTTAGCTGCGGAGCTCAGCTCAGAGCGAAATGAGGTGAATGGGAGGGGAGATGATGACGTGACTCCCCCACCCGCCTTAACTGTCAATCCCTCACAAACACAGTCTCTCGGAATTTGCATAAGCACAGCCCTTCACCTGCAATTTTAACTTAGTTACAAAGTGATAAAAACTCTCGTTTATATCCTGCGTCCTCTCATTAAACTTGTATCCCGCATTACCCGTGGGCATGACAAACGCCAGCGGCAGCCTGTCTATGAACTTAATTTAAACTTTAGGTTTACACCATGCTTTGTTTCCGAAGTAGCAGCACTCATGAATATGGTTGTATATGTCACTTACTCGCTTCTTATTGTTTCGCTGCCTTCTCAATTATATAATGCATGTTTTCTTCAGCACTTTTTGGAGCTCTTCCTTGTTTTGTACGTACTTATGTACTGCGTTGACAGTCAGTTCACGTGATTACGTGGGAGGCGTGATGATGTCACACAAAACTCCGCCCCCCCATGGCTTTCAAGCTCAACTCCATTACAGTATATGGAGAAAAATAGCTTCCAGTTATAACCATTACGCGTAGAATTTCGAAATGAAATCTGCCCAACTTTTGTAAGTAAGCTGTAAGGAATGAGCCTGCCAAATTTCAGCCTTCTACCTACAAGGGAAGTTGAAGAATTAGTGATGAGTGAGTGAGTGAGTGAGTGAGTCAGTGAGGGCTTTGCCTTTTATTAGTATAGATTATACAGGTAAATTTTTAACTTCATTTAAATAATGTATACTGTTCATAATTAAACTTGTGGGCACAGTGGCGCAGCGGTAGCAATAAGCTGGCGCCCCGTCTAGGGATTTTTCCTGCCTCGCGCTGTATGCTTGCTGGGATTGGCGCAGCCCTGGATGGATAACTGGATGGAATAACTAAACATGCACTACAAAGATATCTCATTGCTCCTTAAAAGTTTTGAAGAATCTACGTTCTAAACTTACAGATGGCTTGGCATCTATTACAGAGTTGATTGTGTTTGGTTACTTGGAGAAAGAAAAGGAAGAACAGGAATTGGGGGTTAGTATGTTTGAAAGAGACAATACTGCTGCAATAAATTATTTCACCGTGGGTCGCACACGGTGCACCAAGCATCTTTTGGGAGGCAGGAACAATCTGTGGACAGGGCACCAGCTCTTCGCTACCACTGCGCCTCCGTGCCTCATGTTTTAAACATGCTTCTATTAATTTCATCATGAAAATTATATTAAGTATACATATTATTATTTAAATTGTTCAGGGAGCTGTAATTTCATGAATGTAATTTATTCTGTGTCCATGTCGGCATAAGAGAAAGCTCATTTAAGAAGCACATAGTGATTCACACACATAGAGCACATAGAACAACAGATAGAATACGAAGCATTTAATGTGCTACTTTAATTACGAAGGGATTTGAGAAACTAGTAAATTAAACAATTTTAGATTAAATTTATGACGTTCTACTTTAATGACAAAATAAACTATGTCCCTATTTTTTTTTCTTTTCTCTGTACCCTAATACGTTTCCATATGACACTCAGATGGTGAGCTACGACTCACCTTTTCACTGTGACTTTGATATCTGACCACTTCTTTTTTATTTTGGGCACTGTGCAAGTTTCTGAACTTGAATTTTCGAGTTTCTCCGTCACTCTATTTCACTCAATCTACAGTACTTCCTTTTGTTGTTTATACCAATGCCTAAACCAACAAATAGTACAGTACATTTTTCCTTGCCTCCACTTCGTATTCGCTGAAATTCTTCAATTTTCCATGTGCTTTTGCCATTGTCTTTTCACAGAGCACTGAACTTAAGGGGCTATTTATGTTGATTTACATATTCAAAGAGGTGTAATTCTGGAAGAAGTCAGGGTAGGGCAGCAGACGCATGCACGTACGTTACATTTCATACTGACCGGGATTTATGTAGCAGAAGAATGTGGAAATTTGCGCATGCATCTAAATTTTTTTTGAGCTTACGCACATTTCTGTTTTTTGTCCATACACCATGTTTTAGTGTGAATTCTACGCATGGTGTTATACATGAGGCCCCTGATCTATGCATGCTGTCAAACAAGTGTGGCCAAGTGCATTTCTCCCACAATATAAAGCAGGTGTGTAATGACTGTTTGCTCTTCTAAATAAGCCAGCATATTTGATATCTTTTTCTGCTTTTATCTCTTGTAGATTTTTACTTCTTTCTTTCTGCTTTTGGGGCACTTTTGTAGTCATTTTGGTTTGTTACTGTACTCTTCTGACTTTCTCCCAGTATGTGTTAACTGTCACCTCAGTGAAATACATTTTTGCAAGCTCCTCAAAGGGAAACTGGTGTGGCAACTTTCTTTACTTAAGTGGGGTGGCCAGAAATTAAGTTCATCATATGCTGTATTTCTTTTGAAATTTCCGACTTAGTAACAGGTTTTGTGTCATTAACAATCATTTTATTTTTAGTATTTTTCACATACCTGCTGATCTTGACAAAGAATACATGACCTAATAAGGACAGAATTAAAATGCAGAACTGAAACAACCAACAAATTTACAGTGAAAGCAACTTAGGAAATTTAGGAAATAACAGACACATCTCCATAGCAGATTAAACTTTTCCAGTGTCACTGAGGCTATATAAACATACAGTGGTGTGAAAAACTATTTGCCCCCTTCCTGATTTCTTATTCTTTTGCATGTTTGTCACACAAAATGTTTCTGATCATCAAACACATTTAACCATTAGTCAAATATAACACAAGTAAACACAAAATGCAGTTTTTAAGTGATGGTTTTTATTATTTAGGGAGAAAAAAAATCCAAACCTACATGGCCCTGTGTGAAAAAGTAATTGCCCCCTGAACCTAATAACTGGTTGGGCCACCCTTAGCAGCAATAACTGCAATCAAACATTTGCGATAACTTGCAATGAGTCTTTTACAGCGCTCTGGAGGAATTTTGGCCCACTCATCTTTGCAGAATTGTTGTAATTCAGCTTTATTTAAGGGTTTCCTAGCATGAACCGCCTTTTTAAGGTAATGCCATAGCATCTCAATTGGATTCAGGTCAGGACTTTGACTAGGCCACTCCAAAGTCTTCATTTTGTTTTTCTTCAGCCATTCAGAGGTGGATTTGCTGGTGTGTTTTGGGTCATTGTCCTGTTGCAGCACCCAAGATCGCTTCAGCTTGAGTTGACGAACAGATGGCTGGACATTCTCCTTCAGGATTTTTTGGTAGACAGTAGAATTCATGGTTCCATCTATCACAGCAAGCCTTCCAGGTCCTGAAGCAGCAAAACAACCCCAGACCATCACACTACCACCACCATATTTTACTGTTGGTATGATGTTCTTTTTCTGAAATGCTGTGTTCCTTTTACGCCAGATGTAATGGGACATTTGCCTTCCAAAAAGTTCAACTTTTGTCTCATCAGTCCACAAGGTATTTTCCCAAAAGTCTTGGCAATCATTGAGATGTTTCTTAGCAAAGTTGAGACAAGCCCTAATGTTCTTTTTGTTTAACAGTGGTTTGCGTCTTGGAAATCTGCCATGTAGGCCGTTTTTGCCCAGTCTCTTTCTTATGGTGGAGTCGTGAACACTGACCTTAATTGAGGCAAGTGAGGCCTGCAGTTCTTTAGACGTTGTCCTGGGGTCTTTTGTGACCTCTCGGATGAGTCGTCTCTGTGCTCTTGGGGTAATTTTGGTCGGCCGGCCACTCCTGGGAAGGTTCTCCACTGTTCCATGTTTTTGCCATTTGTGGATAATGGCTCTCACTGTGGTTCGCTGGAGTCCCAAAGCTTTAGAAATGGCTTTATAACCTTTACCAGACTGATAGATCTCAATTACTTCTGTTCTCATTTGTTCCTGAATTTCTTTGGATCTTGGCATGATGTCTAGCTTTTGAAGTGCTTTTGGTCTACTTCTCTGTGTCAGGCAGCTCCTATTTAAGTGATTTCTTGATTGAAACAGGTGTGGCAGTAATCAGGCCTGGGGGTGGCTATGGAAATTGAACTCAGGTGTGATACACCACAGTTAGGTTATTTTTTAAGAAGGGGGCAATTACTTTTTCACACAGGGCCATGTAGGTTTGGATTTTTTTTCTCCCTAAATAATAAAAACCATCATTTAAAAACTGCATTTTGTGTTTACTTGTGTTATATTTGACTAATGGTTACATGTGTTTGATGATCGGAAACATTTTGTGTGACAAACATGCAAAAGAATAAGAAATCAGGAAGGGGGCAAATAGTTTTTCACACCACTGTATATTGATTTTGGTATGCCTTTCCAATTTAGACTATTAAGTGTATTTCCACTAAAAGTACAAATTAACTTTCTGACTGTTCATTAAGGTCAGGGAATGGATAGAGTTTGGCATTTAGGCTTGGTAGAGCAAGATGAACCAGAAAAAATAATTGCATTTTTTTAGAGTCACAATCATGCTGCTAAATATTTAAATCATACCCTAAACCAAATATCTTGCATGTGTACATAATTAGCTATGCACCACAAATATGAGTCAAAACAAGCCTTAAAGGATCCCTCTCCATTCCCTCATCAGAAAACACATGAGGCCCTGTGAAATAATAATAATAAAAGATGTATTACTATTTACAAGATTTTTTTTCTTTCCCTATCCAGTTGTTGGGCCCTTGTAGGTATTAGGTGGGAACTGGCTGCCTAGGGGTGAAACTAAATTAAGAAAGGTCTGTGAATGTCCTGGACTGCTTTGTGGTTCATTTCGGAGGCCTTGGACTTCTAAACACAACAGTACTCCTCCTTGTTACCAGGATCTTGTAAGAACCTGTTCTTATCTTGTGCAAGTAATTTTATTCCTTTCCAATCTTAACCCTGACCAGGCACCCCTCTACAATGTACACAGTATAATATGCATTTTCATAACCATTGGAGCAAGGGCAGGCTAAGTCACTTACTCAAAGTCACACATTTCATGGTGGGGATTTTAAGTTGTAATGTGGTGATTTTAAAACCAGATCTTTGCCTGCACTCCCTGACAATGCTTTTTCCTCATATTATTATTAAAATGAAGTTAGCAGCAGCATCAACAACATAATAGATCTCCAAGGTTGCTATGGCACAGGATAAAAAATAAAAATCAACATAAGGTTGAAAGAAATCCAGTAAAGAAGCACAATGCAGCAGCAGGGGATTTTTTTGAATCAGTGTATCTAACTTTTTTTAACCTAATGAGAGCTCTTTACTAAAACATATTCTTAAGGATTTCAGACACACCACAGAAAATAAAAAGGATACTTTCTTTTCATTTTTTGTACCTTCACTGTATCACCTTTTTAGCACAGTCAGTCTCCTACCACTTGCTGTCTTATTGTCTGTCCAGTTCTTACACACTCCTGGAAGTCTAAGGTTTAAACGTCTTCATCTCAGGCAATTTATACACTGTTCTGTGGTCATCACCAAATATGCCTTCCTCTTGCTTTCCTAATGTGTTTTCTGTGATTTATTCTGTTTCATTCCAGCCTCTGTGAATCTCTGTCTTACCTTTCAACCTTGAGATATCCAACTGTTCTCCTGTCTGAGTCTGCCTTCCCTTCTTCTGCTAGGACATCTGCTGCTTTAATGCCATACTTTTCAATTAATTGTACATGCAGTATACAGAAAGTTGCATTTCAGAACCAGTAATTATTCTGCTAATTGGTACTTTTCTGTATTTAGAACAATTAGAAAATGTTTCAGCTTACTTTGAGCATATACTGCAGACCGTTTAATGGTCAGTGATCACTTCAGGATTTGGAAGTATTCAGCATATTGTAATTAACACGGTATTACAATAGATAATAAAATGGTTATCACAAAATAATGCATAATCTATCCATCTTTCCATTTTCAACCTCCCTATCCAGTTTAGGGCTCACAAGTAAAAAGGAATATAGAGAACAGTTAGGCAACATCACATGGGATACACATACCCACATTCTCTCATACCAACGTAGAAGTTCTGTTTAACCTGAAAAGAAACCCCAAAGACGTGGGGAGAACACAGTTGTGAGACAAGAGTGGCAACCACTTTGCTACCCTCAATGAAGAGGTAAATTTACAGAAAGGTAATAATTAAGCTTGAATTTGAAAATATAAACTTCACCCAAATGTTAAATGGTCATGAAGAACATTATTAATATGTAGCATAAACAGAATCAATAACTCCCACCACTGAACTACCAGAAAGTTGCACACCAACAATTGTGGCCTGAAGGGGGTGCTCCAGCTCCCCAAACCGGACACAGACAGACACAGGCACAAGTCCATCACAAATACAGGCTTTTATTTGGTTGTGGGTTCCCTCACAAATGTTTCTCATCACAGCCAATACAGTATAATATACTGTATGTTAAATATTACAATTAAAATATTAAATTATTATTATTTAATTACAATTAAATGTTACAATATTAACAATATGTTAAATATTAACACAGGCGAAAAGCACAGTAACAAGTAGCACAGCACCTTGTCTTATTCTCACTCCTTGTCCTTCTCTTCCTCTCTACCTCCACTCCTCCTGGTAAGCTTCATCACCCCACTCCCAACTCTGGCTACCTGGAGCTTCAGCAGCTGGCTTCTTTTATGCTGCACATGGGAGTACTTCTGGTGTCCCATAAGCCTGGTACAGGAAGTACTTCCTGGTGAGACAGGAGCCCGACAATGTAGGGCTCAGCAGTACCTGCAGCACCCTCTGGTGGTACCCCTGGAACCCAACAGGGCTGAGCCACCAAACTCCAACTTCCAGTGTGCCTTGTGGGAAGCCATGGTCCTGCAACAACCCTGGGGACTGCCAGGGAATTTCCCCTTGGGATGAATAAAGTATCTATTTATCTAGCTATCTGGAGGAGATAATGCCTTGAGCACAGTTTCTCCCGAGTCTATTCATTAAGAAGCATTTACCAAATAATATAAAACAGTCATGCACTAAAATGTTGGGATGGGTTTTATTGTAATTTTCATTTATTTATTTGTTTTTTAAATGATTGTTATTGTTTGGTTAGTATCCTATTAAAAATTTGATCAAAAAAGATAGGTACTATTCCCACAAATGAATTGTTGTTAAGTTTTTTTTGCACTAAACTTTATAAGAGTCTGCAAAGCTAAAGCTGAATTTGTTCACTACAAAAATGAAGGGAATAAAGCAGAAAGTCACATCTTACTTAATTCTTATACACCCTTGAACGCTGAATGACCAATAAATCTTTTTAAATTCACCCTTCATCCTATTATGAATCACCTTTAAAGGGCTAGGTGTCCATAGAATGAAAAAAAATTTAATAACCAAAGAAAAGTTGTTTTCTGACTAGTGCTGATTGTTGAAATTCGCTGAAGTGTTTGCTTTTTGCAGCAAATATGCTGTGTTCATTGGTGATCTTGTTCAACAAATATTTTCCTAGAAATAGGGCCACGTACCCAACTAGAGAAACATTTTTCCCAGTGCTCCCTGATGTCTTGGGAGGCCAGCGTGACATCACAGAGTTGCAGCAGCCATGTGCAAACTTTCACAAATGCATTCTGTAAGCATACTTGTTTTAGGCACATTTTCTGTTGCTGCCCAATCTGCTTTGTGCATATGTGATGTTACATATAACCTAATCCAGTCAGATTTGCGCCCTGCCTGTGTTTAAATAAAAAAACTGATAGCATTGTCATCTGAGGGTTATATTAGCTGACCATAAGGAGAATATTACCAGTACTGCAACCAGATATATAACACTGAGCATTGTGTACTCAAGTTGATAGTTTGGGTTCTGTCAAGTCACTTCGATCAACGGTCTTGATGACAGCATAGGATGTGACATTATAAATATGATGCTAATCTCAAACAAAATCATCCCTCAGTAAATAAAACAACCTTTTTAAATTGTTACTTACTGAGTCACTTACTATAACCCAGCACTACATGCATGTATCATTAACCAGGTGCTGCACCTACAAGTCAAAACAAGACTTAAAGAAGCCCTTCCCCTCAGAAAAAATAATAAATAATTGGAGAGTTATTATTATTTACAAGACATTTCGGTCTTCTTGATGAAAGAAGAAAGGTGCAAAGTATCTGCATGAATAGACCGGAAACAAAATGATGCTCCAGCTGCGCTAGGAGCCAGGACTTAGAACAATGGAACAAGTCAGTCCCACAACTGTGGTTTATGACACAGCCAATGTGTGCCTCAAGACTGGAACTCTGTTAGCGCTGCTGTCTCACAGCTCAGATCACATTTTTGGCCACAATATTCAGTCCAGCATAGATGACAGCCACTTCCCTAGCCCTCAGTGTCACTAGCCAAAAAATCTTTGAAAAGAAACCATGAGATGTTTAGTATTTATTTCAAAACTAGGACATCAGGTAATGTGCACCACCATCTTCTATTTAGGTAGGGTGATAACATCATAGGTCATGTTTCACATGGCTTGTAAGAGAGTTGCTTCCACAAATAATAAGGTAGCACCCATACATCTGTGCATAAAATGGCAGTGCTCAAACCAAAAAAATTCCCACAGCAAAATGGCGGTGTACTGACTTAGCAAAAATAATCTTAAAATAAAAAAACAACAAAGAGAATGTACTACACGGAGATTCATAACACATCTAGCCGGAACCTTTGTCTTCATTCCCTTTCATCTCTCATTACTGTTATGTATTCTTTTCTCTTACTCCTCCATCCCTAGTATGTTTTCTCTTCCTTTTTTGCTGCAGGTTAAACTAATGAAAGCTCACATTTTGCTTTCTTCTGATTTTTCAGCGTGGGGTTAAACTTCCCCATCTATTTAACTTTAAATGCTGTCTTTCTGCTTCCTGTTACGGTTAATGGCTACCTTTCTCCTATAGCTAGTTTTGACATGCTGTTTCTTCAGGGATCGAAAGAACACAAGGACTTAAGATAATAATAATAATACATTTTATGTATATAGCGCCTTTCCCATGCTCAAGGTACTTACAGAATATAAGAAAGAACGGCAGGGTATACAGTATATAGCATTTTACAAACCAAATAAATAAAGAAGATTATGACAGTGAATTCAGAGAAAAAAAGCCTATCAGACAACAGAATTGATGGTCTAGCACACACACATACAGGTTACATGAGCAACTTGACAGAGAGGTAAACTGAGAGAAGGGTAATAAAGTCAAGTAGAGCTAAAAGCCTTCCTGAACAGATGAGTTTTGAGTTGTTTTTTAAAAGAATTCATGGAGTGAGCTGATCTTATTAATTTCGATAGTTCATTCCAGAGTCTGAGGGCTATACAGCTGAAGGCCCTGTCACCCATGGAGTGTAGATTATTGTGGGGCACAACAAGATTGCCAGAATCAGAGGACTTAGTGGGCGGGCAGGCACATAGTGATGGAGAAGGTCACTGATATAGTTTGGCGTGAGGTTATTTAAGGCTTTTTAGGTTATTAGTAGGATTTTATATTCAATTCTGTAAGACACAGGGAGCCAGTGAAGACAGAGCATGATGGGTGTGATGTGCTCGCTGCTGCTGGTTCGAGTAAGGACTATTGCAGCTGAGTTTTGAATAAGCTGGAGCTGTGATATAAGATTAGAAGGGGCACCTGCCAGTAGGGAATTATGATAATCGATGCGAGATGTGATTAAAGCATGGACAAGTTTCTCAGCATTATAAAACAAGAGGAAGGAGCGAACATGGGATATGTTATGGAGGTGAAAGTAAGAAAGTTTCTTAATGTGATTTATGTGGGCGGAATAAGAGAGGGAGGAATCAAAAATGACACCAAGATTCTTTGCAGTAGAGGCAGGTCTGATGAGATCACCGCCAAGATTGACTGGGAAGGAGCTCATTTTTATTAAGTTGCACTTTAGTCCCAATTTGCAGGAGTTCAGTTTTGTTGCAATTTAAATTTAAAGAGTTCTGGTCCATCCAGGTTTTAATTTCACTGAGGCAGGTTGTGAGCTGAGAAAGTTCTGATAAAGTTCCAGTTTTAACACTGAAGTAGAGTTGAGTATCATCTGCATAAAAATGATAGCCCAGTCCATAGCTACGAATAATATGGCCAAGGGGAAGCATATAAGTACAGAAGAGAAGAGGGCTGAGGACAGAGCCCTGAGGAACTCCTTGTGTGACTGGCGCCGAACTGGATCTGCTGTTGCCAAGACTAACAAACTCTTGCCTATCAGTCAGATAGTACTTGAACCACTGGAGGGCAGTGCCAGAGATACCCAGCCTGTTCTCCATTCTGGACAGTAGAATGTCATGTCTGACAGTGTCAAATGCTGCACTGAGATCTAATACAATTAATAGGCTGGTTTGTCCAGAGTCTGCTGCCATAAGCAAATCATTGCTTACCCGTTGCAGAGCAGCTTCACAGATCCAAATATAATATTTTTTTCTGGAACTCTGCAATAATCCCAGAGGGGAAAATGACTTTTTGCATGACCTTTGAGGGGTCAGAGCGTAGGGTCAGCTATTGTACAGTGCCCCTGGAGCAATTTTCAGGTTAGAGGCTTTGCTCAAGGGCCCAACAGAGTAGAATTTGAGCCAGCAACCTTCCAGTTACCAGCACAGATACTCATAAGGCTATAAAAGATAATCATTCACTTTGGCAACATATAATAACATGCTGTAACTATCCAAAGGAGAACAGGTGAAAGCTTACAGAGATTTAAAAGAAATGCCAAGAGAAAATAATGTGATGTCCTCATTAAAATAATAGCATAATAGCAAAGTGCTGTTTTGATTAAATATTAACAAGTAAATAAACAGTGAATCATATACTGCAGCCTCAGCATGGGCCATGAATGTTGTGAATCGTATTGCTTTTGTATTTTGCATGTTTTTTGCACAGTAGTTAATTTTTTTTTTTTATATATATATTATTTGTTTATTGTTTTCATTAGGATGATAAAAGGCCTCTTGGCTATTTATGCCACCATTTTCTGATGTGTTCTAATTGGCTGTTGCCATATTGTATACTTGTTGCTAAGCTGACTGCTACCACATGACTGACAACAAACAACAAACAACACATGACATTATCAGGCATTGATTTTTCAAGATTGTGTCACAAGCTTTCTTAGTATTTAAGCTTTTGCATTGTAGTATTATCCATGTGTTTTTGTTTATTTTGGAGTTTTGATATGTGAGGGTTTTATTTATAATATCTATGTCATGTTTGCATTTGAATCTACAAAGTGTTTTATGTATTTTTTATTGTTTATGTGTTGGTAGTTTGGGTTATGTCAAGTCACTTCGATCATTGGTCTTGATGACATCATAGGATGTGACATTATAAATATGACGCTAATCTCAAACAAAGTCATCCCTCAGTAGATAACACAACCTTTTTAAATTGTTAACTTTTTCTCAAATAGGGCCTAGTGCTAGGATTGTTTTATTTTACTTACGACTTTGTTCTTATTTTACTGGGCAAAAGTGAGGCAAAAAAATAGATGAATTCAAAGTGTGGTTAATTACATGTAGGAGTTAAAACCGTAGGAGAAAAGATATACCGACTGTCTAAGCCAGAATGTAATCAAAAGACAAGAGAAGGGGCCAAAATATGTGTTTTTGGCACATTTTGTGTTGCTTCCCAATCTGCTTTGTGCATATGTGATGTTACATGTAACCCAATCCAGTCAGATTTGCGCCCTGCCTGTGTTTAAATAAAAAAAACTGATAGCATTGTCATCTGATGGTTATATTAGCTGACCATAATGAGAATATTATGAGTACTGTCACCAGATATATAACACTGACAATTGTGTACTCAAGTTGATAGTTTGGGTTCTGTCAAGTCACTTCGATTGACGGTCTTCATTACACCATAGGATGTGACATTATAAATATGACGTTAATCTCAAACAAAATCATCCCTCAGTAAATAAAACAACCTTTTTAAATTGTTAACTTTTTCTCAAATGGGGTCTAGTGCTAGGATTGTTTTATTTTACTTACGACTTTGTTCTTATTGTACTGGGCAAAAGTGAGGCAAAAAAAAAATAGATGGATTCGAAGTGTGGTTAATTATATGTAGGGGTCAAAACTGTAGGAGAAAAGAAATACCAACTGTCTAAGCCAGAATGTAATCAAAGGACAAGAGAAGGGGCCAAAATATGAAAAAAATCAAGGCAGGTAACACTCCACAAATTCAGATGTTCATACATCTGAAGTGCCAGCTAATGAAGGTTTGTATCCACACCAAGACATTAAATAAATTTTTTTTTTTTCAAAACATAACTATAAAGGATTGAGGCAACTCAAGATATACCATGATTCCCAAAACAAGGAAAAAACATAATTGAATCTCAGAAAAAAATATTAAAATTAGTAAATTTTTGGATTTTGCTTACCATCTCCTGGTAGTTTTTGGTGCTCACAGTTTTCTTTGGACACATTCACATGTCTCTAACAAGTCTACACTTATAATCTCTTCATGGTCTCATGTTTTTTTAGTTAAGATTCTATCAGAAATTTGTTTGAATTTTGATTTTCATTCTGCTTTCTGGGTTATGAATTAGTTTAACATTCTTAGGTTATCTTTTGGTAACAAATATGGACTAGTATTTTTGGCCATAATATTTTATTCTCCTATAAGCAACATCTTTTCCTTCTACTGATCCAAAACTTCCTTAATTAGTAAAGTTCAGGCTGTACTTAACAAGGTATGTGTTGTGATGGGTGGCCACAGACATTAACCGCCCGGGACACCAATTGCTTAGATGGGCGGGGGGAGAGAGCATCAGCAGCGCAATACCTTCTCTGGGACACTGGAGGGCAGCTCTCTCTGGCAGCTGTGGCACCATGGATTCCCGCAGGTCATGCTGAGACTTGGACTTTGGCACAGCCCTGTTGGGTTTCATGGTGGCCGCCAGTGGGAGCTGCAGAGTGGAGTGGAGGTAGAAGGACCGTGAATTGGCACCTGAAGAAAGGGCTTTGTTGTACTTTGGGGGAATGAAGAAGAAATGCTTCCCTGGCTGTAAATAAACGCATGTTGCATGGCAATTTGTGTCTCTGCCTGTCTGTGTCAGGTTAGGACAGATCTATGTGCCAAGGCAGTCCACAGTGTGTTCGTGTTAGGATGCAAAATTCTGCAATTTTCCTTCAGAAAAATTTCAGATGCTGTTCTCTATATAAAACATTTCTTATGGGCACACTAACCTGAGATATACTGATAAGTTATGGGAACAATACTGCCAAACATAATATGGGCAGGGAGGGCTATGCCTGACCTGACAGGCTATTGGACTGAGCCAGTTATGAAAACAATTTTTATGCAGTTGCATAATTTTCAACAATTTATCATCCTGTTGAAAAATATTGTAATCAGCTTTAGGTAATGGCATTGTAACCATACTTACCTACAGGAACCTCTAGCAATCATTTTCTCTTGGAGTTCACCTATGAATGAATTTGTGTTACTCACACATGCAAACTGACTTTTGAAAAGTTGGTACAGGACAGTTTCAAAAGCAGGATGGACCAGGACTGTTACTGTACTTTGGCTTCAACTCAACTTTTCATTAGTATTATTTGTTGAAGTGATACTGTTTATCAGTAAATCCACCTATTTAGCAACTGGTATCATGTTCTTTTGTAATCCGTGGTGTGTACTGTACTAGAATGCTATAAAAATGACATTCTTCCATAGGTGTGGCACGTTTTGCATGCAAGTCATCCCCTACACAAAGCAAAGAGTAAAAAGTTCTAGAAAAATTGCAGTTCCTATCACACAAGACACTGTCTTTACATAAAGAGAAAACCAGGACTCTCACCTCTAAAATAATTAGCTCCCAGTCTATTTGAAGGATCAATTAAATGCTACACAGAAAACTGCACTACTCTATAATTCTCTGCTTCTGCTGCTCTCTGTATATCACTAGACTATTAGAAACATATACTGAAAAATAACATATACAGGCAGAAGAAGCTAAAGAGCATTTCTTTAGAGGCTGCACAGTCGCTCATGCATATCCTAACACATGCATTTTTCTTTACCTAGTTTAGTAAGTCTTAATTACCATAAGTTCCCAGCTAATAACAAGACAAGAGATGAACATTCAGTATAGCTAATATTATTCTTATTTTTAGGTTGCACACTACCACTGGTTTTCGTAGGGTATATATTCTAAAATTTGCTTAATGTGTGTGCTAGTATTGTGGAGGCAGAATATTCCTTAGAATAGTACAAGTTACATTTTAACTCTCCCCAGAGTTGCTCCTGAGGCCTTCACAGAAAGAGTGACATAGCCATACATTTAAATAAGGATTCGGAATTTGGGAGGGTGGTGTTGCTCATGTGTTGTACTTGATGGTGCTAGAGAAGATGATATTCTTTTGTTTTATGTTCCCAATTAAATTTCTTCTAGAAACCCAGTCATATTAAATGAAAATACTGATCTAGTAGCAATTAATCATCTACAATGAATCTAACACTATTATTTATACAACATTTAGCTAAGAGGTTACCATGCAGCAAATTGGCTATAAGAACATATTGAGGGTTAAGCAGAAGAAAAGTTGACAAAGAAGAACATTTCTTGCTGGGATAATAACTCTGGATCATAAGTCTGTAAATGCAGGGGGTGCACACTAATTTTTAAGGCTCAAAATGATCCCTGCAACAAAAGGATATTACTTTTTTGAACAGTTTTTAATTTTCCCTGCAATAAATAATACTTTGTTTTTGTTAACAGCTGAATATTTTTTTGTTTTTCTTTATGATTTTAAATTGTTATTAATTATTAATATACTACACTTTATTTGCATAGTGTGTATAATATATAGATGCATACAAAACCACTTCTTCACTTTGCTCCAAGTATTCTTTTACTGTATCAGCATGCAACTCTGCACAGCTATTTTTTTTTTACAAATCAATATCACTGAAATGCAGCTATTGCTATTTTGGGATTTTCATTTTCTTTCCTTTCTTGACTTTTTCCTCATTGCACAACTGTCATTGTATGGTTTATAAGAAGTTTAGAACCAGAGGCTTTCCTTTTCCCTCAATGATTATAGGTGCTGAGCACTCAGGGAGTGGAGTAATGTATTTGCTGAATACTGATGGCTATAGAGGTTCAAAAAGGAGCTCTCCAGGCAGATCAACCATTCCCTTTGCATCAGTTCATTGTAAAAAAAAAATAAATACATAACTAGACAGATAAATTATTAAATCAAGTCAAACCATACCATAGATGGTTTCCCACAAAAGCTTTTTAACAATGACTTCTTGTGCACTAAGCATATAAAAAATATATTTAAAATTATATAGTTTTCTTTATGAGGTAGTCAGTTACAAAAGTATGGTGTGTGCTGCATAGTAAGGAGAATATCTATAATCAAATAAAACCATTCAATACAGAAAATGACATTTAGAATATCATATTTACTTTTTTGCACATAGTTTGGCTTAGTGGTTGAAATTTTGGGATGTAAACTACAAAGTTGTTACTGCTAACATCACCCCACTAGTGTTGGGGGTAATGTGCGTTACATAGTGAGATTACTTATTAAAATAACAAGTAACCTAACACAATACTTATTATATTGAAATAAAAAATATATGAACTCTTAAAAATAAAAAGTTGTCACAATGGTTCTTTAGAGCAATGCCATATAGATCCCAAAATACCCATCCAAATGAAGGTTCCAGAAATAACCTTTATGTATTTACATCTGTAACAAGCTCCATACAGTAAATAACCATGACTAGATGGTAACAGATTTGTGAAACACCAAGCATCATGAATAAAAAAATAACTCTCACTGCATACAATAACACAGGCTAAGTCCAGGTTTTCTTAATCTTTTAGTGTCCTGCTAAATCACCTACCATACATTAAAAATTTCAGGTTTCTTCATTCAGTAAGGAAGTGTTTTAAAGCACAAAGAACCAACTTCATATGTAAAGAACCCTTCCTAGAATGAATGGTGCTTTGTCAAGAAATAGTTCTACAAGGAAGCACATAGCCCAGTAAATAAACATAAAATGTCATTAAAGAACCATTATTTTTAAGAGTGTGCATCACTTAAGTAAAAATAAATATGCGTTACTTTGTTACTAGAGAAACTTATTCCCACCACTAAAAAAAGTATTTTGCAGAAGTATTGCCTGTTTTTTCAAAGACATTGCCAGCTGGGGTCGATGACAGCCAACTGTCTAGCGATAGTGAGAAGGAAGTTAATCACGTGTACAGTTTGCAGTCAAGTGAAAAGAACTAAGAAAGTTCTAAGTATACATTTAATCCTGCATGTGCTGAAGAATAAATTTAATTTGCCCAGTCTAGAGTCATAGAGATCCAGTGATTATCACAGCACCACTGGGTGTAAGGCAAAAAGCAATCATAGTGGACAATATGTGGCTCCTTTGCAGGGCCAGTTGTACACCAAAGCAGAAAAGACTGAGCTGCATGCAATCATTTAACAGAGATCTATAAATAATGTTTCTGCTTTGTTTAAATCCAGTTATTTGCTATACAGTCATATGAAAAAGTTTGGAAACCCCTCTTAATTCTTTGGATTTTTGTTTATCATTGGCTGAGCTTTCAAAGTAGCAACTTCCTTTTAATATATGACATGCCTTATGGAAACAGTAGTATTTCAGCAGTGACATTAAATTTATTGGATTAACAGAAAATATGCAATATGCATCATAACAAAATTAGACAGGTGCATAAGTTTGGGCACCCCAACATAGATATTACATCAATGCTTAGTTGAGCCTCCTTTTGCAAATATAACAGCCTCTAGACTCCTCCTATAGCATTTGATGAGTGTCTGGATTCTGGATGGAGGTATTTTTGACCATTTTTCCATACAAAATCTCTCCAGTTCAGTTAAATTTGACAGCTGCCGAGCATGGACAGCCTGCTTCAAATCATCCCATAGAGTTTGGATGATATTCAAATCAGGGGACTGTGACAGCCATTCCAGAACATTGTACTTCTTCCTCTGCATGAATGCCTTTGTAGATTTTGAACTGTGTTTTGGGTCATTGTCTTGTTGGAATATCCAACCACTGCGTAACTTCAACTTTATGACTGATGCTTGAACATTTTCCTGAAGAATTTGTTGATATTGGGTTGAATTCATCCGACCCTCGACTTTAACAAGGGCCCCAGTCCCTGAACTACCCACACAGCCCCACAGCATGATGGAACCTCCACCAAATTTGACAGTAGGTAGCAGGTGTTTTTCTTGGAATGCAGTGTTCTTCAATGTGCTTTTTGTTATTACCACATAACTCAATGTTTGTCTCATGCGTCCAAAGTACTTTGTTCCAAAATGAATCTGGTTTGTCTAAATGAGCATTTGCATACAACAAGCGACTCTGCTTGTGGCATGAGTGCAGAAAAGGCTTCTTTCTCATCACCCTGCCATACAGATGTTCTTTGTGCAAATTGCGCTGAATTGTAGAACGATGTACAGATACGCCATCTGCAGCAAGATATTCTTGCAGGTCTTTGGAGGTGATCTGTGGGTTGTCTGTTCTCACAATCCTGCACATATGCCGCTCCTGTATTTTTCTTGGCCTGCCAGACCTGGGTTTTACAGCAACTGTGCCTGTGGCCTTCCATTTCCTGATTACATTCCTTACAGTTGAAACTGACAGTTTAAACCTCTGAGATAGCTTTTTGTAGCCTTCCCCTAAACCGTGATACTGAACAATCTTTGTTTTCAGATCTTTTGAGAGTTGCTTTAAGGGTTCCATGCTGACACTCTTCAGAGGAGAGTCAAAGGGAAGCACAACTTGCGATTGACCACCTGAAATACCTTTTCTTATGATTGGACACACCTGTCTATGACAGGCATGTCAAACACGCGGCCCTCAACAGAAATCTGTGCGGCCCGCATGACAGATCCTAGTTAGCACTAAACTTGTACAAAATGATTACTATCATTTGTGATTGAATCATTCTGCATCTTCAGCGTTAATTATTGATTTTTCTTTCTTCCGCCTTCTGACAAAAGCGCATTTTCCCATGGCATTACGGTACTGGAAACGTCATCTGCTAGTATAGTTGCAGCTGCGGTGTCAGCTCCTCGATATCCTAGACATGACACTGCCCCCCCTTGACCAAAGTTAATTTAGCCGCAATGTCACAACAGAAGTGCTAGGCTGCAGCAGCCTGACGGGCTACACTACTGGCTTGGCTGCTGAGACTGGCCACTGGGCAGAACTGACCATCATGAGTAGTAATAGCTTGCATATTTTCATGTAATGGAGTGGGAGATCGTCAGGCGGATCGGTGCGGCGTACGCAGTGATGCGGGCTCTGCATCGGTCTTTCATGGTGAAAACGGAGCTGAACCATTAGGCACCTATGGTCATGAGCTGTGGGAAGTGAACGAAAGAACGAGATTGCGAATACAAGCAGCTGAAATGAGTTTCCTCCGCAGAGTGTCTTGGCTTTCCCTTTGTAAAGGACACATGATGCTTCAGCTGGGCTTGAATCACAGCGTTTGCATGACTTTTATTTTGACAAGTTGCTGGGTGTCTTTAGTTTGCATAATTAATTGTGCAGTTTTGCCGGGAATAGGAAAGGAAAATGGCGACATATGGGGTTAACAATCAAGCACCTCGCTGAAAAGTGAACAAGGTGTTAATTTCTCTGTGTTATATGTAAAACAGAGGTTACGAATTATGTAAAACAGAGGTTACGAATGTTTATGTTAAGTTATTTACATGCTTTTTATTTTGTACTTTGCCTTTTATAGCTCTTACGGTGTGTTTATGGAACAAGGTCACGGAAACGATAATAAAATTCATAAACCATCAATCTGAGAGTTGACCATCACTCAGCCGGGGTTGCTACACCCTTAAAGATAGGGTGAGAAGCTCAGTCATCCGAGAGGAACTGCTCCTCCGCATTGAGAGGATTCAGATGAGGTGGCTCAGGCATCGGATCAGGATGCCTCCTGGACACCACCCTGGTGAGGGGAAGACCCAGGACACGCTGGAGGGACTATGTCTCTCGGCTGCCCTGGGAACGCCTCGGGATTCCCCCGGGAGAGCTAGTAGAAGTGGCTGGGGAGAGGGAAGTCTGGGCATCTCTGCTCAAGCTGTTGCCCCCGCAACCCGATCTCGGATAAGCGGAATAGGATGGATGTTTTTTTTGCTCTAGTTTTATGTAATTTTGTGCTAGTATTGTAACGAACAGTTAGTGCAGACTACAGCTGAAGATCTGAAGTGGATGCAAGAAGTTGGTGAGTTGCTTATTAACAATTTTTTGTGATTTTGAGTTTGTAAAATTAGTGAAGGTCAGGGTTTTTTTTTGCATATTGCTTATTTCACAATATAAACTTTGAAGTAAACTTAGTAAAGTAAAATTAGATTTTTGGAGGGTTTGTTTTACAACTTGAATTACTGAGTAATGAATTCAGTGAGCATTTTCGTGATTTCAGTTCACATGAACAGGACTTTGCGCTGTTTACATCACCATACTTTTGCAACGTTGAGAATGTGCCTGAAAATATCCAAATGGAATTGATTGAACTGCAGTCAGGTTCTATTCTGAATGCAAAATATAATGAAGTTGGTGTGCCAGGCTTGTATGCTTATCTGCCACCCTCGTATGTGCAGATCCGTAAGTTGGCATCGAGAGTACTGTCTATGTTCGGAAGCACTTACCTTTATGACAATTGTTGTTAATGAAAGCTACCAAATCCCCATATCACTCAAGACTTACTGTCGATTACCTTTCATCCCTCATAAAAGTTGCAGCTGCACAAGCCTGATATTGACAAACTGGTTACTAACAAGAGATGCCAAGTGTCGAGGCAAAAGAAATAAATCTCAGACTGTAAGACTCCTATATAAGGATCTAGCTAAGAGGCTAAAACTCTAATTGTACACTGTTGTACGGAGATTGTATGGAAATAAATTGCTTTTCTTTAAACTTTAAGTGTTAAATTTTTGTAAGTTTTCAGTATTGGAAAGAAAGCTACAGTAACGTTGTATAATAGTATTTGTTACAGTGCGGCCCGCTGACGCACATATAGCAGTCAAAGCGGCCCACCAATGGTAGTGAGTTTGACATGCCTGGTCTATGAAGTTCAAAGCTTAATGAGCTAATCCAACCAATTTGGTGTTGCAAGTAATCAGTATTGAGCAGTTACATGCATTCAAATCAGCAAAATTACAAGGGGGTACCCACAAGTTTTTCACATTTGATTTAATTTCATACAACTAAATACTGCTTCACTAAAAATCTTTGTTTGGAAAACACACCAGTACTCAGATGTTCCTAGGAAATGAAAGACATACCACTGTTATCTTTTTTGTTGAAAATAGAGTAAATTATTATGCAGGCTGAGAGGGGTTCCCAAAGTTTTTCATATGACTGTAAATATTGTGAGACAGTGTGATTGGGTGGCTCAGCAGATAATGGTCAAACCAGAAATCAAAGGTTATTTAATGCTTTATAAACCAGTATTTTAAAGTCAATTCTGTACAACACAGACAACCAATGAAATGATGTAAGTGAAAAAATGCAGTCCTAGTGATCTGGTTAATATGTGATGTAAAGTTTAGGCCAGAATCAGTGATTACTCCAAAACTCCTCCTTGATTTTTAAAGCTAAAGGATCAAGTTTATTTCTAATGCTCTTGATATATCTGTTTGCCAATCACTAAGATTTGTGCTGTTTCCTTATTTAGTTTGAGAAAGTTACTACTCATTCATTTGGATATACTGCTAAGACATTGGATCAGAGAGCCAAGAGCATCAGGGTCATCAGGCACTATCGATAAATAAAGCTGTGTGTCATCTGCATAGCTGTGGTAGCTCACCTTGTGCTTTGACATAATCTGATCTAATGCAAGCAAGCAGATTGAAAAGAGCAGTGGACCCAGAATAAATCCTACTACTAATCCATCCTATTCAGTTCAATGAACAAAGATTTCCACTTTCCAGAATATCCAGAGGCAATACAAAAACTCCCAAATCTCATCTATTATTTAATAGATAGCATAAAAACACTTAAAAACACCTCTGATAAAATAATAAATAGCAAAAATCATAGAAGTGCCCAGAAATCTTTTCTGCTAATGTCTTCAGGCTTACGTCTAAATTTTCCTAGGAATGAGCTTGAAAACCAGAAGAAAAGGGAGCCTCACTGTAGACTGACTCCTTCATAAAAGCAATACTTAACTGAGCACAGAGCTTCTGAACTTTGGGAAGTTCCCTCTGTTTGCTGTTAGTGGCCTCTCAGCATTCATTTGGTGACAGTTCAGCTACACTACCAATGCTACAAGGATGGACATGCACTCCAATAAGGATAAAAAAAAAACAAATAAACCTCCAAACACTGTGCATATGCAAAAAAAAAAAAAATTTATAAAAAGCATTCTTTTCACAGTCCAAATAATACTCACCCAGCCTTTTTTAAAATCTTCCTATGCACTGATCATGTGCTATCACTCCTTTTCTCTTCAGTCCCAACCCAAACAGCTTCTATAACACCAATGCCCCATACAGAACACAGTCTTCTTGAAAGGTTCTCTATCCTGCTCTTAACAAGCAGGACTCACTTGTTCCCAATATCCCTGGCAATCACATAGGTCAAGTCTGTAAAGGATTTCAAAGACACACTTGGTGAAGGATTAGGAAGTGACACAGTCACTTAACCATTTTCTATTCACTATGATCCAGGACGAATCCAACATGAATTTCAGCACCCTAATACTGTTTTGACATCACTGTTAAGAAAAAGAACCTTTATAACTGCCATCTTTTAGTCTCTTTTCTAATAAAAGTTTCTACAAGCTTTGCTCACTTGGTTTTGGACAGTTAATCCCATTCTTTTTGGGAAATCCTATCAAGCTCTGTTAGATTGGATAGGAAGCGTCTGTAAACTGTGAACTTCAGGTGTCTCCTCAGATGCTCAGTGAGGTGTAAGTCTGGGGTTTGGGTGGGCCTCACAAGGACTTTCAGAGAGTTGTCCCAAAGCCACTCCAGCATTGTCTTGGCTATATGCTTTGGGTCATTATCATACTGAAAGGTGTAGGGCAGAGTTTCATGCACTCTGTGGCAGTTTTCCTTCAAGGATCTTTCTGTATTTGGCTGAATTCACTATTTTCCTCGTTTCTGACAAGTTGCTCTGCTCCTTTTTTTTTTCGTCATTTGTCTACCCAAGATTTTAAATCAGCTGTAGTTTGCAAACCATTTGACCTATTGACCTGAAATTTGGTACACATATACTACATGACATCAACAATCCGCTTTCGGTGAGTTATTGTAGAATCAACTCTCAGCAGCGGCCAGCAGGGCAGCCGTGCAGCACATGCATACGGGTGCCGTTATCGTCCCTACCACCTTCGCTGTCACTTCCCCTACTTCATATCTTAAATCATTCTTTAGGCAAATTGAAAACTTAAGTGGCAGCTTAAGTGAAAGATTAAAGAAAACGTACTAAGTAATTGCAACACAAACACTGCTTTAATCAGTAAAAAGATGCCAATGAAAGAAGAGAAGAAGCGGGCTGCAAGGGTGGAGAAAAGAAGAGCGTCTCAGGAAGTAGCAAGTGCATCAACCTCTAAGCAAATGACTTCTAAACGTACAGAGAAAGAGTATGAAAACTATGTATGCTCAAGTCAAGTGTATTCACTGCATGTTATTGTGCAGTGCACTATTACTGGTGTATAATATTAAGTGTATTTTTTATTTATTTATTTTACTTTGGGTGTTTTTTTTCAACTGTTACATGGTGACACAGAAGTACAATTATTTACATGATGTGGTCTTCCAAGTGAGAGAAGGTCGTGACAACTGGAGAATTTTGTAGTGGCAAGAAGACCCTCCCCATTTAGTAGCAGTCTTAAACAAAAAACAGCTCTTGATGGCATAAGCAATCAACAGAAATAATCACCAAGTAAAGTGATGTTTGCTTATTAAATCGCCTCTGCCGTTGGGTAGTCAGCTCTGGACCTCCTTCCTTCGGGGTCTACGTGATAAGTGACACATCCTTCAGGGTGATCGTGCTTAAGCACTGGGACCATAAAAGGTGAAGTTAGTTGCCCTCACTGGGCATTTTATCAACACTTTGGAGGAAGAAAACAACAAGACACTCAGTGGCAGCAACCCCTCTAAGCCCTGTGGTGGCATCATATACCTTGGAAGAGCTTGGATGGTGATCCTCAGGTGCACATGTGTGACATAGACAATAAAGCTGACTTGATTTCACTTTACTCAACAGTGTGGAAAATTAAATTAACACTACAACTAACAGAGAAAAGAGAAAAGTGACACACCCTGCAATAAAGACAAACTTACTGCTTGGGGTATCATGTGCTAGGTGTACCCTGCAGTGGACTGATGTCCTGTTCAAAGCTGGATCCTGTCATGTACTGATAGGCTGTGGCTCCTTGCAACCCTATGATTAGATTTGTTGAAATGTGTAGGTGGATGGATAATTGAGCCATTTACTATAAACTATTATTTAAGAACAATTATACATTTAGAATTATATATATAATAATACGAGTATATAAGGGGCATACCAGCCACCCTACCCAACACAGACAGGCATGGACATAAGTGCAGGTGCAACACAACTTTATCTTTTGGCATGGGAACAGCTTCCCCCTGCTTCCCACCATTACAGCACAGTTCTTCAGTAAAGACCCCCAGGTTCTCTTCTTCCTTTCACCTTTACATTCTGCCACTCTTCCTCCCACAAGCTTTATCTTCTTCCACCCAATTCTGGCCTCTGGAGTAGTGGCTGCTGATTCCTTTTATAAGGCAACCGGAAGTATTCCCAGTGCTCTTTAACTGGCTTCTGGCAGCACTTCTGGGTGTGGCAGAAGCACTGCAACACAGGGCTCCAACACAGTTCATGCACCCTCTGGCAGTGGCTATGGACCCCAGCAGGGTGTAGCTTCCAAGCTCCAAACCCATGGCCCTACAGCAAACCAGGGAGGCTGCCCTCTGGTGTCCCAGAGAAGGTAGTGCCCAGAACACAGTCTCTTCTCCAGTCCTTCTAACACAAGGGTTCTGGCCGTCTATATCTATACTAATAAACGGCAAAGCCCTCACTCACTCACTCACTCACTGACTGACTGACTGACTCATCACTAATTCTCCAACTTCCCATGTAGGTAGAAAGCTGAAATTTGGCAGGCTCATTCCTTACAGCTTACTTACAAAAGTTAAGCAGGTTTCATTTCGAAATTCTACATGTAACGGTCATAACGGTCGACAACGTCCGCCATGTTGAACTTTCTTATTTATGGCCCCATCTTCACGAAATTTGGTAGGCAGCTTCCCTGTGCTAACCGAAACCGATGTATGTACTTATATCGATGGTATGACGCCACTGTCGGCCGCCATATTGAACTTTCCAACGTCACCAATTTTCAAACTTCCCGTGTAGGTAGAAGGCTGACCCCATCTTCACGAAATTTGGTAGGTGACTTCCCTGCGCTAACCAAAACCGATGTACGTACTTATTTCGATGGTATGACGCCACTGTCGGCCGCAATATTGAATTTTCCAAACGTCACTAATTCTCCAACTTCCCGTGTAGGTAGAAGGCTGAAATTTGGTAGGCCCATTCCTTACAGCTTACTTACAAAAGTTAAGCAGGTTTCATTTCGAATTTCTATGCATAACGGTCATAACGGTCAACAACGTCCGCCATGTTGAACTTTCTTATTTACGGCCCCACCTTCACGAAATTTGGTAGGCAGCTTCCCTGCGCTAACCGAAACTAATGTACATACTTATTTTGGTGGTATGACGCCACTGTCAGCCGCCATATTGAATTTTCCAACATCACTAATTCTCCAACTTCCCGTATAGGTAGAAGGCTGAAATTTGGCAGGCTCATTCCTTACAGCTTACTTACAAAAGTTAAGCTGGTTTCATTTTGAAATTCTACGCGTAACGGTCATAACGGTCAACAACGTCCACCATGTTGAACTTTCTTATTTATGGCCCCATCTTCTCGTAATTTGGTAGGCGGCTTCCCTGCACTAACTGAAACCAATGTACGTACTTATTTCGGTGGTATGATGCCACTGTCGGCCGCCATATTGAACTTTTCAACAGTCTTTGTTACTTATGGGCCCATCTTCAAGAAATTTGGTACACGGGTCCCCAACGCTAACTGAATCCTACTTACGTACATATATACGTCCATAGCCTGCAGCTTGGTCACCATGTGAGGCGGCGTTGGGTCCCCCATCCCAACGTCTCCCACGTTGTTGGCTGCCTGCCTATATAAGGCCGTCTGTCGCTCCAGTCTCTACATTCCCTTCCTTGCTTCGCCACGGGATTCACGTCTCCCTGCTGATAACTACGGCCTTTTTGTTTAATCCACGGCTTCTCCGCTGTTTTATTGTTTGTTTATTACAATTATAGTTATTGTATAGGTATTTTACACTTACTTTACATTACTCAGGTACCCATTTCCTTCATCATTCCAACCCCCATTACCATGTCTTTCGAGGTAATCACCATCGATCAAAGAACTGTCACTTACTGAGTGGTTTCCATGCCCGGAGATGGCACCTACCTTTTCCATTCTCTGTGTTACATACTGCACGGCCATATCAGGCTCACTCTTGGTATCCGGAAGAACATTGTGTCTTATGTATTGAATGACTGGGACAGGTTCAAGGTGTGGACTGATGACGGTACAGGAGATAATTATACTACACAGGAGCACTAGAAGAGTGAAATGCTTAAGCCCTTCACCTATGGTTCTGCATGTGAGTTGATGGCTGCCGCTGAATTGTTCGGTTGGTGCTTTCAAGTGTACTGAAATGGCCAAATATTTTACACCTTTCGACAACCGCCAATGCCTCTTAAACATCTTAGATTCACAGGTGACGATTTCAGTAGTGGACACTTTGATGTTTATGAATGTTTAAACTCTCAAAAGCTGGATGTGAAGTTATCGATGAAACCGGTTGTAAGCTTACAACGCTTGACAGATGCCGAATGTCACTTCAACACAAGTCCTGCAAATACTGTCGTAATTGAAACAAACCATGAACCTCAAACTGATTATGACAACAGCAATCCAAGCTGTGAGATTTGAGACAAGATTACTGTTCACATGGCCAACTGTAAGTTGCATGCTCAAGAGTAAGCTCAGCGCACAGCTTGGTCATGTTACAACCGGAGGGCCAAACTGACAACGTGGTATGCAAAGAGATCCTTAACAAATAATTATTGGCATATTTTCCCTCAGTTTAAAAAGGTTAAATTTTCTTCTTAATAAAAATTTTAATGCAGGACCTCGCCGCTGCGAAGCGCGGGTATTTTGCTAGTATATATATATATATAGCACAACAGACAAGGGAAAGGTTTGGGGTTCCACCCTGTATATTGTTAGCAGTGTCTCAAAAATGAAAGGAATATTGAGTAATCTCAAATGACTGAGTCCAAAACGGGACTGACTGGGTAAGGCAAGTGGCTGTCTTTATAGGTGGTGAAAAGAAAGAGGAGGGTCCAAAGTGGGACAGGCGGAAGTGAGGTCAGTAGGAGGGCATGGTCTGGAGATGAAAGTGGAACCTGGTTGCGGTTTAAGTGGTTTTTCCTTCTGGTGATCTGAAGAGGAGGGAAAAAAAGACATTCGTGCACTTCGTCAACCCCTGACCTGGTGTTTAAACATTAGTTATTATGTGAAAAATATCTTATATATAAACGTCTTCATGTGGAAGTGTATGTGCCTGTCCAGCCCAGAAGTGAGAGGCGGTCTGGAAGTGCGAGGTTACAGCAGTGAAGTTCAAAGAGTTGGCAAGGTGGCCCCATGTTAACGAGTCAGAAGAAGAAAGAAGTGTGAGGCTACAGCATGAAGCTCAAAGAGCCGGCAAGGTGGCCCCAAGTTAACGAGTTGAAAGAAGAAAGAAGTGATAAGCTGAAGCATAAAGCTGAAAGAAAGCGACTTCGTCACCAGAGTGTAACCGCCGAAGAAAACTCACTTAGCCACTAATACACAAGTGAGGAGAGCACATCGGCAAAACAAAACAAAACCTTCGAGGAGAGAAAAATCCAAGCATCTAGCCGCTAGACAATGGGGACGAGCACATCTGCAAAACGAAACCACCAACTCTGCATTTCAATTTTTTTTCTGACAATTACTTTACTTCAGTACTTTAACAAAACCAGCTTTACTCAACTTGAAACAGGAACAGCATGGCTATTTATTGTTGCGGGATCTACTACTCTCCTATACACAAACACAGCAAACAGGCAGGGCTGGGGCAAGGTCAGTGACCAAGTTATACTGTTCCCTGCGTTTATAATGTTCCTTTCATCACCTATCTGCAACAGGTGCTTATAGTGCGACCGCATTTGGCTCATAGTTGTTTCCGTGGTGCTTTGCTGTGGCATTGCAAACCTGTGGTTGCCTCGGCAACGGACAAGTAGCCCTCCACAGACGTAGCAATCACGCCTTGGCATGTCGTCCTGTTGGAGGGGGTCCCAAGAGAGTTCAGAAAGTTCACTATATATATATATATATGTCAGGTAATTGAAAGGAACTACTCAGGGCATCTCTCTCCTAGGAGGATTTCTTTTGCCAACGTGCTCATATCATTTGTGCATTAGCTGCTAAGTGACTGTATTTCTTCAGAGGTTTCCTTTTGCCGACAGGTTCACCTCCCTTGTGTATTAGCAATGGGAGGAAAGTAAAAGGGATACCGTTTTGCTGATGTGCTTGCCTTGCTTCTGTATTAGCTGCTAAGCGAGTGACTCTTTCTTCGTAGGTTTCGCTTTGACGACGTGCTGGCCTCACTTGTGTATCCTTGGAGGTGGAGCCCTTACCCCAACTCCACCTCTCACTTTCGGGCAGGACAGACAGACACACACACTTCCACACGTAGATGTTTATATATAAACATCCATCCATCCATTCATTATCCAACCCGCTATATCCTAACTACAGGGTCACGGGGGTCTGCTGGAGCCAATCCCAGCCAACACAGGGTGAAAGATAGGAAACAAACCCCCGGGCAGGGTGCCAGCCCACCACAGTATATATAAACAGTCTGGTACAAATGTTATGCTTTCATAATTGTACTTATTTTTTAATTGTTTCATACATTTAATTTGGAAAATATAAGCTTTTGTTTTGCATGTTTGTTTCTTGAAATGACCACTTTTGATGTCTGCGGTTATTTGAAAGGTTTTTGCAAAGAAAATGTATGTTTTGACTGGGTAATGCAGACGGTATTTGTATACTTTATAAGCACACCTGAAGGTGCTCTAATATACTCATTGAGAATTCATTTGTGTCTGTTTTTGAAACACATCTAAGCATCAACATGACTTGAATGTCTAATTCACTATCAATGTTAGTATTGTAAGTGTTTCTTATGTAACAAATTCATTCCAAATCCGTTTCTGTAAAGGAACTACATCTAAATGGGATGCTAGTCCATACAATACACACTTGTATCTATAGATATACACTGGGGAACTTTTTATACTGATCAGTCAGATTGGCGCAGTGCATGTCATTTGACAATTATACAATAAACAGACTAACAGTATTACATGAAATGCAGAGGTTTCCAGCAATACTTTGCATTGCACTACTACACAGCTCAACACTGTTTCTCATCTGGGGACCCATGATCTGCATTGCTACTTGAATGGTACTTTAAAGGGCTTTTTTTATTGAATTGTAGCATACCTTGTTATACTTCTAATACCAACATTAACATAGCATAAATTTAAACTCTCCTAATTAACCAAAAAATGCATATTTTGGGGTGTGGATAAGAAACTAGAGAATCCTGAGAAAACCCAATATAAACAAACAGAGAACATGCATACTCCAAATGGAAATAACTTGATTCAAACTCAGAATATGTGAGGTACTGTGCTAACATATCATTCTCTAATATCAAACCTCAAGTAAGCAGTATTTGGAACAGTCAACTTCCATTCCACAGTTATAATAATCACCAACACTGTTTAAACATTTCTTGACTGACTTTTACAAACTCCCTTTACTTGTCATTGCTTACTTCACTCAGTGTGTAACCCTAATCCTAACCCTAACGTTTTTAGGAAGTAGATTACTCAAACATAAACATATTACTGGCTCATAAATAATATTCAGTCATAACCTGCTATTTGATATATACAATTATTAGATTAATACAGTTTATTTTCTGATGATGCTATGGTCACATTTGTGGCTTTATCTGCTTTTAGTAATTACTCATATGCAGGCATACATTTTCATCAATGTACAAAAAATTTTACATTTGTCTTTCAGCCAGAGTTGTAAGTAGCAAGAAGCATTAATATAAAGCATCGTAATATAAATAATAGGTATGTACAATATAATTTTAGAATTTAAAATTCAATTGATTTTATTAAGCACTATTCAAAAAGTGAATATCCCTAAGGACTTTGTAAAGATGAAATTTTCAGAAATTTGAATAGAGATGTATGAAGTGTTTTTTGCAGGATCATGCTGAAAAATTGTAAGGAAATATTAATTACAGTACATCAGCCAGTGCACTGTAGCTTGAAAAATAACTGCTTGAGAATAGTTTCAGTCCATACCTGTTAATCTCTAAGAATAATGGAGCATGCTTTCCTTTGGCAAAACTCCTTCCCATGAGTGCATAAGTCAACCAAGTTTGGATACACTTAAAAGTAAAGTATTAGAGGTGTAATTTCCTGACATTTCTACCAAATACGTTTTAAGGGATATCTATATGGATCAGGATTCCGGACTTTTTGAATTTCTCAGAATACAGCAGAATTCATTTTTCAATAGTCATTGTCAGAAAATTGTTTCATTCCTACCTGATTTTTTCCTAATATAATTTTACTGTTGTGTGATATCCACAACTGGATAGCACTACCGAGTAGTAGACAATTTTTATTTACCATCCGTCATAATGCCACAGCCTCAAGGCTTAGGGGAATTTTGGCTACTTGCATTTACAATCTCATCCTGTCAGTCACTACCCAGAGCCTGAGCTGAGGATGGGGATGTAGATTGAGTGGTAAATCAGAAGGGTCATCTAAGGACTTAGCTTCAGCATCACAACATCAATTCATTCAATGTCTGAGCACTGAGTTGAAGACAAACAAAGTGTTTGAACTGCTCTTCCTGGGACAGCTGCAGCTCTTGTCTGAAGTATAATAGCCACTTTGTTTCATGAGAGGAGCATTATCCCACTTTTGGAGCTGCTGGTTTTCATCCAGAGTGTTACTCATTCATTTTGCATTTTTCTTCACAAATCATCAAAAAACAGAAAATGAGAAGAATCTACAGAGCACGATTCTTTAAGCACTACACTTTATGGGAGAGTTATCATCCTTATGCAGCCATACCACCTGTACTTCAGAACCATTCTGAGGTGTCGGTGAGGCCAGCAGTGGGTGCTTACCTTGTGAGCTGTGTGTAGATCCCAATCTCTCAGTGCAGTGATGGGGACACTGTGCTGTATAAATGGCACAGTCCTTCAGATGAGATGTAAAACGAAGGTCCAGACTCTCTGTGGCCATTAAATATCCATGGGCATCTTTCAAAAAGAGTAGGGTTTACCCCATTTTTTTTTTTAAGGTTTATGTCCTTTCTAAATTGCCTGTCATGGTCTTGTCCATTCTGGCCCCCCTAATCATCCCCTGTCTCTAATTGGCGCTCTCTCACCTCTTCACCACCTAACAGCTAATGCATGGTGAGTGTACTGGCGCAATAATCACTGTCATTGCCTCACCCAGACGGATGATACACATTGGTGGTGGTTCTCCTCTGTCTATGTAAAATACTTTATGTAAGAAGAAAAACACTATACAAATGTAATTAATTATTATTATTTTATCAGGATGCTGAAAGTTATGTTTTTTCGAAAAAAAAAATGTTTAGCAATGAGACTGAAATAGTGAACTTTGATTTTAGCAGATAGACTTTGCTTCAGGGTTTTTGTATGATGCATTCCATTTTATATCAACAATTGAATTCAATTTGACATACTCTAGAGAAGCTCATGCTTGCAAAGTAACCAAGCAAATGTCATATGTAGATTTTTTCTTATATTTGGAAAATATAAATGTATTTAATGCTGTTATTAAGCTCTTGGTGGCCATTTTGAGTAGAAGCCCAACTTCTAAATATGCTCCATTCCTTTTTTTAACAGATGTTGCTCTATTTTGGAACTTTCAATGTTTTTCAAATGTTATTACATTTCTTTTCTAGTTGATGTTTTTCACAAACCTTATCATGGCTGATTTCAATACACATTGATTTGAATGGTGTTGCTTTTCTAGACAACTGTGTGCTTAGAGACAAATACAATTAACCTAAACTGCACACACATATATTTCATTGAGCTAGTTGGGATTTGAGCTACATTGAGCTAATTGGGATTTTTATTATTTAGCTGCAGCAGAAGTTATTTAAATTAAACATTTAAAAGAGAGTAAACACTTATGGAATCACCTAGAAAAATCTGAAAAATTGTATCCAATGTGGTACCTGCTCTGTACAATTCCGGCAGCATTAAATTCCAATTAAATCATAAAGATTACATATTTACATTCTATTTACTTACTTTTTATAGTATTCATATATACAGTATAGTCCACATTTATTAACAATTTACAGCTAAAAAACAAACCATCTAACAGATATACCAGATGCATTTAAACAAATTCATAAAATATCACCCTAGACCTTGTATCTTCATGCTATAACAATGTAGCATTAGAAATAAATGAACATAAAAATGACCATAAAGAAAATGGCATTAATGCAAACACCCTGTAGTTGAATGATAAAGAAGTTATTCTGTAGTTCATTGTTCTTTGTTGTCTTTCACCTGTCACGCAGACCTGCAATATTTTATAACTGTTTGTGTGCCAGGTACTATAACTAAAATCTAAATTAAAAAAAGTAATCAGTTTAGTACAAATTGCAAGTTATTTTGGTATACGTTACAATGAAGCCATAGTATCATTAAACAACCCATCCATTCATTATCCAACCCACTATATCCTAACTACAGGTCTGCTGGAGCCAATCCCAGCACGCAAGGCAGGAAACAAACCCCGGGCAGGGTGCCAGCCCACACGACAATTTAGGATTGCCAATGCACCTAACCTGCATGTCTTTGAACTGTGGAAGGAAACCAGAGCACCTAGAGGAAACCCACGCAGACACGGGGAGAACATGCAAACTCCACGCAGGGAGTACCCGGGAAGCGAACCCAGGTCTCCTAATTGCAAGGCAGCAGCGCTACCACTGCACCACCATGCCACCAATTAAACAACCAATTTTAAAATTAAAATTCAAGGGACAAAGTGGTTTTAAAAATGTGATGAATTAACATTGTTTACTACGTTAAAAACACTGTCAGATATAACTGATGATCAATGTGGAATGACCCTGGATGAATAGCTATACATTTTTTACAAATGGTCTTATTGACATGCTATGCCAAGCATTTGAATACCTGTAGTATGAACAGCATGTAGTCAGTATAGTTGGAAAATTGAAAAAAAAAAACTATTTAGTCTATTTTCAAATGTTTCATTTCTAATGGTGATAGGAGAGAGGAGGTTAGGATCACACACTGATACGGCATATTGCTGCACCCGCCACATAACAAACCAACTCAGAAACCCAGATTAGGACCCAAGTGCAGCCATGCAATGGGTGACACCTCAGCACCACACTAGTTCAGATGGAATGTGAGGTTTATCATAGTGGCTGAAGTGCAAATTCTGCCACCAACCCCCATGTTTTTCCCTGCAAGTGGAGGGCCTACATGCAGGGCTAGATGCAGATTAACATCATAGTAATGGTGACAGATATTGTAGTAAAACCAAATTTACACTTCAGAAAAGGAGTGGAAGGTAGCAATGCACAGAATTCACTTTAGCTCCATATGTGCAACGCATAAAATTAATGAACTTAATATCATCAATCAAGCACATCTGTCTCATTTAAAATTGTTCAGAACGTTTCCAGGGCAAGATCCAACCTGCAAACATTGCAATCAAGTTCCAGCCTCATTGGGTCACATGTTTTGGGCCTGTACCAAATTAACATCATTCTGGGCCAAAATCTTTAAATGCTTTTCAGACAGCTTTGGGGTCACAATTTTTCCTAACCCATTAACAGCTGTGTTTGGTGTACTCACAGATGGACGTAAATGGAGATGGACAAACAAACTGTAATTGCCTTTACTTCACTACTAACATGTAGGCTTATCTTGCTCAACTGGAAGAATCCTAGCCCACCTCTTTTAAGTCAATGGGTAACTGATGTTATATACTATTTGAAATTGGAAAAAAACAAATTCTCATTTAGAGAATCTTTGCAAAACTTTTTTAAAACCTGGCAGGATCTAATCAATAACAGTTTAGGATAAGAATTTAAATTGAGGTAGTGGATTATCTTCCCTTTTTTATTCTGCTTATTTGTTTGTTTACTTACTTATTTTTCCTACTATTCAAGTTTGGGGTATGGGGGTGGGGGTCGATTTGATTCAAACCTAGTTTTGTAAAATTTGACTTGCTTGCATGGAATGTTATTTGATTTTAATAAATTCAATAAAATATATATATATATATATATATATATATATATATATATATATATATATATATAAAAGTCAATGTGTGTATGTATATACTGTATGTTCCAGCATCACGTCCGAACAGCTGAAGCAGTTTTCATGAAACTTGGTACACATGTTTCTCAATGGTTGACTAAAAATACTGTAGGGTGAAATTAGCCCTAACCCACCCCCTTCTGGGTAGGGTGGGGGGTGATCTTACGGTTTGTATGCATGTTATCATTCAGTTGACACTCAGAACGACCATCAGAGGGCCAGCATTCTTTATGTTTGAGCACCACCGCACCCCGGTTGCTTTTGAAATTAAATAGAGTTCTACGCGTGCAAGTGTGTGTGTGTGTCTGTCCAGCCCGGAAGTGAGAGGTAGAGTCGGGGTGAGGGCTCCAGCTCCGAGGATACGCAAGCGAGGCAATGTAATAACATACATACAAGACCGCAAGACAAGGACATTAGTGAGTCTTTATTGTTTGTTAATTTATTTTTATGTTTAAAGTTGTGTTTTTTGTTAATTATGTTTTTTCTCAAACAAAAAAAAACTTTATTTTCCTCTGCAACGCTGGGTATTTCAGCTAGTGTTTAAAAATATAAATAAATACAACCCAATTTACTTTGTTATTGGCCTTTATGTAAACCATCATTAATAATTGCAGTGAAATCATAGAAATTTTCAGGAACTTTCGTGAAATGAATTGAAGTGGATGGAGAAAGAGAAACTAAACAACTTTTGAGTGGATTATCATAGTGCAATGGTCTTTTAAGTGTTCCTGAAGACTAGAAAAGCATCTTCCAATTATTCTGGACCAATTATTATGGCCAAAAATGTGACCTTATCCATGAAGCCACAGTGCTACCCAACAAAATACAATAAATGCCCACAAAATACCAATCTCTATATATATAAAATGCAACGTCTGTCTGTCTGTATGTCTGTCCACTTTTCACGAGAAAACTACTTAATGGATTTAGATCGGGTTTTTTTCTATAATTTACTTGAACATTCCTGCTGATTTTGCAAATTCTCTCTTCTCTATATACCATTGTTCGTTTGCGGTACCAATTTATTTGTGTGAATCCTAGTTAATACTCAGTGGGCTGAGGAGAGGGGGGTATTGCCCTCCTCACTCACGCTCCAGCCTCGGGGTGTGTACCTTACCTTTGCTCAGCTAGCAAACGAAAGAACCAATTGAATTTAGATCGGGGTTTTTTACTATAATTTGCTTGAACATTCCAGTTGATTTTGCGACTTCTGTCATCGCGCTAAGAATCATAGTTCGCTTGCAGAAGCGATATATTCGTGCTAATCTGAGACAGAGACTGCGGGCCGAGGGGAGGGGGAAGCGTGACGTTAGGAGTGGGGAGCCAGGCAGGGCCCTCCTCGCTGTCCTGTTTCACTTCGATGCAGGTATTGCCGCGGGGCATGGCTAGTAAGTAAATAAAACATAGATTATTGCACTCAGATTTCTATTCTTGGTGCACACTTTGGATATGCCATGAAGATGTGGTGTGGAACTGACTTGTTCCATTGTTTGAAGTTGTTCCTACAGGCACGGCGGGAATGTCTTTTTTGTTTCCCATGTATCTCTGTTGATGCGTTGCACATTTTTCTTCCATCAAGGAGATATGTTGTGCCTTGTCATATCGTATACTTCACTTTATTAGTCACTATCCATGCTGTTTTTATCTCTTTCAATCTATATATATTCCATTTTACTTCCACTGACTTCTCCTTCAACCTCCTTTGTGACTTAATTCCACTCTCAAACCACTGATACTTCAACAGTCTGGTTTCTTTTCAAATCTAGAATGCAGCATACCAGACAACTTTTAAACTCCGTATTCTTGGTTACAATTTTTGCTTTGGCAACTCAAACATGACTATAAGTATCTTCTGTTTTGAAAGATAGCAATACCAGTAATAGGAGATTCAGTCCAACATTCTATAGCAGGTCATTTCCAACTCATCTCTTCTGTCTGCGGAAAACTCACAAGTCTTTCATATGTCTATGCTTTGTCCATCTGAAACACATTTCTAAAAGTTTGAGATAAAAAAAGTTATACTGTAAATTTCTGTTCAATAGTCTTCTTTTATGAAGTACCATTGGTTAACAATAATCATAAAATGCATCTACTAGAGTTCTTGCTATGGCCAAGTGTAATACACTTCAGTGGGCTCAGCTACACTGCCCAACTGTGAGAGTCATAATCATCTGTGAAACTCCATAACTGCAAAACAAAACCTAAATAAGCTGCTTATCTTATATCAAAGTAGGACATAAATTAGATTTTCTGAAGCCAATAAACTGGTGTTTCCAAAGTTTTTATGCATCTACATTTTTAGTATTCTTTAGTTTTACAGCTCCTACTCAACTCATCTATTTACCTAGGTCTGCTTGCAACACTCTTTCAAATGCAATATTTGCATCAAGATTAAAAAAATCGTACTTTCTTTATCAAGCTTGTCTTCTGGCAATGATTTCCTTTAAATGGACTTTACCTTGTTTATCTGTGCAACAGCTTCCCCCTAGTCTGTTTATTCTTCTGTTTCCAATGTTCAATACATTTTATGCTTGATATTAGGTCTTCCTCGTAAGACCAAGAATACATTTACAAACAGAAGGAGATCATTCAATTCATCCACCATAATTCATCCCATTATCCCATTCAGAAGTTTTTAAAAGCAGTATGGGTCTGTGCCTCAAGTATGAAATCCATTAGTTGGTTTCACATTCCTTCAGCCATTTGTGTGACATATTGCTTTCTAATTTCTGTCTTGAATGTTCTTCCCCTTAATTACCACAGGTGCCCTTGAGAACATGATTTATAATTTAACTGAATACTGATCAATCAAATTAATCAATGCCTTTGAGGATTTTAAAGAATTATATCACCACAAAGTCCTTCCTGCTTAAGACTACAGAGATTCAGTTCTCTTGGAATGTCAGGGCCAAAGAAGCCTATTAACCGGGAGATAAACTTGAATGGTTGTTTGTGTATATATACAGTACATCTACATTTTTATTTTTTTTTTACCATACAACACTTCAGTAAAATGATAAATAGCACCAATAAATCATAAGCCAGCAAGAACCAACTAAAATGATGAGTATTTACAGAAATCTGAAAAGAAATATATGAACTGGCATTTAAAATGTCAGCATGCAGATACTTTGCTGATACATTTAACTTTTCATAAAGCAGCTCTGCTTTTAACTGCTCACATTTAATTCACCTAGTGCCGTATCTTCATCCTTTAGAATATTTTACTACTAATGCAAAGATTAGCATTAATATGATCCTTACTTTCCACCTATATGCATATCATGTTTAACTTCTAACTAAAAAAAACCTTATTAAGCTGCCAGACGATAATACTTAAGTTTTTTTAACATATTATGAATACTTTACTGTAATAAAATGAATACTGATTAGAATCTGGCTTCCATAAGCTGTGCATGTTTGACTGTGCTGTGGGGTTATGAATGTTTATATGAAAAGTACCATTCTTATCACTGTAAAGAAAGAAATCAGAATCTGTGAAAGCATTTTTCCCAAAACAAAAACCTACTTATGCATTCATAACTTGATAAAGGAATCCATCCCTAATCTTTACCATCAGACAAATTGTGAAGAAATGCTGTATGCAGCATGTGTTATTTTAAGCTTGTTGATTTTAAACAAGCTTTTGATTGTGCCTTGTAAAACGATTCTGGCAACTTTTCAAAAATAATTGAGTCCCAAGTAGAGTGATAAATTTGATGAAAGACAAATGCATGTATTACAAATCAGTCCATGCACTTAGAGCAGGCAGGAAACTCGCCATCCGCTTTTAGGCAAAATAATGTGACAGGGATTCATATTTGTTCATGTTGGTTCTATAGGCAATTATTACACTAACTTCAGAGACTGAATAGAATAAACTTGAATTATTTGGAAAATAGTCACTAAAATGAGGTTTCCAGATGACATAGCTCTGGCTGCAGAGTTTTAAAATTATGCAGTGCACATATGATGAAGGCTAAACAAAAGCAATACAAGAGTGGGGTGGCTAATAAAGATAATGCATGACTGAAGTAGTAGAAATCAGTAAAAGATAAAAATAAAGAGCCACTACAAATTTAAAAGTGTTACCCTTTTAGAGAAAGGGAACAGTGAACTTGAAGCAAGAACAGAACAATCGGCCAATACACAGTTGTAAAATTAACATACATACATTTTCAAACCCACTTAACCCATTCATATTGGGTTGGGGCAGCATGGTGGGACATACGGTAGGACAGAAGACTGGAGAGTTCACAGAGACATGCATCTACACTCTCACACTGTGGGGTCATTTAGCCTTGCCAGTTTACCTAGTATGCTTGTCTCTGGGAGGGAAACCTGGGTATCCAGTGGAAAACTCATATAGACAAGCTCTCCACAGACACTGAATGGGATTGAATTCCAGGACACTGGATCCACAAGTCAGCAATGCTAACCACAATACCACCCTAAAATCAACAATAAGTAAGTGTAGTAAATAATAAGTAATAATAAAGGTAACAATATGTGATGTGCCCCATATGTCAGAGCCAATGTCATTCATGGAAACTGAAATGTTAGACAAATGGCAGAAATGATCTGAAATAGGCAAACACTGCATGAACTGAGGGTGCTAATTCTGAGAAATGAAAGAATTATAGAAATTAAAACAAATTGCATCACAATAATTAAATGAAATGAAAGAATTGCACAGATTAAAATAAACTGTATCACAATAATTAAATTAAATAAATGATAATAATATTGATCAGACAATTGTCCAATATGGCAAGATAATTGTGGTCCAAAGAACATGTAGACTGATTGGCAACATATTCTTTAATATTCTATAATGGAAAGACTGAACGTCCTGAAAATGCATCTGACAAAACAATATAATGGAACTTTTAGAACAATCACATACTCAAAGATTGCAATATAATGCAAACATACAGAACTGTAGAGATTGTTTAGTAATAAACAGGCAATCTTTCATCTTCAGATGCATATAGTATTGTCAGAATATTTGTTTGATACGGTAGCCATCACCCAACTGCCACCTTTATCCCGTAAACCTGTTAATAATTAAGTTATTTATTTAATTTTAGATGAAGCATTAATCCACAGACTGAGAGGACTCATAGTGGCATTATTAATTCCCATATTGTAGAGCTTGAGGTATGTTGCAAAAAATAGATCAAAGCCCATCGGTTACATTCATCTTTTTTGATGGCTAGTAAATTTCTGTCAGCAGTGGACCCTAAAGAAAAATCTTCTTTTTTTTTTTTGGAAAAAGGAAACTGGGATTTTCGAGTCATCAGATAGTAGCAAGACTTGAGGGAATAAAAGAATTCTTAAGATTGAAAAGAGAAAAAAAAATGTCAGAGTGCAAACACAAAAGAGGAGGCACTCTGGTGGCTCTAAAACATAATCATGACTATTTCTTAAATACCTTATGGCAATAGAGGTGAGGGAAGGAGATAATCTATGCTGTTTATAAAAGAGTCTGCTATAATTAATGAAAATACTGTAATAGAGTAAAGTAAGGATACAAGTTTTAAAAAGTATAAAAGATCTAATTGTAAACTTAATAGTGTCTGTTTTGATATATCTCGTAAAGTTAGGAAAGTAGAAACAAACCTCTAGATAGTACCCATATGAGTCTGTCACTTCACACATTATTGATATTTTGATACTTCCTATATTTCAAAATGTAAGTGGTAGAAAATATGACTATATTTTGAATAACAGAAGTAAATTGTGAAAAGCATTTGATTTACCAGGACTTCTGCACTTGCATGAAGGAGCAGGGCACCTGATGAGTGTGTGGATTAAGCTTATTGAAGTGTTTATTTTTCAGCAAGCAATAGATATACAAATAAAGTTTGATGTGTCACTGGCAAGTGTGAAAAAGATTCACTTTGTTCCCTTTTAACACTCTGATACAACAGTGGCAGCATACAGTATATGGGTGTGTAATATTAAAGGGTGGCACTGGGGGTTGTGATTAGCCCAAAACTAAATATTCTTTTTTTGTTGAAGCCCAGCTGGTAATTCATAAAGTGTCAGGCCCAGATACCAAGGGACATTCTTGTGCCAAGGCGCAGTTTAGAGGATGACATACAGTAGTTACATTTCACTAGAGACCACCCTGCAGTGTGTACAGTGAAGCTAGGGAAGTTGTGATCACATGTCAAAGTGGGGAAATGAAGGATTTCAGAAAAGTTAGCAAATGGTCAAACGATGATAGTTCTTTGATAACCTCAGAAGAAATATGATGGTTTTGTCACTCTGATTTTACTTTTAAACAGATTTATTGGAGAGTTATAGTTATCATATTCTGAAGCAGTATGATAATAAAGGGAAAAGATATAAAACTTTAAGCAGATAACTATATTAATTGTAAATGTGTCAACAAGAACAGGAGGTTATAAGATAAAAGAAGTCTAGGAATAGACAATGTGTTTGATTTCACAAACACTTCAAAATTAGAAGACATTTGCATGCAAATACAGTACATTAAACGTTTAGCCATGAGAATACTGAGAGGTAAACTCAGGGGCATGTACTGGGAATCGGCTGAATGTAGTGGACAGTGAATATGATAAATACATTTTCAAAATAGAAGAAAGTCATTTTTGTAAAACAAGATGATATAAAAAGACCCACGTGAGTATTCAAAACAGCAAGCAGTATAAGAGCAAGAACACATTTCTTATAGGAACTCTTCCAATGGTACTGGACATGTTTAAATTTATAAATCTGCTATCAGTGATATAAGAGCACCTAACAACAAAGATATAAATTAAACAAAATTCAGAACCCAAGAACATCATGCAAAGAAAAAGCAAAAAAAAATAAAAAATAGTGGTGACTGCACAAAAACATGACAATCCCAAAATCCTGACATTAAAAATCATATCATTATTAAGAGTCATCATTGAGTGGCTGTTTTAAAACAACTGGACAGTAAGTGTAGCAGTCCTTTTTAATTAATCCCAGGGTAGCATTGATCTAGAAAGTTACAGTATTACAAAGTCTCTCTGTATATGTCATTTCTTTTATTATATACTTTAGTATTCTTATTTTTAGATACATACCACTCAAAATGCCTATGATACTGTTATTCATTCTTATTTTATTTTGGATGTTACAAATTGTGGACAGACAAAATAAACTTAAATCACTGACAATACCAAACCAATATCAAGTCAATAGCTGAAAGCCTTACAGAAGAAGAAAACATTTATGTGCATCTTGGTTTCAAAATAAACATATCCAAAATAAAAACAACCTAATCTATTTGCATTTACAGTTTTCTTAAAATTAAACTAAAAAAAAAAAATTTCCTTGAACCAGAAAAAAAAATATTTTTTGAGGGGATTAAAAAAAAACTAAAAAAAAAAGCAACTGAACAACAAAGGTTATCTGACCACTATAGTTGCAAAGGCACAATGTCGTAAAAACAGTGTAAAGTAGGTATCTCCTGAACAACCAACAATAACATTTTCATCGCTAAACAATTCAAGGGGCATATATTGTATAAAGTATTCCAATAAAATTTGCAATAAAGGTTCAAATACATATATACATTGTAATAAAGACAAAACAGATAAAGCGTTGGGGTACTATAGTGATCCCCATATAATTGTCAGTCCAAAAATACAAACAAAAAAACAAGAATGGTCTTTTGGACCCAAGTCTTTGGTTGACTGACTTCAAGATAACTTTTCACAGAGGAGGACAGAAAGAGGTGGGTTCTGTAGGTTGAGAATTGAAGGTGACCTCATTACAGACGCTACTGTCAATCACTGCTTCTGAAGATGGAGGAAGAGAAAAGGCATTAGGCAACAGCGTCAACCCCTGGTTTGGAGTGTACTTAACTTTAGGTGAGCCCTGAGGTTCTCTCCCAAGTGCAAATAATGTATATATATATATATATATATATATATATATTGTAACCAGTAGGGGGCAACACCAAGCTCCAAACCTCAGACCCAATAATGTCCAACACAGTCTTGGGTTCAAATAATGTACAGTATTTTTAATCCACCAAGCACCAAATACCATAACATATAGCCAATAATCATACAAAACAATGACCCTTTTCCTCTCTTTTTGTCTCCAATTGAGTGTTGCCCACTGCCTCCTGACTCATTTTGTACTGGACCCGAAACACCTTCTGGTGCCCCATCATGACTTGTGGGGAGTACTTCTGGGTTTTTTGGGGACCATGGTAGTCCTCCCCTGAGGATGCCACCTTGCAGCACCCAGGGACCACTAAATGGCTGCACTTCCGCACTCCACCTCCCAAGAACTCCTGTGGGTGTCCAAACGGGGATGACTCCAGTGGACTACTGCCACCTAATGTAGGTGGGAGGGA
>JANRMT010028174.1:148809243-148828382 GCA_026402145.1 Polypterus bichir lapradei
ATATATATATATATATATATATATACTTATACTGTAATGCCTGTGAAGAGTGTTCACCCCTTGGAAGCTATGGAAGGAATGACCAGACAGATCGGTGTGGAAGGCACTATATAATAGATAATTACACTCACCTAAAGGATTATTAGGAACACCATACTAATACGGTCTTTGACCCCCTTTCGCCTTCAGAACTGCCTTAATTCTACGTGGCATTGATTCAGCAAGGTGCTGAAAGCATTCTTTAGAAATGTTGGCCCATATTGATAGGATAGCATCTTGCAGTTGATGGAGATTTGTGGGATGCACATCCAGGGCACGAAGCTCCCGTTCCACCACATCCCAAAGATGCTCTATTGGGTTGAGATCTGGTGACTGTGGGGGCCATTTTAGTAAAGTGAACTCATTGTCATGTTCAAGAAACCAATTTGAAATGATTTGAGCTTTGTGACATGGTGCATTATCCTGCTGGAAGTAGCCATCAGAGGATGGGTACATGGTGGTCATGAAGGGATAGACATGGTCAGAAACAATGCTCAGGTAGCCCGTGGCATTTAAACGATGCCCAATTTGCACTAAGGGGCCTAAAGTGTGCCAAGAAAACATCACCCACACCATTACACCACCACCACCAGCCTGCACAGTGGTAACAAGGCATGATGGATCCATATTCTCATTCTGTTTACGCCAAATTCTGACTCTACCATTTGAATGTCTCAACAGAAATCGAGACTCATCAGACCAGGCAAAATTTTTCCAGTCTTCAACTGTCCAATTTTGCTGAGCTTGTGCAAATTGTAGCCTCTTTTTCCTATTTGTAGTGGAGATAAGTGGTACCCGGTGGGGTCTTCTGCTGTTGTAGCCCATCCGCCTCAAGGTTGTACGTGTTGTGGCTTCACAAATGCTTTGCTGCATACCTCGGTTGTAACGAGTGGTTATTTCAGTCAAAGTTGCTCTTCTATCAGCTTGAATCAGTTGGTCCATTCTCCTCTGACCACTAGCATCAACAAGGCATTTTCGCCCACAGGACTGCCGCATACTGGATGTTTTTCCCTTTTCACACCATTCTTTGTAAACCCTAGAAATGGTTGTGCGTGAAAATCCCAGTAACTGAGCAGATTGTGAAATACTCAGACCGGCCCGTCTGGCACCAACAACCATGCCACGCTCAAAATTGCTTAAATCACCTTTCTTTCCCATTCTGACATTCAGTTTGGAGTTCAGGAGATTGTCTTGACCAGGACCACACCCCTAAATGCATTGAAGCAACTGCCATATAATTGTTTGATTAGATAATTGCATTAATGAGAAATTGAACAGGTGTTCCTAATAATCCTTTAGGTGAGTGTAGATGCGAAAGGCAGTATATAATAGATGGGTGCTGCTATCAGTTTGTTCCTGCCCAAATTTCTTTCACGAGCCACCAACAGGTACAGACATGTGTTTTTACTTTGACATTAAAGTGGCTTTTTCTGTTGATCAGTGTAAAAAAGGCCAAATAAATGATTCAATGTTGTATAACAACAAAATGTGAATATAACAAAAATATTATACTCAATACCTAAATTATTGGACTTTATATACAATAATACAGATAAGGATAGTAAATATAGCAAAGCTGATAGTTAATAGACTCTACTGTGATCAAAATTTTATCAAAATAAATAAAAAGATTACCTTTGAATAAATGAGGACTTTAAAGATCTGTGTGTAATTACACCAAATTCCTGAAAATGCCTAGTGCAGTTCAATGTTGCAAGTGGCTGTAGCTCATTGCAGTAGCATCAAAGTCAACAGACTTTGGATGGGGTGCCGATCCATCACAGCCAGTATTCAGAACATATCTAATATTTTATATCAGCATCACTGTAAACTTAACTTTAAATCAGTAAGACTGTATTTGCAAAACTTTAGAACGTTGCAGATCTTGTAAATCTTGTAACTACAGAGAGAATAATAGAGTATAGAAAATTCACTGTAACACACGCTAACAATGTAACACTCCATCAAATTGCAACATTTTCTATTGAAGCACACATGAAACTAGTGCAGCTATTTAACAATAGACCTTCCTCAACAACATATGAATAATTTCACATTTTCAGTGTAATAACAATTCAAAAGTGAAGGATGATAAATAGCAGTGTTCTTCCCAAACTGGCAACACATTCTGTTTGTCAGTTATTTGGAAAGAAAAAGTGTCACAGTCCAATAGGCTGGACAAATTGACAATCATATTTTTTCTTTAACGACCTATAACTTACAACAATAAAGTCTGGAAAATTCAAAATGATTACAAGAGCTGATAATCATATTATGCTTCCAGAATAATTATGTTTTTGTTGTAGAGAGGGGATGGCTGCCATGATGTTGTGTGCTGACTCAGATGACCACACCCACTGTGTCACATTCCCAAGTCCCTGTGACATTATAATGCTGTCACCATTGTGCATCCTGAAATAAACAAAATATTGTGTGCTCCCCTCAACTTTCTCATATACTGAAATAGAGGAAAAGGTCATCAGAACCACTTTCAGTTGTGCAATATTTCTCAAATATCACGTCTTTGTTTCTCATCATAACTAATTGATAATATTGATACACACTCATTTATCTCTATTTTCAAGTTATGTTTGCACACAGACACACAGACAGGCATAATTTCAAAAATGGTATTTTCAGACTCTGGAAGGCCTAAAAAGTCAAGATTCATCAAAATCCCGAGGTTGAGTTTTTTCATGATTCCTATATTTTCTCTATACTATGTATAAGAGAAAATAAAAAGCAAAACAAAGCATGGAGAAAAAAACAGACAAGAAAAATGAAAAAAAAAAAAAAAAACAGTGTGTATGTGCACAACTGGTTGACACAACAGACACCTGAGACAGAGTTGCAAGTGAGTTTGGCCACCTAATCCTACAGGATAATTTTATATCTAATTATATGCTTATTAAGCTTTGCTGTTATTGTTGAGGAAATCCTGAAAGCCTATAGAGCAGTGGTGAGCAATGTCGGAGTTGGAGGTCTGCAGTGGCTAATGGTTTATGTCCCAAACAAATTGATTACCGAATATATTCGCAGATAAGTTCTCCCGCGGATAAGCTGATTTTACTGTATAATTTCTGGTATTTTATAATGTCGATCGAATGTGGAAAAGTCACACTATTGGTCCAAGAGATTATGATATGCTAACGCCCTCCTGAGAAAGTAACCATGGAGCACACTGCCTTTTTTTTCTATGTGGGTGTGGCAATGCGCTGTATCAGCGTGTGCTCCTAACCCCTCTCTCTTTCTCTATTGTGCCTACGTGACCACACGGTAATACCCAAACTATTTCAAGGCAACGTTTGCTCTGATTTGTGTTTTTGTATCTCACACCCTCATACACCTTTATCGTAAGAAAATCCCTTATCTATGATGGAGTGTTTGATCAGAAGAAATTGTGATGCTGGTTTTAAATTAAATGTCATTGAAGTAGCGAAAGAAATTGGTAACTGCACTGCTGCAACAAAATTCAATGCATCTGAGAAACTTATGCGAGATTGGAGGAGGCAAAAAGATATAAAAAGCAATAAAATAAAAATAAGTGTCGCATTTTTGAATAGGCGTATAAGTCGGGATCCGATTTTATGATCAATATTTCGGGATTCAAGACTCGACGTGTACATGAGTATATATGGTAATTACAAACCAATGGTCACCAGTATCAGATATTATTTAATTTCATGTCTAGTTAGTGTTTTTATTCTGCCATGTCGGATCATGCTTATATTATAGTTTTTTTTTTTGCTTTTCAAGGGTATCATCTAAATGATCTGCAGCTTAAAAGAGATGAGTAATTCTCTGTCCTTCACTTTTTTCCCTTCACTTTCCTTCTAAATATTTAAACCTGATAGTTTATGATGAATTCACACAGTTGTCAATGGGGACAAATTAGACCTCCTGGTTCCTTTGTAATTTGCATCTCATTGCTAATAAGGAGCCATTAAAAAGGTGAATGCAGCTGTTTTAGACTAAAATAAACACTTAAAAGTGGGAAATGTTAACAAGCGAGACAACTAAAAATGAAACTGAAAAATAATGATTGAGCAACAAGTGCTTCATCAGCAATAAATGACTTCTCATTAAAAAATTGGGTTGGAACAAAAACCCAACTTACTGGGACTGACATTGCTCAGCCTTGCTATAGGCAAATCATTTTGAAAAATGCTGTTCAAATTACCTGTTTTTTTTTTTTTTTGTCTGATGTCCTCTACCTTGCTAATACTGTATTACTCATGGTACAGTTTGTCAGCTTTAATTTTAGGGAGAAATTAGAAGCTCCTATAGCAAAGTTCATTTAGCAATTTATTTCACTAAGGTGATACAATTCAATCAGTAAAAATCTTAACACCGGCTAGGAAATTAAAATACATGTACTACATATAAATAATCTTTTGACTGTTTTTTTGCGCTGTAGGTTTTCTTTTTTTTCCAAAATGTTTTTTTTTTTTTTTAATTAAAGCAGTGATCAACAGAACTCAGACCAAAGTCTGAGATTATGTTTTAGGAAATTTAAGGCATTTCCAACTGGAGAAATACTTTGAATGATCATTTGTAGTTAGTTAATTTATAATTAAATAGAAGTATAAAGATTCCAAAAGGACATTAATAAATAACATGAAAAGTAATTTAAAAGCAGGAAATTATATTAAAATCAAACATTGCCTTAACCAAACCGAAGGAAGCTTTTGCTGTTCCCCCTTAGGAATACAAATGAGCTACTGTACATTCATATCACATTTCAGTGGTCAAAATAGGCAGATCAAATGTGCTAGGCAACTATATCTAAGAGATATCTGCAAGGGATAACTGCATCTCTAAATCCCCTGTGGAATTGCTTACAGTGTGGGGAAATGGTGAAATACTTCCCACCTTCACAACACAAGGAATGTGGTGTTTTCTTATAAATCCCTAAACAGTGTCTAATATGATTATGATTATAGTACTGAGTGCTGCTATTTTTGAGAAAATTTCAGGCATTTAGCTTTAATACTGTAGAACTGCAAGCATTCTTCTAATTCTTCAAATTAAAAATCATAGTAAGTGGACTATTTTTTTCTAGAAAAACACACTGAATTATACCTTTTTCCATTCATTCAAACAATGAGTAAGTACAGATGTTTCAAAATTAAGGTGTAAGTATTTTTGCTTTATAGAAATCCAACATAAGAACATAAAGCATTTGACAAGTAATGAGGAGACTATTTAGTCCATCAAGCTTAAAGTTGTCAAGGTTTCTTTTTCAACTAAATGACTTGTTAGTTTGTTGCAGATTCCCATATCTCTTTGATTAAAGAAATGCTTTCTGGCTGCCGTCCTAAATGGCCTTCTCTTTAATTTTCACCGGTGTCCTTGAGATTCATAGTTAACTTAAAAGAATTGTGCTGGATCTACTTTATTAATGCCTTTGAGAATTTTGAAAACCTGGATTAGGTTTCCACACATTGCCGTCTGTTTGAGGCTAAACATGTTTAATTCTCTGAGTCTGTATGAGAACAACATGTCCTTAAGTCCTGGGATGTACTTGATTGCTCTCCTCTGCACGGATTCAAGTGCTGCTGTGTCTTTCTTGGAAATACAGCGCATAGTTATAGAAGGAATAATATTAAACCTTTGATTCTGTTCCAGTGAAAATGCTTAAAAATAACCAACACTGTAATGGCTATTTCCCCCGTTGTGCTGCCATACACTTCTTCAGTCCTATTGAGCAATGGCTTTTTAAAGAGTGTGGTGTATAGGAACCTGTGGTTTTGATACTCTGAAATGTTTCAAAATATATTTTCTTCAAACAAATTAAACTCAGTTGAAATAGATGGTGATAGATAATACTTAATTGATCCTAAAAGGTATATCCACTTGTTTAAGCAGCAGCACAGAGCATTAAATATGAACAAAGTATAAGTGCAAGATCCCAAACTATAAACACAACATAATAACAGTATGATAGATACAACAATACACAGCCTGATACATACAATGTAATAATGATATCTACCTATCTATCTAGATTTAAGGACATTATAGAAAAAAGTTTTTTTTTTTAATTTGTTTTTTATTTTTTTATTTGTCAATATTTATTAAGATTATGCTAACTTACACACTTTGCACTGAACTAAAAATATGCTTTATGCAAACTAAAGACAGAGTAGAAGCAACTAATGGGCCAAACTGCATCACTACCAATGGGGTGAACAAACTACTGACAAAGAGGTTTTGTCCTGGACAGGAAAAAAACAGATGTGATCACATTTGGAGTTTATGATCAAATATGTGTGATGCGTGAGTCCCTGTCTTGCACCCCAACACACGAGGCTGAGTCTCAGTACTCTATCAAAACCAGCTTTATTCAGCTTGACACAGGAACAACACGGTTATCTATTGTAGCGGGATCTACCACTCTCTTATACATGGGCACAGCAATCAAGCAGGGTTGTGGCCAGGATAGTGGCCAAGTAATACTGTTCCCTGCCTTTATAATGCTCCTTTCATCACCTATCGACAACAAGCGCTTATAGCGCGAATGCGGTCAGCTTGGATTTGCTTTCACTGCGAGCCACTACAGTACTGGGAGCCATGCGGTTGCCCCAGCTATGGATAAGCTGTCTTCCACTGACGTGGCGATCACGCTTTGGGACACTCTTCGGTGTGTCATCCCACTGGGGGGAGTCACAAAAGAGTTTAGAAACCTCACAATATGAAATGAGAAAAAAAAAAGTTCAGGGAAGCCAAAATGTTTAGCAAGTGCTTGAATTTGTGATGAAGAAGAAGCCATAGAAATTGTGTTACAATGCTGAAATCTACTGCTCCATGTTCTTCACATGAATACATCAATGTAATGCATAGGGTACCAGCACTTACGTGTATCCACTTGGAGCACTGCATTGCATATACATTCATATCTGCAGACTTTAAAGGGGGACAACATACAACAGATGAACAATATGCAAAAAAAAATTGTACTTGAATGAACAACATAAGTAAATAAAAATAACAAAGATAATAATACTGTATATACTCAAATTGCATATTATTCCTACTGAGTACCCATTTTAATTTAAAAGAATGTGAATTCCTGTAAAATTGTTTTTGCAATGATCATCAACAAAAGCCAAGTCACTAGAAAAAGCAGATTGATTTAATACAAGAATGTTTTCCTCATGGACAATGTTGTATAGCATGTTCAAGAGTAAGTACATCCAGTGACCTAATCAAATTATTATTACTTATTATTTGACTGAGGCCTTTACCCAAGGTGACTAACAACATTTGAGATATAACTTGATACTTTTCCTTTGTTTTCTCAATTGGAGCACAGGCATGTGAAGTGATTTGTTTATGGTCACACAGTGTGAGTAGCAAGATTTGAACCCACAACCTCTGTGTTTGAAGTCCTAGAGTGTACTCACACTAGTCATATTTGTTCCGTACCATGCCCAAACACAATTGTCCCCCCTCCCTACTTACCCTTTTACATTCTGGGCCTGGGTACATTTTCGTCATCATCATGCGACTTTGTGTAAAGCCAAAACAAGATCTGAACACGGAGTGACAGCATTCGTGTAAAAATAACTTTCCTTATTTTGCATTTTTTTTGGAGCCAGGTAGGGCAGGTTAACGCTCTATCCTATTACAGATTTGTCGAGTAAGCAGCGCAGCGTTTTGTTGTTAATCATGCTGCACTTACAGGAAGATTTTTACGGAAACAAATGATGTTAAGGGAGGGATGTGCAGCTTTTCTTGCCAACTGCAATGCACGTTCATCTGTAAGGTAAGAATAATAACCTGTTTTTTAAACTCTAATGGTATCGAATGGAATGACATTGCATCATTGATGTCATGTCTACAATCTGTGCTCGGGGACGTTTAGCGATCACACTGATCCCAAATCCTGCTGAACTGTGCCCGGGCCTACGTCTTTGAAGTGGGCCAGAGCTAGCTATGATTGGCACAGTATGGTTGGCCTGGCATGGAGCAATCACGTTAGTCAAATGAACTAGACTTTTGGGGGTTACATGCTGACAGATATGCTCAGGCTTGGAACAAATTGCAAGTGGGTGTGGGTTACTTTCCCAGCAGACCACAGTGTAGCACAGCAACCTGACCACATTAGACTGGTACAACATCCCTATCAGCTTGTAATCTATATTGGAAGACCTGAGTCTCCTCAGAAAAAAGAGCCATCTTGAGCCATCTCTTGACAACTTTGTACAGTATATCTGTGCTATACACAGAATTGTCTTCCAGTATTGAGGCTTATCATTTCATTGCAAAACTTGCACAGTATGTTAGATTTAAGTAGATGAATCTAAATTTGCAGGTATGAGTGAGCATGTGACATTCACATACCTAGATTATCAAACATGACCTGCCAGTCAAGTATAATGTTGGATTCAACGTCTGTTTGACTTCTAAAAGTAACAGGTAGAGGTTTAAAAGGAGACATGTTGGTTCTGCCTGGCAATTCCAGACTACATATTTACCTTTTAACGTGTCATAAAATGAACCTTGTTTTTTTTTGTACAGTTCTTGAATCTTCAGGCAGCATGGAGCACAAGACAAGAACCAGCCATGGACAGGGAACCAGTCTATTGCAGGGCTCACTCATGCACACACCCACACTCACACACATATAAGGCACATTTTGAAATCTCTTGTTAACCTAACATGCTGATTTTTGGGTCATGAGGGTATGGAAGTAACCCCCAAGGAAGACAGGAATAGTTCAATCAATCAGTCTTTATTCAGGCACCGGTGAGTAGATGGATTCATGCCTTGCAAGGCAGAAGAGAGAAGTTCCGCTTTTCACTCGGGTTTTTTTATATTTTCTCTCTCCCCCTTCCCCTTACTATAAAAAAGCATAATATTGTTTACCTAAGCATTTAATTTCACCTTTATATAATAATACCTAGTGTAATATCAATCTGTCATAAGTAAAATTGCCTTCCTAAGCAAACTCCATATAGATAATAACCAAAGGCTTGATTCAAGAGACAACATTGTTAACCACTACATCGCCACACTACCACATGGGAAGGTGTGTATCATAAATTCAGTCATAAATTCAAGTATTAAATTCAGGCATTTACAAATAAGATTTTTAAGTAAGGTTAAAACTGATAGGCGGAACTCTATGTGAGATAAAGTTTGGGTGTGTCTGGATCTTGGCTGCAGGAGTACTTTTTATTGTTATCTTTTTGCTTAGTTTATTAATTTTGCAGCACAGTATGCAATGTGATAATGTTTTGGCTTTGTAAGTAACAATAACTTCATTGGGAAATCCTATGGATATCAGTGTTGCCATGAGTGGAATCATAGATGCTGATTTCATATAAAGCATGTAGAGAGCAAAGCTTTATTATCAAATCATTCTTTGCTGTGAGCAGAAAGGCAGTCTGCATGGTTGTGCCAACAATAGATAAAAACAATGCGCAAAGAAAACTTATTGCTTTGAAGAAAAACAAAAAATGAATAGTACCTGGGAGAGAGAGCAAAAAATACATTATTCACAAACAGTAAAGGAAGATGGGAAATAAATCTAATGTGAGTTATATTGAGAATAAATATTGCTAGGAAAATAGGAAAAAGTAAAAGAATGCGTTGTTACTATGTGGAACACAAAAAAAAATGTTCTTCCTTGGTTTTTGCACTTTCTTACTACGGCTTAGATGCATATGTTGGGAAAGAAACATTTGGCTTTCCTTTGTTTTTTGACTTAAAGTCTGTCTAGCAGAGAAGCTGCTTCAACTTTGCCATTCAAAAGTTTGAATAAACCTGACAACCACAAAAGAAAATGATTGTAGTTATTACTTTTTCTGGTCGGCTACGTTGTGATAGGATGTCAGAGGTTATTAGAAGAGAAAAAAAATGTATGCATATAAAGATGTGCACACTGATGTTGAAAAATCTATCTATGTAATAGAATAGTGATGGTGGAATATTCCCTGGAAACCTGAAATAAATCATTAAGACATACTGTGCGTACACTGAGTTTGGCATACATGACATTTCCTTGACAAGCCTGAATACCACTAGCTTGAGCGTTGGCTGTCATTGCATGTGACTTATCTAGTTATGGAGCTGACTCTGTGCTTCATGTGCAGCAGATTACGCAACAGATAGCAAATTGAATCAATTAATTCAACCAGTTTGAGTTTTGGGGTCTTTTATTTATCAGACTTCTATCTCTTCCTGTAGTGTCTCTGAATGTATGTAAATTTTAATTGCAGGATGAAAACTTCAGATTAAAAAGAACAAATCTCAAACTAGGTTTTATTACATTTGAAAAGTGTATCAAGTGAAATATATTTATTTACATGTGGTTCATAAATATTTTGGCCCATTTTAATGCACAACTATTAGCTCTTTAAAATCAGATAAAAAAAAATAAAACAGTAAAAATGATACATAGAAAAGTTTGTCGAATTACTTTGAAGCATTTTTTTGCAGAAAGCACAGTTTCCAGATTTTATCCCACCCTTCTTTGAAAACCACTTCCACCGCAGAAATATTGTTATGTCTTCCTTAATTTCTATAAGTACTTGATTTGGGGGTTTGATTTGCAGGTCTTTGTCCTACTGAAAAATCCATCTGCTTCTAAGTTTTCAGTTTCCCCACTGGTGCTGGGACTTGGTCATATTTAGTTGAATCTATTCTTCATTTTTCCCCTGCAATATTTTCTGTGCAACTAAATGCTACACAGCTTCAAAACATAATGAATCCAATCCCACGCATAATGGGTGGCAAAATGTGCTATTCTTCAGCTGCTTTACCCATGTTGCTTCAAATACATTTTTATGCTGTGCCCAAAAATCTTTAATTTTTGTTGTAACAATCCACAGCATTATGTTTACATTTCTGTGTAGAGAGACTTCTGAACTCTTTTGAGACTCTCCCCTGCTGCATCTGTTGAGGGTTGCTTGTAACCGCAGATTTACAGCGCCTTAGAAACAACAACCTGACTGCTGCTACACGCAAAGCACCGGTCCCCCGATGGGTGATGCAGAGAACATTATAGCTTTGTCACTGACCTGGCCCCGACCCTGCCAGTTTGCTGTGTCTGTGTATAGTAGAATTTTAGATCCCACTACAATAAATACAATACAATACAATTTATTTTTGTATAGCCCAAAATCACACAAGAAGTGCCACAATGGGCTTTAACAGGCCCTGCCTCTTGACTGCCCCCCAGCCTTGACTCTCTAAGAAGACAAGGAAAAACTCCCAAAAAAAAAACCTTGTAGGAAAAAAAATGGAAGAAACCTTGGGAAAGGCAGTTCAAAGAGAGACTCCTTTCCAGGTAGGTGGGGCGTGCAGTGGGTGTCAAAAAGAAGGGGGTCCATATAATACAGTACAATACACAGAACAGAACAAATCCTCAATACAGTATAAAAATAAAAATTTTAGAAGTACTTAGCAGAATTTAACAGGAGATGATATCACATAATATGATTTGGATTTGTTTAGAGTCCTGGAGACCTCATCCATCAAGCTGCCTCCCCCATTTGGCCATTCCACGGCGGAAATGAAAAGAACCCATCTTTCTCACGATTCCTGCGATTCTCCATCAGGGATGACTTTACCTTAGGCAGGCAAAACAATTTGGCAGGTGGGCCGAGGCACCAAGTGCCACATTTGAGTACCGAGAAGAGAAACAGATTAGGTGAGGGTTAGTATCCAATTATAACTATCATGTTACTTATGCTTTAGTGCTAATGACTAACAACAGAGATGCAGTCTGTACATTTAATCAGCAGCTCTAGTCAGGATATGCTAAACTGAAGTAGTGAATCTTCTGCCGGGATTTAAAAGCTAAGACTGAAGGGGCATCTCTTATAGTAGCAGGCAGACCATTCCACAGTTTAGGGGCCCTGTAACTAAAAGCTCGACCTCCCACTGTTATTTTATTAATCCTTGGAATCATAAGCAGACCAGCATCTTGAGATCTTAATGTGCACTCTGGTTTGTAAGTCCATTTTTTTTCCATATTTGATTGAGATTAATAAAACACATTGTCCTTGTCTCATAACTTTTTAGACTTATGTAGGCATTTTTATATATTACACATATTGACTTTAGACATGGTTTTGTAGGAAAGATTTTTTCTGCCAACTTTCCCATTCACATTTGAAAATTCCTAGTTGTTTAAACTTGACTCCTCTCCCTGAAGACTACAGAACAGCTGTGAAGTGTGCACACGTACATTTGGTTGTCTTGATTGAGGTTTTCTGGTCACCTTTTGCCACTGATGCACTTACATTTACTTATTTGGCTGATGCCTTTATCGAAGGCAACTTACAACATTTATGATACAATTGATTACATTTCTTTTTTGGTTTTCCAACTGGAGCACAGGCGGGTCAAGTGAAATGCTCATGGTCCCACAATGTCAGTAGTGGGATCTGAACCCACAACCTCAAGGTTATTGCTGGAATACTAAATACATATTGAACCTAGTCTTAAGTAGAAAAAAACAAAAACTTTAAGGATACTAAATGTGAATATTTGAAGGGCCAACTAATATCAGACAGTGCTAACTTAGTGCCAAATGATAAATGTAAACACCTGAGTAATATTTTACCCACGAAATTAAACAAACAGCACAGTAAGAGAGGTGAGAAAAGTAGTCTGCCCTGAAATTATTAAAATTAAATGTGTCTGACTGTTCTTGTGGGAAAAATCCTTGCTTACCACGTAGTCAAACTGATATGAACAGTATGATGTTTTCATTATTTTTAGTGTTACACAAAGGGTTGACTCTTTCCTGTGATTTACCTATTGCAAAAGTTGCTAAGGGCAGTAGTGCAACCTGGGTGTAGCGGAAGTGCTGCATACAAATTCAGCTCCTCTTCTGGCAGCAATTGTGGCGGAAGTGCTACTGACCACTGTTCCAGAGCTGTCCAGGAGTCCCCTGGCGGTGGCCATGTCCCCCCACAGGGTTGAAAGCTGCTGTCCACATGCACCATAATAATGCAGATCAGGGTGAGCCACAGAAGGGGAAACATGTTTGTAAAATTATGACTGCTTAATTTAAGCAAGGACATGATCCAAAAGCATGTAAATCACCTCTGTAGAGTAAACAGTGACTGGCATGAAGTGGAATATCCTGTCATTGCAGATGGAGAGACAGACAGAGAGCGATTAGGAGCACCCACCTCATGACAAACTAACTCAGGATCCTAGATTAGGGATGCATGCAGCCTCAGCACCACACTAGTTTAGATGGAATAGAACCAATGTGAGGTTTTCCCTGCAGGTTGGAGGGCCTACTTGCAGGGCTGGATGCAAATAAATGTCATACCCAGGATGGAACAATTGTAGGTTAGGGGCCTTACTCAAGGTCCTAACGAAGTAGAGTCACTTTTGGCATTTACGCAAATCGAACCGGCAACCTTCTGATTGCCAGTACAAAATCCCTAGCCTCAGAGCCACCACTCTGCTGCACACTGCCTCACTGCAGATGGAGTTCTACAAATTGATAGTCTGTGATCTAAAAGACTACAAGAGAAGAAGCCTTGTAGAACTGGCAAAACTTGATATCTAAGTAGTGGTAGTCAGAGTCCTTATGTCTGGGACAGGGGGACCCTGCTGCAACGTAAAGAATGTGACCAGGCATAGCTGTTTAAGGAAAGGTTGTGGGATTAGGTATGCAAACCGCCATTGGCACTGATGTCTGCTGAACATGAGACATTATAGATTTAACCTGGAAAGTGCTTTTGATGTTTAACTCTGAAGTAAATTTTTAGTTGTTTTTCAAAGATGCTCTTTGCAAGAGAGTTAAGTCAGCCTAAAATCTGTCAATAACTTGGATGAACAATTGAAAACAGAGGAAAAGATGGCAGAGATTACTTTTTGTGGTACAGTGAATGTAATACAATTCAGGAAACCACCTTATTTCAAATAAAAGGGAATGTATAATACTGTATATGAAGACCCAGTGGAGATATTAGAAATATATAAATATATATATATATATATATTTTTTTTTATTATTATTTTTTTCACCTACCTTTCCATTGCCAGCCTTTAAAACCTTTGCCTCTTCATGTGAGAATTTTAACTGCGCAAAGTGACACTCCCTAATCACATTTTATTTGGTTCAATAATACTTGCAGGTGCATTGTTAAATTACACTTTCAATGCAGTACATGGTTGTTTTATGTAAAGTGCATTATTTGTTTCCAAATGTTTTGGGACTTTAAATATAAGTGAATAAAAATAATTAAGTTATTACTGAATTTTTCTTTGGTGTGTTCTCTATATATTTACTTTAAGTCACATCAGGATTGAAAATCTCCTGCTGCTTATTCTTAATGGTTAAAGAGCAATGAAAACTGTTTATGCCACAGTGGATGCTATTGTAAATTTAAACTTTGGGCTTTTGACAGGTCTATAAAGTTTAGGCATCCTTGAACACAATTTAGTAATTTTTTTTTTAAATCGTGTGTATGTGACTGTGACATGGATAATGCATAAATCACCCAACTGTAACTAAATTAAGCATTCTTGATCCAGTCCATGAATCAAAATGAATTAATGGAACCTGTTTTTGCATTGCATTTGTATTTTAAGATAAAAACAAATGCAGCGCAAAAAACCAAGCTTCCATTAATTGATTTTGGTTGTCTGAAGTTACCCAAAAAAGTCCTATATTTAAAAAAAAGCATTTTTAAAAATATGTCCAACTGCTGACAATCTGCTGTCATTACATGTTTACCTCTTGGAAAAACGTTTTGCCATCTCTGGAGCCATGCCTTGGTTTTTCACAGCAATGTTTCAATTAAAATTCCTGCAGTTTGCCAATCAGGCAATATAAGTGTGGGGGATTCTCTGATCTACATGCTCCACAGAGTCTACTCCCACTTGGAAAAAGCCGGCACCAGTCCAGATGTTCTTTGATTTTCCCAGTGCTTTTAACACCATTCTGCCTCATCAGTTGAGGAAAAAGCTCAAGGCTGTGTTTCTTGATGCCCCCACAGTGTCCTGAATCACAGAGTATCTGACCAACAGACAGCCATTTGTGAGGCTAAGGGACTGTGTGTCAGAAATGGTGGTGTATAATACTGGAGAACCTCAGGAAACTGTCTTGTCTCCTTTCCTGTTTACCTTCTACACAACAACCTTCCAGCAGAATACCAGTGCTTGCCATCTAAGACATTTTCAGACGACTCCTCCATCATAGGCTGCATTAATAATGGAGACAAGTCAGAGTACAGGAAGGTCATGGAGAACTTCATCTTGTGGTGCAGGGACAATAACTTGTAACTCAACATCAGCAAGACAAAAGAATTGGTGGTCTTCTTTTGGAATGCCAAGAAGACTCTGAGAACAGTCACCATTCAGTGAAAGGAGGTGAAAGTGGTACAGAGCTACAAGTACCTGGGGGGTTCATATAAACAACAAACTGGACTGGTCTGACAACACAGTGGCACTGTATAAGAAGGGCTAGGAGACTAAGGAGACTTTTGATATGTGCAGCAAGCTGCTGGAACTGTGCTACCAGTCTATACTAGCAAGTCTCCTGGGAAAGCAACTTGAGCTTAAAAAAATGCACAATAGCTGAACAAACTTATCAAGAGAGCCTGCTCCATCATAGGGTGAACCATGGACACACTGGAAGCTGTTGTGGAAAAGAGAATGATGGCAAAATTGTATGCCATCATGAAAATTCCCCTTCATCCTCTCCAGTAGGCGCTGTCTTGGAGCACTTTTAGTCACAGGCTCATTCCACCATGGTGTGCTCTTGGGGTCTTTTCTGCCCACTGCTATCAGGCAATTCAGCGCTTTCTTTTGATGTACTCGTTAAATTAGTTTTGAAATGTCTGCACAATACTTACTTATTTTTCTTTATTTATCAATTGACTGATTACCCTTGTTATTTTTTTTTTGTTTCTGCTGCTGTATGCATCTGAGTTTTCCTTTTTTGATTAATTAAGTTTATCTAGTCTAATCTACATTATTTTTGGAAAATCTCAAGTATTATTAAGTAATGGAAAACATAATAATCAGCAAAAAGATCTGATATATCCAGCTTTACTTTTGTCAAAATAGCACGATTTTTTTTATTTATAATGTTGGACCATGGAACTCATTTTTGCTGCCATAGAAATTATAGTTATTTAAACCTCTTAAGCCAAAATGTTTCATGTATTTTTGTATGGAGTTTCTCTTGCAATACGATCTTCAGGTTAACTGTCCAGTTCATTTGATCACAGTTAAGCTGATTGGAAAAAAGAAAGGTTAAAATAAATGTGTATTAACTACTAATCATTAATAGTAAATGTTTATAGATAGATAGATAGATAGATAGATACTTTAGTAATCCCAAGGGGAAATTCACATACTCCAGCAGCAGCATACTGATGATAAAAAAAAGATGTTTCAGTAGTTCATTAAATTTCATTAAAAACAATTTTAAAAAATTATGCACAATATACACCCTTGTTTAAAACTTTAATATCAAGTTGCATTGACAATGCACACACATTTTATTCAATTGAAATAAGTATACTACTAGAGCCTGATAATACACTTAATAAACCATTATTTAGTTTTCTGGTTTTCTTTTTGAATAGGCATTTAACATAAAAAACAATGCACAGTCAGAAATTTAAAAAAAAGTTAAAAACACATTTCTTATAACAGTCAAAAGTTAGACTACTTTCTGTTTTCAGATGTTTACCATTCTTAAATTCAAACTGTTGGGCCTTTTTGGTTCTAAAGTAATAAATCATTCTTTGTCTGCCTGCTGCTTCATGTGGTGCTACAAACAAGAAAACCTATATGCTTTATCAAGAACATTACACAGAAAAACGTAGATTAATCACAAAAACCAGGCTTGCTTCCTTGGACTAGTTCACTTCTAGCCTAAGAGGGATCAACAACCTGAGCTGTTCTTTTCTCTGTTTTTTTTATTATTATTGCAGATTTGAAGGCATACGTAACCATGATTAGATCTTGGGTACCTCTGATTTGTTTTGTTTTGTTCCCAAAATTACATTTAGAAGTCTAAGCTTGGATTTTTCAAGATTTTTTACATGTCATATTTCACCAGTTCTAATTTTTAGTGATTATTCTATTTTCTTTGGGTGGATTTTTATCCTGTTTTGCTATATATTTAATTTTGTGTTTCTTCTGTTGTGTCTCTCTTAATTTTTAAGCAGACACAAAATTTTCCATACTTTGGATGGCTGTTAGGCATTGATTCCCACCAGTAATTGTTTATCAGACTTCAAATTTAAAAGGGTACACCTTATCTGGACTTTGTTCAATTCTGAAGCCTTTGTTTTATGATCCAGTACTAAGTGTCCCTTAACATTAATTGACTTGCTTGAGTAACTACAAACACCTGTTTACCTTATACCAAGGAAAACTAACCCTACATTATCTGGTTAATAACTCCTGTGTTTTCCAGACTGTATTGAAGCCTCAGCTATAAGTCCACAATTTCAGATCTTCAAATTCCATTTCTGCAGAGTTGTCCACTGCTGAAGTCAGGCACTCAAAGCCCTACAGACAGCAATGGACATCTTTTTGATGGAATATGTTACCCCTTGAAATAAAAACCATTCATTCTAAATGAAGGCGTTTAAGTCTGCAAAATCATTTAAATCAGGATAAGCATTTTTTTTTCTTTTCATCGCTGTACCCTGATTTTATTTATTGTGTGGTTTTCTGAAACATTTTTTCTTTACCATATTTATTTCCTGCACCAGTCCTGTAACTTCTCTGTCTGATAAAGCCAACTGTTTTTCGTACTTTGTTATTTCTTCTTATCTCTATCTTTGATATATTGTTTTTCGTACTGTGATATACCAGCCCGACCACAGACAGACAGACACCGTTTTATTGTGTTTCCTTTACACAACACAATCACCACAATGCACAAATCGACAGTGCTAAAGCTCTCAGTACCCTTTCTTTTTCTATTTCTCTTTCTCTTTTTCTTCCTCGGCTGCCTCTACTCCTCACTCGTAGCTCCGTCTTCTCCCTTCCGACTCGGCGGCCTCCTTTATACTGCACCCGGAAATGCTCCAGGTGCTTCTGGATTAACATCAAGCAGCACTTCTGGGTGTGGCGGAAGTGCTGCATACGAGTTCAGCTCCTCTTCTGGCAGCACTTCCTGTTGTGGAAGAAGTGCTGCCGACCACCGTTCCAGAACTGTCCTGGCGCCCCCTAGTGGTGGCCACGTCCCCCCACAGGGTTGAGCGTCCCGGCTACGGTGGCCTCCATGCAACCCAGGAAGGCTGCCTTCTTATTTTCTGGGTAAAATACTGCCCCTCTCCCAGTCTTTCCCTTCTCCCGGCATCCTGGTGGGGCAGTGTCCCCAGAGATCTGTCACAGTACTTTGCTTTTTCTTTTTATCTCCAGCTTTGATATTTTTGTCATCTTTAGTTCACCACATTTAATATCAAGTTCCTTAATGCCTATAGTGACAGGTACAGACAAGCTTACTATACAAACAGGGGTGAAAGCGCACAGTGTGACCTCCCCACATCAGTTCTTCAGCAGACAAGACAAGGCAGAGGAAATGTTACAGAATGTGCCTCTTCATATAGAGCTGCTGTCCACATGCACCATAATAATGCAGACCAGGGTGAGCCACAGATGGGGAAAACATGTTTGTAAAATTATGACTGTTTAATTTAAGCAGGGACATGATCCAAAAGCAAATTCCAAAAAAAAAATGGTTCAGGTGGCCAAACTGAGGAAACTAGACAAGAAAAGTAGCTGACTTTTAACTAATAGTACAACTTCCCTTTTATCATTGCAGATCAGTTTAAATACCTTGGGGTAAACATCACAAGTAAATATAAAGCTCTTTATCAACAAAATTTTGTTGTCTGCGTAGAAAAACTTAAGCAGGACTTGCAAAGATGGTCTACCCTTCATCTCACTTTATCTGGTAGAATTAACACTGTCAAGATGAATATCCTTCCTAAGCTTTTTCTATGTCAAAACATTCCAATATACATCAATAAATCATTTTTTAAGAAGTGAGATTCAATCATAATCTCATTTATTTGAAACTAGCAGAATACCCGCGCTTCGCAGCGGAGAAGTAGTGTGTTAAAGAAGTTATGAAAAAGAAAAGGAAATATTTT
>JANRMT010028174.1:148833382-148865949 GCA_026402145.1 Polypterus bichir lapradei
TGGCTTTCTACGTAATGCGTGATTACGTGATAGGCGTGATGATGTCATACGAAACTCCGCCCCTCCATCTGAACTCCATTACAGTAAATGGAGAAAAATAGCTTCTAGTTATGACCATTATGCGTAGAATTTCGAAATGAAACCTGCCCAACTTTTGTAAGGAAGCTGTAAGGAATGAGCCTGCCAAATTTCAGCCTTCTACCTACACGGGACGTTGGAGAATTAGTGATGAGTCAGTCAGTCAGTCAGTCAGTCAGTCAGTGAGTGAGTCAGTGAGGGCTTTGCTGTTTATTAGTATAGATTCAAAGTATCCATATATCCAAAGGGCGACCCTACAAAGACCTAAGGCAGAAGGGGGCATGGTTCTACCTAACTTCCAGTTTTATTACTGGGCAGCAAATATACAAGCTATAAAAGCCTGGACATTGACACAAATAAATGAATATACACAGGCTTGGTCCACAATAGAAATAAAATCCTGCAGTTATATGCCTTGCTTTGTACCCCAATAAATACAAGTTATTGCCAATATAATAACAACCCAATTGTGCTTCATTAACTCAGAATATGGAACCAATGTATGAAGTGCACTGAAGACAGTGAACCTTTTATCTGTGGCATCTCTGCATGATAACCACCTTTTTCCACCCTCTCAAACGTACGCAGTTTTTAATGTCTGGAAAACATTCAGGATTAAATCAATTAGAGGTCTGTACATAGACAATGTCTTCGCATCCTATGAACAATTACGCTCCAAATTTAACCTTCCAGCAACACATTTCTTTCACTACCTCCAAATCAGAAACTTTACTAAACAAAACCTTCCTAATTGTCCTCGCCTCCCACCTACTTCTATTCTGGAAAAAATATTGATCAGTCTTGAGGACTCAGACAGCATTTCTGTAATATATAAAAACATTTTAAAGTCTCTCCCTTTCAAAGATTCCCGGAGGAAAAGGATCTCTCACTCAACATCTCAGAAAAGGAGTGGAAGGCAGCAATGCACAGAATTCACTTGAGCTCCATATGCACAAAGCATACAATTATTCAACTTAAAATCATCTATTGATCACACCTGTCTCATTTAAAATTATCCAAAATGTTTCCAAGGCAAGATCCAATCTGCAAAAGTTGCAATCGAGCTCCGTCCTCATTGGGTCATATGTTTTGGGCGTGCTATAACAATTCATCCCGCCACGTTGACAGGAGATGATCGCTACCACTAACCTGTCCTAAGTGGCGGCAGATGATAAAAGGATAGGCCAATATCACACTCCAATAAATCCCCCGTATACCCCTTATTCTACAAGGTTCAGTTACTCCTTATGCCGGCGCATTTGTAGTTCACAAAAAAAACTAATGGTCAGTCTCTATAATCACATGAGGAATATATTACATAAAAAAAAAAGAATACAATCCCTTACATATGCCCCCACCAACCCTAAATGACCCTTATATGTGGCGCTACAAATATATATACATATATATATACTGTATGTATATATATATATATATATATATATATATATAAATATAAAGTAAGAATATTCCTTCCCCCAGTTCCCCTTCCAAAGCTTATAAATAAGTCCACAGTTCTGACCCCTGATGCCGGTAGGTAAAACAAAGAGTTCTAGAAATTGCGGACTCCTAGAAGAAATCAAATCTTCACCATAAAAGAACAGATAGAACATGATACAGAACAGTAAGTCCTTCAATATAGCTCACCCGAGTCCATAGAAAATAGCAGAATGCTCAATTCTCTGGTCAAAAAGAATTACTTCCACACTTCTGACAGGACTGTAGAAGCTCTTTTTTTATCTGCTTTCTTTGATTTTATTCCCCCCTCTTCTTGGCTCTCTTCTCTCTCTTTAAAATGGTGTGCTTTATGAAAATCACTCCCCAAAAAAAAAAGAAAACCAGAAGTCCCACCTCTGGGGCACCGCTGTCAATCTCAGGCTGTAAGAACGATCCCCACAACACCCAATCGACAGCAGAAAAACATATTATATTTATGTGGCAGCACTACAGTGCACCAACTTAACATCATTTTGTACCAAAATTTTTAAATGCCTTTCAGAGAGCCTTGGTGTCACAATCTTTCATAATCCATTAACAGCTGTGTTTGGTGTACTCCCAGATGGACTTAAAGTGAAAAAGGACAAAGAAACTGTAATTGCCTTTACTTCACTACTAGCACGTAGACTTATCTTGCTCAATTGCAAGAATCTTAACCCACCTCTGTTAAGTCAGTGCGTAACTGATGTTGTATACTACAGGTAAAATTCCATTACAACGAACTCCTAGGGACCTAAAAAATATTTTGTTGTAACAAACATTCCATTGTAACGAGATTCTGTATTTGTTACTATGGTGCTTTCTTTACTTTGCGCCCAGGCATTTGCAATCATTCCAATAGCTTCCTTCGCGTTAATTTTTAATTACCTCCTGCCTACAAGTTATGCTGAAGAGAATTTTACTCAGCATTTCCTTGCAATAATACACTTTCCTGAAGCCAATTGTAGCATCTGTGGAAGATTGTTTGTTCATTGCCGGGGCAGGGCTAAAACAGGCTCATAAAAGATCGGGGTTGCTCTCTAAGTCCCTGTCTTGCATCCCAAAACACAAGGCCGAGTTCTCAGTACTTTAGCAAAACCAGCTTTATTCAGCTTGAAACAGGAACGGCACACTTATTTATTGTAGCGTGATCTGCCACGCTGCTATACACAGACAGCAGTCAGGCTGCATCACCCATCAATATCTTTTCTGTTTTTCTTTGGCAGAGAGACACAGCATAGCTGAGAGATGCAGCATATCTCTGAGCCAGCTGTTGCCCTGGTAACAGATAAACAGTCTTCCATAGAACGTGGAGATTGGGCATTTGCGACACTCTTCGGCCAGTTGTCCAGTTTGGGGAGGTCCCAAGAGAGTTTACAAACCTCACATTTTCTTGAATGAGTGCCGCATTAATAGGAATGTTTCTTGAATGAGCATCACAGAACCACATAAAAATGGCTTTACGAGGTCTTCAAATGCAGCAGTTCACATACGTTTGCCACCCGAGATTTTTTTTCTTTTTTTGCTGTCTTTCAAGAAAGTTGACAGCATCGATGGCAAAATTCCGAATTCACTGGCAACGTCTTTTTTCTTTTTTTTTTTGCTGCAATCGAGAGATGCAAAAATGTAAAGTTTTTTTTTTTCTAATATGAAGTTATTCCTTTTTTTTGTGTGCCGTTTCTATAGGAGGGTGACAATGAGTGAAATTCCAATCGATGTTTTTCAAATGTTGATGTGCAATAAACAATAGGTATCACTGAAAACTACCGAAAACATACATGGCAAAAAAAACAAAACAAAACAGTGCTAGGAAAGTTCGAAGAAAGAAAAAAAATTACAGTGCTTCTGTTTGGGGGATCGTTGTGCACAACTGAGCTACAGCCACAGAACTAACTGCTCTGTGGATGATTCATTCAGGCATTTCAAGGTCTTTTGGGCACTTTACACAGTTGTAATGAAAGTATCTGCTGAATGTATTTCATAGTAACGAGATTTCTATAGACTCGCGTAATATGGGGAAACTGTTGGGACCTTAAAAATACTTCGTTGTAGTAAAAATTTAATTGTAAAGATGTTCGTTGTAACAGAATTTTACTTGTATTTCAAACTGGAAAAAAATCTGATTTTTTAAAACCTGGCAGGATCTAATCAATAACAGTTTAGAATAAGCATTTAAATTGAGGGAGTGAACTCTCTTCCCTTTTTTATTTATTATAATTTACTTATTTTTCCTACTATTAAACATTTATTCTGTTGGATTAGCTCTCTTTCTCATGGGTGGAGGTTGATTTGATTCAAACCTAGTTTTGTAAAAGTTGACTTGCTTGAATAGAATGTTTTTTTGATTTTAAATAAATTCAATTAAATGTTAAAAAATATATAATGATAATAACTAATAGTACACAAGGAGTGAATGTTGATAACCTTAATTCATCCACTGGATTACTTATCTCACCCTTTTGTTTATTCTGTGTACAAATGACCGCAGGAGTTCACAAAAAGACAAATATATCATAAAAGTTGCAGATGACCCTGTTATGAGAAGATAAGGTGAGCAGTCATTGATCTATTGTTGATGAGTTTGTTGATCATTCTTTTTAAAGCTATATATGTCTAAAAACCAGGGATATGGCTGTAGACTTTAGATACTGCTTTCCTCTCCTTCTGCAAACAATAATAAAAGGGCAGAATGTGGACCCAGTGGAGCACTATAAATATAAAAGGACAATCATTGTTAACATGCTGGCCTCTGATCTTGGTAGAGAACAAATCTGAAGGGCACAAAAAAATATTCTTGCTAAGAAAGCTCAATTGTTTTACAATATCCAATATACTATATATTATAATGACAATAAAATCTTTTTGTAAATATTATCAAATTTATTGTTACATTTGCTTTTATATTGTTGGTTTTGGTTTGAGAACCGGGTGATACAGTTCTAGTGCAGCTGCCTCACAGTAAGGAGACGAGGGTTCACATCCTGAGCCCTCCCAGTGTGGAGTTTTCATGTTCTCTCCGTGTACATGAGTTTTCTCCGGGTGCTCCGGTTTTCTCTCACAGTCCAAAGCCGTGCAGGTTACGCAGACTGGCAATACTACATTGGCTTTAGTGTGTGTGTGGTGTGTGTGTTAACCCTGCGATAGACTGGCTTCTAGTCCAGGGATTGTTCCTGCCTTGCACTTTATGTTTGCTGAGATGAGCTGCATTTTCCCCATGTTCCTGCTCGGGATAAAGTGCATTTAGGAAATGGTTTGGAAACCTTAACATTAACAACAAAAACTGTCTGAACAACACTGTCAAATTTAGTGGTAAAGTATTGGTTTGCAGCATTCCTTTCTTAATCAGCTATATCACAAATAATTATGGATGAAGCCATCCTCTTTTCTTACTTTTACTTGTTGCCATCAGGTTGAAGATTTAGATTCCAAAGTTTAAAATTATTGGATTAAAAATAATCTCTTTTATCTAAAGAGCTACATGCTGTTCACTCTGCATTAACAAGGGTACAAGGCTGGATGGCATCTGTTCCAGGGTGCTGAAAGCATGTGCCAGCCAGGTCTGTGGGGTCATTCGACACCTGTTCTCCCTTTCCCTGAGTTTGTAGAAGGCCTAAAGGCCTGCATGAAGACCTTTAAGAGGTTAGTCCTGAAACAGCTCCATCCCCTCATTTCAGAACAACTTGAACTTCTGTAGTTTGCCTCTTAGGCACACACAGTTGTTAAGGATGCTCTGATACACAAGCTCCACAGAGCCTACCTCCACTTGGGCAAAGCTGGCACCACAACCAGGATAATGTTCATTGATTTTCATCAACACAATTGTGCATTAATGACTGAGGAAAAAGCTCAAGGCTGTGCATCTTTATGACCCCCCTCCCCACCCCACCATTGTCTGGATCATGAACTACCTGAGCAACAAATCTCAGGGAACTATCCTGTCTCCCTTCCAGTTTACCTTCTACACAACAGACTTTCAACACAATACGAGCCCTTGCCATCTACAAAAATTCTAATATAACTCCATCCTCCATCATAGGCTACATTAATGGTGGAGACAAGTCAGAATACAGGATGCTTGTGGAGGAATTTGTCTTAGGTGCAGGAAGAACCAGCTATAGCTCAACATCAGCAAGACAAAAGAGTTGTTGGTGTTATTTCTTGTGTACCAAAGAGCTTCTGAGTCCACTCACTATTCAGGGAAGATTGTGGAAGTGGTAAAGAGCTACAAGTCACAGGGGGTTCCCATAAACAGCAAACTGGATTAGTCAGACAACACAGTTGGTGCTGTATAAGAAGGGCCAGAGCAGACTGAACTTTCTCAGGTCTTTTGATGTGTTTAGCAAGCAGCTAAAGATGTTTTATCAGTATGTAGTAACCAATGTATTGTTCTACACTGTGGATTCTTGGGGAAGCAACTTGAGTTAAAAAACATGTAATGCAGGACCATTTTAACGTAAGGGCATGCTGGGCAGTTGCCCGGGGACCCCATGAGCATTGGGGCCCCATCCTAATCTATGTATGTTGTGACTTGCTGAAGGTTGTGTAGGTGGGGGCCCCAGTGCACTGCTTTGCCCAGGGGCCTATAATGCTGTTAAGATGACCCTGACATAATGCCTTAACAAACTTACTGTAGCAGGACAGCCTGCTGCATCACAGGGCTAACCCTAGAAACACTAGAAGCTGTTGTTAAAAAAGAGAATGGTGGCAAAACTGGTTGCCATCATGAAAAAAAGCCCCTCCAGGATGTGCTCTCTTGAAGCACTTTTGGCCGCAAGCTCATTCCACCATGGAGAGCTAACAAGCGCATTTGAGGGTCATTTTTGCTCACTGTTATCGGGAAATTCTGTTCTTCCTTCTAACATTCCACAGTAAACACTGATACTCTTTAATGTGATAATTCTGCTAAAGTAAACATTTATCGTTTTATTTTATCTATTCCTTGATTGATTGAATTGTTTGCCCTATGTGTCTGTCTTTGTTTTTTATGTTTCTGCTGATTTGTGCATCTAAATTTCCCAGTGGTATTAATAACGTTGATCTAATCTAATCTAACTTTAAATTTTACTAGTTGTAAATATTGTCCTGTATTGTAAATTAATATTGTGCCTCATTAGAGTTAAATTTTCTTATTTGTGTAAATAGTATAAGTGTGTGTACTTCTTGACTTATTTTCTTGTGTCTGTGTAACAATTTATTATGTCTGCACTTTACTGTTGCAAACAAATTTCCCCTCTGGCATAATAAAAGTCAACTTAACCTAACCTAAATCTCAAGAGGGGAAACACAAACAGAGGCAAGTGGTCATAAACAAAAATAAAAAAAAATGGCAAAATAAAATGCAAACTCGATAACTAATAAAAAAAGGCAAAAGCTCAGTACCAACACAGTATCAACCATAAAAGAAGAGGAGTGTAAGTGGAATTTGAACAATGAATAAGTAGGCAAAATGTAGCAAAGGTCAGTCATTTCTTTTTGGGAGCTGTGATGGGGGTTGCCTCACTTCAAAAGACATTCCTGCCAAAAGAACATGGCTCTCTGACTGACTGTGGTGTTACTGTGAGCTGAGACCCAAGTGCAAGAAGTAATCAGTGCAATATGGAAGCCAAGAGAGGGCTGCCTCACAGCTTGCCTACTATTCCATGGATCTAGGGTAACCAGCAAAACGTATTTCAACCAGAAACAGAAAACAGTGAACTACAGGTCTTAACGTTTCTTCACTGGTAAGCAAGTAAGCAAGCAAATTTTATTTATAAAGTACATTTAAAAGCAATGTTGTGTGAGGCAAACCACTCTAAACATATAAGGTAAAAGGCAACGAAAACAACAAAGTTACAAACCATATGATTATTAACATACACACATTAAAAAAAACATGCCTATAGATAGATGTGAAAGATTATGAGAAATGATAAGGAAAATGTGAGCTTTAACAGTGAAAAGTGAAGAGCCATGGGACTCAGATATGTCAGAAATCAAAATACCCCATCCAGAAAAAAGGTGACAGCAAAACACAAGTTGAGGTGTCTGTTATGATTTGACTGGATCTTGAAACTCAAGAAGAGGCCTTACCACCAGACTAGGCGTTCAAATTCCAGACATGTCTAGAAACAAAGTAAACCTGGGACCTAATTTGAGAATCAGGATTTGTGCTCTGCACAAGAAGCAAAGCTTATATGTCACACAAAATGGGTGGAAGGGGGAAACTGTTAAAAATTTCTTTCTCGAAAAACAATGATTCTTAGCATCTAAAGATTTTATGAAGGAAAATATTCAAAAAAAAAAAAAAAGAATAAAGCAAAAAGTAATTTCATAAGTGTAATGTTAATAATTAATAACATTTCTAAATTGCTATTCTAGCAAATTAAAGCACTTTACAGACAGTTGGGAGCCGCTTCAACCACCTAGATCAGTGATGGTGAACCTATGACACGCATGTCAAAGGTGACACACCGCAATGTTTTGGGTGATACACCAGTGTTCATCAAGACCTAAGTTACCAAAGTAACCAAAAAAACAAAAATATAAGAAATAACAAAAATATAAGATCCTGCACCACCCACAGCTTAAAAGGTATTCTCACCATCATTATCAGCACATCGTTTGTCATCACAGCAGCCTCACAGTTCAGTTGACTTCTAACCAGTGCGCCGGAAGCTCAGTATGATATCTGCAACTGCAGTCTCCAAAATGAGCACACTGTCAGCATTTGTGTGAAATCTGCTTTTAAATTCATTGCTCGTGTGAAGTGCATTGAATTATGTTGTGCCAGGAGCCAGTTCAACAACTACAGAAGCTTTAAACTGCACAATGAAAAAAAATTATGGGGTAACCCTTATCTCATATGTATCTCGTATGTATGTGAAAATATCACGTATGTACTATTTTCGTGATATTTTCACATACATGCAGGATACATATGAGATAAGGGTTATCCCTTTTTTCATTATGTGGTTCAGAGCTTCCTTAAACAACACTGCTACAGAGGTAAGGAAGTTATTAACCTCAAAGAATATTTTGGTATACTGTCTCAATAAGAGTCTGCAAAGTCATGTGCTGACATTGTTTTCTCTCTGTGGTTACACTTCTGCAAAGGGAAGTAATCTTCATTTCTAAGTGTGCTGTTTTACATTTGTCTCACCTGTCACTCTTAAACCCTCCTAAAACTGGCTCATTTTCCGTGTTATACTTTTGTGAGACCTTATTCTCTGCATTAAACAACATTAAAACAGAGAAAAGAAACCAACTGACAAATGAAGTTAGTGCTGCTTGCTTGGGCATGAAGTGCGCCCTGTACCTACCTTCAATTTCAGATCTTTCTATTAAATCTCAGCAACAAAAAAAGCCATTAACTGATGTCAAATAAAATGCAAAGTTCAATTCAAAATTACTATTAAAAGTAGGGTAATTTTTTAGCACACTATTTTAATCCCAATTATCAGGGCACATATAATAATATACTCTATTGTAAGTCACTGATTTTTCTTTTACTTTTATAATACGTAGCACCACAAATGATTGGGCTGTATTTTTTTTAAATGAATGAATATGTAAAGAATTGTTTCTCTTTTGTTTAGCAGGGGCAACACTCCAGCTGAGTCAAGTTAGGAATTTTCAGAATGTTTGACACACTGAGCCCATAAGTTTCGCCATCACTGACCTAGATGATGCATGAGCAGCCATTCTTGCATCAGTACACTCACAACACATTAGCTATTAGGTGTTAAGTGGGTGACAGAAATAGTTAGCCAATTAGGGACAGGGGATGTTCAGGAGGCCAGAGTGGATGAGGCCATGGTGAGCAGTTTATCCAGGACCTCAAGGTACACTTTACTGTTTTCAAAAAATGCCAGAGATCTTTTATAAATACAGAGAGTCAGGACCTTGGATTTTAGTTTCATTTGAAGTAATGAAGGCACCATTTTTTAAACACAGTGTCCCTGTCACTGCACTGGGGCATTCAGATCAACACATACACCACTGGGTAAGTGTCCCATGCTGGACTCATCAACACCTATTCCAGCAGCTACCATATCTTTTCCTGATTGGTCTTCCATACAAGTACTGACCAGACCCAAACATGCTTGGGTGGAAGGTGAAGGTTATATGGCTCTACATATTTCTAAAATGTCTAAAAGTTAACCCAAGGCAAAACAAAAGTAGTCTACAATTCTAAAATCTTAATCTTTAACCAGGCAAAAAGTCCAAAAGCCACAAAATTAAAAATTAGTACTTACAAAACTGAAAATATATAATCAAAATCCAAGCAAAAGATACTAAACAATGACAGGAAACCTAATGCCTGAGCAACTAACTTACAATCTGCTAGTCCTTTAAATAGAGGTGGGGCTGTTGCATAGCTACAGGGTCAGGGGATACCGCCCCATTAGGCTCAACATACTGTACAAAAAATGTCGAGCATCACAAATAGAATATCTAACAAAATTAACAAAATATAAAACACTTACTAAAAAGATAGTACAGAATATTAGAAAGCAAAAGCATTTAAGCTCAAAATTTGCAAAATAATGTTAAATAAAAAGAAAAAAGAGATTAAAAGAAAAGGAAAAGAATCTTGTAAAAGTACCCGGCTAGAGCTGCTGATGGATTATGTTTCCTGTGATTTTAAGCAGGGCTCTTTAAACATCTTACCTTTTGAAACAAGTGGACATCATTTTAAATTGCCCACTACAGACTCCTTTAGTGCTAACACCAATATATCAAGCATTAATGAATATAGACATTACTGAACTGAAATAGCCTCTTAATTCCTTCTATCAATCAAGTCTGTTTCTTATTTGAGCAAAAGAAGACAACATACAGGAAAATGTTCTATAAAAGGAAAATAATATGGCAATATGAGTAAGTATACTAGAAAATAAAATGTAGTATTGCATGAGACTGTATAGGGTGAACTGTCCTTTGTTGATCCTGTCTGTACTATTTAGGTTTTCATGAAATGTAAATGGTTCATTTTTAATTGTTTTGTTGGCAACCTGATTCATAATTTAGGTTAGTGGAGTTCCTGACAATTAATCTTATTAAAACATAGAAAAACACATTGCAAAGGGAGTGGTGGATGTGTGGTAGTACTGAGATTAAAGTCAACATGTCAATATTGCAGTTGGCAGAGGCAGAAGTGACTCCACCATGCCTACAATGGCACTAAAATACAGATAAAGTACTATGATGTCTGACATTAGTGAGTAATAGTAACTAGGCAAATGATCTTGCTGCAGCATGTCTGAATTACCTAAATGTAATAATAAAAAAACAAGCAAGCTAAAAATTAAATTGTGTAGCAGATAACAGACATGTCTAAAGGAAAAATCTATACTTTTTCACAGAGGAATAACCAACTTGTGTGGACTAAAAACCCCAAAACAGGGCACATGATTCAAAATTAGTCTTTAACTTTTGCCATAGCTGTGCTCATCAGCCCCCACAAGCTGCACAGAAGTAATTGATGGATGGATATTTATGTGTGAATGCATTCCTTTATATTTTCATTCATAAAGAAATTGAAGTAATATCTTTTAATAGTTATAAAGGAGGACACATTTCAAATCTGCACAGCCTTAAAATAATTTATTGTACTGTCATTTAGAATAAGCTTTGATTCTGTATGTACAGTAGTTGATATAAATTAACTGCAAAAAGAAATCTTTGATTTGCCCTTGGGATTCATCTTGAGGATGCTGTATTGAAAGCAATAATAAATTACAGAGATCTATTCAATCATAGAGTGAATGTGAAAATACACAAGAAAGTGCACTGAATAAGTTCAATGACATGTAATTTTATGTTGACTTGGAGATATCAAATAAAAGTTTTAATCTTGATGACCTTTACTAGAAAATGGCTTTTGCTTGCAAGAATTACATATTCATGTGTACCCACACAAAACTTTTCTCAAAGTACTCACCCATTTTCTGTACTTACTGTTTGAGGTGCAATGTAGAGGAAGTATTGGATAGGATGATAGTCCATTATATGACTCACCTTCACCAACAAAATTTTGATTAAACTAACACGGAAACCCTTGAGATAAATGAAGAACTATATAACCATTATGACCATTTGGAGAACATGTGAACTCCATGCTGAAAGTAACCGAGTCTCTGGAATTGTGGTGATTCAGCAAAAACCCCAAGTCCTAGCAAAAGGTTTAATGAAAACATTAGAACAAACTAGACAAGAACAGACTATTCTGCCAAACAAGCTCACCAGTCCTATCCACTTAATTCTTCTAAAATAACATTGAGTCGAGTTTTGAAAGTCCCTAAAGTCCATCTGTCTATCATGCTACTTTGTAACTTATTCCATGTGTTTATGGTTCTCTGTGTAATCAAATACTTCCTAATGTTTGTGCGAAATTTACCCTTAATAACTTTCCAACACTTTCCCCTTGTTCTTGTTGAACTTATTTTATAATAACAGTGTCAATCCACTGTTCTAACTCCCTTCATAAATTTAAACACTTCGATCATGTCTATTCTTAATCATCTTTTGTTTAAACTGCAAAGGCTTGGCTCTTTTAATTTTTTTGGAGACCAAAACTGCACACAGTACTCCATTTGAGGCCTCACCAGTGTATTATAAATCTTGAGCATAACCTCCTTGGACTTTTCTTTTTTTAACACATTATTTATTGGGTTTTCATATTTTTTGCAAATGAGAATGTATGAAATATGTAACATTAACAACAAAAAATACAACAATAAAACTGAATAATGTGAGAAAACATTCATGCACTTTACATATTAACAAATAGCTCATACAGTGGCAGAGATTCACAGTTCAGACCACACACACTAAAGCTCTGAACTGCATTTTTTATTAATACTTGGGAGAATAAAACAGAAAAATAACTAGATGATGGATCAGATGCAAAACAGTTAAACGATTTATGCTAATGGTCAAAACTGGGAGAAAATTTAACAAGTAACAAAGTCAAATCAGAATCCAGAAATTAGAAAAACAAATGTCTTATTTCCAAAAATATGTTAAACAACTTCTACACACTGCAAAAAAAAAATGAACATTTACACAAACGTTTGACGCAAAATAAAATGCACTGCCATCTAAAATACTGGTGCGCTAATGATTTTAAAAGACATGACTTCCAGCAGATGTGCTTCCAGTAACACTATAACAACAGTAAACAAAATGAAATCCAAAACGGCAATGCCACAGAAGACCCAAAATGGTGGTGCTCCAAAGTAATAACAAAATCCCTAAGCACAATTAAATCTATATAGTGCAGAACAAAAGAACGCCAAAAAATACACAACACAGAGGTATATAAAAATTAAAAAGTGTCCAGAATTATGCCAGGCTATGAATCCTACATACAAAATATCAAACATAAAATTATAGCCATTTCTGTTTGAAAGCCAAAACTCATATAGCAGGAAGAAGAGACACAGAGTATGGCAAGTGGTGAAAATGTTACTTTGCGTTTTACTTTGTAGGGCAACTTGACGAGCCGCACCACCAGACAGATGGGGTGCAAGTAGGTGAGACACAAAAATAACCAGATTGGTAAAAAAATATATATTTATTGATGAATTACAGCATTCTAAACATTGTCACCTTCTATATACTCACCCGATCTCTACACCACTCCATAAGTATCTTCCATTGATTGAAACAGTGCTGGAAGTCTTCTTGCTTGACGTTCTTCAACAGGCTTGCCGTTTCTATCTTCACTTTATCCATTGAAGAAAAATGTGTTCCCTTCAGGTCACTTTTAATTTTCAGGAGATAGTAAAAATTGCAGGGAGCTAAATCCGGAGAATGTGGAGGATGATTGAGGACATGAATGTTTTTGTCAGTCAAAAACTGCTTTATGGAAAAAGCAGTATGATCATTTCGAACAATCTCATTCACCGTTTTGATGTTTTCATCTGTCCAAGACAAGTGTGGGCGACCTGGGTGTTGAACGTCTCCATATTTTCTTGTCCTTCCTTGAAACGTTTCTGCCACGCAAAACCTTATGTGCGAGAAAAACTGTTATCACCGTACACTGTTTTTATCATTTCATAAGTTTCTGTGGCCGTTTTGTTCAATTTCACGAGAAATGTTGATCCGCTATTCGATTTTTTCACCCGACATTATAGCGGCATCTCGTGTAGCAATTGTTGTGCAAATACGGACTGGGCTATTGACAGGATGGTTGGCAGTTTTAGAGGGTGTGTAGGAGGGGATATAGTTCTATGATAGTTATATGATTTATGTCAGGCCGACCTCCTGACAGTTTTCCAGGAAAGCCCCAAGCCCAGTCTGGTTATTTTTGTGTCTCACCTCGTATTTATTTATATTTTCGTGTCTTGCTTTTTTGTTTCCCTCCTTGAACATTATTTTGGTAATTAAAGCGCCATGTTTATGTACTTTTTTCTACTTGGCATACACAGACCTCCCCACTTACACTATAGTAATCTACCAAGTGGCAAAGTGAATTGAGCTCCAAATTGTAGCAACAAACAATCATGTTCTAACCTGCTTTGTCCTGAAAAGGGTTGTGGGGGGTGTTGGAGCCTATCCCAGTTAGCATTGGTCAAAAGGCAGGAAGAAACCCTAGATAGGGCACCCATCCATCGCAGAATTGTAAAAACAGATTTAATCTATTTTATCTGTAGGAGTGTGGTAGAGTGGTTAGGCTTTGGACCACAGATCCTGAGGTTGTGGGTTCAAATCCCATTACTAACACTGTGTGACTCTAAGCAAGTTATTTCAAGTGCATCTAGAGCAAATTATCTTACACAGTTTTACTTCACAGGGCACAAGAGTGTGACATCTTGCTATGCTAATTCAGGCGCTGATTTTAATTATTTGTCATGTGTTTCGTTACATTCTGAAATAATACTCCATTTTAATTAATATATTACCAGGAAAGTAACTGAACATACTAGTAGACCAACATTTGTGAGGAAATATGTGTACAATATGTAATTCAAGAAGTCATATTTATACTTTAATTGTAAGACCAAGGATTGTTGAGCTTTATAGCATAATTCCTACTATAACTGAAAATGTTTGTATCTGCTATGATTAACCACAATAATCTGTGTATTAAAATAACTTCAAACACTGGAAAAGCCCCTGATTTTAATTTTTTCATTTCTAATTAAACCACAGGATTGATCTTACTCTTAATAAATTATATACTTAAAAACCTTAGCTAATGTGGAAAACAGTAATGGAAAACATCAATTTAAAACATCCCAACAATATCATTTGACCATTTCTTGATATGTGTCTATTTATCATACCGCTCTATCTAACAGTGAGAAAGCATGACTAATGAAGTATGAAATAGAGATATTTTAAAAGTGAAGATAGTTGTGCTTAAAACTCTTAAGTTCATACCTATTAGGGAACTTTTTATCTTAAATGTTAAAATGCCCCTAAAGAACTCAATAGAATGCCTATTTTATTCACACAAAATCATTCAAAATTACACCTTATCAGTTCACTGCTCAGAATCATTGTTCAAAGGAAAGCTTCCAGCTGTTTTGAAAGAGATAAATATCATTTTGAGCCCAAGATCCCCATTATATTGACTGGTTCCTAACGCTTTATTTTTATAGACCAAGGCTTTTGGCTTAAAAATCTTTAGCCCAGTTGGAGAGCAAGACACTTGGTACAGAACTTATTGTTATTATGGAACTACAATTGTCTTGAACTGTAAGGTTTAAATATGTGCAATTTGTAATGTGGCCTGGCAAAGTATATATCATGGATCTCATGATTTTATTTCCATCCTAATTTTAATATATTATTCTAGTGAAAGTGGAGCTTGCAGCAACATTTCTATTTTGTCAATGTTCTATCAAATTTACACAATCCTTGATAGATTAAATAAAATTATTTCACACAGGACAATATGGAGGTTAGCTCTGCTTGTTCACAAATCCATTGTCCATGATTTGAATTCTGGGTCTCAGAAATTGTCCTTGTGGAGTTTGCACATTCTCCTGTGTCTGCATGGGTTTTCCAGGACATACTACAGTTACAGTGCCACATCTTAGAAGACATACATGGTAGGTTTACTGGCTTTTCCAAACTGTCCCTGTGTGAGTGCAAGTGTGCATGTAGGCAGTGACATGGACTGGGCTATGGCCGGCCTTCATCTTCAAAAAAATGTGATGGGTGTTAATCATTTCATTGAATTAATTTATCTGATTTAAACATAAACTATGGCAGGCTTCATACCAAATGGTTTATATGTCAAATATTATATAAATCATGTATTAGTGAGCAACCCATTCTAAAAACCTCCAGTTTCAACCCCTTTCATTTTAACTTTTTCAGTAATCAAATAAATGAGAATTGTGTGACTGTATATGTGTAATGGTTTAGTTTGAAATTGAAAGAATCAGTGAACAAGAGAATCATGCAACGTATTTGCAGGTTAAGGTACAGTTCAAACTAGAAAATATATCGGTTGCAGTCAGTGAGCCATAAAAAATCTGTGAAAAGGTACATATTAACAACATGAAGCTGAATAACAAATTATTGTTAGTAATTAGAATACCAGTTTTTGATAAAGTTCAGTTTTGTGTGACTGTTGCTTAATTTAATTATGTTCTTTTGTGAATACACTATGAGGCATAAAACATTAGAACAATTTTGTATCCTGTTCACCAAGATCCAAAATAACATCAAGTTGAGATTTAAAAATGCCCAAAGTTTTACTCTTCACACTTCTTGTTAGTGTGCATCTATGCATCTATGATATATGCATGAAGAAAAACATTCAAACTTTGTGCAAAATCTTCCCTTAACAAGTTTCCAGTTGAGCCCCTTTTAAGCCCCCTTAAATTCTTCTCGTTGATGAATTTATTTACATTTTTTTATTTTTTTTTGGCCAAAGAAGAAGAAGGAGAAGAAAAGGGGGGTGACGTGTCCGGAGGCAGGAGGAGAGGAGGAAGGTAAAGAGAGTGGAACCGAGGCTAGGAACTTTGAATGTTGGCAGTATTACTGGTAATGGGAGAGAGTTAGCAGATATGATGGAGAGATGGAAGGTTGAAATATTGTGCATGCAAGAGACTAAATGGAAGGAGAGTAAGGCCAGGTGGATCAGAGGTGGATTCAAATTGTTCTATCATGGTGTGGATAGGAGGAGAAATGGAGTAGAGGTTATTCTGAAGGAACAGTATGTCAAAAGTGTTCTGGAGGTGAAAAGAGTGTCAGACAGAGTAATGATTATGAAGTTGGAAATTGGAGGTGTGATGATGAATGTTGTTAGTGCATATACCCTGCAGGTTGGGTGTGCAATGGATGAGAAAGAAGATTTTTTGGAGTGAGTTGGATAAAGTGATGAACAGTGTACCCAAGGGACAGAAAGTGGTGATTGGAGCGGATTTTAATGGACATGTTGGTGAAGGGAACAGAGGAGATGAGGAGGTGATGGGTAGGGATGGTGTCAAGGAGAGAAATAAAGAAGGTCAAAGGATTGTGGATTTTGCCAAAAGGATGGACATGGCTGTGGTGAATACGTATTTTAAGAAGAGGGAGGAACATAGGGTGACGTACAAGAGTGGAGGAAGATGGACACAGGTAGATTACATCCTATGCAAAAGAGTCAATCTGAAGGAGATTGAAGACTGCAAAGTAGTGGCAGGGGAAATTATAGTTGAGCAGCACAGGATGGTGGTCTGTAGGATGACGTAGGAGATCAAGAAGAGGAAGAGAGTGAGGGCAGAGCCAAGGATCAAATGGTGGAAGTTGAGAAGGGAAGGCTGCAAGGTTGAGTTTACGGAGAAGATGAGACAGGCACTGGGTGGTAGTGAAGAATTACCAGACATTTGGGAAACTACAGCAGATGTAAGGGTGACAGCAAGAAGGGTGCTTGGCGTGGCATCTGGACAGAGGAAGGAGGAAAAGGAAACCTGGTGGTGGAATGGGGAAGTACAGGAGAGTATACAGAGGAAGAGGATGGCAAAGAAGAAGTGGGATAGTCAGAGAGATACAGAAAGTAGACAAGAGTACAAGGAGATAAGGCGCAAGGTGAAGAGAGAGGTGGCGAAGGCTAAAGAAAAAGCGTATGTTGAGTTGTATGAGAGGTTGGACACTAAGGAGGGAGAAAAGGACCTGTACCGATTGGCTAGACAGAGGGACCAAGCTGGGAAAGGTGTGCAGCAGGTTAGGGTGATAAAAGATAAAGATGAAAACGTACTCACAAGTGAGGAGAGTGTGTTGAGCAGATGAAAAGAGTACTTTGAGAGGCTTATGAATGAAGAGAACGAGAGAGAGAAGAGGTTGGATGATGTTGAGATAGTGAATCAGGAAGTGCTACGGATTAGCAAGGAGGAAGTAAGGACAGCTATGAAGAGGATGAAGAATGGAAAAGCCGTTGGTCCAGATGACATACCTGTGGAAGCATGGAGGTGTTTAGGAGAGATGGCAGTGGAGTTTTTAACCAGATTGTTTATTGGAATCTTGGAAAGTGAGAGGATGCCTGAGGAGTGGAGAAGAAGTGTACTGGTGCCGAAATTTAAGAATAAGGGGGATGTGCAGGACTGTGGTATTTACAGGGGGATAACATTGATGAGCCACAGCATGGTTATGGGAAAGAGTAGTGAAAGCTAGGTTAAGAAGTAAGGTGATGATTAGTGAGCAGCAGTATGGTTTCATGCCAAGAAAGAGCACCACAGATGTGATGTTTGCTCTGAGGGTGTTGATGGAGAAGTATAGAGAAGGCCAGAAGAAGTTGCATTGCGTCTTTGTGGACCTGGAGAAAGCATATGACAGGGTGCCTCGAGAGAAGTTGTGGTATCGTATGAGGAAGTCGGGATTGGCAGAGAAGTATGTAAAAGTTGTACAGGATATGTACGAGTGAAGTGTGATAGTGGTGAGGTCTGCAGTAGGAGTGATGGATGCATTCAAGTTGGAGGTGGGATTACATCAGGGATCGGCTCTGAGAACCTTGTTATTTGCAATGGTGATGGACAGTTTGACAGACGAGATTAGTCAGGAGTCCCCGTGGACTATGATATTTGCTGATGACATTGTTATCTGTAGCGATAGTAGGGGGCAAGTTGAGGAGACCTTGGAGAGGTTGAGATATGCTCTAGAGAGGAGAGGAATGAAGGTCAGTAGGAACAAGACAGAATACATGTGTGTAAACGAGAGGGAGCTCAGTGGAATGGTGAGGATGCAAGGAGCAGAATTGGCGAAGGTGGATGAGTTTAAATACTTGGGATCAACAACACAGAGTAATGGGGATTGTGGAAGAGAGGTGAAAAAGAGAGTGCAGGCAGGGTGGAATGGGTGGAGAAGTGTCAGGAGTGATTTGTGACAGACAGATATCAGCAAGAGTGAAAGGGAAGGTCTACAGGACGGTAGTGAAACCAGCTATGTTATATGGGTTGGAGATGGTGGCACTGACCAGAAAGTAGGAGACAGAGCTGGAGGAGGCAGAGTTAAAGATGCTAAGATTTGCATTGGGTAAGACCAGGATGGACAGGATTAGAAATGAATGGATCAGTTCAGGTTGGATGGTTGGGAGACAAAGTCAGAGAGGCGAGATTGCATTGGTTTGGACATGTGCAGAGGAGAGATGCTGAGTATATTGGGAGAAGGATGCTAACGATAGAGCTGCCAGGCAAGAAAAAAAGAGGAAGATCTAAGAGAAGGTTTATGGATGTGGTGAGAGAGGACATGCAGGTGGTGGGTGTAACAGAACAAGATGCAGAGGACAGAAAGATATGGAATAAGATGATCTGCTGTGGCAACCCCTAACGGGAGCAGCCGAAAGAAGAAGAAGATGAATTTATTTTAAATTAACAGCTGGAATCCACTATACTCATTCCCTTCATAATTGTAAACACTTCAATTCTGTCACCACTTAATCTCCATTTGCTTAAACTGGGAAAGTTCAATTTTGTCAGTTCCTCCTCATAGCTGATACCTCTCAGTCCTGGAATCAGTCTAGTCACTCTTCTCTGTGGAGACCAAACCTGAACACATTACTCCTGGTGAGGCCTCAGTAGTGTGTTATTTAACATTGTAACTTCCTTTGACTTAACCACCATACATCGTAATATATAACCTAACATACTATTTTCCTTCTGTACCTATTTTGCCTTCTGCTTTGATGTAAATAGTGATGAGTTCAATATGAATCATAGAACCTTCAAGTAAGGAGTACTTTCAACTTTTAGACTTGCCATTGTCTAAAATGTCTGCTCCTTCTGCTGGTATGTATTCAAATCTAACATTTCCACTTCCTACATGTAATAACTTACATTAAATTTCATCTACCACAGATATGTGGAAGTCTGTATGCTGTCCAAGTTCCTCTCTAATGATTCGACTAATTCTAGATTATCTGCCACACCACTTAGCTTCATATCATCTGAAATCTTAACCAGCTTATTGCTTACATTCCTATCCAAATCAACGGCACTACCTTTGCCTGCTGAGGGACGCCACTTTTAGCATCAACTTGTTTAGAAACGATTACCTTTACCATAACCAATTTCTTCCTGTGTTTCAGCCAATTGTGTACTCACCGAAACAATTTTAGTTTAATCACTAACCTTTCATGTGGTACCTTAACAAAAGCCTTCTGAAAATCAACACAAATAATATCATATGCACCTCTATTCACTTGCATTCCTTCCACATAGAATTCCAGCATATTAGAGAAACACAACCTTCCATGTCTGAAGACGTGTTAATTATTTGCTAACACACCTGCCCCAGACATGTGCTGTTTGAACTTTTCATTAATAATTGCTTCCATTGCTTTACCTGTGATACATATTAAGCGTATTGGCCTATTGTTATTTGGATCAGCCCAGTCACCCTTTTTATAAAAATGGACTATATTTTCTAGCCTCCAGTCTTTAGGAATTTCCCCAGTGTGTAGATATTTACAAAAAATATGTGCTAAGGATTTATATATCTACTCATTAACTTCCTTAATCACTTCAAGATGAATATTATGTGATCCTGGTGATTTGTTATATTTCAGCTTATTTAATCCAAACAGTACTTCTGCCTGTACAATTTCCAAATTACTAGGCACTTCCTTAGTAGTCCTTGTTACTTTTGAGAGGTTATCTGCTTCTTAACACATAAATTTCCATGAAATGTAAGTTGAAAGTATTTGATATTTCACTGTCTTTAGATTCTAAATCACCTTTACTGCTTTTAAAACTCTTCACTTCCTCTATAACCGTTCTTTTACTACTAACATATCGAAATAATCTCTTTGGCTCATTTTTTTCCTTTTCTGTAATAAACGCATTCATATTTTCAGCTGTGTTTAATGCAGAAGCCTCTCCAAAATTAACTTAATGAAAACCCAATAGGTGGAATACATTTAAAACATACTTGCATAACAATGGAAATCATGAATGGAACGTGCACTTTAAACATCTTCCTTCTAAATGAAAACATCACCCACACTCCCTAGCACTAGTGTTGTTGTTCAACTGAATCAGTTCTTTCATGCTTGCAAATCGATTCATATGACCAACTGCAAAGAGCTGTTCAAAAATAATGATTATTTTATGAATTACCCATTAGCACCCCACAACCCTGGATGGGATTAATTGGTTTCAGAACGTTATGTTATGATTTCATGAATAATTCTCACAGAAAGTGTTTTCCATTTTTATTGCAAAAAGGCCAGTAAGTATGATTAACCATTATGGAACACTTGAGTTTGCGTCACTTTGGGTCTCAATACTTTCCTGTAATAGACAGTTTCATATCAGTTCAGCCTGATCAGCTGAGCCAAGCTTAAGGTTGAGCAAAAATCAACACATCTTTCAACAATACATGCTTGACTGGATTAAAGAAACCCAGTTGTGATGTTTCATAGACCTGACTATAGTTTGTAAATCTGCATTATCAACCTAGAAAATTAATTTTTTAACAATAACATGGTAGATGACCCAATGCTGAGCAGAGTCGTGGTGCTTCCAAAGACTTTTAACTGAGGTTTGTTGTCATACTATCTCTGTGCAAGTTCTTCCATTTTGTTCCACTTCTGGATATGTGACGATGCAGGTTCGTTCCACGCTCCCATTCAACTTCTGGGAGCTCTTGAACCTGACAACATCAGTAATGTCACTGATGAGCTAGGCAGTGAGGCACAACAAATGGAGCAAGGAAATGTTGCAAAAAGTGCATTTATTTAAAATCAACAAACAAAACAAAGTGTTCAAAATAAAGTACAGTGCTTCAAATCTTCCATAAATACAGTATATACAGTAATCCATAAAATGAGTGAATTAGTGGAGGTTAAAAAAACACAATAGAAAAAAAACCAATCCTTTAAAATGAGGTTAAAAAAAAAGCCTGGAAGCTGTCTTTTTAAAAATAAAGCCCGGTGCATTTCTACTGCTGGTGACTCCCCTGTTTCTCCCATCCAGGCAATGCAACAGGGGAGTCACCCTAGCTGCAGCTGACCTGCTCCTCCTGCTGGTATGTTCACCTCACCGACCCCTGGCTCTGGTAGGCTCCATCAAACAGCGACTTGGGCTCCCCACTGACCAGGGCACTCACGCTGCGGAATACATGTCCAAAGTCCCAACTCCCGTTGCCTTCTCGGCCTTACGCGGCGAGCCATCCTTCTTCCAGTCACTCCCACTCTTCACAATAAACTCAGCAGGAGCTACCACATCACCTGCTCCTCAGGTTCTCTGCTCAGCTGCTTGCTCGTTCTTTGCACCGGCATTCCACTTCTACTTCTCCTGCAACCTCCGTTTCTTTCTTTTCTTTTCTTCTTCCAATTCCCCTTCTAGCCGCCTTGCACTTCTATTTATCACGGGGACGTGGATCAGCTGTGGCAATCAGCAGCTCCCGGGAACAATTACAGATGCAGACGACTCCTCACCTGTGCACTTAAGCGAGGTTCGCCCACATCATGAATTGCCCGGGAACTGCTTCCACCCCACTACCATGCCCCCTCGGTAAGCCGCGAGTTTCGGCGATTATTTATTTTTTAAAAATGGCCCTGTTAACTTGAGCTGTGGACCCGCTACACCACAGGATACCCTAGTTGCATTGTTCCCATCCAAAACACATGCAGATCTAATTGAGTATCTTTCCATGGGATTGTGCTCTGTGATGAGCTGGTATCTTGGTTAGGGTTGGACTCTGCCTTCAGCCCAGTGCCACAAGAAAATCCTGATTCACAGAACCATAAACTTGGATTAAAATTAAAAGATGGACAGACCGATAATAAGGGAGTGAAAAAGACTCCTAGATTATTATATGAATAAAGACTGGCTGCAGAACTATACATAGATGAAAATATCATAAATGATCCACTTATATGCAACAGAAATTGCTAGATAAAGTTATAAATAATATCTTGCATAAAAGATGTGTTTTCTCTACAATGCCACTCTGTCAAAACTGTCTTTGGTCTCTTAGATTTTGTCAACTTCACAAGATAAGATCTAGAATGGTCAAGATTGTGTACAAATTTTAATTACATACATTATCTTCTTCATTGAGTATCGGTCATTAACATTTATATTTTACTAAACTGTCAAAATCAAGTACTGTACATCATAATAAAAGAGGATGTACTTTCTTTTGCATACAAGTGTAAAAATCAGTTTATGCTGGCACTCATTACTTCTGTATATTTATAAATATACGTTCTTCTGTATATATTTATAGTCTCACACCCCCACAACCCTGTTCTGGAATTAGTGTTTTAGAAAATGATTGATTCATTCATTCATTCATTGATAAATAATAAAATTACTCTGTGCTGTGAAGTGAAATGACGAGGTAAAGTTAACTCTGTGATTTGTTTTAACAGATTGGCAACTGGACTTTTTACTGATACAGTTTTTGAGAATTAATGGTGATGGGTATGACTGCTCTTGCCACTTTACAGCATTGAGTCTCAATATGTGGTAAGAGTCATTGGCCAATACTGTACATCTGCTTTGGTATTATCCAGGCACTTTAATTTCCTCCCATATGTAAAAGTAACTTGGCCATGTATGTTTCTGTGTATGTGTTTGTCTACACCTCATGACAGACATGCTTTCAGTTTAGGTTGAATAAATGCCTTGTACCCATTTCAACTTACAACCCTGGAAATGGTTTTAGTAAACAAGAAAATGGATAGATGAGAATAAATAAGGAAGGTTAATGTTTGCGTTTCTATTATCATATTATTTTACCAGTAGTTCATCCTGGGTGTCAAGAAATGCATTTGTTAGTTTATTTGAAGGTAATCTTCGTTTAATGTAGCAAGTAGCAAGATTTTTTTAAGGTTCTTTTTAAATTAATAGTATGTGACAGTTTGTCTGAGTTTTTATAAACAAAGGTTTACTAAAATATTAATTCTGAAGCTTTTTATTCCAACCATATGGCAGAATTATAATTAATTTCACCTACAAGCATTGCTCCATTTTCCTTTTTTTTGCAAAGCATAATATTGCTTTTCCCATGAGTTCCTACCCTCTAAATGTCTGACATGGAAAGGATGCTAGTCCATGCTGCTGGTGAGGATAGGCTAACATGTAAGCAAAGTCTGGTTTCCATTTTCCAGTCCAAGTTTGAAGGGCAAATGCAGATATCTGTGTTTCTACCACAACTGAGATTTAGAGAGGAAATGTAAGTAAAAAGAGAAAAGCAGTCAAATAAATCAGTGTTTTCCTTCTCAACACTAAGATATTGTTCCTCACTAAATTATGAAAAGCAGACTGCTGTATATTGTAGTTAGGTTTATGTCACAACCAAATGCAACAACGTTTTTCATATCAATGAAACAAATTGTCTATTTAATATGTAGTCTATAATCTCAGAACAACAACATTTATTTATATAGCACATTCTCATACAAATAATGTAGCTCAAAGTGCGTTACATGATGAAGAAAAGAGAAATAAAAGTATTAAAAATTTTACTTTTTAAAATTAAAGTAAGAATTAAAATAAGACAACACTCATTAACATAGAATAATAGTAAGGTCCGATGGACAGGGAGGACAGAAAAAAAAAAAAAAAAAAACTCCAGATGACTGGAGAGAAAAAATAAAATCTGCAAGGGTTCCAGAACATGAGACCGTCCAGCCCCCTCTGGGCATTCTACCTGACATAAATGAAACAGTCCTCATTGTATTTAGGGTTCTCATGGAAGGACTTGATGATGATGGTCATGTAGACTTCTGGCTTTTAATCCATCAATGTAGGAACATCATGGTGCTTTGATTAGGTGGTGGTGGCACAGATCGCCACCACAGAAAACCGGGAAAAGAAACAGAAGAGAGAGTAGGGGTAAGTATGGATTTTAGAGCCACCATGAATAGTAATGGTAATAAATTGAATATACAGAGCATCAGGATTAAATTAAAGTGAAGTTATGAGAAGGCCATGTTAAAGTAATGTGTTTTCAGCAGTTTTTTAAAGTGCTCCACTGTATTAGCCTGGCGAATTCCTATTGGCAGGCTATTCCAGATTTTAGGTGCATAACAGTAGAAGGCCGCCTCACCACTTCTTTTAAATTTCAAACTTGGAATTCTAAACAGACACTCATTTGATTATCTAAGGTTTTGATTTTGAATATAGTTTGTCAGACATTCCGATATATAAGATGGAGCGAGATTATGTAAGGCTTTGTAAACAATAAGCAGTATTTTAAAGTCAATTCTGAATGACACAGGTACCCAGTGTAGTGGCATCAAACTGGACAAATGTCCTCGGATTTTCTTTTCCTAGTTAGGATTCTAGCAGCTGCATTCTGCACTAGTTGCAGTCGATTTATGTCTTTTTTGGGTAGCCCTGAGAGGAGTACGTTACAGTAAACTAGTCGACTGAAAACAAAAGCGTGAACTAATTTCTCAGTATCTTTCAATGATATAAGAGGTCTTACTTTTGCTATGTTTCTTAAGTGAAACAATGCTGTCCTAGTGGTCTGATTAATATGTGATTTAAAATTCAGGTTACAGTCAACAGTTACCCCTAAGTTATTTACCTCTGTCTTGACTTTTAATCCTAATGCATCAAGTTTATTTCTAATAACCTCATTATATCCATTATTGCCTATCACTAAAATTTCTGTTTTCTCTTTTTTTAGCTTGAGGAAATTACTATTCATCCAATTAGAAACACAAGTAAGACATTGTGTTAGTGAAACAACAGTGTCGGGGTTATCAGGTGCTATTGATAAGTACAGCTGTGTGTCATCAGCATAGCTATGGTAACTCACATTGTGCCCCGAGATAATCTGACCTAACGGAAGCATGTAAATTGAGAAGAGCAGCGGACCCAGGATAGAGCCTTGTGGAACACCATATAGGATATCATGTGTCTTTGAGTTGTAATTACCACAACTAACAAAGAATTTTCTACCTGCCAGGTAGGATTCAAACCAATTTAAGACACTACCAGTGAGGCCACCCTGACTGAAATTTATCAAGATTAGCATTTTTATTGAGGTGGTCATTTAACTGCATAATGACTGCCTTCTTTAGGATTTTACTTAAGAAAGGCAGGTTAGAAATAGGTCTAAAATTTTCAAAAGCAGAGGGGTCAAGATTATTTTTCTTGAGTAGGGGTTTAACTACGGCAGTCTTAAGACAGTCTGGGAAGACCCTCGTATCTAATGACGAGTTTATTATGTCAAGAATACTATCAATTAGCATGCCCGATACTTCTTTGAAAAAACTTATTGGTATTGGGTCAAGGATGCAGGTGGAGGGTCTCAGTTGAGAAATTATTCTATGTAAATCAGGTAAATCTATCCCGGTGAAAGAATTTAATTTGTTTATAACGGAAGTACTGGGGCTTAGGAGGATCTGCAGTGTTCGGGAGGTATACTATATTATTTCTAATATCATTTATTTTTTGATTGAAAAATACAGCAATAGCCTCACAGGTTTCACTGGAAGTATTTTGGAGGCATTCGTTTGCGTTACCTGGGTTTAGCAGATGATCAATTGTAGAGAATAAAATTCTGGGATTACTAGCATTGTTATTTATAATCTTAGAGAAATAGCAGCACATCTCAAGATGGACTGTGTTAATGTGTTCTGTTATTTTAACCTTCAATATCTCATATTGGATAGTTAGTTTAGTTTTTCTCCATTTACACTCAGCTCTATGGCACTCTTTGGGTCTTCCATGGTATAACAATGCTAGAAGAATTTTTAACTGTCTTTTCAGGTGCAACTATGTCAACAGCAGCTTTCACCTTAGTATTAAATTTTTCCACCTTACTATTTACATTATCCTCACTATTATAGTTAGTACTATAAACGGACTGATTGCTTAAAGACACGTTTTTTAACAATATGCTTCTCATGAATGTTTTCTATCAATAGTTCTATATTAAATATTAAAAGAAAATGGTCTGATAGACCAATATCAATGATCTGTTTTACATCAACTTTTAGTCCTTTGGTAATTACTAAGTCTAACGTATGACCTGCTTTATGTGTAGGCTGATTAATGAGCTGTCTCAAATCAAAAGAGTCCAGGAGGTTCATGAAATCTTTTACTTTTTGGTCACACTGATTATCGATATGAAAGCTGAAGTCGCTGACTATGTGTGTGTCATAGTTTGTAATTATAATTGACATTAAGTCTGAAAATTCCTCAAAGTAAGACACATTAAATTTAGGAGGTCTATACACGGATAATACTAGAAAGTAAGAATTGCCATGAATAAAAATGGCAAGATACTCAAAGGACTTGAATTTACCCAATTGACCTCTTTACACTTTAACCGGCTTGAGTGAATGTTTGCTAAGCCGCCGCCTTTCTTACCTTCGCGATCGGCACGAGTAAAACTGTAATTCGGAGGTGCAGATTCGATTAAAACAGCTGCGCCATCTGAGCTAAGCCATGTTTCAGTTAGTGCAATAAAATCAATTTTCTATCACTAATAAGATCGTTGATGAAAAACGTCTTGTTGGTTAATGCTCTAACATTTAATAGTGCCATATTTAATGTTTCGGAGGAGTATAGCTGATTTCTATGTGCGTTATTGGTATTTGGAACAGAAACTAAGTTATTTTTGTTAGCGCCGCTCTGTGGGAATTTTTTATTTAATCTATAATCTGTTTTTATAGTTTTAATACATTGTGGTCCTTGGCCGGCTTGTTATCCCGACCAATACCCCCAGCCCGCCAGATGGAGCCCTCCCTGCAGTATGGAGGTGCCCTGAAGACCAGCAGGGAGTCATGGACTATGTAGTTTTTATACACGACCCTGTTGGATACCACAGGGGCCGCAAGAGGGAGCTGCAGGGAGGACCGAAGACTCATTTGTGCCCTATAACCCGGAAGTGTGTCAAAGGAAGAGCGACGTGCTTCCGGGGTGAGAAGAAGGACTCGTATCTGACCCGGAAGTGATAGAGAATTACATGGATTGGGGATTGGGAACACTTCCTGGTCAGGAAGGATAAAAGGACTGTGGGATCTCCCAGACGGCGAGCTGAGCTGGGTGAAAGGGTGGCAACGTGTCTGGGAGTGGTGGAGTATTATTGTTTATTGTATTGGAGTATTTATATGAGTATTGTGGAGGAGAGGATTCTTTGTGCACTGTGCTGTATTAATAAAGTCAACATTTAGACTTTTACCTGGTGTCTGGAGTCGTGCACAGGGGTTCAAGGGAGCTATACAGACCTAATCTGTCACAAAATCTAAAGTAGTAATTGTAATTAAATTATTAGTGTTTATGACGCACTGCCTAGATTTTTTTACGTGCATTGAGATTAGTTATTAGAGTAGTAATGTAGTAGACTTTAGCGGAAGACTTTGTTAAAGAATTATCATGTCCTAGCAAAGCATTAGCATTACGGAAGGGGTTAAGAGTAGAAATAGACAGTCAAGAGAGACAAATTACCTTAGCGATGTTTTCGGAGAGTAACCGGGCACCAAATCTATTCGGATGTAGACCATCCCGCTTGAAGAAACGCGGCCTTTCCGAGAAGAGGTCCCAGTTGTCGATGAACCCAATGTTTTGATTCTTGCAGAAACCTTTCAGCCAGTTGTTTAATCCCAGCAGACGACTGTAGTATTTGTTTGATCTTCTAACGAGAGGTAATCAACCCAAGATGAAGATCCTTGCCGACGGGGTCCTCGCCTTCGTTTCTTCGATTAGTGCTGCGAAGTCAGCCTTAAGGATCTCCGACTGTTGGTGCCTCACGTCGTTTACTCCGGCGTGTAATATAATGGATCCTATTGCCCTGTTCTTGTGCTTCTCGTAGACTCTCGGCGCACGTCTCAAAACATCTCAGACATGAGCACAGGGAAAACAAGAAATAAAAGATTTCCGATTAGGGCATGCGATGTTGAGATTTCTTACAATTGAATCACCCGTCACCTGGGGTTGAAGGCAAGAGAAGAGAATTATACCACAGTAAAATTTAAACTAGGAACATTCTGAGCCAAAAATGACTGCTATAATGGAAGTTGACTTCAACACCACATAAAGACAGACAAGCTTTGAAGCACAACACTTTCAAAAGTGTGCACACTTAAAAAACTGGAAAAAGAAAACAAAATGGTGCCTTACCACTTAGTTTATTAAAGCTGCTTATTGTTTGTCGTACTTTTATATCAGGTATTATTATAACATTTCTAATAGTTATATGTTCTGAAATAATGGCTAAAAGCATAAAGTAGTTTACTCCCTCTAGTCTCCATTCACTGTAAAAGTACAAATAATGCTTTTGTTTTGTTTTTGTTAGAATATATCATACATGGATGGTATGGTGGTCAGGTCTTTTGCCTCACAGATCCTGTGTTGTGCCATGCCTGATTGATGTCTGGATAAAAGTTTTCACATTTTTGCCCATATTTTCCTCATATATCCTCAAGTTCATGCTATTTAGATAAAATGGTAATTCACAAATGAACCACATGCAGATGTGTGGCTTCATGGGATTGAGATGGACTGGCGTTCAATTATAAAAAAAATCTTTCTTGGCACATTCTTGGTAATATGATTGATACATTTGTCAATGTATTGACCTTTCCCATCAGCCATCCTTTTTAAAATGTATTTGTCCAGTTCAAGGTCACAGGTAGCCAGTGCCTATCCTGGCAGCACTAGGCATGAGGCGGAAACCATTCGCCTCACTGATGCACACACCCAAATTCAATTTCTTTTTGCCAGTTAACCTAATGTTTTTGGGAAACGGGGAATACCCATAGTAAAGCCCAAACAGACCCAGGGAAATGAGCAAACTTTATACAGATGTGGTGAGGTGCTACAGGAGTCCATGGTGGTGAGAATTTTAGTTATAAAATCAGTGCAGCTCATTTCAGGCTTGTGGGTGTGACAGGGCACCACTGAGAAGCTGTGTGGCTGCGTGGTGTTTAATGGAGATGCGAGCCAATTGCTTCTTGCATGCAAGCATAATCAGTTTAGCACCTGCACCCCGAAGATATAAATAGAGCCTGGGAAAGAACAAGTTGATAGAAAAACAGAATGTCAAGATCAGGGCAGCGCCTGTGAAGTGGAGAGGAGGCATGTGGTTTTTGGGAAGAAGACCCATAGGGAGCAGTGACTCTCTGGGGGTAAGGACTCTCCTGCTGAACATTGCTGAGGGGCAGGAGCTGTCAATCTCTCCATGAACTCCAACAAACACAGAGAAACAATTGTGGGAGAAGGGACTACGGCTCATGGGGTCCCCACGGATGGCGAGGGATGACGTTTGGTATACAAGCCAGTGAGGGTTGACCACACTTGCTGGAGGATGTTTCCTTCCGCTCAGCTGACCTTAAGGATGATCAGAGAAGACATGGATGTGAATGGATGCACTTGAGCTAGAGTTTTGGGAGACAACTGATTTTAACCCAATTTTGGAAATTCCTTTTTTGGGATTTTAACCTCCGAAGAGACACTATTTTTATCAAATAATTTATTTATGAAGAGCCTGCACTGTACTTTGATTTGAACACTGCCTTGTTTATTGAGAGAAAATAAAATACACTGAGCACTTTTTTTCACCAGTCTTGTTGATATATGCCCTCATTGCCCTATCTATCTTAATACATGAGTATCAATGTACCTGGCTCTAGGAGGAAATACCAGCTACAAGCAAACTGGGCATCACAGCAGCCAGTTACCATACTTTGGGCTCAGATGAGGTGAGACAGTATGTGCCACTACAACACTGTGCAGTCCTTGTTCACATCAGTTTATATGTGCTAAAAAGAACAAAACATTTCAGTTTTAAAGTATTTGGATTTATGAATCTGATTTAATGTAATATAAGTAATTTCAGACGTTTTATTTATATTTCAATATAGCTGTTACGTTACAAGGTTAGCAGTTATTAATCTTGAATGTCTGCATAAAATGTGGTAACTGTCAGTGCCAAATATTTTTAATACTGTATTGAATAGGTTATTATTCAACTTTTTTTAAAAGCCCATATTTTCTATCAATATGAAGCACAGCAGTCTCCACCTTTTAATCTTGCAAAACTTAAAGAAAACTAAAGGCTCTTTTCTTCATGAGTACTAGAATGTGTGACTCAAATAGAAATTGGATCAATGTTGTCACTATATTTTTTCAACTTGAATTGTACTCAACATTTATTGCACCTTTTTTAGCATTAATAAATGTATAAAACTAGCTGTGTAAGCATGTGCTGTAAAAAGCCTGGACTCCCAGAAACATTGGATTCTGGCACTTCAATCAATCAACCACAGTGGTTGTGAATTAGCGGTTAAGCAAGGTTCTATTTCCTCAGCGGTTTCATTTTGCCGACGTGCTTGTCTCCGATGTCTATCAGCGGCTAAGCGAGTTTCTCTTTCCTCAGAGATTTTATTTTGTTGATGTATTTGCCTTGCTTGCGTATTAGCAGCTAAGTGAGTTTCTCTTTTCTCTGCGGTTTCACTTTGGTGACAGACTCGATTTCTTTGAGCTTCATGCTGTAGCCTCGCACTTCCGGGCCAGACAGACACACACACTTTCATGCGTAGATGTTTATATATAAGATGTTTATCTCTCTCTCTTTTTTTCATATATATATATATATATATATATATATATATATATATATATATATATATATATATCGTCAAGAAATAAACAGACAAAAACAAAACAACAAATATTTGAGGAAAACTCCACATATAATGTCTGGCGTCCTCGGTGTCTTTGTATTGATTACAATAGACAACCAAATACAGACTGCTTGGAACTTTTGTCTTGAAACGGCAGGAAGGAAATTTGAGAAATTAGAGGAAGTGGAAATGATGTCATCTATCGGAGGAAACAGAAGTGATGTCATCAGCTGGAACCGGAAGCGATGTCATTGGAGGGGAGATGGAAGAGATGTTGTCTTATTGGGACGGAAGTAGAAAATAATGCTTATTCTTCCGCTGTTCTGTCAAAAGAGGGAAAAAGGTGTTGTGCTTTCATTCCCATTTGGACCGTTTGGCTGCCTCCTAAGCACACGTGTGTGACTATATATATATATATATATATATATTGTCAGGGATGCCAGGGGCCATGACCCGGCCGGGACGCCATGAGGGACCGGATGTGGGTCTGTGCCCACCCTGGATCACGTGGGGGTCGCCTTCCTGGTTGTTTTGGGGGCCACGGGTACAGGGCATGGAAGCTCCACCCTGTAGGGGCCCGTGGTCACCGTCAGGAGGTGCCCCAATGCCTTGGGGACCTGTTACCCCAGCACTTCCGCCACACCAGGAAGTGCTGGGGGGAAGACTTTGGACGTTACCCGGAGAGCTGCCGGGAGGACAGCCGGCACTTCCGCCACGCTGGGGCGTGGCCAAGGGAGGAATGCCGGGAACACCTGGTGCTCATCCGGGTACTGAATAAAAGGGGCCGTCTCCATTCATTCGAGGCTAGAGTCGGGAGGAGGAAGGACGAAGCACAGAGGAGGTGTGGAGGCGGCCCGAAGAAAGGCATTTGTGGCCAGGACTGTGACTTTGGGGTTTTGTGCATGTGACTTTAATTGTAAATAATTGTAAATAAACGTGTTTATGGGTGACATGAACGTGTCTGCCTGTCTGTGTCCGGGTCAACTTCCACAATATATATATATAT
>JANRMT010028174.1:148866349-148900884 GCA_026402145.1 Polypterus bichir lapradei
TATATATATATATATATATATATATATATATATATATATATATATCTTCTGCTTTATTATGTTGAAAGATTATTATTATCATTAACACTTTTGTTTAGGTACTGTGGGGCAAATTAATATGATGTCAGAATTAATATGAAGGGTTCACAGGTCTTATACTAAATATGTAATATCAGGAGAAATGAGTCTCATTTGAGCCACCTCAGACCACTCCAAATTAAAATTTTGTTAGTAGGCCACATAGCAGTGATAAATAAACACTTTACTGATGCTCTGTAACTTTTATGAAGAACCAAAGAAGTGTATGTTAAGGTCTTGTTAGATAAGACTAAATAAATGATATAAGCTTTTTTTGTAAAATCTAAAGTGTTACCAATTTATCATTTCTGTCTCATTGCCTGTGATCTAAGGATGCGATCCTCGCCATGTAATTTTAATTTAGAAAGACATTTAGTCCACTAGAAGATTGTGGAGAATCAGATCACATCACTGTAACAGTTAAAAGGCAGGAATCAATCCACATTTACACACCCACACTTACTGGAATCAATTTTTCATTTACATTAACATAACACAAGAGGAAACTGGAGTACCAAATGAAAATTCAGGCAGATATAGGAAAAACAAGGTAATGTCATAAGCAGATATTCATGACCAAAAACTTGAGTCTGAGTCCCTTTAGGCCAATGATGTTAATCATGCTAGGAATTTGCCACTGCTCATCTAAAATTAGAATTCTTTCTTTTTTCAATTTTCTCCTATGCTTCATTTCATCCCAAGAATTAAACAAATGCCTAAGAAGTAACAATTATCATATTATGTTCTTTACTCAAGAAATATACAAGAAAAGTATGAATTATAGCAAAATGTCAAAGTAGCAAAATAAGTAGAGTGTTAATATCTGCTGTCCCACAGCCTACATGTTTTTGTATGACTGTAGTTGCATCACCTGGCTTTTTAGCCTTTGCTTCAACTCACCTCCCAGCTCTAGACTCAAATAGCAGCTCTTGGTCCTGAACTAAGGGTCACCTGGATGTTGTGCCCAGAGTAATTCCTAGGCCAGGTGTATCTACCTTCTTAATAGTGTCTGTCTGTGTGTCTGTCTGTGTTGTCTTCTACAACTCTGTGATGGCCAGTGCAATTGTGCTGGGTTGATAACATCACTTCAAGAGATGCCCACCAAATCAACAAACCAATTAAAAGGACGGGCTCAGTTATGGGACACACTTTCTTTTTAGTCATTCTGGTGTGTGTTCAGACCATAGTGTGTGTATATGTACTGTATATTTATCTATTTATGTATTTATTTAAGCAGCTTCTGTAAAAAGCCAAATTTCCCAAATAAAGATCTATCTATCTATCTATCTATCTATCTATCTATCTATCTATCTATCTATCTATCTATCTATCAAATTAAAATAATTAATTTAAAATACATAGAGTGCATATTATTAATAATGGACAATACAGAAATGCAGTCTGGGCAGTGTAGTACATCAAATGAGGTCTTGACCAACCATGCAAAAGAACTCAAAAAATTAAGAAGCTTCAGTTATATTTTAAAATAATTCTTTACTATATTTTTAAAGGATTTATTTCCTAACAATGTCTTAAAGGAAGACAGGCACAAAATGTAAGCTGATATAATTTTATATTTGCAAATACAATATAAGCACATCACACTTTAGGCAGTAATTCCTACTTATATAGCATTTACTAGTTGTTTCTCGTTCATAGGCACAGATAGCTCATTATCTTGTCAGTCTTCATGCAGAGATAATACTTTTTCTCAGAGGCAGTACAGATTATTGCTCACACTTTTCATAGTATCATCATCATTTTCCTCTCTGATAACACCATTCCACTTTTGTCATTTCTTGTCAAGATATTCTTCATCCAATTCCATTTATAGTAAATATATCCACTGATCAAGAAATTAGCATTGTTGTCTAGGTTCTGCAAAGTGTAATACTGTTTATAATGAAAAGTATTTGCTATAAGTTAAAGACTTTTATTTAAATTAGTATAAATACATGTGATAAATCTATTTGCACATGTATTTTTATGTAAAAGGAAGTTCTCTTAATGTCAGGTGGACATCTTTTCTTTACATACAGATCAATTGTCCCCTGTCCTAAAGTTGGGAAGGTATTCCAGGGACAAGATGGGTTTTAATTGGTTGCAGGAGACTTATAAAGTTTGTTCTGTACTTGACCCATCGGATAAACAGGTGATGGCAACATTATAATCTTATTAATGCAATTCAATAAACTGTAAATTTAATTTAGCTCTCTAAAATAGACTAACTAGCCCAATACAATCACAAAAGTTTAGTCTATCAAAATATGATAGTCATCCTTAAACAATTATTCCCGTTTACTGTGTCCATATGTGTAAAAAAAATGCAATATTACACTACAGTATCATTCAGTTAATGGACAATGTTAGAGTTTTTCAAATAAAAACCCAACTATAAAGAACCTAAGCATGCTAGAAGCAGATGACTAGAGTTTCATCAATTAAAAAGCAGATTGCCATGAGCAGCAGAAGAGGATATTTGTTAAGTTTTATGGTAAGTTTTTAGTTAAGCTGGCTTGGGTAATACTTATATTTTTGACAAATTAAACCTGTCTTCATTTTCATTATTCTTGTTGTCATTTTTGTTCTAGTTTTATGAAAAATGAAGCATTACAAATACAAGTTTCAAGCAGATAAGTGAAATTGATATTTTTATTACAAATATCATGAATATTTCCTAGAAATAGAAATAAAACAAGGAATTCCAATGTCTTTCCACAAAACCAGCACTCCATTACATATTGAAACCCAGGCCCTTCAAATTTGTTGGAGATTTTAATACTTTGCTTAATACAGTGTCCACTGCTGCTGAATCTTTAGGTACCAGTGACCAATCTCCAAATTCAAGAATTAAGTTTGTCAGTGTAAGGCCAGATTTAATTATTATTATTTACCTGTCTAAAATGGGTTGAAATCTAAATAAATAAATCTAAATGACTTCAGTGTTAACGTTTGCAGTGCACCATGCAGTACATTTGTCTCTGTTCTCTACCATTTGGTATGGTATTCATAAAAGTAGTATTTTTGGAAAGACAAATGCAATCCATTTTAATACTAAAATGTTTGTAATGTGGCGTCTTTTGGAATGACAGAGACATAGCAATCAGATGGACACACAGACAGACACACGGACACTTATCTATCTATTAAGGTGGATAGCTGCGTTACTCATCTAAGACAAGTTAAAATCTAAGTAATCAATTTAGACCTCATTATTAACATTTGCAGTGCACCATGCAATGTGTATGTCTCTGTTATATGCTATTTGGTATGGGATTTGCAAAAGCATTGTTAATGTTTGTGATTTGCAATCTATTGGAATGACAAATGCGACACATTCTATTACTAAAAATGTTTGTGATACGTCATCTTTTGGAATGACAGTGACATAGCAACCAGATGGATAATCAGACAGACACATAGACATCTATCTTTTTATTAAGGTGGATGTTTTTTGCCTATAATTTCTTGCATTCTTAGTAAATATGATTAATAGGAGCCCATGATATGTAAATAATCTTGCAGCACTTACAGGATATTTGACTATTGTAACAGGTATTATAAAATTTCCATCCCAGAAACTGCAGATGAGAAATTAGGTTAAACAGACCGTTTGCAAAAATGAGAAGACAGAACGGGAAAAAAAAAATAATTCAGGAATTAAATTCTACCTCTGGCAAAAGCAGACGAATTAGATGGAGCCAACACAAAGCTATAATGTTACTACATAATAAACCCATTGAAGAAACTCTTTACATTGGCTAAATTTCCATGTGGGTGGTGCTTTGATATTCCACTTGCCATAACAGCAAAGAGAGACTGGGAAAATAAAAGGCCAGAAGGGGTGTGGCTTGAAAATAACTTTTTTGAAAACTGTATAAAGCAAGCTTACATTTATTCATCATTTCCTTACTTATTCCAAAGTGTAACGAATGATTAATCTGGTTTTACCATTTCATGCTTATTTGATTGCTGAGTTCATGCTGAGTTCATACTTTTCAACTTAGGTAATTTTTGCTTTTTTATTACAGTATGACTATACGGAATACTTCATTTTTGTCTTGTTAATAATAAAATATTTAGCTGAGCCAAAAGCAAAGCTTTATCCCATTATTACCTTTCACATTAAAAGAAAAAGCATGAGTGTTTAAAGAAAGATTATACCAAATCAATGACAAAAGCATAAAATGCTTTCACTGTCTATTTTAAGTAATACACTGATACCTTTTTATGTGTAAACACTCCTTTACCACTTATAGCACATCCACAATTAGTGAAGTGTTCAGTTGTAACCAAGGTTGATGTTAATCCTTATTAATGTATTTGTTATATTTATGAATAAGCATTATGCATGGAAACAGGATAATTTAGGGAAAATATTCGTATCTTATTAAAGTTTCTGGTGACAAGAAATGAAAGCTGGATCTTGAGCTGTGACTGTCTTTGATGACATCTGCAATCCTAGCATTCAGCCCCTGCTCTAAATGTATCATACATTAGTCTTTATGTCTGCAATTTTGAACATGTGAATCACTAAATTGCTGTATTATTATTTGGCTTCTAAAGTACTTTGTGTGGGAAGTTCCAGTCATGAATTTATTATTTGAAAGTCTAGTTTTATTTAGTTCTCTCTAATTTAAGCCCAATTGCTAACTCAATATTTTGTTTTTTAATATTGATATTTTATCACTAACATATTGATTTCATTTCATTTCCCCTCTGTTTTGTGTAGTATTCTTCATATCCAGTCCATCTGATGTTTTTATGCCATCTTCTATCATTTGATTCTCATCAATTGAGTTGTGATGTCTACTCCCAGAGAGTACTTATGATGGAGAACCTGTAGTGTGAATATCCAAGCTTTTGGATATACATTAAACAACTCTGTATAACTTGTGCTTTCTTTTTTAGTTGGAGAATTCATATTGTTAGTTTGGCTTTGACCCTTAGCTCACCTATTTCACTTATTTGAGTTTAACATATTGGTTTCTGAAATGTCTCTCTTTGTTAAAAGTTAACAAACCCCTGCTTTTCTTTTTGACTATGAGGTTGCTGTCTCCATTTGGCCTTTCATCTTGTGGACATTATCTGTCAAATTCCTAGTTAACGTACTATTTTTTGCAAAAAGTATAACACAACACTCTGTATGAAGACTTACAATTCATATATTTAATTAAGTTCAATCAGCTTATGTTATATTTAGATATGGTGATGCAGACAAAATGTAGCACACTGCAGGATGATGGCCAAGCAAAGCCACAAAAGGGAGAAAGGAACAACTTAAGGTGGAAATGCCTACTGGAACATAATCCCATAAAAAAAATAAAATAAAATTCTGTCTCTCAAACAAAACTAGAAGACTCTATAAGCCTTAAATATATTGTTCAATCTATTGATTACTATACTTTAAGTCAGATGGGGTGGCTAATCCTCTAGCCCACCAAAAGTAGCATGCATTCTCTGTTTCTCCATCTCTGTCTCTCAAAAATAATAAACTGCAGCTGTGACAGATCTATGTTGAAGCTACAAAGCTCCAATATCAACAGATAATCATGAGAAATTCTGATTTCAATTGTAAAGTGGTTTTGAAATGAAGTGCCCATAAACTTTTCTTGTACTTTGAAATAATATTATTTCAAGAATCTTCCTTTATGGCAAAAAGTGTCACAGTGGATATCGTTGTAGTCTAATGGAGCCAGCATCCAGGCTTTGAATACCAACTGTTTTTATAAAAAGTTCATATCCCCCACCTATCCACGCAATTTTTTCCCCCATGTATTCCAGTTTTCCTCTCACAATCCAAAGATATATATATTATGATAAGTGGCTATTCTAAATCAACCATTTGTGGGTGTGTGTGAGTGCAGTTTATGGTTGGTTCCTGTCCCTGAATTGATTTACTGTAAGTGTTCAAGAATGATATGTTAGTTTGGAATAAATTTTTACTTAATGACTCAGGGGCATTTGGAGTTCTTGGACTTAATTGCCACTAAGTATTTTTTTTCTGTTTTTAAAGTACAAGTCATTTGAAATTGTTAATTATACTAAGACCAGTAAGGGCACACTGCACAATAACATTCAGTAAATACCCTTGACTTGAGCATTCCTAGTTTTCATACTCTTTCTCTGTATGTTTAGCATTTGTTTGCTCAGAGGTTGATGCACTTGCTGCTTCCTGAGCAGCTCTTGTTTTCTCCACCCTAGTGGCCCAATTCTTCTCTTTTTTCGTCTGCATCTTTTCGCGTTAAAACTGATTAAGTCAGTGTTTGTGTTGCAATTACTTAGTACGTTTTCTTTAATTTTTCACTTAAGCTGGCACTTAAGTCTTCAATCTGCCTCCAGAATGATTTAAGATATGAAGAAGTAGGAGAAGTGATGGCGATGGTGGTAGGGATGAGAACGGCACCTGTACGCATGCGCCACACGTCTGCCCTGCGGGCCACTGCAGAGAGCTGATTCTACAATACAATAAAATAAAAATAAAAAGAGGAATAACCTTGGAGGTCAATCATCACCCTGAAAACGGATAGTAGATGTCACGTAGTATATGTGTACGAAATTTCAGGTCATTAGGTCAAACGGTCTGCGAGCTACAGGTGATTTAAAATCCTGGACAGACAAACGAACAGTCACGTTAGCATATTATATATAAAGATGATAGGCAGTGGACTTTTTGACAGTCTAATTCAGCACAAAACACAGTACACACCAGTGCTGCACATCTCTCTTGTTGCATTGTTTAGAACAGTTTCATCCTTTATGTTTTAGTGGTGCGTATGTGAGTCTTTTTTACTCATTGTTTATATTCTTCCATGAAATTCCTTCCTTTCTCACTACCCAACTTTGAATTTTATTCATAATCTTGTTACTCTGTACATTGGACTGCTGCAGCTCATAGCAGCCAGGACTTCCAGCAAAAGCTATCTGACCTCTTCATCTCATTCAAAACACAGCTGCACAGTTTGTGTATTCTGGCCCTGATAACACCCATAGTACTACTCTGTTTCACTTTTTACTTTCTCGTATAGAGAAAGTATTGGAATCTTCCAAAAATTCCATTTCGAGATTTTGATGAATCTCAACGTTTTAGAACTCCTTGTGTCTGAAAATGCCATTTTTGGACTTATGTTTGTGTGTGTATGTAAACACGATAACTTGAGTATGCTTTCACTTAGGTCAACCAAATTTTGCATACAAGTATTAGGAACAAAAACGTGGATTTCTGTCAACTTTTGGGCTATTTCCGTTAACCGGAAGTGGTACTTTACCTTTTATTCATGCAGCTGCAGAGTCCGATTTATTCAACTTTACTCTAATAATGATTGTTTAATATAGTATTAATTTCATTTGATTTGTTGTTGATGGTTCTTTAATATAAATAATATAATCATTGTCTTGCGGTTTACTCCTCAAATATCCATCCCCATATCTGAGTATAAGAGAAAGTCTAGGGGAGACCACTCCCGATTTTTCACTGTCTTCCTATTGCTGCTAGGATAAATTTTTGATCTTGGCCTCCAGGGGCCTCATGTATAAATGGTGTGTGCGCACAAGATCCTCAAATTGCGAAGTATAAAACCTAAACTTGGCATAAAGCCACGCACATTTTCACGCTAGCTAAATGCTTTGTATACACAAGTTCTCCACTCGGTTTTGTAAACTAGCGACTCCCAGCGTCAAAGCAGTGCTTTTGTTCCTGTGTGGTTTCCCTTTCTTTTTAAGATCCACATCCCTGATGCGGCTTTATCATATACACTGAAATTAACCACATGTTGTTTATTAGTTTAAGGCATCTGATTGTAATTAACCTGTAACAATATAATGGTCCACGGAATGGCCAAACTATTCCAGATACAATAGCTGCTTTAGCCTTGTTCCTCTCAATGCACCACTCAGACTATTTATCCCACTGTATCTCAGTGTGCAATCTGATTGGAAAGAGAATTATCAGTATACAGCATCAAGCACACACTGCCTCAGCCATGCTGTCTATTGAACTGCTCTCAAACGGCAAATGCTTCAGAGACTTTCCTGTAGGGACATCGCGGATCAGAAACAGTTTCATCCCAAGAACTATAAACGCACTCAATTAGTCCATCAAGTGCTCCTTGTAAAACTGTTTGTACTTAGTAGTGCAATTACCTCGCTGTAAACTTGCGATACAGTTCTAATATTGCACAACCTGCGCCACTTTAAAAAGCACGTATTTACATATGATGACGGTATCATTTTTAAGATGAAATGCAGCAAAATATGTTCATTACATTATACAGATAAAATGTTAACATTATTTAAATAACCTATGTTGTTAATAAGTAAACATGTGAGGACACGGTGTCGATGAGCTGGCATCCCGTTCAGGGATTGTTCCTGCCTCATGTTGTATTCTTGCTGGGGCTGGCGCGACCCTGGAAGGATACTTAGATAGAATAATTAAACATGTACTACGAAGATATTTCAATGTTCCTTAAAAGTTTTGAAGAATCGGTGTTCTAAGCTTACAGATGACTTAACATCTAATACAGAGCTGATTGTGTGGCGATTGGTTACTTGGAGAAAGAAAAGGAAGGACAGGAATTGGAGGTTAGTACGTTTGAAAGAGACAGTACTTCTGCAATAAATTATTTCATTGAAGGTCGCGCACGGCGCAGCAAGCATCTTTTGTGAGGCAGTCTCTGGATAGGGCGCTAGTTCGTCACTACCACTGCACCACCGTGTTCCCATGTTTAATAACATGCTTTAACTCCTATCATCATGAAAATGATATCAAGTATACATCTCAGTATTTTAATTATTCAGAGAGCTGTAATATCACGAATGTAATGGATTCTGTGTCCAGTCGGAGGATGAGAAAGACCGTTTAAGAAGCACGTAGTGATTCACACACAGAGCATAGAAGAACACATACAAAACGAAGCATTTAACATGCTACTATAGTTGCGATGGTATTTGGGAAACTAGTAAATTAAACAATTTAAAGATGAAGTTTATGATGTTCTACTTTAATGACAAAATAAACTATGTGATTAAAGTGGAAATTTCAAGATTAACTTTTTTCTTACTGTGTCCCTATTTTTTTTCTTTTCTCGGTACCCTAATAAGCTTTCATATGACACTCAGATGGTGGGCTACGACTCGCCATTTCACGGCGACTTTGATATCTGACAACTTTTTTTATTTCGGGCACTGTGCGACTTTGTGAACTTCAGCTTTTGAGTTTCTCCAACACTCTATGTCACTCGATCAACTTCCTTTTGTTGTTTATACCTCTGTTTAAACCAACAAATAGTACGTTTTCCCTTGCCTTCACTTGGTATTTGCTGAAATTCTTATATTTTCCCTGTACTTTTGCATTGCCTTCTCATAGAACGCTAAGCTTAAGGGCTACTTATATTGATTTGCATATTCAAAGAGGCAAAATTCTGGGAGGAGTGTTGGGAGTGGCAGCGGGTGCGTGCACGTGCATTACTTTTCACGCTGACCAGGATTTATGGAGTGGAAGAACGTGAAAGTTGGTGAACGCACAGATTTTTGCATCTGGATTTTTTTTGTGCGTACGCACATTTCCACTTTTGTCCCCATGCCATGTTTTAGTTTGAATTCTACACATGCCGTTATGCATGAGGCCCCAGGTCTCTGCACAGTTTTGCTCCTCATTACCTCAAATCTCTGATTTCTTCATATATCCCTTTAAAAAGTTCATTTTCTGGTTTAGCCAGCCTAATAACTGTCTATCCTCTCTCAAGGTAACTGAAAAATTGTAAGTAGTTTTTCTGTAATTGTTCCCAAGTTGTTGAAGGAACTTTCTGTGACATTCAGAACTACTCTCTAGAAAGCGACAGCTTGCTCTGATCCTATCAACCATTAATTGGTCTTATACTTCATATCTGTTATCTATGCACCTTATTTATCAAGTGTCTATAAGTAGGAAAATGGTTCCTGACAGGTTCAAAATTCTCAGAGTGATGCAAATTTGGTCTTACTCTTAGAAGTAGGAGTACAGGCACTTTATCAGTTTTCCTAATTTAGGAAACTACTCCTCACATCACCAAATTTAGGAGAGCTTGTGAACTGTCCTAACTCTCTTGGAGCTGCCAAAAAATGGTGTTCTGGCAGACATCAGCATGCGTATCCCAAAAAAGGCTAATGTTTTGGAAACTCTGGACAACGACGAACTCAATAAAGATATTGATTTGACAGAGATGGAATAACATTCATAAAAAATCTTGTACATTATGTGATAGCTCCTTCTTCACGATGAAGTCATTGTGAGCTGAAATGAAAATGTTGTTAACATTATGTGTAAAATTTAGTTTTGCAACAGCAACAATTTAAATATGTCACAACCTACCATTTCTTGAACTTTGTACCAAACTTAAAACCCTTACAATGTGTAGTAAGCAGATTTATACATTTTCCTAACACACCATGTGAGGAAATGATAAAGCAAGCTGTATTCATTCAAACTGATATTCATGTAAATATCACTGCCCGAAATGCATATGAGTGTACATATGTGCATCGCAAGTGATATCACGGATAGTCATGGATATAAACTTTACTGTAGTAGCCAGCATATTAACCCTGATGACAAGCAGAGCTGGACAGGTAATTGTCAGTAAAATGTCATTAGAGCTACACTGAGCTACCTCTGGAACAATCCCATTACATTTTACAAGCCTGGGAAGGTTCAAGGTGGAGACTTTCAGGGCATTGGATAAATAGAGTCTCAGAGAAGATAAGGGAGACTGCAGAGTGAGACATAGCGCAGCACAGTGGAAGACAATCAGGTCAATAAAGAGTTAAAATAACTTCAGAAACAGCACAAGAATATCTGTGGCTAGTTTACTTACTGTAACGGTTACTTTGCAAGGTGTTTCCCACAGTTATAGCAGTGGTAAGGTCATTCATCTGAAAGCAATGCATCTGTCTATCCATCTATTCATTTTCTAAACTTGCTGTATCTGAGCAGCATTGTTTGGCAGCTGGAGCCTATCCCAGACAGCATAGAATGCAAGATAGGAACAATCCCTGGAGCATTCATTGTTCAATAAACTCACCTGATTTCAGGATTTGCTCTCATTCAGTGTGTGTGTCTTGGTTATTCCATCTTGCTACTCATTACATTATTCTTTATGTTGTTACAAAGTAGCAACAATTAAATGCAACACAGAGAAACATCCTACCTTATTATGTTTTCCATCTTCTCCTACCATTACTTTAAATTTGGTGGTACAACCATAATGTTAGTATTAGAACACTACAAAATGTCATCATGACATCCAATTTGCTTTATTCTCAAACTTGAACTCTCTCTTCTAGTTGGGAGTAGGTGCAGGACGCTTTGTAAACACTTCTTATGTTTATCCTAGAGTGACCTTTAGTGCAACTCCTATGATTAATTCTGAGACCCTGGATTAATATGGTCCCTGGTCTATGATCCTTAGAATTTTTGCTGTATAAACTTATGATCCTTTCACTACTTTTTATCAACTTTGTACCGTCTTTCTAAAGGCTGAAATAAACATTACAGAAGAGAAACAGCAGGTATCTGAGCCAAAGGAATAACACAGCCACAGAACAAGGCTAAACCCAATATGCAAACATAAATCATTGTCAGAATAAATATGCAAACATCCTGATTTCCTAAAAAAGATTTGAATAATTAAATGCACTGTGAATCTTTGTTTTGAATCCAGAAACATGAACATCTTCGTTTTCCATCACTCCTTAAATAGTGTCATGTCCTTGACATGTGTAGCATCATTGTTAACCTCATGACTGCAATGAACTGTATTGCCAACAAGAGCCAGGACCAACATATGAACATCCATCCATCCATCCATCCTCTTCCGCTTATCCGAGGTCGGGTCGCGGGGGTAGCAGCTTAAGGAGAGAAGCCCAGACTTCCCTCTCCCCGGCCACTTCTTCCAGCTCTTCCGGGAGAATACCAAGGCGTTCCCAGGCCAGCCGGGAGACATAGTCCCTCCAGCGTGTCCTGGGTCTTCCCCAGGGCCTCCTCCCGGTTGGACGTGCCCGGAACACCTCATCAGGGAGGCGTCCAGGAGGCATCCTGATCAGATGCCCGAGCCACCTCATCTGACTCCTTTCGATGCGGAGGAGCAGCGGCTCTACTCTGAGCCCCTCCCGGATGACTGAGCTTCTCACCCTATCTTTAAGGGAAAGCCCAGACACCCTGCGGAGGAAACTCATTTCAGCCGCTTGTATTCGCGATCTCGTTCTTTCGGTCACTACCCATAGCTCATGACCATAGGTGAGGGTAGGAACGTAGATCGACTGGTAAATTGAGAGCCTTGCCTTACGGCTCAGCTCTTTTTTCACCACGACAGACCGATGCAGAGCCCGCATCACTGCGGATGCCGCACCGATCCGCCTGTCGATCTCACGATCCATTCTTCCCTCACTCGTGAACAAGACCCCGAGATACTTAAACTCCTCCACTTGGGGCAGGATCTCGCCCCCAACCCTGAGAGGGCACTCCACCCTTTTCCGGCTGAGGACCATGGTCTCGGATTTGGAGGTGCTGATTCTCATCCCAGCCGCTTCACACTCAGCTGCGAACCGCTCCAGAGAGAGCTGAAGATCACGGCCTGATGAAGCAAACAGGACAACATCATCTGCAAAAAGCAGTGACCCAATCCTGAGTCCACCAAACCGGACCCCTTCAACACCCTGGCTGCGTCTAGAAATTCTGTCCATAAAAGTTATGAACAGAATCGGTGACAAAGGGCAGCCCTGGCGGAGTCCAACTCTCACTGGAAACGGGCTCGACTTACTGCCGGCAATGCGGACCAAGCTCTGACACCGGTTGTACAGGGACTGAACAGCTCTTATCAGGGGGTCCAGTACCCCATACTCCCGGAGCACCCCCCACAGGACTCCCCGAGGGACACGGTCGAACGCCTTTTCCAAGTCCACAAAGCACATGTAGACTGGTTGGGCAAACTCCCATGCACCCTCCAGGACCCTGCTAAGGCTGTAGAGCTGGTCCACTGTTCCGCGACCAGGACGAAAACCACACTGTTCCTCCTGAATCCGAGGTTCGACTATCCGACGGACCCTCCTCTCCAGAACCCCCGAATAGACTTTTCCAGGGAGGCTGAGGAGTGTGATCCCTCTATAGTTGGAACACACCCTCCGGTCCCCCTTTTTAAAGAGGGGGACCACCACCCCAGTCTGCCAATCCAGAGGCACTGTCCCCGATGTCCATGCGATGTTGCAGAGACGTGTCAACCAAGACAGTCCTACAACATCCAGAGCCTTAAGGAACTCCGGGCGTATCTCATCCACCCCCGGGGCCCTGCCACCAAGGAGTTTTTTGACCACCTCGGTGACTTCAGTCCCAGAGATGGGAGAGCCCACCTCAGAGTCCCCAGGCTCTGCTTCCTCATTGGAAGGCATGTTAGTCGGATTGAGGAGGTCTTCGAAGTACTCCCCCCACCGACCCACAACGTCCTGAGTCGAGGTCAGCAGCGCACCATCCCCACCATATACGGTGTTGACACTGTACTGCTTCCCCTTCCTGAGACGCCGGACGGTGGACCAGAATCTCCTCGAAGCCGTCCGAAAGTCGTTCTCCATGGCCTCTCCAAACTCCTCCCATGCTCGAGTTTTTGCCTCAGCAACAACCGAAGCCGCATTCCGCTTGGCCTGTCGGTACCTATCAGCTGCCTCCAGAGACCCACAGGACAAAAAGGTCCTATAGGACTCCTTCTTCAGCTTGACGGCATCCCTCACCGCCGGTGTCCACCAACGGGTTTGGGGATTGCCGCCGCGACAGGCACCGACCACCTTACGGCCACAGCTCCGGTCAGCCGCCTCAACAATAGAGGCACGGAACATGGCCCATTCGGACTCAATGTCCCCCACCTCCCTCGGGACGTGGTCGAAGTTCTGCCGAAGGTGGGAGTTGAAGCTACTTCTGACAGGGGACTCTGCCAGCCGTTCCCAGCAGACCCTCACAACACGTTTGGGCCTACCAGGTCTGACCGGCATCTTCCCCCACCATCGAAGCCAACTCACCACCAGGTGGTGATCAGTTGACAGCTCCGCCCCTCTCTTCACCCGAGTGTCCAAGACATATGGCCGCAAGTCCGACGACACAACCACAAAGTCGATCATCGAACTGAGGCCTAGGGTGTCCTGGTGCCAAGTGCACATATGAACACCCTTATGCTTGAACATGGTGTTCGTTATGGACAATCCGTGGCGAGCACAGAAGTCCAATAACAGAACACCGCTCGGGTTCAGATCGGGGGGGCCATTCCTCCCAATCACGCCCTTCCAGGTCTCACTGTCATTGCCCACGTGGGCATTGAAGTCTCCCAGCAAAACGAGGGAATCCCCAGAAGGTATGCCCTCTAGCACCACCTCCAGAGACTCCAAAAAGGGTGGATACTCCAAACTGCTGTTCGGCGCATACGCACAAACAACAGTCAGGACCCTTCCCCCCACCCGAAGGCGGAGGGAGGCCACCCTCTCGTCCACCGGGGTAAACCCCAACGCACAGGCTCCAAGTCGGGGGGCAGTAAGTATGCCCACACCTGCTCGGCGCCTCTCACCGGAGGCAACTCCAGAGTGGTAGAGAGTCCAGCCCCTCTCAAGGAGATTGGTTCCAGAGTCCAAGCTGTGCGTCGAGGTGAGTCCGACTATATCTAGCCGGAACCTCTCAACCTCACGCACTAGCTCAGGCTCCTTCCCCTTCAGAGAGGTGACATTCCACGTCCCAAGAGCCAGTTTCTGTAGCCGAGGATCAGAACGCCAAGGTCCCCGCCGCCGGCCACTACCCAACTCACATTGCACCTGACCTCCTTGGCTCCTCCCATAGGTGGTGAGCCCATGGGAAGGAGGACCCACGTTACCTTTTCGGGCTGTGCCCGGCCGAGCCCCATGGGTGTAGGCCCGGCCACCAGGCGCTCGCCATCGAGCCCCACCCCCAGGCCTGGCTCCAGAGGGGGGCCCCGGTGACCCGCGTCCGGGCAAGGGAAAACGTCGTCCACAGTTTTTACTCTTCATTGGAGGTTTGTTGAACCGTTCTTTGTCTCATCCCTCACCTAGGACCAGTTTGCCTTGGGTGGCCCTACCAGGGGCCATATGAACATAAAATAATAAAAAAGCGCAATGCAAAAATTACATAATAATAATAATAATAATAATAATAATAATAATGGAAAAATGAAATGTTTAAAATGTCGCAAAGAGCACATGATAACATTTGCACCCAGCCAACCCAAACCATACAAGTTATATGGTAGAAGTTATCTGATTCACCATTTCTGCAACTTTGATATCTTAGGATATATCACTCTTAGAAGCTATGATCACATTATTGAAATTATAGATCAAGCAGGAATAATGTGTGCTTATGAAAAATATTCCACCCCATGTGAATTGTAGTTATGGCTAAGATGGCTAACTTATCAGGGGAAGAGTGTTCAAGTAGGATTGAACTTTTGAATTGATGACCTGTCTCTCACCCTTATTGAATGGTCAAGAGTCCTGTCTTCAATTCCTAAGCTTGTTCATGTGTGAGCACATTTCCTTTGCATGCACTGCCCTGATTTTCCAGAAGTATATATTTAACAATATTTGCATACTTTTTGCCCATCGTGAGCATATGGCTGGATGACTTAACATGTGGATTATGTAAAACGAGTAACATAAGATTTTTTATTAGATGTTTTTATATTGTTTGCTGTGGAACAGTGTTGGTCTCATTAGACTCCCATACTATCAGAAAGTTTGAAGTATCCTTGAAAAATATGTTGTGCTTTCAGTTAATGCAGATCTTTACCTAACTCTAAAATAATTTAGAATAGTATTTTCCTAATCATTTGAATGGTGCAGCATTGTAAGTTTGAAAATAATCTGCATTTCTTTAATCTTTTATATTTTGGAACTGTTGGTATCTTATTACCTTTACTGTATAGATTATGAGTTGTTTGTGTTTCCTTAAATTGCTTCTCCAAAGTCAAATTTGTTTCATTTATTTACTAACAGTGCAAAGCCGGGAAATTTCTTAAGATAATGCATGTCAATTATAATGCTGTTGGTTAATTGGGTATATCACAAATACTATGTAGCTGTTTGTGTTTGTTTGTATAGGACTTTTGTTTTCTTTTTTACTAAGGGCTAATATTATGGGCAAGCAGTGTGTTGCAGTGGTTAAGATTTTGGACTTTGATTTCAAATGCTGAGGTTATATATTCAAATCCTGCACTATCCATAAAAGCCCATGCAGGTGGTGCCATTTTAACAAGAGCGACCTGCCAGATGGAGCTCCCAAGCAGGATATTCTCAGTACCCTTTATAGCCAAAACATAAGGGCAAAGATGGCGAAGGAGCATTCTTTAAATTTTTTGTTCAAATATTAAACAGGATGACCTGGTTGGTGCCACAAATTTTCTTGTGCCAACCTGCCATTGTAGCTCAATGTACACTACATAAATTGTATCCTGTTCATGTGTGTTATCCGGTTGTGTGTTCTATGATAAAATCTTTTTCTCTGTGTGAGGTCTTGTTACAGAGCACTCTCAACATCGCTGCAGCCAGGGACAGTATAGTAAAAGGTCAGCTAGACAATAAAGTAAATATGCTCTTTTAAAATTAAGATACAAATAAATGAAGAGATTTTCCAGGCTGTTGCCAGATTGTTACTGTTTATTGCTTACTTCATTCTTGTGCTGTCATTTAAGTAAGATTAACTAGAAACCAAACCTAAGCAATTTAAAAACCTTTTACAGGTTGGAGAGTTTTTTAGCCTCTTTTAACCTTTTTTTTATGTCAATCTTTAAAATATATAGTGCTGAAAACCTTTTGAAGACAACAGAATTATTTACACATTCTCAACTGTTTACACATGAACCTCAAAATAGCAATACATCAACAACAATTCAATTAATTGTTTTATAGTTGGAATACCAAGGAAGTGGCTTCAGCAGCAAAACATTATTGATACGTCTTACATTTGCATGTTATATTCTGTTTACTAATATAGTCATAAATTAGAGAGCAGTTGAGTCTAATTCATGAGAACAGTATTTACAAGGGTTGATCAAAAAGTTTTGAGCCCGAACCTTGACCTATTCTTTGGTGCAGATTTTGTAGGTGGCCTGTGATTTCTAGGTATTAAAATATGTAAATTACAAGCTTCTACCATTCTTGTTTCAGAACAAAGTCAACTTGTTTGCTGAAAACCGATAAATCAGTTATCATTGAATCTGTAATATTATAGACCAGTATGCCATCAAAAATTCAATCTTTCATATTCCATTGTGCGTACTTCATTTTCTATAGTAAATAGATAGGATGCAGTATTCTGTCATGGCAAGACTGCTCTCTAAGTTGACCCAGGGTCTTCTCTGCCTTAAATATTCACAGCAGAAGAAAATGTTGACACCATGAAGCAAATTATAATGAGGAATCGAAGAATAATGCAGCATTCAATAGTGAACACTATTGAGATTAGCTATGGGTCAGTTGAATCCATTCTCCTGAACAATGAAGCATGAAAAAGATCTGAGCATATTGAATGCCCAGAATGTTGATGACCAAAATAAAACATCTCCGCATGAAACATTGCAACGAAATTCTTGAATGAATGAATTGGACCTGGGAGAAATGTAAGGAGCTTATCATAACTGAAAATGAAAATTTGGTACATCAGAAAATCTCAAACCAATAAATTAGAACTGGGAGAAATTTTCTTAAATAGGAAGGAAAATTGCATGCATCACTATGACTCAAACAACAAAAGAAAAAATGGAAGCATAGTGATTCCACCATATCAAAAATATTTAACATCCAAGTCAGTGGTGGTGAGGTTTCTATGATGTTGAGGGTGATCACATGACACTGGTCAGTATTAAGGTGATTTAATTTGTCATCTGCTGCAGTCAATTAGGTAAAAGCACCAAAGTCAGCAAGATTCAAAGAGGTGCCACATAGTCAATTCTCCAAACATGGCCCTGTTGTGACCAGTACCTATTCTCCAATCTGAAAGTCTACCCCAGTATTTTATAAAACGTGTTAAAGTGCTCATGGTAATTATGTTGAAAGTAAAATGAATTGTATTTTATTAGTGTTTCTATTAATTACTCAGACTCAGAACTGTCTGAACATCTACTTTAAGCTACAAACTAAACTGTGAGGTATCATAAAAATGTTGGTTATATTTTAATTGAAATTTGCTCCCTATTCAAAGTAGATAGAAGTAAAGTTAGAAAGTAAATCATATAGATGTTAGGAAAAATTAAGTAAATAAAATGAAATGGTACCCATCCATTCATGTTCAAATGTTCTAATCCAGTGTCAAAGCCAGTGCTGGGTACAAGGACTGAACCAATGCCAGGCTGCATTCTAGTCCATTGTAGGATACACGCACTCATTCAACCACGCAGCCGTAATAAAATTTCCTAGAAACTTAACACATCTGTTTATGAGGAGTGCAAGAAAGTCGGAGTGGCCAAAAGAAACTAACACGAGGAGAATGTGCAAACTCCACAGAAACAGTTCATGGGTATGGTATTTAAATCCAAGGCTCTAGAAGGGTGATGCAGCAGTGCTAATCACTGCACCACTATGACATCCTAATTGTTCCTATGCTGATAAAATTATATTGTGAATTTTTTCTGACTTTAATAGAATTACAAAAATTCAGGAAAGATTATGTTTAGTATCTAAATGCTGGATGAATTCAAGGCTTCACTAGTGGAGGATTCCTAAGAGATATAAAAAATATATCAGTACATATGAATTCCTACTTAAAATGTGAATAACTTTAAATAAGGATTGACTGGTGTTAAAGAAATGAGCTTTTTGTGCTGATGCTAAATTTCAAAATAATTACTTAAATGTAGGTTGAACTTATGGGAACCCCTAAAAGTACACTTATTTCATAAATCAGAATAACCATCCATCTTTTCAGTTCACTTATACAGAGCATCTGAAGGCTATTCCAGCAAAAATCAAGTGCAGTAATCCCAGAACAGGGTGTCAGTCCATCACAGGGCAAACACACAGACAACTTGCACACACACCCAACTAAAGTTGGGTTAGCAATACCAATTCAGAATCAGAATCACTTTTATTTACCAGAACTTAATGTATAGGAATTTTACTTGGTAGATTTGGAGCTGATTATAACAGACACAATATCACATACAAATAACATAAATAGCATAAGGTAAAAAGAAAAACTTCATATAAAGTTGCAGAATAGTACAATTATAAAAGATATGTGCAGATGATGTGATGTGCAAGTGAAAGTGCGAGTGTGTAATGTGTATGCACATGCACACACATACATGTACATACACTATAAACACACACAACTTCATAAAGTATATGAGAGAGCTCATGAATATACAAAGAATCAGGCTAAGTTACTGGTTTGAGAGAGCTATGGCTCTGGGAAAGAAACTATTGAGGCGTTTGTTAGTTTTAGTTTTAATTGACCTGAACCGTTTATCAGAGGGGAGTTTTTGGAATAGGTGATGAGCTAGGTGTGATGGGTCCATAGCGATCCTTATGACATGGTTAGTGACACAAGATGCTTACAGCTCTGCCACAGATGGAAGAGCACAGCCAATTATTTTCTCAACAGACATCACAACACGCTGTAATTTATTTTTAGAATGTGCTGTTGCTGAACCAAGCCAGACAACAATGGAGAATGTGATTACACTTTCAATTATGGCTTTGTAAAACCTGAACTAGGATTGGTTGGGAAATGTATAATTTCTTTAGTTGGCGTAAGAAGTATAATCGGCTGTTATGGCTTTTTTGTGATGGAAGCGGTGTTAATGTCCCAGCTGAGAGTGTTTATGATAGCTGTGCCCAAAGATTTGAAGGATTCTGCCATATAGTCTAAAGAATCGTTAATTTCTGTCTTTGGACTGTGGGAAAACTCAGAACGCCTGGAGGAAACCTAAATAGACTCAGGGAGAACATGCAAACTCCATACAGGTAGCACCTGAAACATGAACCCCCTTTATTGCAAGGCAGAAACACAACTACAGTGCCACCATGCCTCCTGTCAAAACAACAACGTAACATAATTTACGCTGAAAACAGGTAACTGACCTCGCTTGACTTTCATGACAGAGGAAAGATAATCTTGTAAAGAATGATCAAAGAATAATAGAGATCTGCTATAGCAATTCATTATCATAAGATATAAAATATAAGAAAATGCATCAGATTGAATAGTTACGTGACAAATTCAACAACACCTCTCAGAAATCAGTACATCAACATTCACACAAATCAGTATGTACAATAGTAGACGCTTTCCTACTGAGAGCACTAAAAACATCAGACAAAGTGGAAAGAGGGATTTAGAAACTTCCTGTACAGCTCCAACTTTAGGTAAAATATAAAAACAAAATTTATTCTCAGTTTTATTAAGAAGGAACTATAATCACAGCTTAGTGAACGTGTGTACTTTAAGTCATAACACAACATAATAGGTTATAATATGGTGATCATCAAGCAGCAAACAATAATGACAGCACAAACAACCCCAAAAATGAGGATCTGTCAGGTGAGGCTAAAAAGAAACAGAATTTCTGTGGGAGTTTTTCCTCTTTGATATATGGATGCATTACTTTATAATGTTTGTACTGTACACAAAAATGTCTATTAACATATACAAATATCTATTCATATAATGACAGTTTACATAGTATAAATATTCAGTCATCTATCCACCACATCTTTTCAAACTGTTTAAAATTTTTGCTTATCCATCATTTATACTCTGCAGTGGGCTGGCGACCTGCCTGGGGTTTGTTTCCTGCCTTGCGCCCTGTGTTGGGTGGGATTGGCTCCAGCAGACCCCTGTGACCTTGCAATTAGGATATAGCGGGTTAGATAATGGATGGATGGATGCTTTATACTTCTATGAGAAATTAAAAATTTTTGCTTGTTACACAACCACAGTATTTAAATTTATTCTGTCTTGTTCTGTCTTGAATGTGGTGTAATGCATCGTACCTAGTTAGACTAAACAATTTCAAATTTCAATTTGAATCAGTCAGCATCATGGAGGCATTATGAAATATCCCTGCATAGATTGTTAATGCTGAGGCATTCATTCAGGGCAGTGCCTACTCCCATCTGCTCATCCTCCCTGAGAAAGCAGTTGCAGGACCTGAACTTGGAGCCTTGAGATTATAAAACAGGCTTTTTTAGCAGCTGAAGCCTGATTGAAGCCAATCAGAGTTTGATTTGCAATGGTGCTGCTTACATAATAACAGCTGTCTCTCTTTCAGCCTTGCTTTGCTCTCCCTTCATGTTACACTCACCTATCCCTAAGTGTATCCAGCTTATGTCACCATTCTCTCTGCTCAGAAATTCGTTCAGGGCAATGGGCTCATCTCTGCTGCCATCCTCCCTAGGATGACAGTAGCAAGACTAAAACTTGGGGCCTAGAAATAACAGAACAGACTTCATTAGCAGCAGCACTCAAGGGAAACCCTTTTAGCCCAATGGCCAGTCAGGCTTCTATCTTTAACTGCTTATTTACTTTACTTTTTTGCCATAATGTAAACTGTGTGAAATTTGATTTGGAGATGCTTATACAAATAGACAAAACAACAACAGCAACAATTTATTTCTTGTATAGCCCAAAATCACAGGAATACCTCAGTGGGCTTTAACATGCCCAATTTTTATGAGAACACCTCCTGTATTCACTCCCTAAGAAAACCAGAACACACACACACCAAAAATAAAACTCGTAGGAAAGAGCAATGGAATAAATAAAAAAGAGAAGAAATCACTAAAACAAATATACAACAGGGAAACTATAGTAACTAACATTTTCATAACATTTTCCTAATTAACCATCCAAAAAGAAATAACTTGCTCATAGATGTTAGACAACCCTTCCAAGTAATGTGAAAAATGAAACAAAAATGTACAGTTCAAGAGACCCCTCAGGTGATGATATTAATTTTATGCAACTCACAGCTTATGGGTAAGTAAGATTATAAAACCTGGTAGGCCTAGTTTTCTTGTTTAAAATAGAAAGTGAGTGAAGAGAGGATTTGTGGAATGCAGTAGGGTGAGATTTTTAATGCTAAACATTTTATTCCAAAGCAGTAGATTGAATCCAGAGAGACAGGAATACATCCTGTGATTTTTAAAAGCAATGTTTGGTTGCCTGAATGAGAAATGTCGCAGCACTGCACAGTGATGGAGAAGTTTCAGACACTTTCATTAACAGATCCATAAAAAGGTCAATGCTTCCTGTGACATTCCAAAAATATTTTACAGTTTTAGGAATGGGCAGCCTCTGACGAGGATGAGTATAAGGGACGTATTGACCCCCAATCTGGAACAGGTTTTCTTTAAGGAGATGTCCGTTCTTTGTTTTGTTCTGCTTTCCCTCAATCCAGAGTCCCTGCCACTGAAAAACAGCCCCACATCATGCTGCTGCCATTACCATGCTTAACTGTTGGAATGGTGTCACAAACGTAATGAGCGTTGCCTGATCTCCTCCAGACATGATTTTAAACTTGATTTCATCTGACCAGAGAATGTTGTTTCTCTGTCGGAGAATCCTTTAAATGCCTTTTAGCAAACTCCAAGTAGGCTTCCATGTGTTTTTTCTGTGAAGCCCCTGTGTCATAAAGACCAAATAAGTGGAGTGTTGCATTGATGGTTGTCCTTCTAGTTGCTTCTCCAATCTCCACACAGGTTCTCCAGAGCACAGACAGAGTGACCACTAGGTTCTCAGTCACCTGTCTTACCCTGGGTCCTTCTCCCATGATTGCTCAGTTTGGTTGAGTAGCCAGCTTAAGGAAGAACTGTAGTTGTTCCAAACTCTTTCCACTTAAGAATTATGAAGGTTAATGTGCTCTTGGGAACCTTCAATGCTGCCAGGGTTTTTTTTTGTGGTCTTGACACAATCCTGTCTCTAAGCTCAGCAGGCAATTCCATTGACCTCCTGACCTGGGTTTTGGTCTGATACACATTGTAAACTGTTGGACCTTATATAGACAGGTGTGTGCCATTCCTAATCATGTCCATTTAATTGAGATGACCACAGGTGCACCCCAAACACGGTGTAGAAACATCTTAGTTATAATCATACAATGGGATAGACTGGGATGCAGTTGAGCCAGATTTGAAGAGTCACAGCAAAGGGTCTGAATACTTGTGTCATTGGGATATTTCAATTTTTTTATTTTTAATAAAATATGGGGTCTCTCTTTGAACGGCCTTTCCCAAGGATTCTTCCATTTTTTTTCTACAAGGTTTTTTTTTTTTTTTTAGAAGTTTTTCCTTGTCTTCATAGAGAGTCAAAGCTGGGGGGCTGTCAAAAGGCAGGGCCTGTTAAAATCCATTGCGGCACTCCTTGTGTGAAAGGCTATACAAAATAAATTATAATGTATTGTATTGTATTGTAATAAATTTTGGACTAAAACATGTCCACTTTGTCATTCAAGGGGAACTGAGTGTTGTAAAATAAGAAAACTAATTTAAAAGATTTTAGCACAAAGCTGCAACATAAGAAAACGCTTTGAGTAGTGAGAAAAGTGCCATATAAATGTAAAGAATTATTATTATTATTAAAAAAGAGTATACTTTCGGAATCCACTGTACAAATAAACCAGTTCATTATCCTGGCCATTTTCACCTAATATTAATAATATAAGTTGCTTGCATTATTTAGAAATGAATGCTTCAACATAATTTACATTTGGGGTATCCTCCTGATTTTATCCTATTAACAACAATCATGGTAACACCTTTCTGTCTCAATTGCTTTCTGGATGATCAGCTCTTTCTGTAGCAGCTTAGTTTCAACAAGTATGTTGTAGTCACTAATTCTGCATTTGATGAAGATGTCTCTCTCTCTATCTTTTTATTTATTTTGGCCAAGTGTTCTGCCAGTTTATTTTGTTCTTATTGCCCAAGAGCATTCTAATGTAATACATTTTTATAAACCTTGGGTATTCTGTTAACTTTAGTGTTTCACGTCAGATTTAATTATATGTCTTTAATTTCTGATGCTGGCAAGTCTGTTATGCTGATTTGGCCCAACCAGATGAATTTCAGGGAAAATGCAGACCTCTAAAAACATCTTGTATGGTGTACAGTAGTATAGGGCTTATATTTTAGTAATGAAGGGAGGAAAGATTTGCTGAGCCTGGCATTGCAGGCGGTGTTCACTGAATACCTGTGATTCTGTAGAAGGATTTTGCAAAATTTAAAATTGAATTTTTCCGTTTACTTTAGATCCCATTTTTCACAGTCAGCCTTAAATAGAGCAGCCAATACTTCACTACAATAGAAAGGAATAATGCTATCATACATTTTCAGCCACATTTGAGTCAGGAGTTTCATTCAGCTGAAGTGCTCTTTTATTGAGAAATAAAAGTAAGGAAAAAGCATTAAGAAGGACAGTAAACAAAGCCAAAGAGGTAAAAAGTATCAGACAGATGATCAAAGGACAACGATGGTCCATACTAGTATTATTACCTTTAGTTTTTATTACACAATTTTAATATGACAACTTTTTTTATTATTTTATGTTGTTAATTAAAAAATAATACAGTGTATAGATTCCAGTTTTTGTTTAACAATTGTTGCATATTGCCACAACTTATTTATTTGTAATTCTCATAATACAACATCTAGTTAAGGATTAAAGAATAAACAATTCTAAGCTGTTTACTTTCATGCCTTCCAGCCAAAGGAAGATTATTCCAATAATCGTTTTAGCAGATAAAATAACTTTTGATAATATAATGCAAATACTTGACTTCAACAAATCTGCAGGAAATAAATTAAGCTGCTAGCAGTAGGAAAGAAAATATGAATGGTCTTGCTTCACTCTAGCTATTTAAAATTGTCTCTAAAAAGCACTCCAGCTCTTATAGGACAGGACCTGTCAGTGACACTGAAGCTTTGATTTCATTTGTAGGGACAGGCTTATTAAAGCAAAATGCAGAAATGCCTTCCCATGTGATTAATCCAAATTTCATGTGCAATATCAAAATCTAGCTATAAATACTGTTCATCTGTCCAAGTTTTAGTTCTATGAATCTGACCTTTATTTTTTTTTGGATACTTTTATTTACTTTATTGTATGTTTGCATATATACAGTGCTCTCCATAATGTTTGGGATAGAGACATATTTTCCCTTGATCTACCCATACTCTCCACAGTTTAAAATTACAATTCCAGTAATTCAGACATGATTAAAGTGCACATTGCAGACTTTCATTTAAGCATATTTACATACATTTTGGTCACATCATTTAGAAATTACAACACTTGCATACACGGTCCCCCCATTTCAGGGGACAATTGGCATCACATGTATTTGTGATTACTCAGGTGTCTTTCATTACTTCATTAGTGCAGGTAGAAGATACCTGGTCTTGCTTCTACAGTTTGGAACCTGTAATTGCCATTGCTCAACATGACGGCAAAGGCTGTGCCAATGGAAGTCAAAGTACACATCAGTAAAACCTTAGGATTGCCTAAATCAACTGTCTGGAACATCATTAGGAAGAAAGAATGCACTGGGAAACTGATTAATGTGGTAGGCCAAGGAAGACCTCCACTGTTGATGACAAAAGAATCCTCACTATGGTAAAGAAAGAAACCCCTGTCTAACAGATCTGAGACTGTCTTCAGAAGGCAGATAAGTATGTGTCAGAGACTATTATTGCAGAAGACATCATGAACAGAAATACAGAGGCCTCACTGCAAGATGTAAACCACTAGTTAGCCATAAAAACAGGATGGCCAGATTGAAGTTTGTGAACAAATACTTAAAAGAGTCTTCAGAATTCTGGAAAAAGGTCTTGTGGACAGACAAGACAAAGACTAACCTGTATAAGAGTGATAGCAAGAGCAAAGTGTACAGATGAAAAGGAATTGCCCGAGATGAAAAGCATACAGTACCACCTCATCTGTTAAATATGACTTGAGCATGTATAACTGCCACAGGTATTGGCACACATCTTCATGGATGAGAAAACTGTTAATGGCAATTGCACAATAAATTCTGAGGTGTACAGAAACTTCTTATCTGCTCAAGTTCCAGTAAATACCTCCAAACTCATTGGATGGTGCTTCATCCTGCAACAAGATAATGATACAAACATATATACTGCTAAAGCAACACAGGGGTTTTTCAAAGCTAAACGATGGGACATTCTTGAATGACCAAGCCAAGCACCAAATTTAAATCCAACTGATTATGCTGGAGAACATCTTCAGCACCTGGTTATGTCTATGAAACTCAGACTTCAAGCAGTTGTTGCATGTAAAGGATATGCAACAAAGTACTATATATGGCTGCTTTAATGCACCGATCATTGCTATTAGCAATGCTATTAGCATTAGGTTGCTTTGACACTGCAAACACACACACACGCACAGTCCCCAGGTTACGGACATCCGACCTACGACTTACAAACAAGGCCACAGTTCCGATGCATGCGCCTCAGTAACTGCCGCTTCATCATCTTCGGCCTGGGGATGCTGCAAGCGGTGGCTGGAGGTGGGCGATTTTGCTGCTCATGCAGTGTAGTGTCCCTCGGGCGGCTCCCAGCAACAAGCGGGGACCCGTGGGGACCCGTGGTCCATAGTCACCGGGACTATGGCTTGTGTGCAGGACAATGGTTCGCTACCCGCCCACTACGCCACTGCAGCTATTGCTCCTTACTGGACTCCGCTGGATGGAGCGGAGTGGGGCGTTTCACTGCCCGCCCAGCACACACGGCTGATAATGCTGCAAGCAGTGACCCGAATGTGGCTGAATGGAGGCCATTGAGGGTGAACGGGGTGGCGGGGGTAGCATTGTAGTGTGCCTCAGATGGCTGCCTGTTGAATTGGGGTTGGGTGATTCACTACCCGCCTTTGTTCTCAGTGGGCGGACACTGCAGGCAGCATACTGTAGTGGAGGTGACTATGTGGTGGGCGAGTGATGAACGCCCCCTTGCCGCCCCAAGTCATTCTCAATAGTAAGCCTGCTTGTACTGTTACGCACATAGCAGGAAGTTGTCTCTTGTCAGTACATCAGACGTGTTGACGGGCGCCTTCCTGCTGTGATAGCGTGGACAGTGCTGTGCAGAAGAGCTCATCTTAACCTTTTGTCTTCACCCTTCAAGAATGTCTCTGAAACACAAATCTGATGCAAGTGCTGGTGATACAGTAACGAAGAGAAAAAATATCACCATGGAAAATAAAGTAGAAATAATAAAAAGGTCAGAGGTGGGTGAAACTCCATCATTCATTGGCAGAGCACTTGGTTGCAATCGGTCAACAATAGCATTTATTAAAATAATATACCTGTTCCTACTTACATACAAATTCAACTTAAGTACAAACCTAAAGTCCCTATCACATACATAACCCGGGGACTGCCTGTATATATAGTATATATATTTATTAAAGTGCAACTATTTGTGAGGATTGCTGTACAAATAGCAATTACAGTATTAATGCTGTTAATACACTAAATTCAGATAACAGTTTCTGTAAAAGTATTTGTGTACGTGGATGGCTTGGGGTTTCAGCTGTTAGCACTGCTGTTTCATAAATCCAGTGTCCCTGTGATAGGAGGTATGTGGCGCACAGCAGTTTTTAAATAAATAATCGCATTCTGTGAAGTACATACTCCGATCAGGTGTGGAAGTGAGTGAGTGCGTTTCACTCCAGAGTTGATTAGGGTGTTTAGCTGATCACACTTACATGTGCAAATGCGAGTGGATCAATTACATGCCTCATTCACACCTGTTCCCAATAAGGCAGTATAAAGAGAATGCACAGCAGAGAAGGGAGCACAAAAATAAAAAAGACACAGAAAAGAAAGGTTAAAGGAAGGGAGAGAAGGACAAGAACAGAACAGAGCCAGTGTGATACAGAGGGAAACCAGGCATTTGAAAAAGTGAGCCCTGGGGAAGGAGTATGTGGCCGACACTCAAGAGGGGCTGAGGGTTACTCCAGGAGGATGCCCCACAAGACCAGGGAATGGCAGCGGGAGTCAGAGGGAATACAATTCGATGAGAAACCTGTCCACGCCGGCAGACTGGCAAGAGGGGCACAAACCAATATTACAGAGTTGTCTGCTCCTGCTTTTTGACATCTCCCCATGCTGCAGATTCTGAAGAGGGTAAGCCAGGGAGATGTCAGATTTTAAAAAGCACCACTGAGACTTGTGGTTTTAGAAGAATATGTTTGCTGTTGGATTTAACTTCTTTTTATCTGAATATATTCATTGCACTTTTAACCTCCACATTTTGCATGGGTTTTATGGATTATTTATTAGGACTTTTTGATGTGCCAAACTAACTTCACTTTGTTTTTTTGTTTGGTTTTAATAAAAAGTACTGACACCTTTTGCACCAATCCCTTCCTGAATGTGTGTGTCCTCATTTGCATGGCTTATCTTGGAACATGACTATCGACAGTTTTCGGTTGAGGAGGCTCCTGGATGTGACAAGGGAGCGTGGAGCTAACCTGGACCGTCATATTCCCAAATCTGAATATCAAGGCTATTGTCCACATGGAATTTTCATGTTCTTCTATTATGTGATACCAAATTGGCTGAGTGTGGGTGTGTGCCTGAATAGAATCTGCAGTGGCCTGGGACTCTTAATTAGATTAATTTGGCTAGAGAATGTTATGCTTTTTCTTTACCTAATCTATGTGATTATCTCTACTATTTCCATGTATTCATAGCCTCTGAAATAACATCTTGAAGTCTTGCTCATCTTTGCAGCAATGTCTGAAACAGAAACCAAAAAAATGCGTTTAACTGGTCATTATAGGACCATCTTAGGTTGACTTTGAAGAAGCCGTGTAATATAATATGCAAACAAAAGTTAGATCAGTTGTATTTAACTATGGCTTGCATTGCTAAAAGGCCAAATTTCTATGTGTTTTGATAGCATAAATATGAAAATCAGCAATCTCAACAATAAAGAAATTTGCCTAGCACATAATCCATCCATCCATCCATCCATTATCCAACCTGCTAGATCCTAACTACAGGGTCACAGGGGTCTGCTGCAGCCAATCCCAGCCAACACAGGGCACAAGGCAGGAAACAAACCCAGGGCAGGGTGCCAGCCCACTGCAGCTGGCACATAATATTACTCTAAAATGATAATGCTAGGTGTATTTCAGAAGTATGGCCATAGCTAAATAGCATCAACAGCAAGTCAGTATAGAGAAACAATGCCTAGCTGCTTGGGATTAAAATTGTATACTGTTCTTCATTATTATCAGCAGCACATGCAATCCATTTTCCTAACCCACGTGTTTAGGGCAGGGTTTTGGGAGCCTACCCTAGTAACCATTGAGCACAAGGTGGCAACAATCTCTGAACACGACACCCATTCATCAGTGCAACATTCAAAAAATAATGCAAACTACTTTTCTATTATACTGTACATATTTAAATTAGTATAACTCATGCTGAAGTTGATCAGGACAACACAGTAATAAAATATTTACTGTAAACCTCTAAATAACTAAAAAAAAATTGATGCAGCAGGACATGCTGCAGTTAGTCAATATTACCTTGATTCCCTAGAGCATCCCCTTCAAAACATCATTGTTAGCAGACTAACAGAATAATTCATAGTACTGTTTGGTGGGTAATGAACTAAGTCCTTGGAGGGCAACTGCATTATAAATGTCAATAGAATGTTTCTTTTTGTCATTTTTTAATCACTATAGCTTAAAACAAAGAAAATACTTAAAACAAGTAGGAAACTCTTTCAAATTATCGAATTAATTAAATTGATTAAAAATGTATTTATTCGTTACTTTAAAAAGTGTGTTTTGTCAATTTGCCTAATAAAAATTGGTTTAATAAGAAAGTAATAACTGTTAATAACTGTAGTACAGTACCCATATATTGGAATCAAGTAAAGAATAAATGATTATTTGTAGCATATGTAGTATGTCATACAGTAGATACCTTACAATATTCACAAATAACAGTATTCATTATTAGATGTGCCTAATTCAATTCAGAGTCACAGGAACTGATGCATATATCTACAGCATCAAAGTCAAACAAGATCCACACCTAAATGCACTGTCAGTCCTCAGCAGAACAGACTTATATATACACCGACACAGGACCAACATAGTCTCACCAATAGACCCAGTACGCACATTTTGGGTATTTTGGAGAAAAAACAGAATACTCAGAGAATACCCACATAAACACAGCATCAGCTGCACTAGCCATTCCAGTACAGCTCTTCTACATTTTAGGTTAATCTAAATTATTTGTCTGATGACAGAATGAACTCAAGCAAGATTTAACAGGACCTGAGGTTAGATTTATAAAGCTTATGTATGCTAAACGCAGCCCTGAAATCTGTGAACACAGCTTTCCACAAAAAAGTTGGTAGGATTTATAAAAAGAAGAACTTGACAGGAAAACATGCATATTTTTACAGCACCTCCTACCCATGTGTATGTACCATTTCGGAGAAAGTAGGAAATGATGCCACCCTTGATAAATAGTGAAACTGCAGCCAAACCAGCTTAAATAACAACTGACATGCACAATAATTCACTGAGCTGTTATCATAATGTATATAATCTGACAAACATATTAATCCTCAAAAGTGATAAATATAATGTATAGGCTCTCCCATTAAAGAGGGCCAATGCTGCATACTTGGACTGAAGAACGTTTTTATTTTTTTCTTCAGTTTGCAGTCTCTTCACTGGATTAGAAATCAAAGTACAGTAAAAAACATGGGTATGCTTCACTTCCTGCTTTCAGAAAGCTCTAAATCTCCTGCTCTATAGCCTATTCATAATCTAATGGGTTGGTACAACATGGTTTGTTTGGCACTGCTTAAACAGTATGCAAATTGTCAGGTATGAATGGAATGAGTTTTTAAGGATCATCAGGATTTTTTGAACACGATGATGACTGATTAAAGGCAATTTGCAGCAGTGTCAGACTTGGCTAACATAATCATAGCGATTGACTGTACCCATGTTGCAATAAGGGCACATAACAAGAATGACGCAGCTCTTGTTAACCATAAGCAGTGACATTCCTCAGCCTTTTTGGCTATGGGACCCAGTTTTACACAAAAGTGGGGATGGGTCTTTTGCATTCGCTTTGTTATACTTATATAATATTGAAAAGTGGGAGGGTGTTTTACCGCAATATTTATATAATATGGGGGGGGGGGATATCCACTTGATATTTCAAGCACACCACAGCATGCATTACTAGAGCATTGATATACTTTATTTAATATCAAGGAGCGAGGGTGGGGCCTTTGTGGTTTTGAGCATGCATATAGAACATAGGTTGGCTGGCGAGGGCAGTTTGGGAGATACCGGAATGCAACAATTTACTGTCAGTACTCAAGTGCTGAAACAGCTTTTTTCTTTTTTTTTCTTTAATTGGCAATTCACTTTTGGGTTGCAGCCTAATGATTAAGAAACAGTGCTTAACCCACAAGTCATCTGTGATGCCAAGATGAAACTGACAAATGCTGTAGCTTGGTAGCCTGAGTCAACTCATGATTAATTTATTTTGAGGCAAAGTAGCATTGGAAAATTACTTGCTAATGGTGGTGTATGTGATGCCTGGATAGCTCAACCAATGAAGGCCTACAGTGTCATGATTGCATCTTTATGGGGTTGATTAGCATGGTCCATATATTGTTATTTCAGGGTGGCAACAGGGTGGGGTTTGAGGCACATTCATGTATGCACTTTACAACAGGGTTGTGATTTATAAAAGATCAATTTAATGCAAATGTGTGTATGCCAGTTTTTTATATGCAATTTTCTTTTTGGTGTATGCATTTTCCTGTTTATTTGTGTATGCATAATTTCATACCCGAATCCACATAAAATTGTATAAATGAGACCCCAGGTGGACATAATTTTAAAATATTCCTAAGTATCTGTGGCTAAAATTACTGGCACATACAGTGTCCACCTTAGACATTGTTAGAACTCATCGATACTCTGTATCAGCATTTCCACATTATGCTGTTTGGAGTATTGGGGGGATTTATGTGTATATCAGCAGTGCTTGAAGTCAGCCACTATGCACCAGTACTATAATTCTCTATAAGTCTCCAAGCATAAAATGTATCCAAAATTTAAATCTATCCATCTTGAAACTTTTGAAGAAATTAATTCACCTCTTCTTTTTTTCCACTTCATGGATTTTAGGACATCCTACTTCTTCTGACAAAATTCCATCCTTTCTACAACCTTTGCCATAAACTGTGTCAGTCCTCTGACAAAACTTTCATTCTCACTTTTACCTCTTTCAAAATAGCATCAGACCTTCTACCTCCAACAACACCTCTCTCCTTCCTGCTATCTCAGATGCTAAAATGAGAAATGTGCAAGCTGGATGCTTTAGAAGGGGGCATTGTAGCTTCAATTATTTTTACAGTTATGACACATTATCTGCCCAATTTTTACTATCATTAGAAAGGAGATATGCATCTGTCAATCTTTATTTCAAGCTACATATTCATCTTCGCATTTACATGGGCTGAAATACATTTTAGGCATTGTAACTACAAGGTGCCGCCAGAGAGCCCCAAACCACAGACAGAGTAAAGCACCAAATGTTGATAGGATAAAATAAAGGATTTTTATTCCTTTCCAAGCCACAAATACAATTATGAACATGATAAAACAATAAATTTTCCTCCTTCCATCCTCCAGCTGAGTGTTGCCCACTTCCTCCCGACTCTGACTCCAAGAGCTATGGAAGTGGGCTCCTTTTAAGGTGAACTGAAGGAGTACTTCCAGTGACATTACATGGCCAGTTGGAAGCACTTCCCCTGGCAGCTCCCTCTACTGTCCTCCAGGGAGCCCTACACTTCCAGATTCCAACTCCCATGCAGCCCTGGGGGTATCCAGACTGGGACCCTACATGAGGGACATTACCACCTAGAATGGTGAGGGTTGAATTGCTTCCCTACTGGCGACTTTGAACACCCCAGTCATAATGGGAATCATAAGGCGTCCTGGCTGGCTATTGCCAACACTTATTCACTTATTCGGGTAAGGAATTCGCCTCCATCCTGAGCAGGACAACCACTCATCCTCTGGGGCATCTACAACAGCCAATCACATTAATTTCTTTAAACTTTTTTTCTTTTTTTTTTGCATGCTGCAGCTTTATTTTTCCTTACAGCATTTGGCTTATATAATGTTATTTGTGATCTGCATTTTTCTAATCTGTTTTTAGCAAAAATTATTTAAAATTTAAGTGTAAATTTCAATTTTTAGTTATTTAAAATTGGAGTAGTACATTTTTCAATTTAGGAGGGTGATGAATTTTTCTACTCTTTTAATCATTTAGAAAAAATGTTCCTCTATTTCAAGAAAGAAAGTACAACCAATACAGGTTGTATATAATAACTAGGCAAATACATCCTGTATGTAGATACAAGCTTATTTGTTTAACACAGAGCAGCATAGGATCAAACAGTAACAATTAAAAAGGTAAATGTATTGTAATAGTAGAAAAACTGAATAGCTGGCACCCTTTTGAATGGTTCAAGATTCTCATTGCAGTGAAATTGATAAATTATGATAAATTGTTAGTACTCACAAAACATGAATTAAGTCATGCATTATCATTCTAATATAATTGTAATTCCCTATTTTTATTGACAAAACCAAAGACAAGAAAGCTGTCTGAGATGATCAGAAAATGTAGCAGCAAATATAAAAGTACAACAGGGTACAGGGTCATCTTCAGAGACCCTGGAATTCCTATTTCCTTATATATCCTTATATGCCCATTCAAAAATGCGACAGTTTTTGGTTTTTTTTACATCTTCTTGCTTCCTCCAGTCTCACACCAGTTTCTCAGACACATTGAATTTTGTTGCAGCAGCGCAGTTACCAATTATTTTCGCCACTTCAACAGTTTTTAATTTAAAACCAGCTTCATATTTTCTTCTGATCGAATGCTCTTACGATAAATGTGTATGAAATACAAAAAACACAAAACAGTGCAAACGTCGCTTTGGAATAGTTTTAGGGTATTACCATGTGGTCACATAGGTACAATACATAGGAAAAAAAAGGCAGTGTGCTCCGTGGTTACTCTCTCAGTGAGCGTTAGCATATTATAATCTCTTGGACCAATAGTGTAAGTTTTCCGCATTCAACTTATACGACCGACATTATAAAATACTGGAAATTATACAGAAAATTAAGCCCTGACTTATCCATGGGAGAATGAGTATATAGGGTAGTGGTTTTTTTTTTTATAAGGAACAAAATATAGCTTATAAGGGAATTAACACCGTAGCTATAGTTAAATACTAGCAGAATACCCGCGCTTCGCAGCGGAGAAGTAGTGTGTTAAAGAAGGTATGAAAAAGAAAAGGAAAAATTTTAAAAATAACGTAACATGATTGTTAATGTAATTGTTGTGTGT
>JANRMT010028174.1:148905884-148925884 GCA_026402145.1 Polypterus bichir lapradei
GAGAAGCGCGCGTACATACTTAGTGCATCCCCTCTCGGGAATCGAACCTCAGACGTGGGCGCTACAGGCGAATGCTTTGCTATCGCGCCACTGCATGTGGTTTATCTATTTGAGCATAGCAGTGTAATTCGGTTTTTGTTCAGCACTCTTTGGAACTGTTACTTTTTGTCTGCGCACTGCGTCAGTTCACGTGAGCTGCTGAATATGGTTTTATATGTCAGTCGCTCGCTTCTAATTGTTTCGCTGCCTTCTTAATTATATAATGCATGTTTTCTAAAGCGCGTTTTGTAGCTCTTCCTGGCTTTCTACGTAATGCGTGATTACGTGAGAGGCGTGATTATGTCATACGAAACTCCGCCCCTCCAGCTGAACTCCATTACAGTAAATGGAGAAAAACAACTTCCAGTTATAACCATTACGCGTAGAATTTCGAAATGAAACCTGCCCAACTTTTGTAAGGAAGTTGTAAGGAATGAGCCTGCCAAATTTCAGCCTTCTACCTACACGGGAAGTTGGAGAATTAGTGATGAGTGAGTGAGTGAGTGAGTGAGTGAGTGAGTGAGTGAGTGAGTGAGGGCTTTGCCGTTTATTAGTATAGATGATGGAGATCCCATAATGTTGTGGGTCTGGTTTGCTACATATCTCTGGTACTAGAGTCCTTGCACACATTAAGGGAATCATGAAATTTGTGAATTACCAGGGCATTTTAGATCAGAATCTAACCCAGTGTCAGAAAACTAGGTGTAAGTTGAAGATCATGGGTCCTCCAGCAGGGCAATTACCCAAAACACATGTCCAAAAGCATATGGGATGGTTTAAAAGGGAAAAAATGGACAGTGTTAAGCTGTCCAGCAGTAAGTTCTGATCTCAATCCTATTAAAACCCTTTAAAAAGTGCTGAAACCCTCTATTGGTAAAAGGCATCATTCATGAGCTGGAAAAAGATGCAAAAAGCTTATAGATGGCTACAAGAAATGTGTGAAGGTTGTTGTCACTGTCATGGATTATAAAATCAAGTATTGCACAGGGGCGTCTTTAAAACTGTCCAGGTCATATTTTAATTTACTTCTGTGAAAAAGAAAACTACATTCAAGTTTAACACACATCTTTTTGATATGCAACTTAGGGCATCCTATCAAAGTATTGTGATGAACAATTGGTACATTTTCAATTATTTGTGAAGATATTGTACATGATATACCTAAATGCAAAGGTGCCAGTATTGTTGACCACAATAATGTTGACAACAGTTGCACACTACGATTTAATAAAATAGGTATATAGTATTTTATTTGTGTCAAGGGGGAATGTAGGATATTTCTCTTAATTTTCCTGTTGTCTAAGCAGTATATTATTAATTTAAAAATTTGTACTGTCCAATGTAAGATTGTAAATAAATCCTTTAAAATGGTCATGTTAATACATTAAATATCACACTGTTATTTGGGAAATGACTTTAAAAAGATGTATAGGAGTTGCTACAACATCTTTCTTTTCAAATCAAATCATTGTCCCATCGTTAATGAAGAAATGGAGTGAAAGGAGCCTAGTGAAGAACAAACTTTAACTTATTATTAGAGTTCAAGAGAGAATATATGATGTCAAAGCAAGTGGGCACATTAGGAGACCTTCTCACTGAGTACTTTAACATTAATCCTAATAATGTATTTACAAGTAACAAAAGCAAATTGTTGTCACCAATAATGGAAGGATGAGCACTATACTGAAAGTCAACAAAATGGGCTAATTTCAGAAAAAGACATTATTATGTCATTATCAACTCTGTTACTGGGTTCACCTGGTTAAACATGTAAATAAACAGGCCTCAGCTATAGTGCCATTGGTTAATTGTATGTATCGGAATTACTATGTAACTATCTAAGTACTGGATACAATACTTGTAGTTTTGTAGGTTTTTTTAAAAATTTTTTAATTAAGGGTGAGCTGCTTACTGTTGAACTTGCTACAAACAGTCCTTGGTGGTATTGGTGTGAAACAGATTGCAGCAGTACTCCGTATTAAATCAGAATTCGGTAATGTTACAAAGGTGATTTAAAGTTGATTCATTCAAAGCTAAAAATTGCCAAAAATGTCAAATCTTTATTACTATCAAAGCTAGAAATTAGTTCTGCCTCAGTATTCAGTGGTTTTGAATAAATATCTACCAAGAAAACATACAAAAGTTATTAATTAGTTTTACTCACTCAAAAGCACCGCCCTCTTCTCTTCATATCACATTCTGAAAAACAACAAAAAAAAAGACCTGAAATATCACACTTCTTTCTGTTCAGTCGTGGATTGTTTTCATTGGTTAATTTACAGTGATTTTTTTTGTTCTTTTATGTCCTGTTTGCATTTTTTTAAAGTCAAAATGCGCTTAATGCTGATTGTTGATTGGGTTGGCATCAGTAAAAGCAAAAATTGTGAAAAAAATCTGGCAAATCCTCTATTGAAGAAGTCTAGTTGAAAAAAAAAATAGTGACCCCAATATAAAAATAGAAATAGCTATGAAAGAAGAAGAAGTTGTTTGGTATAGCGAAGTTAATGACAATATGCAGGTGGACAACATTGTCGGCTTTTTCAAAAAGACAAGGCTATAAACTGATTAAACAAATGTATTTTAATCAGTTCATCTCAGAATTATTGTCACATGTGACAATAATTGAATGTATTTCAATCAAGAGATTGACAACAGTGTATAATATATTTCCTCATTTCGAACTGTGCTCATTTCACCAAGGGTACCCACTCCCCTTGCTCTTCTAATCATTGTTGATTCTCCTCAGATGTTGTCTGTGGATCGTCAAGATACTTAAAAAGGTAAAACTGGGTCCCAAAACCAGAAAAGTTGAATAACAGTGCTCTGACAGTGCTGGTTATGTTTTGCAGATGATGCCAAAATAGGTGGATTAGCAGATAATTTGTAATCTGTTATATCATTACAGAAGGACTTACAGGCTTGGGCAGATTTGTGGCAGATGAAATTTAATGTCAGTAAATGTAAAGTATTACACATAGGAAGTAAAAATGTTAGGTTTGAATGCACAATGGGCGGTCGGAAAATCAAGAGTACTCCTTATGAGAAGGACTTAGGAGTCATAGTGGACTCTAAGCTATCGACTTCCAGACAGTGTTCAGAAGTCATTAAGAAGGAAAACAGAATGTTAGGTTATATAGCACGATGTGTGGAGTACAAGTCCAAGGAGGTTATGCTCAAACTTTAAAATGCACTGGTGAGGCCTCATCTCGAGTACTGTGTGCAGTTTTCGTCTCCAGGCTACAAAAAGGACATAGCAGAGCTAGAAAAGGTCCAGAGAAGAGCGACTAGGCTGATTCCTGGGCTACAGGGGTTGAATTATGAGGAAAGATTAAAAGAGCTGAGCCTATACAGTTTAAGGAAAAGAATATTAAGAGGTGACATGACTGAAGTGTTTAAAATTATGAAGGGAATTAGAACAGTGGATCGAGACTGTTATTTTAAAATGAGTTCAGCAAGAACACAGGGACACAGTTGGAAACTCTACTTAATCTAACAAGACAATGCATTTGTTATCCCAAAGTGGTGGAGGAAAAAGCAGTTGTTACTTTTGATGATACAATGCTTTTATTGATGGTGTTCTTATTTAAACTTTGAAAGTGCTGATGACATCACCTTGAGCAGCACAGTGGCTGATGGGAATTGTAGTCCTCAGTTTGGCATTTACACTAGGTTGTAGATAAGATGAAGAGGCGAGGTGGGGGTAATATATATTAAATGCCTTTCTTACTGGATCAGTTGTGAGAAATTGACTAAGTTCAAAGCCACAGCCTCTAGAAAGCATTTGCTAAACGTGCCTTTTTTGAGCTTCACCGAACTTTGCTCATTTTATTTCACTTCTGCAGACATACTTCATTTGCATCAACTGACATGCCCTATTTCTCCATGCAATCGCTGTCAGCACTGTGGGGAATTGGGGACAAATTACATTAGAATGTCCTACTTAGTAGAGCATTATTAACAACAAATAACAAACATATGTTGGTTAATTTTCTTTTTTCTACGACATCGCCACATTTCAATCAAATCTGTCAAGCATTTTTGAGATTTTGGGATTCTATTGTGGGGGGGGGTGTTTACTCCTAAATAATATATATAGTAAGAATATCTACTGCCCCAGATGTACCATCCTGCCATATTTCAACGTTTTAGCTAAACAGAATAGCGTTTTTGTTGATGAGTGAATCAGTCAGATTTGCATTATGTGTTTTTGCCTTTTTATTCATTACTAGTTATTTGTTTATGTTATAATCCTTGTGACCCAATAACTGTCTATGTACAGCTACAAATAAATGTGTCACCTTACACAGATTTCTAGTTTCGCATTGAACTGGTGTATTAAAAGATTTTAAAAATGCTTCAAACTTTAGCATTTACTTTTTTCATTTTTTTTTTATTTTACAGTTAAACCAACAGTCATAGACGTGGACATTTATGTAAATAGCATTGGACCAGTTTCATCCATAAACATGGTAAGTCATGTGTGGCTCCCAATAGTGTATTTGTTTACATGTATTAAATTAACATCATGGATAATGTAGGCAGTCCTTTAATGATAACTGTATTTTGCTGTTTAACACCAGAAATGTTATTTATGTATGGTATCAGATGAAGTATATAGAGCAAAGTGCTTGACTGTTTGCTTGTTATTGTTATTTGTAGCTGAGGGTAATAATGTCTTTGTTACAGTATATTTTCTGTGGCCTAGTTAGTATTAGTTCTTGCTGTTTGAACAGTATGTCTTTTTGGTAAGCACACAGCAATTCTCTAAAGAAAAAAGAATGGAACATGTATATTAAAAGTTAATCATAATTTTAGCAGTAGGTATGCAGAGTGCCTTGACTGTCCTTTGGTTTTGTTGTGGGTTATTAATACCTTTTGATCACTTTGTGAATGTGCTTCTGCTTGTTCTTATTCCTAATCTTTTATGTTCATTACTTATATGGAACTGTTGTTTTGAAGTTTCTTTAACTATGTATTCAGTTCAAGGTAACGGTCATATAAAAGCTGAATAAATCATATCTTTCTAATAAGTATACTTTTGGAAGGTTTATGCTGTATACAGTGATGACAGAATTGAATCTCCAAAGATCGCATCTTCATTTTTAATGCTTCATATATTTCAGTATTGGCTTCCATCTGTCTGGTTGTTGACTGTGTTTTCTGGTTTGGTGCTGCTGTGGTGTGACTTATAGCTGAATTTATTCTTAGTTAAAAACTGCAAAGAATCCATAATAAAACATGTCATCCTCTTAAATCTGCAGTTAAATATCAATTTGAAAGTAATAATATTACCAACATATATTACACCTCAAAAATGTAGCTCATAACTGTCTGCAATCATAAAAGCAAATGTCAAAAGAGCACATTATTTTAGTTTACATGTGGTAAAAGTTAAGACAAAAATATGGCATTACCCTTTTTCACAAATACTGACCAACACCACATGAAGCGGCTTGATTTCTGAATCCAAACACAAATAAAGTCAGTCTACTAATAGTGAAAGTAGAAACTGTTTTGTTATTGTGTTTTATTGTACATCGGCAGGGAATTTTATATTTGCTTCTGTTAGTTAGACATTTAAGTGATGTTTTATATGGAGCACAATATTTTTTGTTGCTAGTGTAATACTTATTTATATGTTTTAAATATTAAATAAAATGCACTAATTATGTTGTAAATGTTCTATTTATTTTGATCTCATTAATTTAGAAAATAGGCACACACTTATAATACCAAATTGTATTGCAAGATTTCTTTCAATCCCTTCAGCACTTATTGTGATAACTTATTGGTGATATCTTTGTGTTTAACGCACTTAGTATCTAAACAACAACTAACTCTCTTTTATAAGTTTTAAACCTAATTTATTACAAATATTTACAGGTACAAAGTACCTTGGTGAATTTAGTTTATGTGCTGTTTCCTTCTTTTTGTGCAACTTTGATCATCTTGCATTGTCTTTTTTTTTTTTTTTTGCTAGAGTTGTATTGGAGCAATTAATTAGTGTTTGTCTTAGCCTCATTGTTGCTATATGGTACTTTTTAGTCTTAGCTTTCCCAGTGATCAATGGATCACCACCTGTGACTCATTGCATTCCTTCTTTTTGTTTATTATTCTGTTTTATTTATTAACTTAGCCATTGTGGACATACACAATAACAATATTGAGAATACAGAGACTGAAAATTTTTTTTCATGTTTGACCAAAGGTGATATCAAGTCAAAAAGTAGAATTTTTATCAACGATTATTTCACATAATGATCAGTGGGATATTTTACAAATAATTATCAATTTTTATGGACAATTTTTAAATAATAATGAGTGGACTTTCCAGCTTCAGAACAATGTCACATGGGTTTTGTGCCATGCGATTGCATTCCATGTCAGCAGATTAAAATATAAAATGGATCATCTCAAAATCGGAATCAACAGTCAATGTTGTTACCATCACATACTCATCTGTAGCATGAAAAGTTTGTACATTTATAGTTGCGTGTCTCCAGTGATGAAATCTGAGACACATCTGGTTGATGCAATTATTTGGCTTCAATTTAAAATTCTAATCATTATTCCAAGTTCTGATTAAGACCTTTTATTTTCCATATCATATTTTTTGTTTTCACAGAACCCATTTCTGACATTCATTGCTGTGTTGTTTCTACTGTGTTTTTGATTTAACTGATCTCCTGGTTACAACATTCTGTCAGGTCCTTTAATATTCAGACTTCCACTTTTGACAGTCTTGGGCGGATAGTTGTGTCAGCCCTGCAGAGAAACATTTGCTGAAGTTTCTAGTTGTTTCATGGGTTCTCTTACAGTTTTCTACATCTAGCTACTACCTTTTACATATTGCTGCCATTGTTAATTGGGGTATCTGTTTAAGTGTGCAATTGTGTTACCAGAGTAAGAACCTTAGTTTTGCAAAGCTTGCATATAGTTTTGTTTTGCCAATGTGTTGGCCATGTGTAACAACATACATTCCAAAAAAAAGTTCAACAGATTACTTTGTTTTCCTCAACTTAAAAGTCTCCATTGTTTACTTCTTATTTCATTGTTAAGAAGTAGCTACTGTCTATGTGATGTGACCAAAAAACAGACACGCAAAATGAGGGGAAACTGGTCAATTGCAGAACTTTGGTTAAAAGTTTCCCCTTGTTGTTATTCAATTTTGTACATAGCTAATAAATTGAAAGGAAAACGGTAACCACAAATTATTTTAATGTAAAATTGATGTATTGATTTTTGATAATATCCTTACAAGAAATAGAAACATTTTTGATGTCAACAATGAAAATAAGGCATAAAACAAAATGACCTACATTTACAAACTTCAAAAGGTGGAATTAAACACAACACAGCATTTGCTTTTTTATAAAAAAAAAAAGTAAAAGCACACAAAACAGATAATTTACAATGACAGCTTAATGCCACTTTTTGCACAACTGAATGTAATACAAGGGAATTTAAATTTATTGTATCAGATTTACATTTTTTTGCATAGTTTTGCAGATACATTTGGTAACTATTCTAACTCTGTCTTCTTCAGAGTCATAAACTGAAAAATGCATTTTTATAGTTCTTTAAGCATCCAAAAAAGTGAAGAGGAACAAAAAAGTTCACTAACAAATGAAAAACTAAAGAGAAAAAGAAACAATAGCAGATAACACTCTATTTTCATATTGAGCACATTCTTTTTTTATGTGTCTTAAAGAACAACATACATTCCATGGATGTGATGATAACATTTATCAGTGAGCTTAAATATTATTAAGGGAAATTCAAAAACAGACAGACTCATCCCTTTCTGTCTACAATCAACAATAGGTGCCTCCCAGTCTACAAAATTCAACATCTAATAATTAGAGAAAGACATTAAAACTTATTAATTTGCCTGGAGAAAAATGTCCATTTGCAGTTAAAACCAAATAGGTGAACACTGTAAGACAGAAATCAATTTTACAATGTTCCTTCCACATGTCTATAAAGAAATATGAAAGACTGTATGTGGTATGCTGTTTATTTAATTATTATACAGGTTGTTACAGTCATTCAGCATACATATTACTCATTTATCTGTAGATGCATTGAAATATCTTTGGTTACAGCAGAATATGTTACATTAAAGTGGGAGATTTAAAAAGATTTAAACAGTATATGTCTTGACAAAGCTCTAATAATCTTTGTTCTTTCTGTTCTATAGTTTTTTTGCAAATCTCTTTGTCAATGGGGTTCTCTATCAGCCATTTTTCTAAATCTACAATATCCAACAAACTGTTGTGGTTTTATTCTGACAGCAATGAATTCATTGTGACAGCATAATTATTGATTAAAAACACCTATCATGATGCAGGTCTTCTTACCGCAGCTGTCACAGTGTAACAATGGATCCGACTACTTTATTCAGCTGCTTTCACAAAGCACACCATCACTATGAATTTTACAAAGGACAAGGCCATATTGAAATCTAAAAGGTCAAAGGATTCCAGTTGGGCAGACTGGTGCCTTGAAACATTTAGAAAAATACTTTTGTACTCTAACAAATATTTTTTTTCTACAAACTACGGCCGTGAGACAAGATCAGTTTCACACACCTGACATGTAATGGTACTTTTATAAAAAATTCAATGCAAAAATTTAAACAAATAAAGCATATTCATTCTGAATTTTCTTTGTTTCCCAAAGTGGCTGAGGTAGAGATTCCCAACAAATATTACATTTGTAGAATTCTGTTTTGTAAAGAAATTTTTGTAACTAAGCAAGGATGGTTTGGAAGTATTTCTTGGCATTCTGATTACGTAAATAAGACTGCAGCTGGTATAAACAAAGTTTTTTATTGAAATGTGCCTGACAAATGCATCATTCATAAAATAAAATAAAAACTGCAGTTCACATGATTTACCTTTTAATGTGGAAATAAAAAGTATATCAGAAGTCACTGAGCAGTTGTGCCACATGATGCTATGCCATTGCCATTCAGAGTTCTTTTTTAATATTTTTCTCTCAGTAATACTTCCTTGGGTAACTTTCTACAAACCTCACAATCATTTTACTTTCTCTGTCAGTAATTCACTCCGCTTGCTGACTAAAGTCTTGACTCGCCAAAGCCTTTGTCAATGCCAAAATTATTGGTCTCAACACCTGCAAGAATAACTGATTTCCTTCAAGTATCAATTGTAGATGTTAAAACTGGCAAGGTCTGGACCCACACATTAACTCAACTCTGCTTTTACATGATTCCCAATTCATGCTACATTTTATGAGAAATGTAGTCCTCGCATTAAAGGAAAGCCAGACCTGTATCAAAAATGAAAGAATTCGTACAGGGAAATAAGGAAAATGGCCTGCCATTTCTAAATATTATTGTGCTCTAAACTAATTCCTATTCTTCTTCTTGTATTGAAGGACTAAATTAGTATTTATTTCTATTGCTATATAAGTCCTAAAGTAATCATTTTAATTTCTGAAGCTATTGGAATCATGAGGGTCATGTCTTGTCTCACTGTCTTCTTATTAATTTATTCACTTTCTGTCCTGTTTTTCACATATACTGTTTAATGATGACACATATGTTACTCGGCACACTCTCATAAACTGGACTAGGATAATCTTAATCAATATGCCTGTGAAATGAAAGAGCTTTGTAGTTTTGATATAACACTTGGCTTAGATAGACCACCTTTCCTGTGGGGAACAGATTCTGTAGGTGCTGCTTGTTGTTCAGCTATAATATGAGATCTGCAAAGATGGTAAGTGGTTTGCTCTGTGGTAAGATACATAAATCCAATTTGAACTTGTTTACTCACCGAGGAATCCCAATGTGAACTTAGTAATGACTAGCTATTTCGTCGTGATTGTAAGAATATTACAAGAAGGTTGAATGCTTTAAAGGGTGCATGCCAGGAAAAGCAGCAAGAAGTATACTTTCTTGGAGACAGAGTAATGCTGACTGCTTGGACTATAGACCTAGAACCCTGTGTACAGGATATTTCTACATATCCAAAATTCTTGATAAGACACACATTTGACATTTGTTTTACATCAGTTTTTGCTCCATGTAAGCTACAATTTATTCTGTACTGTGTTAGAAACAAGTAAATACTCTGCTGTGCTGTAAACACTCGGCAGTCAATCTCACTTAATAGTACTTTATATTTTAATGTGTTTATGTTGCTTAGTGTTGTTGAATCTGAACCTCAATGTAGAATTTTGAAATACACAGGTTGTTATGGAAGTTTACTGATAGCTAGTAAATAGATTTTATTGTTCTTAAAGCATTGTGAGTAAGGTAAGTATTGAATTAAGGTGTCTGCAGAACCTTGAAGCCATTACAGTATGTAAAGTTATTTAAACAAAATATCAGTATTTTGCTTGTTACTAGTATGAAGTGTTAAAAAAAACAAGTTAGGATTGTACATGTGTTACTCTTATGTCTCCCTCTTTTACTACTCCAGGCATTTGGTACCCAGTCCAGGGTTTATTCCTGCCTTGCCCCCTGTGCCAGATGAGATGAGACTCCTGTTACTCTGTTCAGGAATAAGCGAGTTAGAAAATGACTGACTGATTGATTGACTGTACACAAACAGTTTAAATTCATTAAAATGACAAGAATAAAAGATGACAGACTTGAAAAGATTTAGGTATAAGAGAAATTACACAAAATCAAACATACAGTACAAGCCAAAAGTTTGGACACACCTCCTCATTCAATGTGTTTTCTTTATTTTCATGACTGAAGGCATCAAAACTATAAATGAACACATGTGGAGTTATGTACTTAACAAAAAAAGGTGAAATAACTGAAAACATGTCTTATATTCTAGTTTCTTCAAAATAGCCACCCTTTGCTCTGATTACTGCTTTGCACACTCTTGGCATTCTCTCGATGAGCTTCAACAGGTAGTCACCTGAAATGGTTTTCACTTCATAGGTGTGCCTTATCAGGGTTATTTAGTGGAATTTCTTGCTTTATCAATGGGGTTGGGACCAGCAGTTGTGTTGTGCAGAAGTCAGGTTAGTTGGACGATCATTTATTTTTCAACAGGACAATAACCCCAAACACACCTCCAGGCTGTGTAAGGGCTATTTGACCAAGAAGGAGAGTGATGGAGTGCTGTAAATGGTCATGAAAATAAAGAAAACACATTGAATGAGGAGGTGTGTCCAAACTTTTGGCCTGTACTGTATGAAAATTGTAAAAGAAATAATACATAATAGAAATATGCTAATTTGGTGGGTGGGAGCTTTGGAAGTGTTTTTCTTTTTGTTCTTATGTAGCCCAAAAATCAGTCATTGTTGGATTTCTTTTACTGTATTTTTTTCTTTTTAACCATAAAAAATTTATCACAAAAAGACATATGCTAATAAATATATGGTGTTCTTCAGAAACCACAGCCATATTATACTGCAACAAATAGGGGGTTATTTATTGCCAGCCTCAGTAATTTCAAAAGCTCACTGAAGCAAATTGAAATTTTAATCACTCATAGATGAATTTCTTTTTATTTAATCCAATATACAGTATATCTACACACAGTCTTTTGTGATTTAATTGTCCTGTGAAAAGTAAACAGCGCTTCCAAGAACATATTTTAGTTTTTTTGCTGTACTTAAAATATACACATGATAACTGTCTTTCAGGGCTGCTCCTAGCTAATTAGTGACATAGACTGTGGGGATCCCCTAAGCAAATGATTTGTTCAATAGAGTTTGCTGTAGCAATGGCACTAAATGTCAATGATGCCACCAAAAAGATATGCCTTATCATAACCAAGAGGAAGAAGCAATAAAAAGAAGAGAAACATTATTTACATTTTTTTCTGTTTTATTTTGCCATGTAACATATATGCTCACGTTTAAGTTCTCCCGCGGACTTGATTTTACCGTATAACTTCTGGTATTTTATAATGTCAGTCATATAAGTCGAATGTGGAAAACTCACGTTATTGATACAAGAGATTATGACATGCTAACGCCCACCTGAGAGAGCAACTACGGAGCATATTGCCTTTTCTTCTATGTATTGTACCTACATGACCACTCGGTAACCGAACTATTCTGAAACAAAGTTTGCACCATTTTTTTTTTTTTTGTATCTCACAACCTCATACACCTTTATCGTAAGAACATCCCTTACCAATGATGAAGCATTCAATCAGAAGAAAATATGAAGCTGGTTTTAAATTAAAAGTTGTTGCACTGGTGAAAGAAATTGGTAATTGCGCTGCTGCAACAAAATTCAATGTGTATGAGAAACTGGTGTGAGATTGGAGGAAGCAAGATGTAAAAAAAAATTAAGTGTTGTATTATTGAATGGATGTATAAGTCGGGGTCTGATTTTATGATTGATCTTTTGGGTTTCAAGACCTGACTTATATATGAGTATATAGGGTTGTTGGAGAATAACAGTGAATTGAGAAGCATGGTTTAATGAGTAACTTTAGATAGGTAATGATCATCTGTTTAGTCATCAAAAGCATTCCGTATCAACATAACAAGTCAAATTATAGCACACATTCGCAAGCTAGTGGTTTACAGAAATGTTACTTACATACTTGTTTCTTTAATTAGGTCCTAATTGTGCAGTAGTAATGTTGTTATATATCTATGGTGACAATTCTAGAACCATGATGGTAGGCTCAGCGTGGGGGAATTTTAGCCAAGATTTTTCAAGTTAGCCTTCTCGAGCATAGCATGGGTGGAAATGCATTATTTATGGCTTACAATATAGTTTAAAAATGATACTTTTCTAATAATGTGGTTATTATGATAAATCTGTAACTGTTTTAATTGATCTTCCCAGGAGCAGTTTTGAAATATGATAGATCAAATGCACAAGTAGCCGGTTAAACTTACTTATTATACACGTTGCTTTATCACCCATTGCCTTATTACACACATTGTATGCTGGCATTTGAGTCAAATCTGTGATTAGTGTGAATTTCCTACATTTCAAATACATGACAAAATAATTTGGGAAACCTAGCAAATTTCCTATTATTTGTGTTGAATAAAAATTTGCTATTGAGGAATATTTAATAAATAAATAAATTTGCAAATAAATAAAAGAACTGTGAAATGTGAGCATAAGTAAATAAATATGTCAAGAAATGTGAGCATAAATAAATTTCACAAAATATTTTTGTTACTCATTACTTTGTCTAATTTTGTCTGTAATATTCCTCCAAACACATCATGAAATACGATTTGAAATAAAACTGTCACTTTCACTCGTCAAAGTTGAGAGGATGGGCTCTAAAACATGCTGTACTTTGATTGGTGAAACATCTTCTGTAGATTGCTCATGCAAAACTCAATTTATCTGTGGGGGAGATGAATATAAATGAGATGATGGCCAATGATGGCCTAATGACATTAAAACCATTTACAGTGCCTGCTAAATATCACAGGTCATTGTGGTAGATAAGAAACTATCATTTTTGCCACTGATCAGAGCTGTAAAGTTGTTTGAAAAAGTAGCTGTGAATATGCACCTGACTTTAGACTTGTAAAACAAATATTTAGTTCAAAATATTAGTTGGCCCTGCTTTGGGCTTTCCCTGACAAAGTGTCTTAACTGATACAGATGCAGTTCACTATATCTCACTCTGCCTCATTCACCTTGTGATCGCCTTCTCTGATACACCATATAGATCTGCAATCTGTCATACTTTTAAACCGCATAAGAGAAAGTGTTCTATAGACTCAGCAGGAATGTTAAAGGATGGGGCATCCAGGGCAGGTAACTAGTCCATTGCACCAGGTCTTCGATGTTTTCAAAAACATTTTCATCGATATTGTAGTCTAAAAGGGCGGCCAACATTGTAATTTTTTTCTGATAAACCTTCAGTTTTCTCTCTGAAATACATGGATTAGGCAGAATCCATATCATCGGCAATCTTAAGCATTTTTCTAATTAATTCTTGTTCTATTTTCTTTACGTCCATATCTTGCACAGTCTTATTAAATTAGGTATTAGCAATCTACAGAAGATAATTCACCAATCAAACCACAGTAAGTGCTAGAGCCCATCTCAATTTTGAAGAGTGATAGTAACAGTATTATTTCAAACTGTATTTCATGATGCATTTGGAGGAATGTTACAGACAAAATGAAATAAATTAACAACAAAAAACATATTTTGTGACAAATTAATTTATTTATGCTTAATTTTCATGATCCAATTATTTATTTATGCTCACATTTCATGATGCATTTATTCATTTATGCTCACATTTCACATTTTTTATTTGTGCATTTATTTATTTTTGTCCAAAATATTCCTCCATAATATGCTGTTATTCAATAAATATATTATAATATATAATGTGCAGAACTGGGTCATGTCCAATATCTTTTAACATTGAGAGCACCTTCCATTTAACAAAATAATGTACATTCAAAATTACTTTAATTTTGTCCCTAGCAGTTTTATCAAGCACTGCTCAAATATCATTGACACAACTCTCTGTTCTGCTGGTACTTTAACTCCCACTGTTTATAAAATTCTGTTATTCTGTGGTTATTATGTTTCATTATTAATTTTGTCATTTAATTATTCTCCTGCTAAGTCATAGTTTTTATGCATTTAGTAATTTTGCATTTTGGTGTAATTAATACAATTGTTTTATTAATAATTGCGTCCTGTTTATTAAGTGCTAGCTATAGTAACATATGTTTTCTTCAGTCTGATATCTAAATTCATGTTATATGGGTGCACAAACTGTATATTTGGACAAATGGGACATTGAAGTATGCAACCAATAGATCAAATAGAAGGTGTTTGCTTATATAATAGGTTTTTGTGAAGTGCAATTATTTGAAGTTAATTTTTAAAATGTATTTAAGAACTAATTGCATTGTTATGACCATACTAGAGGCTAGGGCTGCCCCTGTTCTTTTAGTCTATTTCTATTGCAAATGCCAGCACATTTTTAAAGTGAACCATTTGGCCTTCAATAAAAATCACTGAACTTGCAGGCAGTTACTAGATATGTCACACATGTCAGCATGCTGTCTGTTCAATTGATAGTTTTAGACTAAGTGAAGGACCAAGGTTGTTCTCATTACTAGGTTGCAAGAGGCAAGCCCTTGATGCAATATCAGTCCGTGTCCATAGCCACATTCACTAATGGCAGGCCTCAGTTAAACTAGCATTACAGTCATTGGGATTTGGAAGGATATGGCAGCATTCAGGAAGCATGCACATCCTTCATTGGCTTGGAGCGTGGCACTGTGAAGCAGCAGTGCTGACCACTATAATGGATGAGATGGAGAGTTATAAATAAATGGGTGGTGAATGGAGGCTTACTGTACTTACTTAGAAGACTAAGTTACGCAGATTTTATTAAATAAAGCTGAAATAGTTCTATCAGTGACTTCACTAAATTATTGAGCTGCATTTGCATACATAAAGCATGTAATCAACCCAATAATATTTATATGTTAATATAGTATACAGTAAACAATTTTTCCCATGTTAATACTGTTTTAATGTTAATCAGTATTAAGAGAACACACAAAATTGGTTGAGATATACACAAATATGAATGTGTTCAAAAATGCACAAAGATAGACATGCCATATAGACATCTTTAGATGTGAGCCTTTAATTGGAAAATTAGGAAGGCAGACACAGGAGAGAAAGAAATATTTGTAGAGGGTGATATCACCACCACCACCACCTTACCTCCATAAGACACATAACTTGGTCTTCCACTACATTTTTTGAAACTTTCATCTCTTAATGTTTCTTTTCAAGACGACACAGAGGTTGATTAAAATAATGGATTGACTTCAGGTGGGAATAGAAGTCACAGTGTGAGTTTATAACTGTGAATACCTGGGGACTTGTTAGTCAAGGAAAACATAACACTTGCATGAAAAGAGCGCTCATAATTATCACAGCATCCTCCAGTCAAATGCTCTAATTTCATGGCTGAAATAATACTGAAAAAAATCACATGTAACAAGACTGAAAAATAAAACATAATTAATAAAAATGCTATTGTCTCTGTAATAAAAACATGAAAAGAGGGGGTCTTTATGTACTGCAAGTAGACAAAGGTTTGCATTTACAACATATCTAAACATTAACGTTGTTCCGCCTTGAGTAGTGTCTTAAAGGGAGTTGTTTTACCTGTTTACTGATTTCTGACTCACTTTTAGATATTGGATAATACTATAGCTTATCAGACTTTTTCTCTCAGTGTCTTGAAGCTATTGTGCTGTTTTGTGTTTCATCACCATCCATGATGGTATCTGGCTTTCTTGTTTTTTGTCTCCCTCTTTATATTTTACCATTTTTCAAGCATCACTGCCTTCACAAGTAATCCTTCTTTTCTGTCTTTATTTGATTTCAACACACAATCAGGTTTAGTCAGCCATATGCTGCTACAGGGAGAAGCATTTAACCATTGAGACTTTGGCTGTTCATGCATAAGATATGTATTTTAGCAGTAACAGACAAGTGCATATAGCATTTTACAAATTAAACATGTTATGAATTAATCTGTTACATTTTATTTTGCTTTTTTTTCAACTTATGTATTAAATTTTATTTATATACTTTATTTTTATTACAGTGAAGTCATGACATCACTATGTTGTGTCTGTGTTTCTCTACGGGTACTGCCGTTTAGAAGTTTAAATGTTTCCTGCACAACTCCACATGTTAAGCCACGGCGTTCGCACTAAACGATGGGTAAAATGGTTGCAAATGTAAATGAAGTCCATGAAAGCCCTGCCTGAGAAAACAAGAAATGCCACTGTTGCAAGGGAATGAATCACAACACAAATTAATGTAATTTCAAGGACAGTAAATGTCACACTTGCAGCAGAGTAAGACATACTAAAAAGGCATGTCAAGGTAAGGGACGCCACCAGTGGAATGCTAATATATCAAATTACAAAAGACAACACAGTAAACATGCTAATAACTGACAGGCATTGTTTCAAAGCAGATTTCAAAGCAAATGAAGAATTTGGAAATAGACACAAGGACTGCCATCAGCATAATCGCTCAAGAATTATATCAGGTTTCTGCATATCTGCTACTAAAGGGAGCAAATGTAAAACATAAGAAGTAAACTAGTAAAACATTCTTGTGTTGGGATATTGTGACATAAAATGACCAAAAGGATTCAATATCACTGATACTGGTGATAGGAGCATCACCAGCCTTAGTGGACCAAACCTATATATAATATCTATCTAAATATTATATCTAGAACATGAACTAGGCTTGTTGAGAGTTGTTAAAATGACTACTAAATCTCTTAGGAGCCAACTAATCCCATTAGCCACGAGGGAACTGATAAGGAAATAACAAGACTAGAGCAGACTAATATATTTAAACTAGTGAGACAGAATAAATAGCTCACACCAATAGTACCAATTGTTATACGAGGTGAGTCAATTTGTTTATAAGAGGAACACAGAAGTTGACTATAACCAACCACCGACTGCCCAATACTGAAACATACCCCTTCCCACTTGCTAATGATTTAATATCTTTAAGGTAAGACATTCATTAAATTTATTTGGACCCAGCTTACGAGGACTTGCTAGATGATGATTTCTCAAAAAATCTAGAGGGCTGAAAATGCCTGTTTGTTTATAATAGACAAGCCTATAGTTTCAGTGCAGCATATTCTTTTTTTTTAAATGATGGGAAATCTATCTTTCATTATATATCGTGGTCTACTTTGATGACATTCTGGTTACTGACAGAGATGAATAGTCCAATTTGCAATATTTCAAAAAAAGATCCTACAATTTCTACAAAATGACCGTAGATAGGTTAAAAAAAATCTAACCATTAGACCACCTTCAGCTATGCTAGAAGTGTGGCCTTCTCTATCAATATCTTAGACAAGGAGTGGAAGGTGATAATTTGCAACATTCACTCTTCTTTGGTTTGTGCAAAACCCACTAACAATCATGCACCGAACACACCTTTGATAATTAAAACTATCTGAAATTATAATGGGATTGGACCCTAAATGTGAAAAATGCCAGGTAACCCCTGGCTTGCCTGAGCATTTGTTATGGGACTGTCCAAATTTATAAGCACTTTCTGGGAAAAGTTTTTTTAGTGTAGGTATGGTATAACGGGTCCATGGCTTAGAAAAAGGTGGCCGATTTTGAATAAATAATTAATTGACTGGCTTGATCTCTGAGGTGTGCATGCTCATGCAGCTACCGGGGGTCGTGGAGTCACTGGGGCAGGATGTACCTGCACATGAGGGTGCGGTCTGTCTCCATTGCTTCATCGGCTTCCTTTGGTGCACGATTGGAATGCTGCACCCACGGAGTCATATAAGGATGAGAGCCAGCATGAGAAAAAACAGGTTGAGAGAAGATGAAAGGAGGATTGATCAGGAGAATGGAGGTTAAACAGAAGAGAGAGGGAGAAGGAGAAGCAGACAGGAAGACGAGTGAGTACCAGTGCGAGTAAAAGAGAAAGAGAAGGCAGACAGCCAGAAGAAGCGCCCCTTCAGCTGAGCATGTGTCCAATGCTCTGGAGCTAAAGAAGTGATCACTTTGACTGAGCGGTTTCAAGAGCCGAAATGATGCAGTACTGAAAGAGACGACTTGCAGCATAAGCTTGTGGTATAGTGGGTCCACCGCTCTCTCAGCAAAGGCCCATTTTAGATAAATAATTACCGTGCTCGTGGCTTAGCGAGGGGGCGTGGTAGTTGTGGCTGAAGCAGTTCTCGGGGCGATCTGCGGTGTGGGCTTTTCTCACCTAAGTGCACAGGTGAGAGACTGCCCACATCCGTGATTGTTCCTGGGGCTGCTAATTTGTCGCAGCTGCTATGCCTTCTTGACCTATATAGAAGCGCGAGTTGGTTAAAAAAAAAGAAAGAGAGAGGATGAAAAGACGGAGGTGACTGGAGAAAGCAGGATGCTAGAGAGAGAGAGCCGGTGCGGATGAGTGAGCGAGCGACAGAATGCTCACAGGCAGCTGTACGGAAGCCAGGGTGTTAGGCCGACACCCGGGAGTAGTGGTCGCTCCCGCTGAGTGATTGAGTATTTGGAGTGACTAGTGAAGAGCGACTGCCCGCGTAAGGCTGGGAAGGCAGCGGGAGTCGGGAGGCTTTGGTGGTGGATTCCCCAGCGTGTGCGTCCTAGCTGTTGAGTTAAAACCAAGTCTCGGGCCTAGGAAAAAGTGTGCGACCGAAGCCAGGATCGGTAGGCCTCCAGACCAGTGTTTGAATGAAAGAAGGTCAGCTGCAGAGAGAGCATCTCGCCTGCTGCAGGGCCCAAACGGGAGAAGCACGTGAGAGGCTAGTGTAAAAGCACCGGGCTCTGAATGGTATTTTAAAGGACTGCTTCCAGCATTGTTTTTAACCTAGTTTTTAAGGATTGTTTTTTCTATTTATTGATTTTTACCTTCACGTTTGTTTTATGGGTTATTTATTTATTTATTGACTATTTTTTAAGACACTGCACTTTATTTGAACACTTTTTTGTTTTGTTGGATTATAAATAAAGCACTTTTGCACTTTTGTACCATCCCCTTGTTAGGTTGTTGCCTCACTGTCTAGCTCATCGGTAACATTACCAATGGTGTAGGGTTCAAGGGCTCCTGAACAGCAGATGAGAGCATGGAGCAGAACCCACATCGTCACTGCCTTCCAAAGTTCAGGAAGGCAGTGGGGGTCGGCAAGGCTTGGATTGACACCCCCATAGTGAGTGCCATGGCCTTTGGGCACCCAAGCCTTGGGTTAAGATGGGGAGCTGTGTTGAAGCTATGGAACAACGAGGACCCAGACATGTGGAAAGTCAGCTCTGTCTGTCGGCAGGGTGTCTTCTCTGCTGCGAAGCCCCGTGCAGGATGAGCAGAGGAGACATCAGTATCAAAGGGATGCATTGAGGACTAGATTTTAAAAAACAGTTTTCTGCCTGTTGTTTTAACCTCAATTTTTAAAAGAATTATTTTTGTTTGATTTTAACTTCCA
>JANRMT010028174.1:148938627-148950607 GCA_026402145.1 Polypterus bichir lapradei
TTAATTATTTATTTATAATTTTTTTTTTTTTTTTTTTTTTTTTTTTGTATTTAAAAAGTAGGGTTGCCCTTTCAAACCATGCGTTTTGAAAGTGTTCTTGTTTTTAGTTACGCAATTTTAATTACATTCTCGGCGCTCCGGGTGATCAGCGCGCAGCAGCAAGGAGGCGGCTCCTTTGTTTACATCGTGGAACAGCTGATTGCACTGAAGCCGGCCGGTATCAGGGATCCGACTCTGTTTAGGACTCTAAACATTCCGGAGGAGATACGGAGGAGGACGATAAGGGGATGCAGAGGTGGAAGGAAGCGGCACAAGGGAGCCAAGGAGGAAGAGAAACGCGCGGCGCATAAGGAAAGAATGAGAAAGTACAAGCCGTATGTCCCGTCTCTCATCATGGGCAACGTGAGATCTCTGGATAATAAGATGGACGAGTTGACAGCTTTGTTAAGGACTGAAAACATCTTCCACGAGTGCAGTCTGATGTGTTTTACTGAGACTTGGTTACATAGTAATGTGCCAGACTCTAATATTACACTGGACGGCTTCAGCGCGATACGGAGCGACAGGACGAGGCGAGAGAGCGGGAAGAGGAAAGGAGGGGGGCTGGCTGTTTACATCAACAACATGTGGTGTAACCCCGGTCATGTGACTGTTAAGGAGCGCGTTTGTAGTCCAGATATTGAACTGTTGGCTGTTGGATTTCGCCCATATTATTTACCCAGAGAATTCTCCCAAGTGATAATAACTGCGGTGTACATTCCTCCATCCGCGAATGCCGCGGCAGCGTGTGACGTCATCCATTCAGTAATAGCCAAACTCCAGACTCGACACCCTGACGCCTTTCTCTTGATCTCAGGTGATTTCAACCACACATCGCTGACCAAGACCATTCCCACTTTCACTCAGTACGTTGATTGTCACACTAGGGGGGAGAAGACACTAGATCTGCTGTATGCTAACGCTAAAGGTGCTTACAGTGCTGCAGCACTTCCCCCCCCCTGGGGAGATCAGATCACAACCTGGTCCACCTCATGCCAATATACAAACCCCTGGTTCAAAGACAGCCTGCTATAGTGAGGAGTGTAAGAAGATGGTCAGAAGAAGCCACTGCTACGCTACAGGACTGTTTCGAGGCTACAGACTGGGAGGTTCTCAGTGCACCATATGGCGAGGACATTGATGGAATGACGGACTGCATCACGGAGTATATTAACTTCTGTGTTGACTCCTGTGTACCGATGAGAGATATTCGCTGTTTCCCTAACAACAAACCCTGGGTCACCAAGGACATTAAAGCGTGCTTAAATGCAAAAAAAAGTGCTTTTAGGTCTGGTGATAAGGAAGCAGTGAAGAAGGCTCAAAAAATGTTAACTGGTAAAATCAAGGAGGGGAAGGAGTCATACAGGAGAAAACTGGAACAACGGCTGAAGCAAAACAACACGAGAGAGGTGTGGAGGGGTATGAGGAGCATCACTGACTATAAGACAAGCGGCCAGGCTATTGAGGGGAATGAGGAACGTGCAAACGATCTCAACACTTTCTTCAATAGATTTGATGTCCCTGTGTCTCACACTTCCCCCGGCTTCAGCCCCAATCTACACTTTCCTGCTCCTATGTCCTCCCCTACACAGAGAACAGTCACTACTCCTGCACTCCCAGAAATCAACATCTCTGTGGATCAGGTAAAACATGGCCTGAGTAAGATCAACCCTACAAAAGCTGTAGGCCCGGATAAGATCAATCCGAGGGTCCTGAAATCTTGTGCTCCCCAACTATGTGGTGTCCTCCAGTACCTCTTCAGCCTGAGTCTGTCTCTACAGAGAGTCCCTGAACTGTGGAAGACATCATGCATTGTGCCGGTACCCAAAACACCACGTCCCTGTGCCCAGAACGACTTCAGGCCTGTTGCTTTAACATCGCACATTATGAAGGTGTTTGAGAGACTGATCCTGGATACATTTCGTCCCCTGGTGAAGTCCTCTCTGGACCCTCTTCAGTTTGCCTATCGGCCGTTCATGGGAGTTGATGACGCCATAATACACCTGCTACATCGCACCTACTCTCACCTTGACAAGCCTAGGACCACCGTAAGGATGATGTTCTTTGACTTCTCCAGTGCCTTTAATACCATCCAACTGGCAGTACTGGGGGAGAAACTAATGAACATAAATATTGACACCCGCTTGGTTTCCTGGATCATGGACTATCTGACTTGCCGTCCCCAGTATGTCCGACTACAGAACTGTGTGTCAGAGACTTTGATCTGCAACACTGGAGCTCCCCAGGGGACAGTACTGTCTCCGTTTCTTTTCACCCTCTATACATCTGACTTCAGATATAATTCAGAGTTATGCCACCTGCAGAAGTTCTCTGACGACTCTGTGATTGTTGGGTGTATAAAGGAGGGTGACACCTCTGAGTACCAGTCTGTTGTGGATGACTTTGTTTCCTGGTGTGAGCGCAATCACCTACAACTGAACATCAGGAAAACAAAGGAAATGGTTGTGGACTTTAGGAGAAGCAAGACCCCTGTGACTTCTATATCTGTCAAGGGGGAGATAGTGGACATGGTCTCTGATTACAAATATCTGGGAGTCCATCTGGATAACAAACTTGACTGGTCACTCAACACAACGGCACTCTACAAGAAAGGACAGAGTCGGTTGTACTTTCTTCGAAGGCTCAGGTCTTTTAACGTCTGTAACACCATTCTACGGATGTTTTACGAGACCGTTGTGGCGAGTGTAATTTTTTACGCTGTGGTCTGTTGGGGTGGGAACATTAAGGTGTCTGATAAGAACAAATTGGACAAGTCAATTAAAAGGGCCGGATCTGTGCTAGGCATGGAGCTTGATTCCGTGGATGTAGTAGCGAAGAGGAGGATTCTATCCAAAGTACAATCCATTGTGAACAATCCTTCTCACCCGCTATACAGTGTTTTCGCTGAACAGAGGAGCAGTTTCAGCCAGAGACTGATTACTATCAAGTGCTCTACAGAGCGCCACAGGAGATCTTTTCTCCCAACGGCTATAAAAGTTTACAACTCTTCTCTGTAACCTATACAAACATGTATGTGGCTTTTTTTTTTTTCCTTAGTCAACAACTGTGAGCACCTGTAATCGAGCACAAGCAATTTCCCTCTGGGATTAATAAAGTTATTTGAATTGAATTGAATTGAATTGAATTATAAATTCCAATATTGCATGTACTTACTCTGTTTTTACCCAGTTTACTCAATTAGTAACACTAATGAGGATTTAATCTTTAAGTACCGTTTTGTAAAGAGGCCAGTTTTTCTGTTTGTTTCTTTTTGTTTTTCACATATTCACTGATTTTTCTTTTACATTACTGTTGTTACAAAATTCAAGTGATGTTCTGTTTCCTTTTTACACAGCTAAACAAAATGGTAGTTAGGCATGACTTCCTGCATTTTCTTAAATTCTGCTGTCTAGGTGGAATTATCTGGATAAAATTAGTCTGATGCCCCTGCCTTCTCTTCCCTTCATTAGGAATAATCTTAATTAGGCTATTTAAAAAAATGATTTCAAACTGGTTTGTGGATGAATGGCGTCTATCTCAGCAGTATGCACCTTTATATCATTTTGTAATCTTCTTCATCCTCTTCATCTTTCTAACTGATTGGTGGGGTCAATGTGCTTGATCAACCTTCTCCAAATAGCTCAGTCCTGCAAATCGTCACGTCAAGCCCTTTTCGTTCTAATCTTCTTTTACTTTGGCCTCCCTCACTTTCTCTTTCCCTATACTTTCATTCCCATCACTATTTTGCCCACATTTCATTGTCTTTCCTCCTCCCATGTCCATACAACTTCAACCTACTTTCCTGTACTTTCTTATTTCTTCCACTTCTGTTGTACTTCTGATTTCTCATTTCTTATTCTGTCCTTTCATGTAACTCCACACATCCATCTCACCTGCCTCCTTTCTGCCACATCTAATTTCTCCTGTGCTCCCTTTACTGCCGATGTCTCAGCTGCTGGTCTTATGACTGTTTTAAAAACCTTATATTATTCATAACGAATTTCAAAATTCTATCCAGGTAGATGCTGACACCTCTACATAATTAGTACTTGAGAAGTCTGGTCAAAAATAGTGAGCCCATATAAAAATAAGAATAGCTAAAGAAGAAGTAAAAAACTTAGGTAAATGAAGAATGGTTGTGGTTGTTATGGAGTCACCATGGGCAGAGGTGGCATCTGGGTGGGCAAGACAAAACAGGAGAGAGAAATGGAAAGAAAGATCTACACTGCAATTGGCAATAACCTCTGAATTACAATGTGTGAATAGGTAGAGGCTTTGAAGATTTATTATGCCCTGCGACTTTGAGGGACAGACTGGAAGTTAACCTTTGACGGGAATTGAATAAGAGAGAATGATTGGCAGGAAAGAGGGGCAGAAAATGGAAAAAAGTGTTTTTTGGGTGCCGTCAAGAGGTGAGCACAAAGCTTGATGTTCTATCTCATGCATAATTATTCTTCACCTCTCTAAGCTTGTGTTTAATTATGGGACTCTTTGACATTTGCCCATGTTCACACCAATCATGTGACAGGATTATATTGGTTCTGTGGAATATTCAGACCCAGACACAAACAGGCAGACACAGAATGTTCCAAAACATCAGTGTTTATTTACAGGGCCACACCACAGTGCACAAAATAACCACAATAAAGTTTCTTTTGCTTTCTCTTCTGCCACCTCCAAATCCTCACTCACAAGCTCTGTCCTCTTCCACCCGACTACACTCGCAAGTGGCGTGAGGCGGCCTCTTTTATACAGCACCTGGAAGTGCTCCAGGTGCTTCCCAGTTAACATCCGGCAGCACTTCCGGGTGTGGCGGAAGTGCTGCAAGCGAGTTCAGCTCCTCTTCCAGCAGCACTTCCGGGTATGGCGGAAGTGCTGCATACCCCAGTTCCGGAGCTGCCCAGGCATCCCCTGGCGATGGCCACGTCGCACCACAGGGTTGAGTTCCCCAGCTCCGTGGCCCCCATACAATCCAGGGTGGCTGCCCTCTTCCATTCCTCGGGAAACACTGCCCTTTTCCCAGTCCTTCCCTTCTCGTGGCGTCCCGGTGAGGCAAGGTCCCTCAACGTCTGTCACAGTTCATATTTATGATATCCAATGAAACTTGAACATGTCACTCAAACAGATCTACAAACCATTAAGAAAATGTTAGATCGTAGCTCAATTTAGAAATGGAAAATACAAAGAAAGCTGAGATGACATATGACTAAAACCACTGCCTTAATTAAGAAACACAGCATAATTGTATAGCATCTGCTAATTTCACCTAAAGAAATATTAATATGTAAATAAAAAAAGAACATTCCTGTGCCCTAAAGAATTCAAATGTGATATCAACAGGTTCAGTCTTTTTTTATATACTGTAGCAGGCAAGACAGCAGTATTATCTGTAAGACTGTGAACATTTTGTTTTTGCAGCCTAGACACAATATTCCACAAGAGATTTTCTGTAATGCTGGCATGCCGCCACAGCCATAATGACACACTGAGCATTTGAAACCTAATAGTAGCTAAAACACCCTAATTACACTAGCTTTCTTTTTAACTTTTAGTTAATTTGCTGAAAATACACTTTCTTAGTCCCTTGTGCATACAGTACTGTTTTAAAGCATTTCAGAATAGAGCTGTTCATTGTTAACCATCTTAGTCTCCATCACAGTCATGGGGAGCTGGATGAGGTCTCAGCAGCAATCAGTACGAGGCTGGATGCTGAGCTTGCACAGGCTAAAAATCACATCATATATTATGGACATAATTGAATAGCCTCACTCACACCCACACACATATGCACACACACACTCATCACTTAACCTAACAGTTTTGTCAGTGAACTTCTAAAGCTTCACAGTGATGGTATCTAACCTCAGATATATTACGTATAGTTTGTTTAATTCTCCCAAAACTGAATGTATAATTATATCAGACAATGGAGGGTGTGTCAGTATTCAATCTAAATAAATCTTATTCAAAGTAATTAATATTAACTGTTTTGTATGGTTTAAATGTATACAATTAATTTTTATACCTTAAAATGTGTAAAATATTCAACAATTGTATTCAATGTCTGAAATAAAATACACACCTGCCTCTTTCTCTGCCACAATCTCTAAGGATTACCTTCCCCATTCAACATCTCCCTACTTCCATCATTCAGGCACTTGAGAGTAGGCTTTGACAGTATAAAACTTCCTTTTTCCTTTGAAAAATCAAAGGTTGTCAATCATTTTGTGTGCCATCAGAAGAATCTTCAATGGTTTTATGTGTCTGAATTGACCTATAAAGCAGTATTTGGAGGATATGTTTTTATTTTCCTGACAGCCATGTTTCATATGTTTGCCTATCTTCCTACTTATTTCGAAAACATTGATTTGACTACAAATATAAAGCTTAATGTTAACCACTGCAGAAAGAAGAATCAGAAATATTGATGCTGAGGCTTTCCTAGTGTGGTAATTATCCAGCTTTGTAACCACAAGCTCTACAAAAGGTTCTCATTATTTGGAATACAGCACACCTTCAAACCATCTGCAGCCTACTTGCTGCTTGAATTGGATTTCTTGTGACTCAGTGGCTGCTTTATTGTTTAGCACTCGCATCTCTTCTACTCACACCTCATTTTGTATTTTGGATATGTCCTGATGTCATCCTGCCCTGCATGTAGCTTCTCCAGTCTCTTCTTGTTGAACACCTTAATGCATCTTACTACTTCTTTGCCAGTTCCCTCATTCACAAATGCTTCTTCATTTTTCTATGTTTCTTCACCTTTATTTCAGTGATGTTTATCAGTTGCCCTCTGTTCCTCCTTTCTGTAGCATAAACTTTACAATTTGATTTAATTTAATGCTTGCTTCTCAGTGTTTTGAGCAGTGTCATTTTATCTAACTCTTCTATCGCCTGGCAGAAATACTGATCTCTTTGAGACTGACTGAGCTCCCAATCCTTTGCCCACTTTAATATCTTGCTGCTATCACTCAGTCACTACTATAGGGTTGGGACCAGCCCACACATCATTGTCTTCCTTAGAACCCCTAGACCTTTAAGCTTTTTGCATTTTCTTCCTAGATCACACTGTAACCTCATCAGTTTCCCTCCTGCACAGAGAATATATCCAAAATGTGTCTGCAGCCTTGGTTAGTGCTCACATTGGTCTCACTGCTAGTTGTGGGAGGCTCAATAATACCACTTATGAATCCCTGTAGATCATTGTTGCTTCCATCCCACTGCTTATAAAATATGAAAAATTCTGGCACTATCCTGATGTCACACCACCCTGAAATGGCCTTCTCTTAGCTTGCATTTCTGGCATTAACTTGCATTCCTTCATGTGCTTCTTCCCAAGCTTTCCAGCAGTGCTTACTGGACAACCCATATGCTTCCCACAGTGTGTCAGTTTCCTTCCTCACCATAATTTTTACCACACCCCTGCATACTTTCTATCCTAACATAGAGATGTCCTTTTTTACGTCCCCTAAATGTCACAAAGATCTGCTGCCAATAGTAACTGACATGGTCACCTATTTTTGTGGTGTTACTGGCCCTCACAGTAATGTGTCACCTTACGTTTCTGAAACCACAACTGTAGTACAGGACTCCTTTAGTGTGGTTTTAATTGAAGGGCCTTTTGACAGGCATTTTATGGGATTCTAGAAGTTTCATCTTGTCTTTGTAAACACGCTGGTCTAGAATTTACATAAAGCACCTTCCAATGGCGGTTAGTTAACTGGAAGTCAGTTCCAGAGAATAGTAATTGTCTTATTTGCTGCTGTTGTGTAATTTGACTTGTGTTGTTGTTTTTTTTTTTGTATTGTGATTTATGTCACCAAACACCACCATTTAATTTGTACTCACTTCAGTCTGGCAGCTTTTTTTGTGGGTATTGCACTACACAGAAGTTTTTTGTTGACCCATGACAATTGGAAATCTCCTTTGACTTATTTCATATGTAAAACTTAAATAAACACCAGAAAAGCACAGCAGTTACATAAAAGGAGCTACAATCAGACAGTCTGCTTACTTACTCTCCATACATTATGACATACTATTTTTCATTCTTTGAAAAAATGATATAGAATATTTTGCAATGAGGTAAGAACTTTTTTGCACATTAGTCATATTCATTTACAGTATACTGGAGAGATTCTTTCTAGAAACTCTCCCTTCTTAATGGCAGTACTCAGCTACTAACACGGTGGCTTAGTTTGAAGCATAGAATTCCAGCACACTAACGGCTTTTGTGGACCCAACGTTAAACTCTGTTAAGTGTAGAAAAAATAAATGTGTTATTTATATTTTAATGTAAATAAACAGCAAGTTGTATCTGTATTTATTTTGTTTCTTTCTTATGCACTCCAATATCTCTAACCCCATAGCATGACAAAACTTGGTAGGAATGCCTAATTTATCCATAAACTTTTGATAAAAATACACAGTATTTTTAAAAATTGTAGTACTGTTTAACAGTATCCAATATTAAGTCTATGTAGATCTGTCAATTTTCAGTTTTGCTGTCAGCAATCAATGTAGGCAGTCATGACAATCAAAATTTGCTATGTTTGCAATTCCAAGACAAAGACAGAGGAAGTCATTGTCAGAGTTAAAGTGAAAAAGCCAATAATAAGCTAGCATTCATTTAATTATAGCTAGGGTATTATTATTGTTTTTGGGGTATGCTTTAACTAAGTAACTTCCTGCTGCTGGGTGTGATGAAGATTAATGCTTGTTCAAACAAGATATACAGTATTAAGCTAATGGCACTGAAGCATACAGTGTCCACTAATCACTGTATAGTAGTTAAGGTCTGATGAGAGAATAATTATTAATAATAACCAAGGTCCAAAGTAGAATGGATGACATTATAATTTTATACAGAGTTAGCTCTAGGCCCTCTGGCCTGACTATTTTGTATAGTGTATATAAGTGAAACAATGCCCAACAGAAAATTAAAATTACTTATACAAATAAAAAAGAAACATAAAAAGGTCTGTATTCACATATGCCACAAACTTGGGTTGTTCATAAGAAATGTAATGATTTACTTCTTAATGTACAGTAGAAGTACATCATAAATCAGAATAGTTGCATCAGATGTTTGAATTATTAAAATCTGTCAACCTGTGATAGAGGTCCAGGAGGGCTAGATCCCCAGTAAACAATTAAAAACCAAATATAACATCATATTTATAATCAATGACCTTGAAATAGTCTACAACAATGCCCCATGTGCTTATGCTTGAACATTCACCTTCTGGGAGTGATTCTTAGATGGTTCAGACCATCGGTAAAGAATTAAATATCAAAAAGATTATCTTATTAGTATTCAGCAACCTCAAAAATAGTATAAAACGACACTCCGCATGCCTATATTATTGAGCCCCATTTTTTTTTTTTAATTTGTGAAAAAGAGTAACTTGACAAAAAAAATGAAGTGATTAAAAAGTGTTCCTAAGTATCTCTTATGAACACAATCTTATATAGTGTGTGTGTCTGTCCGACCCTGAAGTGAGGTGGAGTCAGGGTAAGGGCTCCACCTCCGAAGAAATAGAAAACTCGCTTAGCCACTAATAACACCAGTGAGGCCAGCATATCAGCAAAACGAAACCACCAAAGAAAGACAAAGCCGCTTAGCTGCTAACATCGGCAAAACTGTATCCCTTTTACTTTTCCTCCCGCCGCTAATACACAAGCGAGGTGAGCACGTCGGCAAAACAAATCCTCCTAAGAGAGATGCCGGAGTAGTTCCTTTTAATTACCAGACATCTGTACATTTCAATTTTTTTTCTGACGATTTCAATAGTTTCTAGGACCCCAGGCATTTTACAGCACAGGCTTACACAGCTAGTAATTATATAATAGTATCACAGTAGATTTTTATTGTGGCTATTGTTTAAAAAACAGCATAAATAATTTCTTCCAATTAAGGGAGAAAAAATTAGTTTCCGTGTTATGTCACAATTATAATTAATCACTTTTAACTTTTTTTAGTACACTAAAGCAGTACTATCCTGATGCTACAGAAGTGGACAAACATAGCAAGTTTCATATTTCAATTATCATGTCTGGAAAAAGCAGGGCTAATCCCGTCTTTAGGATTCATTCCCAAATTTTCTTTGGGCAAGTGCTAAAATTTTTAAAATTTGTATCATAGAGTTTTAAAGAAATATAATTTTTGTCAATGAGCTCCTCACATCCATGTTATAATATCTTCTTTGGAAGTTCCTGGTGGATATGATCTTTTCGGTAGGCAAAAGGAGATGCATCGGGGATGAGCTGTCTAAAATGGTCCTGTTCCTTTTTGTCTCCGTTTTGCTTCATCAGTGTAAATTTACTGCTGACCCCAATGGATCAAGAACTATTGAATCTTTTTATGGTTTAACTTTAAAACCAAAACCATTTAAAATTGAGGTGACTGCCCAGAGGGGACTGGGCGGTCTCATGGCCTGGAATCCCTGCAGATTTTATTTTTTTTCTCCGGCCGCCTGGAGTTTTTTTTTTTTGTTTTTTCTGTCCCCCCTGGCCATTGGACCTTACACTTATTCTATGTTAATTAATGTTGACTTATTTTATTTTCTTAATGTGTCTCTTATTTTTCTATTCTTCATTATGTAAAGCACTTTGAGCTACATTTTTTTGTATGAAAATGTGCTATATAAATAAATGTTGTTGTTGTTGTTGTTGATAATTATGCATCATGCTTACTGAGCATAATGAAATCCCACAGAAAACTGAAAATGTAACACGTTTTTCTTAAAGACTCAAAAACATTTGTTCAGTCCACTGTGTATGGCACAGTGAGCACAAAAACCACATGCATCACCTTTTCAGTTGAAATGATATAGTATGTGGAAAATGTTGGAGAAACAGCAATGCCTTCTGCAACAAGTTTAAACTTGATCAGGATTGCATTTCACTTCTCACAAAAATGCTGATGAGACTCACAAGCAGAGAAATTAGTGACAGACGTTTTGTGGGCCATTGTTTGAGAGCACTGTTTACAGAAATGTGAACAGAACCCTAAAAAATGATACCACCATTTTTTTCCTGCCAAGAATGTAGTGGATATGGAAGAAATTACAATTTTAAGAAGCACAGCAAAGGGTTAAGATGGAGGATTATGCACTATTGACTTTGGAGAGATTCCCCTGTGAGGCGAGGCTGGGCCAAAAGGACCTACTAGCTGCTCTTCCTTCTTAGGGCCTGCTGAGGTGTAATGAAACTGCCTTCTGGCCCCAGTGTCAAAGATTAAGCATATGGACAATTTGTAATGCACTTTGTTGGATGTATTTATTAAATAATCACTATTCATGGTGTGGATGTGAAAGCGGTGTACTGCTACAGATATCCGCAGCTCCACATCAGTGACAGTCTGGACTAGTCACGCAACACAGAGGAACTACATAAGAAAGAGAAGAGCTCACTTTTTTTCTTAGGAAGCTGTATTCCTTTAAAATGAGTAGGACTATCCTTTACATTTTCTACATCTCTGTGTCAGCATAATTTTCAATGTTGTAGTGTGCTGGGCTGGTAATATCACTTAAAGAGAGGAACACCAAGTTGATCAAACAGGCATGCACAGTTAATGGACACATTCTCAGCCAATTTGAAGTAGTAGCAGAGGAGAGTACGATGACGAAACTGGTGGCCATTATGAACCATGCTACACACCCTCTCTCTGACACACTGATGTTGAGTTCTTTCAGCCAATGAATTATTCAGTAGATGCCTATCAGGAAATGCTACTGGAGCCCCTTCATACCTACAACATGCCAAACTATGACTATACTGTTATCTTTATCTATTTGAGATATTTTCTACTTTTTGTAATTCTTGTTTAAGTTTAATAGAGGTTGTGTTACTTGTTATACTATTTCCTGATTTTCTTTGGGACAAATAAAGTACTATCTATCTATCTATCTATCTATCTATCTATCTATCTATCTATCTA
>JANRMT010028174.1:148950842-148975063 GCA_026402145.1 Polypterus bichir lapradei
TCTATCTATCTATCTATCTATCTATCTATCTATCTATCTATCTATCTTATTCTTGTCAATACTTGCATTTTGATTTGAAATTCAAGTGAAAATGAAAATCATTTTATAGATATAATTAAATTAATACCAAGACATTGGTATTTCATAAGCTACATTGTTATGTTCTTTTGAATATACTGAAATATTAACTCGACCAATTAGTAATTAGCCAGTAGTAGGCTTTCACTTATTGTTGGCCAACAATCACTCCATTTTCAGTTTAGATTAGGAGAATGCAAGGCAGGAGATCCAACCTTGATCATTACAATTTTACATTCCCATCTTTATTACAATCTATACATGGGCTTTCACTATTGTTCATAATAATATACAGGTAGTTCTATGTTTACTTCAGCCCTCATGATATTTATATAAAACATATTGATATTTTTTTCAGCTTTTCTGGAAACTCATTTTTCATTTCCTGCTCCATCTTCAAATTTATTCTGGAACATTCTCACCCAAGATAAAAGCTTAATTTACATTTCCATAACCAGCATACATAAACTGTATTTTCTGAATAAAAGTTTAAGAATATTCCAAAAAATGACACATAAAAACCCTTCATACAATTCACAGATTTATTAGATTTCAAGAAACATTAAACAGTAGTAGGAAATGGTACCTTTTATACTAGTACAGGGAAAAAATTAGATATTTTGCTAAAATTTTGTTTAAAAGTAAATATGGCGTAGTGGCTAAGGCACTGCACCTTAAATCTAAGGTTGCTGCTTCAATTCCTGCCACAGTCTTACTGTATGTCCCTGAGCAAGCCACTTAAAATACCCGTACTGTTATAGGTGCCTGTAAACATTTATAATGTAGCTTGATCTTGTAAACTGTCTTAGATAAGATCTGTTTTTTATTTATCCAATTTTTAATTTATATGTTTATGCAGTTTATTTAAAATACAACGCATACCTCTTTAGTATGCTCAAGCCATTGTAAAAAAAAAATATGGTTGAAAAGGTGATCCTTTATCATTAATGCAGTTACATCTGTCAGGGAGTATTTGTCTGTTTCCAAGAATCCATTTGTTAGGGTGCTTTATCAGATGTACAGTACTGTATATAAAATGGCGAAGCAAAAATCCAATCGACATAACTGAGATTATAACAGCTAAAACATCTAAACACAGCTGAAGGAATTAAATACTGAAATTATTTAAATGTTTAAGTAGCTGCACATAAAAAAGGAAAAGAAAAGCTCTGAAGGTTTCCAGCAATATTTAATCAGCTTTCCTTTTTCAGAATAGCTGTTAAAGCAATTAAGAATAAGTACCCCTTAGCTTGTTTGAATTTTAATTTCTTTTCTTCCTTTTCAGGAAAAGCATTCCATTTGCCCTTTTTTCCTGTGGTTAAACTCCCCTCTTGTTTTGTTTTATTTTATAGGCTGTATAGGAAAGTCTTCATTTGGTATGGCTCTTTTTTAATAAAAGATACAGCTGTAGTTATTTTCAGTACATCTGTCACAAACTTTTATTATCAAAAATACATTAGTGACTTGTGGATTATTATTAAGTTTTTTTTTTTATTTTACCCAATTTATTATTATTAACATCTGGTTACATTGAACAATTCTTTTCTGCTTTGGGCTTTGATTTATTAGGCATGATAGGCCACCTGAAATATTTGATTTGTTTGTGCAGCCATGTTAAAACAGAGCTACCGTATGTACCTGTTAGACTAGAAGATTTTATAATAGCAGTGTCTGAAACATTCATCCAAGAATACTTTCCATACAAAGAAAATGAAATATTTAAAAAACTTTTTCAGCGTTTTGTTCTTTCTATAAATGCAGGCCTAATTTTTCAATAACAAATGGTGACAGATAATAATAATAATAATAATAATAATAATAATAATAATAAGTTACATTTGTTGAACGCCTTTCCCAAACCCAAGGTCACTTTACATACAGAGCTAAAAAAAAAATTACACAGATGACAAAAGTTCATAAAAGAGTAAAGTTTTCAGCAGGAGCAATCTCGGAGAGACTGAGGAAGAGAGTTCCAGATTTGAGGGGCTATAACATTGAAAGGTCCTGCCTCCCAGGGTGGATAGTCTGGCGCGTGGGACAGTAAGGAGATTACTGCTCGAGGACCTGAGAGATTGACAAGGAGTGTAAAGAGCTAGTAGCTGAGTGAGGTAGAGGGGGCAAGGTTATGTAGGGTGTTGAAGGTGCGAAGCAGAATCTTGAATGTAATCCTTGATGGAACCAGTAACAAGTGAAGCTGGGAGATAACAGGGGAGATGTGAGCAAAACGCTTTCTGTGGGTGAGAACTCTAGCTGCGAAGTTCTGAATATACTGTAGCTTCTGTATAGATTTTGCAGGGAAGCCAATACGAGACATTATGAAACAATGAACCAGAGTTTGAGCATGAGTAAAGGACAGACATGGACGGAGGTGGCCAGTGTTACGGAGATGATAGAATAAAATTTTGGAAAGAGACCTAATGTGTAACTTAAAGTTAAGTGATGAATCAAACAAAACACCAAGATTTCTGACAACAGGAACAGGTTTGACAAGTGTACCATCAACAGAAATAGAGAAATTGGGTGCCTTAGAAAGGTGGGATTTTGGACCTACCAGTAACACTTCAGTTTTATTGGCATTAAGTTTGAGAAAGTTATTTTCCATCCATAGCTTAAGATCAGTGAAGCAGTCAGTGAGTGTGCAGGGAGGTGAATCTGTAGGAGAGTCTGTACTAAGATAAAACTGTATATCATCTGCATAACAGTGGAAGTTAAGGCCATGTCTGCGAATAATCTGGCCCAAAGAAAGGATATAAAATAGAAAAAGTAATGGCCCAAGGACTGAACCCTGAGATCGACTGACTCTCTTCTGACTAGTTTCTCACCAAGCTCTTCTGCCAGTTTATTGAAGGCTTGCAAGAAGAATGGTGAGAAGACAGCCTCACACTGGTATCATAAAACCACACCTGAAAAAAATATCATTCCCTTTAAGGGGCATAATCCCCTAGAGCTTTGATGAAAGTACCAGCTGAAAATAGGGGCCTGATGTGAATCAATGCAAAGTAAATAATGAAATAAAGATGGCATTCCAAATATCAATGTCAAAAATACTGCAATGAATGAAGTGTACATGAAGTGTATGAGAAAATTAAAGCATAATCTCTAGACACAAAAACATGAACATTTTAGAACACTGTAGCAATGAAATTATTGACTCTTGTTAATGCATATAAATAAATTTCAACATAGGAGAATGGATATTTTGCAAAGATGGCACAGAACAAAAAAGGCAACTATATGGGGAGAATTTGTTTTCTGTATTAGATGCAGAAGTGGAAAAGTCCAAGGGTACCATAATAATGAAAGGTAAAAGTGCTCATAAATGGTCAGCAAGGCCGAGGCTGTAAATAGAAATAGCCAATAAAATGACAGTGGCTGGTAGTGGCAGACCAATTAGTTGGCATAAGACTATAATCAAATGGGGAGACTGTAGTGGTGCCATTAAAAGAAAATTAATACAAGGGGAAAAAGGTTGTGTGATAACAGTTGATAGGTTATATCTTTAATGCAGTGTCTCTTTAGTCATAAAGTTTACTTGGAGGGGAAGCATAAAGGCAACCACATTTATTATTTATGAGAATGTTTCCGATTACTCATGTGGCGAAGTGTTTTCAGAATCTATGGTGGATTGGAGAAGGTGCAGGTAGTTTTTAAAACAGTGTATCTGAAATGTCATGATTGTGTGTGTGAGTGCGCAGGAGCAACAAGTGTCCGTGATTAGATATTCACGTGCAGAATACTAATCGGCTCAGCCATCCCTCAATGAGGCTCCAGGGCTTATTTAGTGTGTGTGCACTCACAAAGAGTATAAAAAAGGGCTGAATAAGTCAAAAGAGACAAAAATGAGAAAGGAATGAAAAGAAAGAAATAAACAAGGAAGAAAATGAAAGGAAAGACAAGAAGGGTGCAGAACTGGAACTGAGTCAGTGCATGATGAAGGAAGGCAAAGCAGTCAGGATGCTCCAGGGTGCAGCAAAGGAACATGAGCAGCCAGAGTGCTCCAACGGTGGTCTTGCAGATGCCAAGGAATTCACTAATGTTTCAGGCCCTGATGAGCATGCCTGACGGGTGAGCAGGGTGAGATAGGAGGGAGTGGGAAACAGTTTCAGAATGAAATGTAATGAGACTATTCTGATTCTGGTTTTATTAATTTATTGATGTATTTAGTTACTGATTTTAACTTCCTCACAATGGCTCTGTTTTAAAAGGATTAATAAATAAAGACATATTCTGGGCCACACTTTGCTTTTTACACTATTTTGATTGTTTAAGCACTTTGGAATTTTTGCACCACATCTTGTTGTTTATGTTATTATTCACCCTATCGATGTTCCAGTAAATGGAAGATGCCAAGGCTGTGGGCACCAAGAAAATTACAGCACATGCCCCTGCATTTTCATCCACTTCAGTATTTTTGTGTTAATTATCCTTAGGTTCTTCCAAGTCCATTTCTTCAAGGTTGGTGGTGCTGAAGTGAATAATATTGTGTGTGTTCATCAGAGATAGAATATACCTACTGTCTTCCAAAAGTCACATGCCATAAAACCCACCACCTCCAGCAAGATACTTAGAAATACCAATATGGCTGCATTGTAAGTGGCCACTTGGTCATGTCATTCTTCTTAATTAGCTTAACCTTACAAATGTTTTGCACAATAAGGGTAAGAATATTCTTTCCTAATAACATACAGTAGTTCTGAGGCTCATCAAACTTAAACCTAATATGTGTGTCTTTAATAGCGCCAATCACATTTGGAAACCCACAAATTGCATGAAAACTTCTCTGACTGTGTATCTTACAAGGATGTACTCATTTTTAGTGTATTACACTAATAAGCTCTTACACTTCACTGGTCAGCACACATTGCCATTTGGTTTTCTTTTTAACCACATGTAAATATCCTGCTTTTTTATTCCTTCCTTCTCACTTTTCTGACAATTATATTTTCAGTACTTTTTCATAATTCATTTGCTTCTATGGTGTGTCTTTGCCTCTGTTGAAGAATATTTTGGTGTCTTTGGGACATGACATTTAATAAATTAACTATGTCTTTATATCGGTATTGGTGATTTGAGTTATTTATTTTTCTGAACAGTACTAATTCTTACAGCAAATTAGTTTTATATTTATTTTATATCAAATGTTCATTTGGCAAATTAAAACCTCTTGCTATTTTACAGTGACTTGTTTTAGGGTTCTGGGTTCTTGGTAGCAGGAATTGGATTACGTGGGTTTGAGAGTGTTTAGAATGAAATTAAATCCAGGTCTTTTACTTTTCTTAAGAAATGAAACACTGGCAGTGTGGGTAGCACTGCTGCCTCACAGATCCAGAGAAGTGTATGCAAACATCAGCTTTGACACTATGTGTGTGAAGTTTGCACCTTCTTCACTTGTCTGCTTGTTTTCCTCTTGTTACTAGTGTTTTCCTGTCATATCGCAAATATGTATGTGTGTGATTAAATGGAGGATCTGCATTGTCCCTGTAAAAGTGTGTGGGTTGTGTGTATGAGTCTGCTTAGTGATAGAGAGATCTCTCCTCCAGCCCTGACAGCCTCAGCTTTCTTATGATGATGCACTGGATAACCAGGCTTACCTTTTTACGGAGAGAACTATTTGCTAATTGTATAAATATGCTATACAGTGAACTGTCATCCTGTCTGTGCATCCATTTTTGTGCTTGATGGGGTTCATGTATGGAATATTTTTGTGGCTTGTTCAGTTACATAAACTACAGTATTTATTGACTGAGAAAGACTTTGAAAAGCCAAAGGGAAACAACATAAGGTAAAAATGTATAAATAAAATTGTCTGATGTAGGGAGGTCATTTGGCAATGAAAGCAACAACAACAACATTTATTTCTATTGCACATTTTAATACAAAGGATGTAGCTCAAAGAGCTTTACATCATTTCAAAGAAGTGACATGAAAAGAAAAACAAATTAAATTTAGATTAATAAATAGTATACAAAAGATATAAATAATGCACACATACATACTGTATATATTTGTGTTTAAGTTCTCCCACGGATAAGTCAGGGCTTGATTTTACCATATAATTTCTGGTATTTTATAATGTCGGTCGTATAAGTCAAATGTAGAAAACTTACGCTATTGGTCCAAGAGATTATAATATGGTAACGCCCACCTGAGAGAGTAACCATGGATCACACTGCCTTTTTTTTCTATGTATTGTGCCTATGTGACCACACGGAAATACCCAAACTATTCCGAAGCAAAGTTTGTACTGTTTTGTATGTCTAACACCCTCATACACCCTTATCGTAAGAGCATCCCTTATCTACGATGGAGTGCTCGATTGGAAGAAAATATGAAGCTGGTTTTAAATTAAAAGTCGTTGAAGTGGCAAAAGAAATTGGTAACTGCGCTGTTGCAACAAAATTCGATGTGTCTGAGAAACTAGTGTGAGACTGGAGGAATCAATCATGTTAAAAAAATGTAAGTGTTGTGTTTTTGAACGGGCATACAAGTAGGGGTCTGATTTTATGATCAATTTTTCTGGTTTCAAGACCCAATTTATACGCGAGTATATATTGTATACAGAAACATATAATTGTTTCTGTTAAATTTCTAAATGGCAGTCAGGTGATAACGTCAAATGGCCAGGGTGGACAAAAAAAAATTTCAGTTAAGCTGGAGAAAAAACAAAATCTGCAGGGCTTCTGACTGCCCAGCCACCAGAGAGCATACTGCCTAACATAAATGTTCTTAAGTATTTCTTTATTAGTTCTTTTTAGGTTTTATCTTGGAGGATTTAACACAGCGGGTGTCGTGAAAAGTTGAGGTATCTGATTTCATTCAGAAATCACAGGCCACTGCATAGAACTTTGATCAGGTGGTGGTGGTGGTGGTGTAGAATGCCACTATAGAAGGACCAGAAAAGAAAACAGAGAAAAGTAAAGATTAATAAAGATTGCAGGTTCAATGGAGAGAATAATAATTCTATGCATATCCATTGTATTAAGAGTATAACTAAATTGAAGCTACAAAAAAGCTTCAACTCTCACTGCATAAATCAAAGTGGTCTATTAGCAGACTTGTAGCTTCCCGGTTATTACTGTACTACTATATTGTCTAATCAATTAATGATCACTCTGAGAAGATTATGTAGTGTTTTATGAACTTTTCCAATGATGATATAATTAATAAACATTGGAAAAATTAATTTTCACATAACACTTTACATGAACATACCAGTAGAGTTAAAAAATGAATCTGGCATTCAAAAATGTGATGAATGTCCTAAACTTTTCTCAATATTTATTTAAAAGTAATGATATTTTAAGAAGCCCTTAAGAACGCTAACAGAATGTTAGGTTTTATAGCATGACTTGTAGAGTACAAGTCCAAGGAGGTTGTGCTCAAGCTTTATAACATATCAGTTAGACATCATCTAGAGTACTGTGTACAGTTTTGGTCTCCAGGCTATAAAAAGGACATAGCAGCACTAGAAAATGTCCAGAGAAGAGCAACTAGGCTGATTCCAGGGTTACAGGGGATGAGTTATAAGGTAAGATAAAAAGAGCTAAGTTACACAAAAGAAGATTAAGAGGAGACATGATTGAATTATTTAAAATTATGACGGGAATTAGTACAGTGGATTGAGACAGTTATTTTAAAATGAGCTTAACAAGAACATGGGGACACAGTTGGAAACTTAGTAAGGGTAAATTTTTCACAAAGTTTAGGAAAAACTTTAGGAAGTCTATGTTTTTCTTTACACAGAGAACCATAGACACTGGGAATAAGTTAGGACAGTAGGACTTTAAGATCTTTTAAAACTAGACGATGTCATTTTAGAAGATTTAAGTAGATAGAACTGGCAAGCTTTGTTGAGCTGAAAGGCCTGTTCTCGACCAGATTCTAATGTTCCAATAAAATATCTTACTTCTAAACCATTAAGTCCAAATATTGTTCCAAATCAAATAGTTATTATGTCACACTTACAGGTAGCCATTCCATCCACCATTTCACCTATCCAACATAATTAATATTAATTTGATACTTAAAACATCCCACTATCTCACCTACCCATTGTTAAAAGATTACCTGTTTAATCTACAGGGCTGGGCACTTTACTTATGTTTATTATCCTTCAACCTTTATCTGCTCCTTTCTTTTGGTGTGAGTTTAACTATCTTGCCTATTTCTCTACTGATGTTTTGGAGAATTTGGAAAATTTAAATAGATTTCCACTGACTTGTTACATTAAACATTTGCCATGTACTTTCAGCCTTTTCCAAGTACTGTTCCTCTGGCAGAACCTCTAAAATATTGTTTGTTTTTAAAGAGATATTTTGATATTCTTTAATTAAACCTCCCAAATGCTGCTTTTCTTTGGCCACACCTTCCATTTCCATTTGCTTCATATCTGCAATTATTTTCTAGCCCATGTAGAGCTGGTTTGCTAATTTACTTAGGAATTTACAAAGGCTTGTTGTCTCGCTTTGCCTGACAGTCACTGAGTTTTATACAGTTTGTCCATCTGCTCCTAATCTTTGTGTTTTTACCACCAGTTAAGAATCTCAACTGCATTTTTGTTTTTGCTTGTGTTTGCTTATTTATTTATTGTACTTTTTTAACTGTATGCCTACCTATTTGTTTGTCTGCTTTTTAGTTCTTGTTTTTCTTCCTAATTGGCACACTGACCTTTGCTCAGCTTGACTGTGTCTATTCAGTTTCTGACTTTCGGACTTATTAATATGAATCCACCCTTTGACAATGTTGCCAGCTATTTTAGGATTACAACACTTAGGCAAAACTCACAAAAGGCTCTCCACTGAAAAAAAGAGTTAAAAGTGAGTGTGATAGTAGAAGTGATGATCCATCATGGACCGGCCAGAGTACGCACTGTTGTGACACACAGCCTTCTGTGTGATAATGTTTCAGTAATGCTTTAGAGTACAGGTTATCTAGGTGCCTCTGTCAGTTAGCTACTGCTATGTATCATGTCCTTAACAAACACTTCTTAAGACTTTTAAGGCACCAGTGACAACACTTTACAACAGGGGTTATCAAAGGTATGTCTTAGTCACATTCTGCTTTATAACTAAGGCTTTGTTTGTGCCATGTGGGACTAATACATGCATTATAGCAGGCACTTAAAGCCCCTGTTCTACAGTATAACCAAGGTTTATTAAGTCTCTTAGAACAGAAGATGGCCTTTAATCAAGAAGTACCCCTAACTGTTCTTGTTTGGACAGCTTATACCCTGTAGTGATGCCAAGTCAGTCTGTATAGTGGAATTGTATAGAACTCTACAAATGTGGTTTCTCTTACCAACGAATAATATTGTAAGCACAGTAACATGTATTAAGCTAAAATATAATTGTGTTTGTATAATTATTATTATTTTTTTACTATTAGAATACAGACAAATGTAGTCACTTATTCAGGACCGTACAATGATTAAGTGGTTTAGGTAGCATTAGATATAACTTCCCTTGATGGTTTATGTGTACATTTTCAAACATAACTTATTTCATTTACCTTTATTGTTCAGTTTCTCTCATATATAAATATATCACAGTGCAAAAATCTGACAAAGCAATTTTTTTTCTCTCTGTTTCAGTTTAAACTACCTGTCCTTTATTATACATTACATTCCTAATTTACATTGACAGTTTTTACAACAGAAAATTAAATTATTTGGTTTTTTTTTTGTTACAGAGATATTTCCTTTTAAATTTTTTTAATTAATATTAATGTTTTTCCCATTTTTAAAAGCATTTGATGTATCTTACCCTTTGGAGTTTCTTAAATATTAAGATTTCTTTAGAATATATTCAATTAACTTACTTCCTGCTGCTTCTTTCAAGTAGTTCAAATAAGACGGACAACATTCCCAAATATTTTATTTATTTATGGTTTCATTTTTGCTTCTTTTCTACATATTTCAGTCTGCGTGGTTCCTCTGTCTCAACTACCTTTCATCATATCTTTAATGAATATTTTTTCTTTTATTAGTAGTGAATTAGAGTGTCATCTTAGTATTTTTTATTTGTCCTGAGAGACCAAAGGAGCTTAACTGTAGGGGTTTAATTATGGTGACTGGTATCTGTTCTTTTAACTTCCTTGGGTCACTCCTTTGTTAAGGTGAAGAATATTTTACTGCTCTGAATGATAATTTCTTGCCTGACCACTGCTGCATTGCTATTTCACTGATTTCCCCTCTCCATCAACCACTAAAAGAGATGGCTTTTTGCTTATAATCTCAGATTTTGACTGTAGTGTAAACATCACATTTGTTTCTTTTGGAATACACTAGCTGCTCTTGCAACACTAGAAACTTTCATATACTACATTATGTATATATGATGTGCTAGAGATAAAAGTACTGTATATTTATGATATACTTTGCTGATCCCCAAGGGGAAATCATCTTTTTGGACGACCTTTGGGGAGTCAGAGTACAGGGTTAGCCATTGTATTTGTGTAACAGAGAAATTGTATATAGTGCTTAACACCCATACTTCACAGATTAAGAGAACTGGGCTTGAGTCAATGTTTACTAATCTATGTGTGTGTTACAGTTTTTCCCTGTTTATTTCAGTCGCTTTAAATAGCAAGTCTAAATTGGTACACTATGTTTGAGTGTGTCTTTAAGTGTGCGCTGAGGAAGACTGATCTTTGGTACAGGCGTGTTTAGTGTGCTGTGTTCGCCCTCTCTACTTCAGTGTTTATGCATTCCCAATCAGCACATCAAATTTCCATCACTTTTTCTGTTATATTTTCAGTGGGAACAATGTGTGTCGTGAGACCATTCCTTCTTTTTTTTTTGCACTGTTCAAAATATATTCAATGAAGAAACATATTAAAAGATAAATGCAGATTATTATGTACCTATAAGTAGCATGGTTACACCCATTGAGGAGTTCTCAGTATTAATGCGAAGAACCACCCACAGAAATATAAAAAAATGAAAATGAGATTTTATGCCACATGTAAGACTCTATTATATATCATAGAAAAGGTCCTTGTGCACCCATTTCATTCTGCTTGTTGGCCTGAGGCAGTTTGTCATGCAGCTTAATGAAATATAGAAAATTATACTCTGTGATTTGTCATATAGTGCAATAAAATTAGCATTTGATTACATCAAAGGACAGCTCAGATCTGCTTTCTGCTATATACTGTAGACCTGTATTTGGCAGTTAGTGATGTTCCTCTGGGTAGCATGGATTAAAAGGTGTATTGCCTGTATGTCTGTTATTATATCTTTATTTCTAAGGGTTCTCCTCTTGTGTTGCACCAAGGGGCCAATTTAGATTTTCTGGATAATTCTTGCTTATACAGTATACTATAGCCCTTACCTTTTGTGTTCCTTTCCCCTACAGTATCCTTAATTCTCTTTTTGGTGGTTGTTTTATGAAAACTGTCATATTGTCATGAAGGACACTATACTAGCATTCTGGGTTCTTTGTTATTGGTGAATATGAAAAAATGCCCTATACTGTACCCTAGCTTTTTACACCACATGATATTCACTCCTGGAAACTTCAGGAAAGGCAGGCTGCATGCTGCTGGAACCACAGCACACATCTGCTCCCAGTTTTCAACCACCGAGAGGACTAACAAGGACATCTCTCTATTTTCATGCAGGACTTGGGTTAAATATGAACATCACCTAACCCTGCAGAAATTGCTAGTGTGAGCAAGCAATAAAGTTTATTATATTATTTCATCTAAACCTATGGAAGTTGATTAGCAAAGAAACCAGACATATCAGCCACTAGAATTTAAAATGGATGAAAAGGTGAAAAATTCAAATCAATGTTACAAGGCAAGCTTTGCATCCTTTAGTTTGCCTTGAGCAGTTACGGAGTTCACTATAAGCCAGTTTAATGTTCATGTACATTGAGAATATTTTCTTTGTAATCCAACTAAGTTGTTCTTTTAAAGTGCAAACCATTGCACAGTCTTTTCCGTCTTAATACTTGTCTCCTTTAGGGTACATTTTCATCTAATAGGTGGTAAGCTTATCAAAAAGTGTTACTTTCATGTCCAGATAGCATGGTGGTTCCTTGCATCCCCAAAACTGTGTCACTCTACTACATTCTCATATCAAACACTGTCATCAAATAGTCTCAGATTCTTTGCTTTTATACAGTGACCCTTGATGAGATCATCCTTTTGAAAAAATATTATTAAACAGCCTAAAAGCTACATCAACTAAAATCAGACAACTGATACTTGATCAATGGTCTTTTGATTTATTTATTTTTTTTGGTTTTGAAATACTTTATTAATCACCGAGAGGAAATTGTCTTTTCCCATGACCTTTTTACTTGTCTGTTATTAGTACCACATAGTCAAATAACTAAAAATGTCTCAAGCATTTTCAGTTTACCTTCTTTTAACCCTATGCACACTATTTTATCTTAAGCTTCAAGCTTGACTAATCTATTAACTCTGGCACTATATAGGTGCATGTTTGAGGATGCTTTTTATTATTTGTATATATCCTATCAACCTGTTGTTTATCAGTCTGTTTACATACACCCTTATCATCCCTTGGTAGTGCTTTTACCCTGGAAAACACTTATTCATCACTGCCATGTTAAGTTCTTTAGCTTTTCCCAACTAGATCTGCTATTGAATTCTATTCTATTAAGAAAATAAGAAATTTGACAAACGAGACTATTTAGTCCATCAAGTTTGTTTGTTTAGCTAATAGCTAAGCCAATATCTTATCCAGATTTTTCTTAAAGGTTATCAAGGATTCTGCTTCAACTACATGTCTCAGTAGCTTGTTCCAAAGTCCCACAGTTCTTTGTGTAATCAAGTGTTTCCTGGCTTCAGTCTTTAATGCACTTCCCCTTAATTTCACTGATGTCCTCAAGTATGTGAATGACCCTTAAGTTAAAAGAATGCTGCTGGATCTATTTTATCAGTACCTTTGAGGATTTTCAATACCTGGATTAGGTCTCGATGTAGTCTCCTTTGCTGAAAACCAAACAGATTTAAATCTCTGAGTCTGTCAGAGTAGGACATGTCCTTAAGTCCTCAGATGCACTTTGTTGCTCTCCTCTTCACAGCTTCAAATGCTGCTATGTCTTTCTTTGTTCTGACCAGAACTGAAACACAATATTCCAGATGCGGTCTTACTAGTGGATTATTTAGTTTGAGTATAGTGTCACTTAACTTAAATTCAACAGTTTTTATGATATAACCTAGCATTTTATTTGCCTTTTAAATTGCTTCTGTATATTACTGACTAATCAATGTTGTGTCAACATATACTCCTAAATACTCCCTTTCTTATTCCATCCACATAAATCACATTAAGAAACTTTCTTACTTTCACCGCCATAACATATCCCGTGTTCGCTCATTCCTCTCCTTTTCTAATGCTGAGAAATTTGTCCTTGCTTTTATCACATCCCGCATTGATTATTGTAACTCGCTGCTGGCAGGTGTCCCTTCTAATCTTATATCACAGCTCCAGCTTATTCAAAACTCGGCTGCAAGAGTCCTTACTCAAACCAGCAGCAGCGAGCACATAACACCCATCCTGCTTCGCCTTCACTGGCTCCCTGTGTCTTACAGGATTGAATATAAAATTTTATTAATAACCTACAAAGCTTTAAATGGCCTTGCACCGGACTACATCAGTGACCTTCTAAATCACTATGTGCCTGTCCGCCTACTAAGGTCCTCTGTTTCTGGTAATCTTGTTGTGCCTCACACTAACCTGCACTCTATGGGTGACAGGGCCTTCAGCCCCAAAGCACCCAGACTTTGGAATGACATCCCGAAATTAATTAGATCAACTGACTCCATTCGTTCTGTTTAAAAAACAACTTAAAACTCATCTATTTAGGAAGGCTTTTAACTTAACTTAACATTCTGGCCCTTTCTTTCAGTTTACCTCTCTGTCCAGGTGCTCAGGATAATTTGTGTTCCTGTTATATCACAAATTAGGTTATTTGTTAGGTTTTTCTTTTAGTATTGGATTTAGTATTTTACTCTGGTTTATTGTCCTTTATTCTATTTAATGCTTTGTTATCTGTTTCATTGTTCTATTCAGAAAAACATTTGTATCTAATGTTACATGTAATGGCTGTTTTTTTTCTAAGACTCTGTGAAGCGCCTTGGGCATGGGAAAGGCGCTATGTAAATAAAATGTATTATTATTATTATTATTACATCTTATCTAAATAATCTTATATTCCTGTATTAATACATAACACAAATTAAATATTATAAGTCTTATTTAACAAAATGTAAAAAGAACTATTTTTTACCCCAGTACAAGTTTTCTATTCTATTAACATGATATTTGGGTCTTTGGTCATCTTTTACATAAATTTAAATAATTTTCTACATAAATTGAAATAATTAGATAATTTTTGTTTACAACTGATGATATTTATTTATTTACTATTTATTTGTGTGTAATTCTTTGTGTCTACTCTTTTTTGTTAAATCTTACTTATTGAATTTCCATCCATCCATCCATTTACCAACCCGCTGAATCCGAACACAGGGTCACGGAGGTCTGCTGGAGCCAATCCCAGCCAACACAGGGCACAAGATAGGAACCAATCCCGGGCAGGGTGCCAACCCACCGCAGGACACACACAAACACACACCAGGGCCAATTTAGAATCACTAATTCACCTAACCTGCATGTGTTTGGACTGTCGGAGGAAATCGGAGCACCCAGAGGAAACCCACGCAGACACGGGGAGAACATGCAAACTCCACGCAGGGAGGACCCGGGAAGCGAACCTGAGTCTCCTAACTGCGAGGCAGCAGCGCTACTTATTGAATTTGTTAGTTAAAAATGATATTTAAGTTAACATAAAGTACTGAAGGTGTTCTAAGATTACAAGGTTCGGTCTGAGTACTAATAAGTCTAATCTGTTTCATCCTGTTCTGAATCTCAGATTGTGTGTGAAATTCAGGCTACTGTCATGATTTTAGGGTTTCTATGCATTTTTCTATACTTTTGTTTTACTGTGATTATAGTATATGATCATTCAGTTTATGACATTTCTATGCCACTGTTTTGTTTATTGTTTTGGGCTGCAAGATCGGTTTTTCCTTCTGGCTGTGACTCAGTAATAACTTTAAGACATGTATTTATTTTTTCCCCCTGCTCATTTCCTCCCATTTGTGTGGCTATTTGTTCCACTTTAGATGGCCTTTACTCAGCTCTGGTCATAGTAAAAACATGTAGCCAAGAAAAAAAAACACAAATATTACAGTAAAGTGTCACCTGGGCTTTTAATGCTAGTTTAAACTTGAACAAACTACTGTGAAGGCTTCATATCAATAGCATCAAACATTAGTCTGTAGTACTAAACAAAAAGGACAGGTTTCTCATCTGAGGCTTAGCGTTTGTCCCTCCAGGAATGCCCAGGGGACTTAGTGAAGAACAAATTTTACAAAATGTCTGTTATATTTATCAACTACATTTATTTTTCTACTTTAATTGTGTTTCTTTTATTATCTTATCTTTTTTTTTATAATGTTATTTCAGTGACATTATACCACATTGCCATTTTAATTTAACTGGTGGTGCCATTTTGTGTTCTGTTTTCATGGGTTTCTTGTTAGTTACAAGCACTGTTGCTAGTCAAGTGGGCTTGGTGCATGGTGTCACATGGGTGTGATGCGTATGATGTGATTATAAAAGACGGAGATAGAGCTGAAACAGAACTATATAGAGATTATTGATTATTCAGTTGAATATTACAACAATTCTGCGGTGGGCTGGCACCCTGCCCGGGGTTTGTTTCCTGCCTTGCGCACTGTGTTGGGATTGGCTCCAGCAGACCCCTGTGACACTGTAGTTAGGATATAGCGGGTTGGATAATGGATGGATGGATGGATATTACAACAATTGATCTATTATGAAAATTATGGCTTGTAAATTACTCCAGGACCTCTACCTTTAGTTCACTGGGTAAGGATGTTTTGGCTGAGATAACGAAAAATAATGCTGTATTAGTGACACGAAACATGCTCTTAAAATTGTCGATTTTAAAGTCATTAAAAAACCAAATGGAAATCATGCCTATGACAGTCGTTTTACTTTGTGGTTAATGCCTTGCTGTAGAAAGACAAACTAAACTGGCACATACAACAAAATAGCAACAAACAGCACTAGTGTACACATCGCCCCAAAATTATGAACAGTAATGTTATAAACAAAAACTGCTGTCAAGTTGTAGTGTTTAAAACAGCTCAGTGGAACAGAGTTATTCCATTCAGTGAAAATAAGCATTAACTAATCGTGAGTCACAAAAACAGTTTTCTATCAAATACTGGAGTTTCTGATAAGAAATGTACAGTATTTAGATTTTTGTTACAAATAGTGTGGTTTATCTGGCCAACAGAAAAACTGTGTAGTCCATTTAAAACATTTGTTCATAATAATGCAAGAGCTGTGGATTTGTTTTTCATTTGTAAAGCTTCTTAGGTGTTCTTATCTTCCGATGCTCCTAAAACTGAAGGTAACACATTCAGTACATATACAAGGCAGCTTACATGTTCATTTCGGTAGATGGCTTGTTAAATATTGATAGTCTAAGTGAGGAGACTATCCTCACTATTGGGGAAACAATTTCAAGCCTTGTGATGATCTAGAGTAGATGAAAAAAAATAAGATTTTGCAGGATGTATTTTTAACTTTGAGTTTTACTGAGAAAATATATTTTAGTGAAGTTTAATCTCTCTCTGATATCCCTGTTTGTCCAGGTTGTGCATAGTGTCACATTGTAAATCAGTAGGCAATTTCTGATTACGCAGTAAAAAATTTGTCCAGCGTGAGTGATTGTGGATGTGCTGTGTCCAATTAATCTGCAATAATCCCATCCAGGACTGTTCCCCATTTAGCACTTGGTGCTGCCGAATTCAGAGCCCTGTGAAAATCAGGGTCACTTATATTGTGCATGCTCCTGCTAGAAAACAGGACAAAAATCCTGTCAAAGATGCATGGATTTCCTACATAAATGCCCCTGATTTGTGTGTGCCCAGTGTGACGGGCATCCCATCTGAACCCTGCACCCATAATAGGCAGAGAAGACAATGTAGAGGAAGGACAATGGGAGACTGCTCTGTTGGGGCAAAGAGTGCTCCACTGGTGTGCTGTCAGTTTGGGCTCCAACAGAGGTTTATTGAAAAGATAGCCCTGTTGGCTGACAAGGGGATGCTACCATGGGAGGTCACCATTGCTTTATGGCAGCTCAGCCTGACCTGGAAGTGCTTCCAGGGTGCAATGCTGTTGCACCAGAAGTACTCTTGGGTCTGGCATAAAAGGAGCCCATCTGCCTCATTCAGAAAGTGGGAGTCAAAAGGGGGTGAAAAAGGCTAGCGAAGGAGGAGTGGATGGAGAGAAAAAGGAACGACTGTTTAAAAGAAGCCTGTCAAAGTACTGTGAAATAAAAGAACCTTTATTTGAACCTAGGACTGTGTGTTGGCAGCCGTGTCTGGGGTTTGGGGCTTCCGGTACACCTCTACAGGTCAAACCAGTTTACTTAATAACCAATACAGTCAATGCATGGTTATACTTCTGCAAAACATGTTTGCACAGTTTGCTGTTTATTAAAATGTAATTTCTGTCAGCAGCTCTCTCTTCTTTTAAACATTCCATGTGTAAAGAAGGAAAGTCAGATGCAGAATTAGGCTGCTCCATCCGCAGCAGAGTGTCATTCAAAAGACAGGACAGGATGTTTCAGGTGAGGCTTTCTTAATCTGAACAGTCACAGGATAGTAAAGACCATGTGCTGCTTTCTTATTCTTCATTACCTTTATCAAAGCACTCCGGCAGTATTCATACTCTTAACATTACATAATATGAGCCCAGCATCTCTCTGTCTTGTCCATTTAATTGTTACAGAGAAACATCAACATTGGCAGATTAGATTCAGGTAATCCAACATAACATATTTTCAAAAATATCTAAATACACATCATGCTGCTGATTTCATTTCAACACATCCCTGCTACTCTGCTGTACACTTCCTTATCACCCACACAACTGGACCATTGTTAGCAAATCTGATTGGCTCTGCCTTTCTAACACTTCACTGTATCTTTAAAAGGCAGATGGGAGCAGACTAAAAAGCAAACTAGTCAGAGGCAATACACATGAATAATCAACAAAAGAAATAATTGTGGAGTGTTTTTTTTTAATTTTATTGCTTTTATTGTAATCATTCCTTACAAATAGATCAATTTTTACAAAAAAATAGGATTGAAAACAAATCAACCCCCACCCCTGAGAAAGAGAGCATGGCCAATGGACTAAAACTTAAAAATAGTAAAAATGAATAAACTGATGAGCTTATTAGGCGGATACAGATAAATGGATAAGAAAAAGAAATGGGAAGAGAATCTGCTTCATCAGTGCTTTAAGAGCTTATTCTAAAATATTATTGATTAGATCCTGCCAGGTTTTGAAAAAGTTCTGCACAGATCCTCTAAGTGAGAATTTGATTATTTCCAATTTCAAATAATATAAAACATCAGTTACCCACTGAAGAGAGTTAGGATACTTCCAGTTTAGCAAAATAAGTCTGCATGCCAAGAGTGTAGTGAGTGCAATCACAGTTTGTTTGTCCTTCTCCACTTTAAGCCCATCTGGAAGAACACCAAACACAGCTATTAGTGGATTAGGAGGGATTGTGACACCAAGGCTGTCTGAAAGGCACTTAAAAAGTTTTGTCCAGAATGATGTTAATTTGGTGCAGGCCCAAAACATGTGACCCAGTGAGACTGGAGCTTTATTGCAGCGTTCACAGGTTGGATCTTGCCCTGGAAACATTTTAGACAATTTCAAACAAGACAGATGTGCTCAATATATAATTTTGAGTTGAATAATTGTATGCTTTGTGCATATGGAGCTCGAGTAAATTCTCTGCATTGCTACCTTGCACTCCTTTTCTGATATGTTGAGTGAGAGATCCTTTTCCCATTGTCCTCTTGGATCTTTGAAAGGGAGGGACTTTAAAATATTTTTATATATTGCAGAAATGCTGTCTGAGTCCTCGAGACTGAGCAATATTTTTTCCAGCATAGAGGAAGGTGGGAGATGAGGAAAATCTGGCAGGTTCTGTTTGATAAAGTTTCTGATTTGAAGATAGTGAAAGAAACGTGTTGCTGGAAAATTAAATTTGGAATGTAATAGTTCATAGGATGCAAAGATGTTGTCTATATAAATATCTCTAAGCAATTTAATCCCAAATGTTTTCCAGATATTAAAAACTGCATATGTTTGCAAGGGTTGAAAAAGGTGGTTCTCATGTAGAGCTGCCACAGATAAAAGATTCTCCATCTTAAAATGCTTTCTACATTGGTCCCATATTCTGAATGAGTGAAGCACAATTGGGTTATTAGTATATTGGCGATAAGTTGCATTTATTGGGGCACAAAGCAGGGGATATTGAGAAGTACTGCAGGATTTTACTTCTATTGCAGACCAAGCCTGTGTATGTGTCCAGGTTTTTATAGCTTGTAGGTTTGCTGCCCAGTAATAAAACTGAAAGTTAGGTAGAGCCATGCCATCTTCTGTGTTAGGTCTTTGTAGAGTCGGTCTTTGGATATATGGATGTTTTAGGTTCCAAATAAATGAGGTTATGGTTGAATCTAATTGCTTAAAGAATGATTTATTGATGTATATTGGAATGTTATGAAATAAAAAAAGAAGCTTAGGAAGGATATTTATCTTAACAACGTTGATTCTTCCAGCTAGAGTGAGATGGAGGGTTGACCATCTATGCAAGTCTTGCTTAATTTTTTCCATACAGACGGTGAAATTTGGTTGATAAAGAGCTTTATGTTTACTTGTGATATTTACCCCTTGGTATTTAAACTGATCTGCAATAATAAAAGGGAAGGTGTCCAATCTAATATTGTATGCTTGAGAATTCACTGGAAAGAGCACACTTTTATTCAATTTAATTCTGAGACCAGAGATCTTTTGAAATTCTGTAAGTGCTGTTAAGATTGCAGGCACAGTATTTTGTGGGTCTGATATATACAGTACCATATCATCTGCATATAGAGAAATTTTCTGTTCCAGTCCTTCTCTGATAATCCCCTTTATCTGATAAGCATTTCGACAGTGAACTGCCAGTGGTTCAATGGCGATTGCAAATAGCAGTGGTGACAAGGGGCATCCTTGTCTGGTACCACGTTCTAGTTTAAAATAGTCTGAGCAAATGTTGTTAATACAAACTGAAGCTTCTGGATTGATATACAGTAGTTTGATCCATACACAAATATTCGGTCCAAACCCAAATTTCTCTAATGTAGTGAAAAGGTAGTTCCATTCAATCATATCAAATGCTTTTTCTGCATCCAACGATAATAATAACTCTGGGGTGTTTGACTTTGCAGGTGTATATATTACATTAAAAAGGTGTCGGAGATTGGAAGCTAAGTGTCGGCCTTAAATAAATCCAGTTTAATGTTGTGATATTAACCGAAGGCAGCACTTTCTTCATCCTTCTAGCTAGGACTTTGGAGAGTATCTAAACATCATTATTCAGAAGTGAAATTGGTCTGTAGTATGCATATTGTAATAAGTCCTTGTTTTGTTTAGAAAAGATGGTGATTAACGCTTGGCGAAGAGTTTGAGGTAGAATTTGATTGTCTCTAGCTTCTGTAAATGTTGCTAATAAGAGGGGAGCTAGCTGAGTGGAGAATTTCTTATAAAATTTGGCAGGGTAGGTATCAGGGCCTGCTGCTTCCCGCTCTGAAGTGACTTTATAGCATCTAGTAATTCTGATAGCACCAGAGGTTTATACAATTCCTCTGCAATAAAAGTATCTATTTGTGGTATCTGTAATGTATCCAGAAATACATTAGATTGTGTTTTGTCTTCTTTGAACTCAGTAGAATATAAGGATTTACAGTAGTCTCTAAATATGTGCATTATATTTTTATTGTCAATGATTTTATCTCTGTTCGTGTTGGTGATTGCTGGGATTGTATTGCGAACTTCTTGCTTGTGTATTTGTTGAGCTAAGAGCTTATTAGCTTTCTCTCCGTGTTCATAGTAATGATGTCTTGATTTAAAAATGAGTTGTTCAGTTTCTTTGGTTGTTAAGAGGTTGAGCTCTGAATGCAGAGCCTGTCTTTTCCTATGAAGAGCTTCACTTGGACACCTGGCATGTTCTTGATCTATTCTAGTAATTTCGCTGGTTAGCTCTGATACCTTCTTGGTTTCTAATTTATTTCTGTGGGAAAGATATTAAATAATCTGTCCTCTTAAGAAGGCCTTTAGAGTTTCCCAGAGTATTCCTGCAGAGACCTCTGAAGATGTATTTGTCTCTAGGAAGAAACTGATTTGTTCTGATATAAATTCTGTACAGTTCTCATCTGGTAATAGAAGTGGGTTAAGACGCCATCTGTGAGATGAGTATGTGGGGCATAATAATTTCAGCTCCAAGATCAGAGGGGCATGGTCAGAAATAACAATAGCGTCGTACTTGCAAGATTTAATCACAGGCAAGAAATTGTTATCTATAAAGAAATAATCAATTCTTGAGTAGCAATGATGCACTGGTGAGTAGAAGGAATATGTTCTTGAGTTTGGGTTTAGAAACCTCCAGGGGTCTGATAAGTTGTGGTCAGTTACAAACTGCGTAATTGTCTTTGCAGTGTTAGATGTCATCCCCCCTGTGACAGGAGACCTATCTAAGTGTATAATTTTATGAGTGTTCATACATTTTGCATGAATTCCCTATCATCGACATTGGGTGCATGAACATATATCAAAATCACTTTACAGTTAAATAATTTGCCCATGACAATCACATATTTCCCTTCGGGATCAGATACTACATCTGATGCTACAAATGAGACTGTTCTATGTATGAGAATTCCCACACCTCTAGTTTTCATTGTAAAGCTGGAATGAAACATTTGGCCAGTCCAGTCTTTTTGCAGCCGGAATTGATCTTTGCTTAATAAGTGGTTCTCCTGTAAAAAAAACTATTTTAGAGTTTAGACCTGTTAGGTGAGAGAATACTTTCTTTCTCTTTAATTCGTGATTCAGGCCTGGAGAGATTTTTATTGTTGATATTGTCAAATATTTTTTTTAGTACTAGAAGGTCGTGACCTTAAACTGAAACCTGATCTTTATAGGCTAATATATAGGCTTTAACAATATAGGCTAAAAGGGTTTCTAAAACAAACCTTTACAGGGTGGAATTGTGGCTTTGAGTTGCTTTGCTTCTCTGATATTTATTTTGGGCTTTGTCTTGGTTTCATGTGTTTTCTTTTCTCTTATTGTGCTTTGACCCCAGCTTGATTTCTGTATATCCTTTTGAACAGCACATCTTAAAAGACCTCCTGGTCACAAATTACTTCTTACCTTACTAAGAACCATTTAAAATCAATTTTCCAAACATGATCCTGTGTGGCCAGATGACTTCCAACAAGACAGCTTTTAAATGTAAAGCATTGTGACAAACAGACACCAGCAGGGTGTTGCAGCTGTCCGTTTTAATCATCTGTTTACAATATATAGTTCCATGTACAGCATGCTCATTCTTCCCATTCTTTCCCTTTGTAATCAGAAATTTGAGGGTTTTCAAGATCTCCACCTCTTGTTTGGTTTTCTGCTTTGTCTCTGATGCTAATATAGCATCAGTAATGCAATATGGTAATATACAGTAGCAAAAGGTCTCCTAGATGTTTGTATAACCATTTAAAATACACACCATAGTGGCATACTATTTATGTTTATATTTGCCGCACAATACAATTATTCTTACTTAATACTCAATATGCATGATTTTATTTTAAATTTTCACTTTGGCCTAACAGCTCTAAGTGTCTGGTCTTGAATCTCAGACCAGTGTGAAGTCTCCCCCTATCTGTGTGGCTTTTCCTCTGGATATCTTACACTTTTCTTTAACCCCTAAAAAACACTTGTCAAAGAAGATTTGTCCAGGGCTGGTTTCAGCCTTATACTTAAGATAATGTCACTTACAGAAATTCACAGATGATTCTGTATTTATGGGATGTATTGATAAAGGATAAGACAGAGTATAGGAGTCAGGTGGAGAACTTTGTTTGTTGGTGACAAGAGAATTGTCTGCATCTTAACATAAGCAAAAACCCTTGTGACCCTGTATAGTTAAAGGTTTTGAAAATAATCACACAAAAAAGTCAGGCAACAAGTGTGGAGACGTATTCTCAGGAAGAAGCGGGGTTAGGTGGGCAGACACCGGAAGTGACATCAAGTGGTGGTATTGCTGTCAATCTGCCAGTCTGCAGTGGGAGGAAGAGAAAAGGCATTAGCACACAGTACATACTACTGGAGCAGCAGGAAATTACCATCTACAGAGTCGTTAAGCTGTCCCATATGCACATGGGAGTGACACAAGGAACTGGTTATTGACTTTGCTGTACCAAACAGCCTCTATGCCCAGTCACTATGCAGGGAATAGATGCACTCCTAGAAGTATTTGGAGATCCACAACAATGACAGGTCTCATAACACAGAGGAACTATATAAGACAGGGCACAGCAGGCTCTATTTCCTTAGGTGACTGCATTCCTTAAATGTGGGAAGTAACATTTTTCACATCTTCTACATCTATGTGATGGCCAGTGTGATTTTCTGCATTGTGGTATGCTGGACTGGTAACATAAATTCAAGAGATACTCACCAATTCAACAAGCTAATTAAAAGGGCAGGCTCTGTTATGGGACACACTGTGGACCCCCTTGAGGTCATAGCGAAGTAGGGAATTAAAGCAAAACTTAGTGCCATTATTAACAATGCTGCATATCCTCTCTCTGACACTCTTAGCACTGAGTACCTCGAGCCAACAAATTATTCAACAAAAGTATGTGAAGAAAAACTACTGGGACTCCTTTATACTAACAACTTTATACCATGTCTGTATAATGGCTTACTGCAATTGACAACTGCCAAGTCAGAAATGTTCTTTCTTTTCAAATTTTTCATCCTTTGTGGTCTTTCCAGTGTGTGTTCAGACCATTGTGTGTGTATATACAGTATATTTATTTAACTGTTTATTTATGTATATAATTATTTAAAGAGCTGTTGTAAAAAAACAAACTGTCCACTATCTATCTATCTATCTATCTATCTATCTATCTATCTATCTATCTATCTATCTATCTATCTATCTATC
>JANRMT010028174.1:148975073-149010211 GCA_026402145.1 Polypterus bichir lapradei
ATCTATCTATCTATCTATCTATCTATCTATCTATCTATCTATCTATCCATCTATCAGGACACCTGCTCCATGCTTTCCTAAACATGTTATTGTTGTATCTTAAGAATGAAAGAGGCTTCTCTCAATTAGCCATGTACCTTCCTGTGTCAAATTAACTACACCATATTTTTGGTCTTATTTTAGTCATATTCACTTGAATGCAGTTTTCAATCTCATCTGTTGTATAATTATTTCAGTTACAACACCATGCAACATTAACTAAGCAATAATTGCCTATAATGTATGCAATAGCCTTTTTTTTTGTACAGTAGTGAGGCATGATTTTATGACAGTGGATTTTACAAGATTGATAAGGTTCACAAACTGTTTAAAAATTAATTGAAGCATCATTAATCACCTTAATTAAAATTAAAAACAAAAAGTAAAACAAAAAGAACATCTGCTTTATTTGATCCTAACTTATTCTGATAGGTAACAGAAAATACAAAGGTGATGGTAACAACCGATGTCTGCGCTGAAAGTGTCCCAAGCAGACAGGGTTAATATAGTGTCAAGAGGTGTCATCAGAATTTTTTAACCTTGTGAATACTTCAAAAAATTAGTAAGATTGTCATCAAAGTTCAAAAATTAAATTTCACCACATTGGATATGCACATTGATTGTTGCCTGTTGATTAGTGAGACAGATTATTGCATGTCCAAATGATATTATCATTGTTTTATTTTTTTTAATACAGCAGTGTAGTGATGATCACAATTAAAAAAGATGACTGTTGGTATTTAACCAATTTAGATTATAATGGTGAAGTATGTACAAAACAAAGTCTTTATTATTACCACCAAGGCATGTTTAGCAAATTCAAAATATTTTATATTTACAAAAGAGAATCAAAAAGAATGAATAGCTGAAAATAATTTAAGAACTTATTAGGTCTCTGCTAGGATCGTTTAAGGCATGTTGCTGTTTAGAATAAGTTATTCTCAACATTCTCCTGCTGTCTTGTCCAGAGAGAGTTTATGTACTTGTGCTTGTTGTTGCTCTCCATGACCTCATATTGAACTAAATGGGTATGGAAATTGGTGGAGAGGAGGGCAATGATTTTTTGTATATTCTTTTTCATCCAAACAAATGACTTTCTAAACTTTCATAAAAAGCCTGCTTTCATATAGTTATGTACGTTAATCAAAGTTTAACTCTATGAACACTTTTGAAACAAATATATGAAAAATCTAAATATACAGTATGAGCAGCAAGTTATTTTTGTGTGTACCAAGTTGAATATGTAATAATAATAATAATACATTTTATTTATATAGCACCTTTCCCATGCTTAAGGCACTTCACAGAGTTTAAGATAGAACAGCAGGGTATACAGTATGTAGCATTGTACAAACCAGATAAATAAATAAAGAAGATTAAGACAGTAAATTCAGAGAAAAATCCTAACAGACAACATAATTGATGGTATATAACACATACATAGGTTACGTGAGCATCTTGACAGAGAGGTAAACTTAGAAGGGTAATAGAGTCAAGTAGAGCTAAAAGCCTTCCTGAACAGATGTGTTTTGAGCTGTCTTTTAAAAGAATTCACAAAGTCAGCTGACCTGATTAATTTTGGGATGTCATTCCTTTGTCTGGGTGCTATACAGCTGAAGGCCCTGTCACCCATGGAGTGTAGATTAGTGTGGGGCACAACAAGATTACCAGAATCAGAGGACCTTAGTGAGCGGGCAGGCACATAGTGATGGAGAAGGTCACTGATGTAGTTTGGCACAAGGTCGTTTAAGGCTTTGTAGATTATTAGTAGGATTTTATATTCGATTCTGTAAGACACAGGGAGCCAGTGAAGGCAGAGCACGATGGGTGTTATGTGCTTGCTGCTGCTGGTTCGAGTAAGGACTCTTGCAGCCGAGTTTTGAATAAGCTGGAGCTGTGATATAAGATTAGAAGGGACACCTGCCAGTAGGGAATTACAATAATCAATGTGGGATGTGATAAAAGCATGGACAAGTTTTTCAGCATTAGAAAAGGAGAGGAAGGAGCGAACACAGGATATATTATGGAGGTTAAAGTAAGAAAGTTTCTTTGTATGGATATTTAAGTGAAGAATATGTATATGAGCAAGCCAAAATAATACAATAATGGGGTGTTATGAATATGTAATACTGTTCCTGTTATTTAATATTATTAGGGATTAGGGAAAACTATAGTGTACATGATGTAAGCATTATAACAGATTCTGTAATCCTCCATTTCGGTGTGCATCAGTTTCTAAATTGACTTGAAGCTCATTATTATGCATACATAGTAGGATAGAATTCTTACTTGCACGTTTTCCACAAACATTTCTTAGAATTTTCCTCAATGTGGTCTATCTGGCCGGGTATTTTTAAACTAGACATTCAATTCTGATGTGGCTGACTACTATATTATCTAGCAAGAATGTGGTGTGTTGTGGCAATTGGGCCTTAACATAGTAGCGGTTATGTGTGATACAAATACAGTAAGTGTAGCCTCATTGTTCATGGTCAGAGATTTTGTGTACCTTGAAAGGATATCATATCCCCCCCCCCCCAGCCAAACAAATCCCATCCATCCATCCATCCATCATCCTTACCTTTGCAGGCCGGTATAGCTGTAGTTAAGTCACATACTTACTAGGGCAGTCAAATTAGCCAAAAAATAACACCTGGATATTCAAATATTAGTAAATATTAGTCAAAAATAAGTAAATATTAGCATATATTAGAAATTAGGTTAACAATGGTAGACGTTGTTTTTATGCACTTTTTAATAGGTTATTATTATTATTATTAACTGTGGGAAAATCAGCAACAAAATCCAGCAGAAAAAAAACTATAGCAACTGTTATTTAAATATTAAAGCCACCTAAATCCCACACAGCTGAATTTTATAAAAATGAAGTATCTGCACAGCTGTCTTGTCTTCTTTCTAGAACTGACCACTTGGGTGAGCAAAATCTTTTAGGAATAATGAGCCAATATTTCAGTCATGAAAAGGAGCTTAAATCCTTGCATGCCATGTACACTGGCATCACACTTCTTTACATTATGATTCATATTTTGACCTTTTTTTATGTTCATTAATGCATTTATGAAACTGTTACATACATACTGCAGCCTTCAAATGTAAAGGTGCTTGAAAACACCTGTGTGTACTAACCGGTGTGATCAAAAAGAAATACGCACGTAAGTGCATTACTGCCTGCAATGCTTATATGAAGCCCAGACAAAATTGTCCAGGATTGCTTAACCCTCAACTACGTGTGCTGGTGTATTTTGTACACCAATCTCAGTTATTTTTGTCCAATATCCATTTACTTGAACGTACCGGCATCATCTTCAGCTTGATTCACTACAAGTACAGTGTTTCCCTCCAGTGCGCCCCCAGCCAGTTTTATGATTGGATGCACAGTGGCAAGTTCTATATGGTGCATTTGGTACACCGTGCGGGTACTTATGTATGTATGACAACGATAAGATGTTTTTCTTGCAATGACTTTGTCTGCAAAGAACATTCAATAACTGATGTGAAATGTGATTCATATGCAAATCCCACAGTGGATGACAAGTGTGACCGGTGACGAATGAGCACTGGAATAGTGGATGAGGCTTATTTTCAGATAGTCCTAGATTTTGTCATACAATTCAGTAATATGATATTAAATCACATTAAAAACAGGTACAATTTAAAATTATTGGAATATTTTTTATTACAACCTCACAGAGTGCATATAAATAGCCATTTTAACACTGGTGCATAAAGTACACCATGTACTTATGAGATGAGAAATGGTGCGAATCGTTAAGGTTAAAAAAACTACCTGATGGTTACCCTGCAGAATTTTACAAGAAATTCTCCGCTCAGCTAGCCCCCCTCTTATTAGCAACATTTACAGAAGCCAGAGATAACCAATCTCTTCCACAAACCTTTCGCCAAGCACTAATCACTGTCTTTCCAAAACAAAATAAGGACTTATTACAATGTGCATCATACAGACCAATTTCACTTCTGAATAACAACGTTAAAATACTCTCTAAAATCTTAGCCAGAAGGGTGGAGAAAGTGCTCCCCTCGGTAATATCACAAGACCAAACTGGATTTATTAGGGGCTGGCACTTATCTTCCAATCTTCGACGCCTGTTTAATGTAATATACTCACCAACTAAATCAAACACCCCAGAAATATTATTATCATTGGATGCAGAAAAAGCATTCGACATGATTCAATGGAAATACCTTTTTACTATATTGGAGAAGTTTGGGTTTGGCCCAAACATCTGTGCATGGATTAAATTACTGTATACTAACCCAGAAGCTTCAGTTTGCATCAACAACATTTGCTCAGACTACTTTAAACTAGAACGTGGCACTAGACAAGGATGCCCCTTGTCACCGCTGCTGTTTGCGATTGCCATTGAACCACTGGCAATACATTGTCGAAATACTGATCAGATAAAGGGGATTAGCAGAGAAGGACTGGAACAGAAAATCTCATTATATGCAGATGACATGGTACTGTATATATCAGACCCAGAAAATTCTGTACCTGCAGTCTTAGCAGCACTCACAGAATTTCAAAAGATCTCTGGTCTCAGAATTAATCTGAATAAAAGTGTACTCTTTCCAGTGAACTCTCAAGCATATAATATTAGATTAGATACCCTACCTTTTATCATTGCAGAACAGTTTAAATACCTAGGGGTAAACATCACAAGTAAACATAAAGCTCTATATCAACAAAATTTTGCCGTTTGCATGGAAAAAATTAAACAAGACTTGCATAGATGGTCAACCCTTCATCTCACACTAGCTGGAAGAATTAACACTGTTAAGATGAATATTCTTCCTAAGCTCCTTTTTTTATTTCAAAACATCCCAATATACATTAATAAATCATTTTTTAGGCAATTAGATTCAACAATAACCTCATTTATTTGGAATTCAAAACATCCACGCATCAAAAGAGCGACCCTACAAAGACAAAAGGCAGAAGGCGGCATGGCTCTACCTAACTTCCAGTTTTATTACTGGGCAGCAAAAATATAGGCGATAAGAACCTGGACACAAATAGAAGAACATACACAGGCTTGGTCCGCAATAGAATTAAATTCCTGCAGTACTTCTTTGTATTCCTTGCTCTGTGCTCCAATAAACACACGTTATCGGCAATACACTAATAACCCAATTGTGCTCCACTCACTTAGAATCTGGAACCAATGTAGAAAGCATTTTAAGACGGAGAAGCTTCTATCTGTGGCACCCCTGCAAGAGAACCACCTCTTTCAACCCTCACAAACATATGCAGTTTTTAATATTTGGAAAAAATTTGGAATTAACTTGCTTAGAGATCTTTATATAGACAACGTCTTTGCATCCTATGAGCAATTACATTCCAAATTTAACATTCCAGCTACACATTTCTTTCACTATCTTCAAATCAGAAACTTTGTTAAACAAAACCTTCCAGATTTTCCTCATCTTGCACCCTCATCCATGCTGGAAAAAATATTGCTCAATCTCAAGGACTTAGACTCCATCTCTACAATATATAAAATCATTTTACAATCCCTCCCTTTTAAAGATCCAAGAGGACACTGGGAAAAAGATCTTTCAATTAATATATCAGAAAAGGAGTGGAAAGTAGCAATGCAGAGAATTCACTCGAGCTCCATATGCGCAAAGCATACAATTATACAACTCAAAATTATATATCGAGCACATCTGTCTCGACTAAAACTCTCCAAAATGTTCCCAGGGCATGATCCAACCTGCGAATGTTGTAACCAAGTCCCAGCCTCACTAGGTCACATGTTCTGGTCCTGCACCAAATTAACATTATTCTGGACAAACATTTTTAATTACCTTTCAGATAGCCTTGGGCTTACAATCCCTCCAAACCCATTAACAGCTGTGTTTGGTGTTCTTCCAGATGGGTTTAAAGCGGAGGAAGACAAACAAATTGTGATTGCATTCACTACACTTTTGGCACGTAGACTTATTCTCATAAACTGGAAGAACCCAAACTCTCCTCTTTTAAGTCAGTGGGAAACCGATGTGTTATATTATTTGAAGTTGGAAAAAATCAAATACTCAGTTAGAGGATCCGTACAGACTTTTTTCAAAACATGGCAGGATCTAATCAGTAATATTTTAAAATAAGTTCAAAAGGCACAGAGAATTTATTAATTTAGGTATGTCTCCAAGCCTTAAATTTAACGCCATTTGGCTTGCTCTCTCTCTCAGGGGTGGGGATCGATCTGTTCTTAATTTTTCTCTTTGTAAAAACTTGATTGCTTTGTATGGATTGTAATAAAATTAATAAAAAAAAAAAAAAAACTAAATGCTGACATTTTATTTTTCCTCAGTTAAGTGGGGTTTTGCTCCTTGAGACCCGAAGAAAATCTCCTTTATATAAATTGTGGCACTGTGACTCAGTTGAACAAGATGATATCAGTGTTTGTGTCTCCCAAATGAAGTAACTGAATAAACTAAATACTGCATTATATTGATTTGTACATGGTTAGCCCTCATTATAGGTTTTATTTAGCAGACATTTTTAAAGCAACTTAAACACCTTTTATTTTTTTGTTATTTAATAAAAAATAAAATTCACATACAAAATTATATAAAATAATGTACTATTTATATGAAAATACAAATAAAATGTTAACATATTAAAGTATAACAAAGGAAACAAATAACAAAAAGGACATCAATAAAAATACTCTAAGGATAAAAGTCATGCATTAACATATTATAAAGCTTTAAAAAACCTAAGAGCTTTGCGGTTCTTAATTAACTCAAGACTTCACATATCCTAAATATTCAATAAAGAATAAGTTAAATAAGAGGCTGCATCTGTTCTATTTACACTTATGGATGAAATATTTCACAAATAATATTAACAAATGATCAGAAAAATAAGTAGTATAATTAATTGATTTGTTCTCATAAAAGAAAATAATATTCTTTATTAAAAAAAAACCAAAACATAGTAATCACATTTCTGAGCTATCCAAGTATAAATTTTTTCCATGAGTTTCTGGAAATGGAAATGGTTGTGAATGACAAAATGTGTGATTAATACCTATGTATGGAAGCATTTTACTTATACTGTAATTAACTGGGTTAATTTTGTAAAGGGTTTTACATAATATTTCACAAACATTTAGTAACAGAGGATAATTCTTAGCAATTAACCAAGCTTTCTGCCACTTAATTTTATCTTTAATAATGCTCCCCTCATAAACTATATGCTTTTGGATTAATTTGATTTAATAAAGTGATATGAATCCTGATAAATTTACTGATATAGTTTTGTTCCAAAATATTTGGAGTACAAATAAACAGATCATCAAGGATTGTGACAATTGTATGTTAGAGCTTACATAACTATAACAGGTTCACTGGAGTGGCATTTCAAATTAAAATAAATTCCGGAAAAGATACAGAGATACTATATTTTGACATAAACGTATGGTAATCTAAAACACTGCCATCAAAGTCAAATAAATCAAAAATAAAAATATTGTAATTAATCCAGTCATCTAAAAATAAAACAAATTTTTATCCAAAATACAGTTATTATTCCAAATAGTCCATTTATCTGTTGAAAAATTACGTGAAAAGCAGTTGTACTGCCTGCAGTGCTTCAGCAAAAATTCTGATTAAGGACCTGGGAGTTTCTCACATTCAAAGTCACATCAAAGAAGAAAATTAAGTCATCACACTGCATCTCTTAAAAATTATTCTTGGAATATGGGTCCAAATGATTTTACTGTGGAACAAAATTTTCTTGATCCACTTAATTGGAAATGCACTTTCTAAACAATGAAAACAAATAGCGTAAATTCTAGAAAAAGAGTTTAAGTGTTGTGATGGATGGCTAGGGCCTTTGCCCAGCTGGGACGTCTTTATGGAAGGACCGGGAGAGAGACGATACCTCCCCTGGGACAGGAGAGGGAAGGCCCCCCTGGTTTGTATCAGAGCCTTGGGATTGGAGCTTAGAAGCTGAACCCTGCTGGGGCCCATGGTCGCCACAAGGGGGCGCCTGGACAGTAGCGGTGCCCTGGACTGCAGCACTTAAGCCACACTTGGAAGTGTGGCCAGGAGAGGATCCGGGTGCACTGGGAGTACTTCTGGGTGCCCATGCAGTACTTCCACCACACAAGGAAGTGCTGCTGGATGATCGTCAGAGGGCACCTGGAGCACTTCTGGGGGCAACATAAAAGGGGTCACCTCACTCCATTCAGGGAGCCGAAATCGGGAGGTGGAGGACACAGCTTGTGTGGAGAAGTGAAGGCAGTAATAGTAGTAGTAGTAGAAGAAGAAAGATAGAGAAAGAAGGAAGAAACTGAGCCATAATTGAGGGCATTGTGTGCAAAAGGAAAATAAAAGGACATATGTTGGCACCTGTGTCTCTGTGTGTGTGTGTGTGTCTGGGGCTGATTTTCCGCAGTATTTACCAGGAAAGTACTAAGTTAACAGCGTTAAAAAAGCTGTCTAGTATTAATTAGTAACAGAAATGTTGTTTTTTTACTTACAATGACAGAACCCTTTCCTTGTGTATTACTCCCTGAACAGCATATTCAGACTTGCTTCTGATTAGATTATTTTGATCTTTTGACTGTTGGATTAGAATAACCGATCCTGTAAACTGATTCGTTTACACAGCTTATGGAGAATATACTACTTTTAATAAATTGACCTTTCCCTGAGAAAAATCAACTGATTAACCATCGCCCTCTCTTCTCTCATTTAAGTTTTTCTTACCTTTCTTTTCTGGAGCCCAGATTTTTGCTTCACCATTTAAATTTAAGCAAAGCAAATATAATGTAGAAACCACCTGGACTGCTACTTTTGAGAACAAAAGCTTTACTTTCCAAATTGTAAGCAAATTATTCTTTTTAATGTAATTTCAATAAATAGCTAATAAAAATCAGATACAATCTGTTTATCTTTAGATATGTAATAAATGCCAGAACGTACTGTGGCTGACTGAAATGCAATTGAATAATGCTTTGATGTATAGTAGCAACTTAAAATTCAGGAAATACCAATATATTTTATATTAAGAGGAAACTATAAGTCATACTGTGAAAGATGTTTGAAGTACCAGGATATAATAAAGGTGTCATAAAATTCTGAGCGCTTTAGAAACTCTTATCTAGACTGCCGTGTCATATCATCTCATGCTGTTCTCATATGCACATCTGGAATGAAAGTTGTGCCTGTTTTATTAAAGGAATACTCCACCCAAAGATGATTTTTATGTATGTTACATACCCAAAGTAGTTTGTAATAGTGGCTATGATAAATGGCAATGTCATGTTTTCATGCAGAATGGAGAGAAAAAAGTTTATCACATAGTAGAACTCAATGGTGGTCAGTTCTCTAAATAAATAGAAGTGCACATAAATATATAAATCTGGAATTATCAGCTCCTATGTAAACAGTAAACCCAGTATTTGTGGGAGCCTTGTCAGTCTCAGGCCCTTGGAATTGTCCTAACTTTCCTACTTTTTATGGCGTCCCTGTTCATTGTGTTCTTATATAAACTGTGTACATGTGTTACAGAATACTGAATGTCTTTTTGGAGTGTTCAAAATATATAAACACACAAGTGCAAAGCTGAATACGTTTTATCTCCTCACCATACCTTTATCATGCTGTTCTATCATTTAAGCTACTGTGCAAGTGTTAGTATAATAAAATGTTTTTCATGAACAAACCATTCATTCTGTCATTCATTTTACACAAAAACTTATGCCAGTATTGGGTCACTGGGAGAAGAGAAGGTTATCCCAGTTGCATCACTTTCCTCAATCACATACATACAAACAAAAAAAAAAACTCTCATTTGCACTGACACCATCAATCTAAGTTGCATGTCTTTGGATGCAGAAGCAAAGCGATGTACCTAGAGGAAACCTCACATAGACACAGACTGTGTGAAAACTTTTGACATTGACCAAGCCTGAATTTGAATTTAGCTATTAAGATATAGCTAATTGCAGTATGATGTAGTAGCAAGCTGGAAAGCTTTTAAGGAATGTATATATTATATCATTATAAAGTAATTAATAAATATTCCTTTTGGAATCACATTTTGTCATTTGTTACAACATGCTGTAGAATGCTTTCAGTATGCATAACAGTTAGAATGGGGGCTACCTAATTGTATCTGCTCTGTCTGTTATTTACTAATATTGTAAGAAGACTTCATGAAACTCTTTGTTTCACCCTCATAAAACTTACAAAGCACAAGTGATACTTTAAAATATGAGATACCTATAGGGCATCTACTACTCACTACTGATATCTTACAAAACCTTAAAAAGGCTTTGTTAGGATTATGTAGCAATAGTGACTAATAGAGACACTACAGCAAACTGTCAAAGACCCTCTTCTACTGTTATATTGATATTCCCTTTGTTAGGACTGTCCTGTGTCTTAGTAAAATATCAATGTTTTAGAAGGTATGTATTAAATATTTGAGACTGACACAGCAATATGCGTGGGAGGAAAATACAGTGAAATATTATGCAAATGTTTTATACTTGGCTTGACAGATCTGTAGTCTTCAGGGAGTTCAATCCTACTCTTCCTTCAAATGTTTCAGTACTCTGTATTTTCCAGCTAGTGTTTATTTTACTATTCACTTTAATTTTAACAAACAACACTGGATTAGCTGATTTAGCTTTTATGATAATGATATACTGAAGATGAGACTTCTGTAAGCTTTTCCATTTTATCAAACGCTCTTCTCTCAGGATGCTTTGTTTTATATAGGTTGAAAATGAAAACAACCATGGCAACCCAGGAATGTGATAAAAGAGACCTAATAAGATGTGCTGGATAAAAAAATACAAGCTGCTTTTAGTTCAAGTGTCTGGTTCTCAGGAGGAAACAAAACATAAAAGAAAATGAAGCAAATACCTAACTGTGCCATAAATCCTAACTAGACAAAGAGTGGACTCTCTTGTTCATAGATTGAGTGGATAGACCATTTGTTTGCAGCTTCTCTGAACTAAACTCATGCTCACCTCTGATATTGTGGTGGGGCTTTCTAGCAACAAAAGGGGTTTTTTCTTATTTATTTATTTTGTTATTAGTCCAGTGTGTTAAACCATGACTCTTTATTCCCCCTATTATCTGGTTTTATGTAATGCCAAACAGACAGGCATAAATGCCACTAGTGCTGCTTTTCCATCTGCACAAGCAATCTTCAAGAACCAGAACTAGACTGGTGACATGTTTCTTAGAATTTCTTTTTTTTTCCATTATAATCAGCATGTCTTATCATGATTATTTCAAAACTATGATGACTTGTGTACTTACCCACAAAGAAAACAGGAAAAAAATACAGTGGTGCCCTTTTTTTACTGCTTTCAATTTTACATTAGCACATTGGCATCATGAATGGTACCAATTTCTACCAGTTTCTTTGATATCTGCTTGCAAAATGTGCTTCCTGTTGCTAACCTGTGGTGACTGGAAATTACAGAATGTGATATCAGAGATATGCATGCATCTGCATGATGATTTTTTTTTTTTGAGCAGATTTTTTTTCTTATTGTTCTTGGCTTAGGAGTTATTGAAATATTTCAAGTTTATATATATATATATATATATATATATATATATATATATCTATATATATAAGTTTGTCCCACAAATAGAGCTGTGGCCAATGTAATATTGATCTGGTTTTGACCTCACCTGCCCCACAGTTTTGTTTTCATCTCCTGGTCCTTTTACTTAATGGCCTGCCATTGTATATGACTGACAGAACAACAGCTTGCAATTTGTTTTTGGGTGGTACTTTTTTTTTTTTATTTGACATATTTTGCTAATTCATGAGGGGAAATTGTCTTTTCGCATGACTTTTTGAAGGTCAGAGTGCAGGGTCAGCCATTGTACAGCACCCCTGGAACTTTTCAGCTTAATGACCCTGATAAAGGACACAATGGTGAAGGATCCATTCTGGTAGGATTTGAACCAGCAACCTTCTTGATATCAGCGCGGATTCTTAGCCACTACACTAGTAAAAAATTTGAGATCTGTCCCAGGCAACTAAATAAAGTGTTTTAAAATACTCAAGAAAAAATGCTCAAGAAAAATAATCTTGACTCCTCTGCTTTTGAAAATTTTAGATCCATCTCTAACCTGCCATTCTTAAGTAAAATTCTAGAGAAGTCATTGCAGTCATGTTGCAATTAAATGACCACCTCAATAAACATGCTATTCTTTATAAATTTCAGTCAGGTTTCAGAACAAATCACAGCACAGAAACTGCACTTGTTAAAGTAGTAAATGACTTGCGGGTAAATGCAGACAGAGGCCATTTATCTGTTCTCATCCTCCTAGATCTGAGTGCCGCATTTGACACCATTGATCATAATATTCTTATAAATCGCCTTAGTCAATGGGTGGGCCTCTCTGGCAGTGTCTTAAATTGGTTTGAATCCTACCTGGCAGGGAGAAAATTCTTTGAGAGTTATGGTAATCACAACTCAAAGGCACATGATATTCTATATGGTGTTCCACAAGGCTCTATCCTGGGTCCGCTGCTCTTCTCAATCTATATTCTTCCGTTAGGTCAGATTATCTCAGGCTACAACGTGAGCTACCACAGCTATGCTGATGACACACAGCTGTACTTATCAATAGCACCTGATGACACCGACTCTCTCAATTCACTAACACAATGTCTTACTGGTATTTCTGAATAGATGAATAGTAATTTTCTCAAACTAAATAAAGAGAAAACTGAAATTTTAGTGATTGGCAATAATGGATTCAATGAGGTTATCAGAAATAAACTTGATGCATTAGGATTAAAAGTTAAGACGGAAGTAAAAAACTTAGGGGTAACTGTTGACTGTAACCTGAATTTTAAATCGCATATTCGTCAGACCACTAGGACAGCATTTTTTCACGTAAGAAACATAGCAAAAGTTAGACCTCTTATATCATTGAAAGATGCTGAGAAATTAATTCACGCTTTTGTTTTCAGTCGACTAGATTACTGTAACACACTCCTCTCAGGACTACCCAAAAAAGACATAAATCGTTTGCAACTAGTGCAGAATGCGGCTGCTAGAATCCAAACTAGGAAAAGAAAATCCGAACACATTTCTCCAGTTTTGATGTCACTACACTGGTTAACTGTGTCTTTCAGAATTGACTTTAAAATTCTGCTTATGGTTTCTAAAGCCCTAAATAATCTTGCTCCATCCTATATATCGGAATGTCTGACACCCTATATCCCAAATCGTAACTTTAGATCCTCAAATGAGTGTCTCCTTACAATTCCAAAAGCTAAACTTAAAAGAAGTGGTGAGGCGGCCTTCTGCTGTTATGCACCTAAAATCTGGAATAGCCTGCCAATAGGAATTCGCCAGGCTAATACAGTAGAGCACTTTAAAACACTGCTGAAAACACATTACTTTAACATGGCCTTTTCATAACTTCGCTTTAACTTAAACTGGATACTCTGCATGTTAAAATTCATCATAATAACTATTCATAGTGGCTCTAAAAATCCGTACTAACCCCTACTCTCTCTTCTGTTTATTTTTCCGGTTTTTTTGTGGTGGAGGCCTGTGCCACCACCACCTACTCAAAGCATCATGATGCTCCAACATTGATGGACTGAAAGCCATAAGTCTACGTGACCATCATCATCAAATCCTTCCGTGAGAATCCTAAATACAAAGAGGACTGTTTCATTTATGTTAGGTAGATTGCCCAGAGGGGACTGGGTGGTCTCATGGTCTGGAATCCCTGCAGATTTTATTTTTTTTCTCCAGCCGTCTGGAGTTTTTCTTTTTTTGTTTTTTCTGTCCACCCTGGCCATCGGACCTTACTCTTATTCTATGTTAATTAATGTTGACTTATTTTGTTTTCTTACTGTGTCTTTTATTTTTCTATTCTTCATTTTTGTAAAGCACTTTGAGCTACATTTTTTTTGTATGAAAATGTGCTATATAAATAAATGTTGTTGTTGTTGTTAAAATACAGAAAGTAATGGTTTCATTCCAGAGTTGGCTCAAGTTTCACATAATTTGCAAGAATCAATGGTGCTATAAAAATTCCAGTGACTGGTTCCAGGAAACTTTGGAAAAACAAAAACAATGGAAAGAAAATAGAAACCCGATTCTTTCTTATATCTGAAGGCAAGTGTGTTGTCTTCTGTCAAAAACACCTGCCAGATACAATCTGTTAAACTTCAGGTACATAATAAATGTCAGAACTTACTGTTGCTGACTGAAAAAAAAAATGTATACTGATTAGATGTGTACTACCAACTTAAAATTCAGGAAATACCAATATCTTCTTATATAATACACTACCGTGGCTGTCCATTTGTCTGTCCAGGATTTTAAATCAACTGTAGCTCAAAACCGTCTGACCTATTGACCTGAAATTTGGTACACATATACTACGCAAAGTCTACTATCTGCATTCGGGGTGTTGATTGACCCCCAAGGTTATTCCTCTTTTTATTTTTATTTTATTTTATTGTAGAATCAACTCTAGGCAGCGGCCAGCTAGGGGCTTTAGAAGCTCTTATCTAGACTGCTGTGTCAATATATCATCTTATGTTGTCCTCATACACACATCTGGAATGAAAGTTGTGCCTCTTTTATTAAATAAATACCCCTGCCAATAATTGTATTTTTTATATGTTACTTATCCCATGTACTTTGTAGTAATGGCTGAGAAAAAAAAAATAATGTCATATTTTCTTGCAGAATGGAGAGAAAAAAGTTTATCACACAGGAGAACTCAATGATGGCCAGTTCTGCAAATATATAAATAAATACATATAAATTATATACTTCTGTAATTATCAGTTTCTATGTAAACCGTAAGCCCAAAGACTCATGGGATTGACTTTTTAACTTGAAGGTTGTGAGCAAGGGACCTGATAACACACGTAGCTTATGAGACATGAATAACGTGACTTTTTTTTTTTTCTTTTTTCCATGAAAGTTTTTCACACTGTTTGCAGTTGTACCGCACTAGCCACCATTGAGGTTGGTTATATCATAAACTTATTTCTCTCCAATCTGCATGAAAACATAAGATTCAGATTTTTTTCTTGGTTACAACTACAGAGTACATGAGGTATGTAACAAATAAAGGAACACTCTACCCAAAAATATATATATTTTTTAACTATTTTTATTGTAGTTGACTGTTTTTAAGCCTTTCCTAACGTGGCAGTCAATATGAGATTTTTTTATCCTATATATTTTGTTTAGATTCCCTATAATTAATGATTTATGGAAAATAATATCATTTTATCCAGTATGCTGCATCTTCTAAAGTTTTGTTTTCTGATGCAGTGTTGATGTTTTCTTATTTTGTAACTACTTCTGTAAATTTATGATTTTCAGAGGTGTGTAGTAGCAGGTGGTGAATGTGTCTCCCACTTTAAAAACTAAACTATAGTGACAAAGACTCGCTACCATTGATTACACTCGGGTCTCTTTTGATGAAGTGCTTTGTTCACATTTTGTTGTATCATTGACTGAAGGAGGTGTACAAATTGCTTGGTGTTTCAAGTGAGAATATAATCGATCACCATAAATATTCGGATGCAACTTGTTTGTGTGCAAAAGTATCAGTTGATTTCAATTATTAATGGATGTAATCTCAGCATTTTGATTGGTGACAAAATTATTTAATCATTTTTTCATTCACGCAACATTATGATTACCTTGAATTCTAAAATTCATTTAGAATAAATATTCTTTCATACACTATAAAGCAATTTTAAAAATTGTCCAAGCCTTCTTATTGGTAGAATACTGGGAAATGTCACTCTATGTCGAGTGTCAGTCAGTCAATCATTTTCCAACCTGCTTAGTCCTTAGCTAGAATGGGGTGTTAGGCAGGAACAAACCCTGGACAGGGCACCAGTCCATCGCAGGGCAAGCACACACCTCAATCACACACTAAGGCCAATTTAGGATTGCCAATTCACCTAACTGGCACGTCTTTGGACCGTGGAAGGAAACAGAAGCACCTGGAAGAAAGCCACACAGGCACAGAGAGAATATGCAGGGAAGCCCCGTTACGCAAACTTTGATCTCCTTACTGTGAGGCAGCAGCGCTACCACTATGCCACCCAATGTAGAGTGTATAAGTATAAAATGTATGTATATATATTGATATGTATCATATATACATATAAACATATGCATTTACTTTTGGAAATATTGGCCAGATTTTCTAAATTATATAAATAATGTCTTAAAATTAACAAAGTATGACTTTATTTTATACATTTATGACATGTAAGTTAATAAACACCAGTGAACACATGTCCCTTTTGCAAAAATGGCTTCCTTCACAGCAGATGAATAAATACAATTGTTTTGCTATTCATACTGATAGGAGAGGAAATCAGATATACTACCATGAGCTCTGACTCCACTCTGCAATAGACTCTCCTCATTTAGCTAACTTTGAAAGGCAAGTTTAATGTGACTGCATTAATATGCTATTTTTAAATGTCTGGGTCACTCTGTGTCCTAGGCAACAATATGTTGCTCAGGAAATCCTGGCAGCAGAAGACCGAGTCCTATGCTTGTGGGAGCACAGCTGCAGTATAATCCCTTTAGGGGTCCACCCACTCAGGACCAGTAATGTAAAAAATTAAGTATGAACAGCAGCTCGTTTTTTCTCTTTTACAAATGAATAAAGTTTGAACTCTCACGACTCATGAAATCATGCATACAATAGTGATATACTATCTTTTGTAGCATTAAGTGCGACTTTTTTATGTCAGTGATATTTTGTGATTATCTACTGTAACATTACGTCTGAAAGTAATTACTGAAAGTCTCTCCGGCTTTATAGGAAATTCATTTTAATGTGCATGCTTGAAATACCAAATCTATCACACCTACCCAAATGCTATAATTTTTGCTCAGTGGCTAATGTGTGGACGGCATCTTAGTCTTTTAAAACACATTGTAATTCTACTGTACATTTCCCCCAAAAGAATAAAAATCCTAGAAAAATATGCTTTTAGTATTTTACTTTAAGAAAGTGATTCCTGCAGTGAGGTCCTTATTTTATCTAAAGGACAACCTGTACCATTAAATTACATACAGAATTTTGATATTCCCTTTTATAATTGAAGAGTGAAAATTTCAAGCAATTTTCAGTTGCTAAGGAGATCTTTGTCATTTTTTTGGTTCATATAATTTCCCACTTCAACACACATCTCTGTTTAGCTTTATTCTGGAGGTTTAATTTCAGCCAAAAAAAAAAAAAAATCATATATTTTTAAAATACTTAAAGAAATGATAGGCTTTCAAACCACACCCCACTAGTATTTTAGGACTTTCAGATGTATCCAGTAAGAAAGGAAAAACAAAATTTTTCAGTCAAAATACAAATGAATTTCAAAATAGTGTATTTAAAAAAGAGTAACGTTTAATAAAAAAAATAAAATAAAATAAAGATCCATGTGCCCATAATCCACTCATTATTTTCTAACTTGCTTGTGGTAACAGGGTTCCAGGGCCCCCAATGCACAGCACTTCACATAAATAATTACTCACCCAGGGCAAATTTTAGAGTTTTAAAATCAAAATAAAAAATACATCTTTAGGATTCAGTACCATTAGGAAAACCCTTAAAAAATTAGAAAAAATTGGCAAAGTCCACATAGTGAACACCTAGAGAACAACTTTTAAGCTATAAGGCAACAACAATAAACATTGTTCCACATTTCTGCCCATTAAACAACTAAAAAAATAAATCAATTAAAATAAATAATACATTTAGAAGGTATACTAGGAGTCTTGGGTACTCTAGTAAAGCATATTATTGCACAAAGTAATTGAAGTCAGTTATTATTCCAAGAGGTGGAATCAGTGCAAACCACTTAAGAATACCAAAAGTAAAGGCAACAGTTTTGGCTTATAAAGTGTAGATTCTGGGTATTAATTAATTAATTGGCATAATTAATTTGAATAATAATATTATTAATGAAAAGATACACTGAGAAAATTGGTGAATTTTTCACATAAGGAAGTGCAGCTAGCACAATTTCAAGTCAGATCGGTTCTGATGGTTATATGTATAGTCTAACTGGAAAAAATAATGGAAGCCCTGTTGTGTTTATTAGCTGTGGTACAAACACAGGACCAGTGGGCCAATTATGAGTTGTTTAGCACAACAGGTATGCATATGGTGATCAAAATGATCTAGACGTCTTCGATAGGGGTAGTGACAAGGTTTGCATAGTAAAGATATCTCATGGTGGTGATGCCAATCTATAAAGGTTGATGGCAGTCAAGAGTCACACCACGGGTTGAAGAGCACCGAAGGCAGCTGAAAATGTGCAGAGTGTCAGCAACGGTTGGTTGTGATCACCTCTAGCAGAGGTGCATGTGCTGTCATGTGGGCAGAGGTGGCTGGCATGGGCACCTGAGGCATGTTACGTTTCAGATTTTGAAGTTAACAATATAACTTCATATGCTTTGATGAGTAGTTTGTGATAGTGATCTACTTAACAATTAGATACGTAACTTAGATTAGATAAAGAAAATAAAATAGATAAAAAAACACATATATTTAAAATGGAATTGGGCTAGTTTAGAGGAAGTTGTAGACTTGTCTCATTTTGAACCACTGGATTTGGTGACAAAGAAAGATTGCAGAAAATTAATGAAACATAGGAAACTAAACAGAGCACATAAAAGTCATCAGGAGCGCATCCAAGTTCTTTAAATTGTCTTTGAAATTAAAGATATGTAATGAACACATGGTCACAATTGTGACCCACAGGAAAAGGAACGACTGCAACTAAAATCAAGACTTTTAAAGGAATTAAGACTGTTTAAATTATGTTCACAAAGACATTATACAAAAATTTATCAGGAGGTGGAATGTGGCGGAGTGATTTCTAGCAGATAAGTTGATAAATATTTTGTATGTCTTTACAAGTAAGCTAAAAAAGCAAATGTTCTATTATATAGTGTTTCTGGAGGCATTTTTACTTTATTGATGAGAACAGAAGTACTTTGATGTTTACTTAACAAACTGCCACCCACCTTGTCATTAGGATGGACTTGGGATGTGAAATTTATGGCAGGGGGGAATGGAGCATGCATTAAACCAGTTTGACCCAGGAAGATGTGTTTATCAAGAGCTACACAGTAACAATAAGGAAAGAGGCTTGCAAAGGCATGCTCTGTCTCTGCCATGTTGCAGCCTGGCGAAAGCAGACCAGGGGCCTCATGCATAACGCCGTGCGTAGAATTCACACTATAACATGACGTAAGCACAAAAGCCGGAATGTGCTTACGCACAGAAAAATCCAGATGCAGGAATCTGTGCGTACTCCAAATTCCATGTACTTCCGCTACATAAATCCCGGTCAGCGTGAAAATTAATACTCATGCACATGCCTTATGTCCCGCCCCAACTCCTCCCAGAATTACGCCTCTTTGAATATGCAAATCAATATAAATCGCCCTTAAGCTCAGCCTTCTGTGAAAAGACAATGGGAAAAGCACGGGGGAAAATATAAGAATTTCAGCAATACCAAGTGGAGGCAAAGGAAAAACATACTATTTGTTTAAATAAACCGTGGTATAATCAACAAAATGAAGTTGATCGAGTGACATAGCGTGTTGGAGAAACTTGAAAGCTCAGATATCAAAGTCGCCCTGAATAGGCAAGTTGTAGCCCACCGTCTAAGTGTCATATGAAAGCTTATGAGGGTACAGAGAAAAAAAAGCACAGTGGGGAAAAAGCACGAAATGTCAACTTCAATCTTGAAATTTCCACTTTAATCATATAGTTTATTTTGTCATTAAAGTAGAACATCATAAACGTCATCTTCTCAAATCACATTGTAATTAAAGTAGCACGTTAAATGCTTTGTTTTGTATGTGATCTTGTATGTGATCTTCTATGTGCTCTATGTGTGTGAATCACTACTTGCTTCTTAAACCGGCTCTCTTCCTCCGACTGGACACAGAATCCATTACATTCGTGATATTACAGCTCTCTGAATAACTAAAATACTGAGATGTATACGTGATATCATTTTAATGATGATAGGAGTTAAAGCACGTTATTAAACATGGGTTTCATGGCGCAGTGATTGTGCGCGACCTTCGATGAAATCATTTATTGCAGCAGTACTCATGGGCAGCTCTAGGCTTGTGGCGGCCCTGGGCAGAGAAAGAATTGGTGGCCCCTTTGCCCACCAATATCAATATGGTATCTTATGCACGGTGGATGGCCACGTCTGTTGCGGACACTGCATAGCCGCCTCATGCTCATGACACAAGCGTTTAACTTTTGTCGAAATTTGCCACTGCGTTTTTAGCTGTGTCGTTATTTTCTCTTTCTGTTTTATATTCAATATATATTGGCGTGGCCGCCCCTGCAGTCCTTACTTTTCTTTCTCCAAGTAACTGATCGCCACACAATCAGCTCTGTAATAGACGTTAAGCCATCTGTATGTTAAGAGCGCCGATTCTTCAAAACGTTTAAGGAACATTGAAATATCTTTGTAGTACATGTTTAATTATTCTATCCTTCACGCCAGTCCCAGTGAAGAATATAGATTATTTAAATGAAGTTAAAGTTTTATTTGTATAATATAATAAACATATTTTGCTGCATTTCATCTTAAAAATGATATTGTCATCATATGTAAATACGGGCTTTATAAAGTGGCTCAGGTTGTATAATATTATAACTGTAGTGCAAGTTTACAGTGGGGTGATTGTATTTATAAGTACAAACAGTTCTACAAGGAGCAATTGATTAAGTGCGTTTATAGTTCTTGGGATGAAACTGTTTCTGAACCGTAAGGTCCGTACAGGAAAGGCTTTGAAACGTTTTGCCGTGGCTGAGACAGAGTGTGCTTGATACTGTATACTGATAATTTTCTTTCCGATCAGCTGCTGCGGTGATTCACACTCAGATACAGTGATGTAAATACTCCGAATGGTGCAGTGAGAGTAATATGGAAAAAGATGATCCGCTGTGGCAACTTCTAACGGGAGCAGCTGAAAGAAGAAGAAGAAGAAGAAGGTGCAGTGAGAGTAACAACTCTAAAGCAGTTATGGTATTTGGAATACTATGGCTATTCCCTGGACCATTATATTGTTACAAGTTAATTACAATCAGATGCATTACACTAATAAACAATATGAGGTTAGTTTCTGTGTATTTATAAAGCCGCGTCAGGAAAATAAAAGAGTAAACACACAGGAACAGTAGCACTGCTTTGACGCTGGGTACCGCCAGTCTGCAAAACCGAGCGGAGAACTTGCGTACGACAAGGTATAAGATACCATGGAAAAGTGCATGGCTTTACGATAAGTGTAGGTTTTATACATTTGAATGTGGATAAGTTCTTACGCAACATTTCTGTGCGTACGCACCGTTTATACATGAGGCCCCTGGTGTTTTAACTTTAGTATTTTCTTCAGTATTATATCTCAACAGGTAGTCCATGATTATATCATTCTTTTAAAACACCCTACACTGAAAACTCTAAGTCAGTAAAATCCCCGCTATCATTGTTACATGAGGGGAGGGAATCCGTCTCTCTGCCACAAATAAATTTCAAGTTCTCCAATAAAGTAGGACTTTATGAGTGCATACAATCAATACAATAAACTAACATCATCTAATACAAAGCCTGTTAACAAAGTAAGAATGTAATTAATAAAGAAAAAAGTCAATTCTGAAGCACTGTTGCAGAGATACTGTCCTTCTGCTCTTTCTTCAAAGGAGAAAAGAGTTGATTTAAAAATCCACAAGTTATTTTAACCTACAGTAATTCTAAAAAACGTAATTTTTGTTTTAACATTTAGTCTTCAAAGGATATCCATCCTAAAGCCTTTTTGTGGTAATTCAACAGTAATCTTCAGTAGTTCCTTTTATCTTATTCTTCATTTAATAATATACATAAGATTCAATGGGATACTGTATATATTAAGGATATTTCACTATCTGATTACATTTTGTTGCTCATTATTTTTGGTTGCAAATAGTAAAAAGATTTCATTCTTACTACTGAATTATTACATTTTTATTATACTAAAATACGTAAATTTAATATTTTTTGACAAACTGTAAGTGACAGGTTAAAGAGGACCTGATGCAACTGAGGTACAGATATTACTTAGGAAACTCTTGTATACAAATAAGAAACTTATTCTCATGGTTTCACATACTTTTGTCAAAGTCAGTTGGCAAAAATTTCTGAAGAATGTTGTTCAGCATGTGTCTACCTCTTCTGCATTTCTCAACTGAAATCAAAAAGCTCACAGGCATTCTTTTGTTTTTAGACTTTGAGTATCAAGTTCTTAAGTCTAGCCATTGATAGTTTGTTAAAGTGGCTTGTCTTCTTGGCACTGTTCTACATAGGGGAACCTGAAATTTTTTAGACTCACATTTTTATTTACAGTATTTGAAAAGAGGGAACTTTAATAGATAAAATTAAACTTCAGACAAGCAACTACCACGGCATCTTATCTCTCACTAAGACATGTCCTGCTAGGACAACAATACAGTTGTGCACAAGTAGCCATACAATGAAATGGCATCTTTAAGTCAAAGAGACCTGATGAAAACAACATGAAATATGAATAAAAAATTATTTTTAAGAAAACAAGAATTCTCTGAACACAGAAAAATGTTAAATTGCAGTCAAAAAAGGAAATTATTGCAACCCTGGCCTGTCACTTTTTCTTTCATCTCTTCATCTTCTCTTCTCCATTTTTGTCTCTTAACTAAAATTTTGCCAAATCAATGTGGGGACAACAATTTTGGATGATGCATTGCGGCATCTCCTAACGGGAGCAGCTGAAAGAAGCAGAAGAAGAACCTTGAGCTAGTCAATGAGGCAAGGGCATAAAGACAAGTGTTATATGTTGGACACACCCAGAAGTGAGAGAAGTTACAGTACATAGCTGCTGTGAAGTTCAAAATCTCTTAATCCAAAAAAAATCATTCAAAAAGACTAATTTCTTGTGTACTACTGGGAATGGTTTGCGAAAGGAGTTTCACAGAATTTTCAGTATTTTTAATGCACAGCTTTAAACCCATCCAATCAGTCTTAGAACCAGCTTTTTCATTTGCAGGTTCCAAAATTATAAGTTGCACGGTGGAAAAAAACCCTGACATTTAAGTCCACTTTAGGGACAACTTATATCCACACTAACTAGTACTGGGACTTTTTGGAAATGCTAAATCTCTTAACATACATTTTTAGAGGTGTCATGTGTGTGCACATGGGAGACATCTTAAAGGCTCTGGTCATGGTAATTACCAGACGAATCTGGGGTTGTCTTCTCCCTTCCTCCTTCAGCATAACTGAAGACTGACAGCCACATCACAGCTGATGTCACTTCCGTTGTCCCCCCCGCCCAGGACCTAATACAATTTTATGGCTGTCTATACTTTACAATGCATTGGTATACCTGCTGAACTAGGTAAAGAAAGGCAAAGGCTGGCCCCATGCCCATCGCCCAACTCACAATCCTTAATGAAGATTGCTATCAGAGCACAAGTCCATAATTCCTGCTCTGGGTTCTGGTGTTATTGTACTTTCAGCTATAAGACTCACAATCCCAGCACACTTTGTTATATGTGTTATTATGTCACATTAGGTTATACAGCATTTTTACTTTACATTAGTTAAAATATTTTAGTTTAAAAACATCATGCATGCCTGTACTGACTTAGAAAAATACAGTGATCATTTTTAAATAGAAAGATAAGGAAATTAGACCTGGTTGAGATTTTAAGTCAAAGTCATTTCCAAATATTTAACCAGTCTGTCAACAAGTTTAAAATGTTAATTAATAATCAACTTTAATTCCTTGCTAATAATAAAAGCAAGCTTGTAAACCAGGAAAACTTTTTTTCTTGCAAGAATTGCACACCAACACTGTTTTTATCCAATCTCAGATAAAAGGAAGTGTATGGAGCTGAACTTTATACTGTACCTTTAACACATGCATCACCATAAAAAGGACATAGCAACCACTACAACACCACAACAAACCTGCACAAAATGGTATCATAAATAACGTTATAAAATTATTAATTTCTTTAGGAACCTTTTTAGAAGAAAACTACTATCGGAACTGAATTCTTCAAGTAACAAGACACCAAAATAAATGTTTACTTCATTCATAACGTTTCAAGAATTCTCATAAAAGTTTAATGAACCATAGTAATCATAACTTTGGAAACTTTGTTTATCAATTCTTAATTGTGCTGTGTTTCCCCCAAGGTACTGCTACTGAAGAACATATCTCCACATACTGTATTTATTAAGGTTTGAATAAAAAGGGTTGCATAATGGAAATGGTAGGTTTACCCCTTCGTACTGCTTAGGACTGTCTTTGATTCACATTTGTGTGACATTATTGCTCTACTTATCCTGATATCCTGTGATCCTATCAACATACTGAGTGACACCTCACGTAAAAATGGTGTATAGACATAAAAAATGTTGCATACACTCGTTTCCACGCTCACATCTCGATGTATAAAAACTAAACTTGCCGTAAAGCCACACACATTTTCACACCAGCTCAATCCCTTGCGTACGCAAGTTCTCCGCTTAGTTTTGCAAACTGGCGGCACCCAGCGTCAAAGCAAAGTTATTGTTCCTGTGTGGTTTTCCTTTATTTTTTAGATCCACATCCCTGACGGTGCTTTATCAAATACACTGAAATTAACCGCATATCATTTATTAGTTTAAGGCATCTGATTGTTATCAACCCGTAACCATATAATGGTGCACAGAATGGCCAAATTATTCCAAATACTATAGCTGCTTTAGCATTGTCACTGTCAATGCACCACTCAGAGTATTTAACCCACTGTATCTGAGTGTGGAATCACAGCTGTACAGCAGCTGATCAGATTATCGGAGTATAGCATCTAGCACATGCTGTCTCAGCCAAGCACACAGTCTGTATGAAGCTTCCATACAACAAACATTTCACAACCTTTCCTGCAGGAACTCGCGCTTCAGAAACAGTTTCATCCCAAGAGCTCTAAACGCGCTCAATCAGTGTCCCTGGTAGAACTGTTTGTACTTACAGTATAAGTACAATTACCTCACTGTAAACTTGTACTACAGTTATAATATTGCACAACCTGAGCCATTTTATAAAGCACGTAATTACATATGTTGACGACTTGCTTCAAAGTCAGTTTAGATTTTCAAGCACTATCTTCTTGGAGCTCTTCATATCATTTTAAGATGAAATGCAGTAAAGCATGTTTATACATTATACAGATAAATTTTATACTTCATTTAAATAATGTATATTGTTAATAATTAAACATGTGAAGACACAGTGGACAGCGGTAATGATGAGCTGGTGCCCCCGTTCAGGGATTGTTCCTGCCTCTCACTGTATGCTTGCTGGAACAGGTGCGACCATGGATGGAAAGATGGATGGAATAATTAAATATGTACTATGAAGATATTTCAATGTTCCATAAACATTTTGAAGAATCTGCATTCTATGCTTACAGATGGCTTGGCATCTATTACAGAGCTGATCACGTGGCAATTGGTTACTTGGAGAAAGAAATGGAAGGACAGGAATAGGAGGCTAGTACATTTGAGAGAGACAGTACTGCTGCAATAAATTATTTAATCAAAGGACGCGCATGGCACAGAAAGCATCTTGCGGGAGGTAGGAACAATCTCTGGACAAGGCACCAGCTCATCGCTAGTACTGCGCTACCATGTCCCCATGTTTAATACATGCTTTAATTGCCATCATTATGAAAATGATGTAAAGAATACATCTTAATATTTAAATTGTTCAGAGAGCTGTAATATCATGAATGTAATGTATTCTGTGTCTTGTTGGCGGAAGAGAAAGCCCGTTTAAGAAGCAAGTAGTGATTCACACACATAAAAAGAACACATAGAATATGAAGTATTTAATGTACTACTTTAATTACAATGGGATCTGAGAAACTAGTAAATTAAATGATTTTAAGATGAAGTTTATGACATTCTATTTTAATGACAAAATAAACTACATGATTAAAGTGGAAATTTCAAGTTTAAAGTTGACATTTGGACATTTATTTTAACTGAGTCCCTATTTTGTGTTTCTTTTCTCTGTACCCTAATACGCTTCCTTGTGAAACTCAGACGTTGGGCTACGATTCGCCTTTTCATGCCGACTTTGATATTTGACCAGTTCTTATTTATTTCGGGTACTTTGCGACTTTCTGAACTTGAACTTTCAAGTTTCTCCAACACTCTGTTACTTGATCAACTCCCTTTTTTGTTTAAATCACTGCTGAAACCAACAAATAGTATGTTTTTCTTGCCTCTACTTGGTATTCACTGAAATTCTTCTTTTTTCCCTGTGCTTTTGCCATTGTCTTTTCACAGAATGGAAAACATAAGAGGCTATTTATATTGATTTGCATATTCAAAGAGGCATAATTCTGGGAGGAGTCTGGGTGGGATGGCAGGCTTTTTTTGTGTGTACGCACATTTCTGCATTTGTCTGTGTGCCATGTTTCAGTTATTTCTTTATACATGAGGCCCCAGGTGACACTATTCCTAGGCATCTTCTTCCTACATATGCTGAGAAATTCACAGACACTTTCACGTCAGCTGAGAGTTCCTTACCACTTTACAGTATGTTCTGGATGGTTGTTTGTGAAAGGGTTTCTTATAACAAACTAGCATAATGAGAGGTATCAGAGTAGGTGCACTACATTAACGACTCTCAAATTAATCAAATTAACTTAAGAGAACGTTGCCTGGGACAGGGACACTAGGACTAGGACTAGGACAGTAAGATGCAGGAAGGGTTTTGCAAGTTAGTACCTGGTGAAGCAGGTAGCTCAGTTGGGCTCAGTTTGAAAAACTTTTATATACCCATCACATCAACGCACCGCCCACTGGGTGAAGGATGAGGTATCAGCTGAGGTGGCGCAGTGAGATGAATTGCTTTAGCAATGGAAGCTAGCTGTTTAGAAATTATGGTGCAATATAAATTCATCCATGGCATCTTTTTTCTATAATGGTATCAGTTTTACATTTAATACATTTAATAGCATGGATTTCTTCTGCTTTTACATTTTTATTGGCAGTCAAAATATCAAAAAAATATTACTTGAAAACAATACAATTTTGAGTGTATTTATGTGCTCATTATCTAGTATTGTGTCAGAAACAACTACATACAGTTATCCAAATGAATACACATTTCTCCAGAAGCAGTACAAAAGCTCAGGCTGTTATTGAAAAGGACAAATGTTCTCAATCAGCCAGTAAATTTCACACACTCTTTTCTCACACCAAATTAATGCACTTCCCTGGACAGCTGAGACTGATTCAATCAAGCAAATAATATTTTTCAGTTTTGTAAAATATTGAACACTCACCCAAAGAATTTACCACTTATAAAAAAGGCAGCATGTCTGGATTTATCCCACACATGCATGTTCCCTGACTAGAATCTCATTGACTGGCATACTGTATCTCTCATTCAGAATGGATTCACCTTTAAACACCCCAGAAGAAACTGAGGTATTGCTCCTAAGGTTAGGGAAGTTTGTTATGACACAGTTACCCTATTGCCAACTTTAAAATAAACATAAGATTGAAAATAAGATAAGAGATGACAAAATGAACAGTTTATTTGATATGGTCAAAGTCACCTTAGTCCTATTCTTACTACTTTTATTGTCCACTTTAGTTAAATAAAAGGTGTAACATTTCAGGAAGGACACAATACTACAGACTCAAGTCATGTTGTAAGTGCAGTGGTAATGTAAAGATTTTTGGTGACACGAGTCCATCACCATTAAGAGGTGCTTTGCACTGGTCCACTGCTTATCGTTCCTGAGCTAATTAATCCAGGGCTATACAGTATGGGGTAGTGGAGACTGACCTGAAATTTATTAGGAATAACCTAAGCAAATAGTTTGCAGCAGGATAGCCCATTAAATATACAGTACATGGCCACTGTTACCATGTGTACTGGACAGATGATCTGGGTCTTGGTACTTCAAAGAGAATGTAGTGGTTCAAGATGGCAGGGGTACCTGAGGTCAGCACAGGAAAATTCTAGGAATGCTCCAGGAGTTCCCAAGAGACTTCCTTACCCTGTATATTATTAATCCACTTAAGCCCAGCACAAGATTGTGCAGAAAAAAAGCTTTTCCCAGAAGCATCAAGTAGAAGCACACTTACCCTCACATACTAGTATCCTTACTTACTCACACAGTGCTACTTTCATTGAAATCACTCATAATAAAGGTTATGAGTGGAAATGAATCTCAGTAACACTGTGCAGAAGGGTGTAGAAAATAACTCTTTAATTCAGTACATATGTGTGTCTTTATAGAAGTGTGAGAAAAACAATCACTCTTGAGATTTGAACCAAGCAGCACTAACCAATGTGCTTTACAATTTAGATTATGTTTGCTGTGTAATTAATTTGCAGCCATGTACAAAACAAAAAGAATAATTCCTTGATCAGGCTACCTGGGCACACTGTGCTATATTATTGTATATTGGCCATTACCATTACTAGAAGAAAAAATAATGTCAAAGTACTTCCAGAAAAGCATTTGTGACATTCTAGCTTCTTATTTAACATGATTTTGCATTAATATCAGTAAGAAGTAATATTAAATCAGTACTTTGTTTTCCTTTTTTTACAATAACAGCAAATGACATACTTACTATTGTACATACCCAGTATTCTTAGGAAAGGATAAAACATTACAAAGTAATCTTTTATGAAGCACACTAAAAGATTTACCTACCATTATTACTTCTTCTTTCAGCTGCTCCTGTTGGGGTTTGCCACAGCGAATTATCTTCTTCCATATCTTTCTGTCCTCTGCATCTTGTTCCGTTACACCGATCACCTGCATGTCCTCTCTCACCACATCCATAAACCTTCTCTTAGACCTTTCTCTTTTCCTCTTCCCTAGCAGCTCTATCCTTAGCATTCTTCTCCCAATATACCCAGCATCTCTCCTCTGCACATGTGCAAACCAACGCAATCTCGCCTCTCTGACTTTATCTCCCAACCGTCCAACTTGAACTGACCCTCTAATGTACTCATTTCTAATCCTATCCATCCTCGTCACACCCAATGCAAATCTTAGCATCTTTAACTCTGCCACCTCCAGCTCTGTCTCCTGCTTTTTGGTCAGTGCCACCGTCTCCAACACATATAACATAGCTGGTCTCACTACCATCCTGTTGACCTTCCCTTTTAGTCTTGCTGATACCTGTCTGTCTCAAATTACTCCTGACACTCTTCTCCACCCATTCCACCCTGCCTGCACTCTCTTTTTCACCTCTCTTCCACAATCCCCATTACCCTGTACTGTTGATCCCAAGTATTTAAACTCGTCCACCTTCGCCAACTCTACTCCCTGCATCCTCACCATTCCACTGACCTCCCTCTCAGTTACACACATGTATTCTGTCTTGTTCCTACTGACTTTCATTCCTCTCCTCTCTAGAGCATATCTCCACCTCTTCAGGGTCTCCTCAACCTGCTCCCTACTGTCGTTACAGATCACAATGTCATTAGCAAACCTCATAGTCCACGGGGACTCCTGTCTAATCTCTTCTGTCAACCTGTCCATCACCATTGCAAATAAGAAAGGGCTCAGAGCCGATCCCTGATGTAATCCCACCTCCAACTTGAATGCATCCGTCTCTCCTACCGCAGACCTAACCACTGTCACACTTCCCTTGTACATATACTGTACAACTCTTACGTACTTCTCAGCCATTCCCGACTTCCTTAATACAATACCACAGCTCCTCTTGAGGCACCCTGTTATATGCTTTCTCCAGGTCCACAAAGACACAATGCAACTCCTTCTGGCCTTCTCTAAACTTCTCCATCAACATCCTCAGAGCAAACATTACATCTGTGGTGCTCTTTCTTGGCATGAAACTATACTACTACTCACTAATCATTACCTCACTTAACCTAGCTTCCACTACTCTTTCCCATAACTTCATGCTGTGGCTCATCAATTTTATTCCCCTGTAGTTAATGAAGTCCTGCACACCCCCCTTATTCTTAAATATTGGCACCAGTACACTTCTTCTCCACTCCTCAGGCATCCTTTCACTTTCCAAGATTCCAATAAACAATCTGGTTAAAAACTCCACTGCCATCTCTCCTAAACACCTCCATGCTTCCATAGGTATGTCATCTGGACCAACGGCCTTTCTATTTTTCATCCTCTTCAAAGCTGTCCTTACTTCCTCCTTGCTAATCCGTTGCACTTCCTGATTCACTATCTCCACATCATCCAACATCTTCTCTCTCTCATTCTCTTCATTCATCAGCCTCTCAAAGTACTCTTTCCATCTGCTCAACACACTCTCCTTGCTTGTAAGTACGTTTCCATCTTTATCCTTTTTCACCCCAACCTGTTGCACATCTTTCCCAGCTCGGTCCCTCTGTCTAGCCAATCAGTACAGGTCCTTTTCTCCCTTCTTAGTGTCCAACCTCTCATAAAACTCATCATACGCCTTTTCTTTAGCCTTCGCCACCTCTCTCTTCACCTTGTGCCTTATCTCCTTGTACTCTTGTCTACTTTGTGCATCTCTCTGACTATCCCACATCTTCTTTGCCATCCACTTCCTCTGTATACTCTCCTGTATTTCCCCATTCCACCACCAGGTTTCCTTTTCCTCCTTCCTCTTTCCAGATGTCATGCCAAGCACCCTTCTTGCTGTCACCCTTACTGCATCTGTTGTGCTATTATAATGATTCAGCTATTTGTCTGGCACTGTTATATCAGTGTACAGATGAGGATTTGTGTGGCAAGCAGGATATAGTTGTCTAGACAGAAAAGGGTCAAAACCAGAAGATCAAAAGTATATATGATAAAACAAAAACAAGAAATAAAATATGTAGTCAAAATATGGTAACAAAATTCAAAATCAGAAGGAAGGTTTAACAAAATAAAATTGTAGCAAGTGCATTGAAGAAGTGGGTTTGTTATCCACAAGTCGGTGTAGGAAATGATCTCTGGGTCCAACCTTTTTACCTGTTGTGTCGATATTCAAAGGCCACAACCTCAGAGGGCATGCCCCTAACAATGTGGGCAGCTGCCCTAATGATGAGCAGCAATGATCATAAAAAACAAATTGGTAACTCAACTACATCAAAATAGAAAATGAAACTTAAAGTAAACAAGAAAATCAAAAATAAACAGCAAAGTTTATTGTCCCTAAAAACTCAAAATGAATTTTGGACCTGTAATATTTGTCCAGAAAAGAATGAAGAAGTAGGCATAGAAAGCAATTTATAGCACAATATAATTTACTGGCCAAGTTCCCGATCTTCTCTCCATCGTGGTCCGAAGCAGACAACAATATCATCTTGACAATGCAAGAGAGATTTTAACTATCCATCAAGTACGTCATTCAAAAATCTTATGCTTGAGAAATGTGAACTATAGTAAGGCATAGACCTTTTCACAACTAATAACTAACAGGACATAAATTGATGCCAGTTGTCCATCATTTGAATTGTAATCTGCTCTCTATGTCACCTGTTGATCCACCACAAGCTTAATCCAGCTCATTTTTAACTTCATGATATTGCAGTGTTAAAAAGCCTGTAGTTAGTTTAGTCTACTACCACATGCAGTTGAATTCTGTTATCACTGGTATTTTTAATATCATTCACTATTACTAAAATATTAACTAAACAAAATGCAATGAAGGAGTCTTGGATGTTACTAAAGAACTTTTAAAATCCTTCACTGAACTAAGCCATTAAACACACTGGAACATTATGCTCTGCGTACAGTTTCTAACTTTTTGTATCTTTGTATTTTTGTTCTTTTTGAAATTAGAATTTAGTTTTATATTTACTTTGATTCTTTACTTATCTCCCTTCTGTTTCCATGTTTGAATTCTTTTATATTTTTACTTCCTTTGAAAGTCTTTCTTCTTTTAAAATATTTGGTATTAATTTGGCATTTTTGCTTGAACCATTGTAGACGTTTCCTTTTTGGAGCCCCTGCTGATTCAATGTTGTATTTAGATTTTTTTTTTAATTTATAGTATCTTGTTTTTTGGATTAACTTTTGTTGGTTGTTTACTCCTTTTTATTTTGTGTGATAATTATATTCTGTTGTTATTTTTCACTTTGTCATTGCCACCATCGGGGGCTCCATTTTGGTGCATTTTTCGGAGTACATTTCATCCTCACTACATTTGAGGACTGAGCCTAATATTAAAGATCAGGGCACATTTACCTTGTTATCTGCTCATTATTTTAAAAATCTGCTGAAGAAGTCTAGCAATAACTAGCAATGAAAAATGTTTTTTTATTTGTTTGGTTTTGTTTCGGGTTTAACATTGTTTGCCTTTGCAAAAAGAATTTGATTTATGTGTGTACCTTTTGATTTTGTTTTACGTAGTGCTTAGTGTTACTGACCTGGTCCATCACATTTCTAATCATTTTCCATCAGCCATTTCCAAATTAGTGTTTTAAAGAAGCATAAATGATTTATCTTTGAACATGCAATATTTACCCCATCCTGATCTCCTAACTGCACTTTTTTTACACTGAATATTTTCACATTTTCAGGATCTAAAATGAGATAATAATAGATAAAGAGCACTTGAGTGAGCGATTTGTTTTGTTTACTTGACTCTCTACCCATTTTGTAATCTGTTTACCTAGTTTAGGATATGTGCTGTAGGTGAAATATAATGTTTACAGGTAACATTGGGCACAGGACTGGAACCACCTGTTAATACGAAGGTACATTCATACGCAGGTACTATTAAACCATGCACTAACATTCATTCAAACTGAGTCAATACAGTGTCACTTTTCAATCATATAACCATCTTCTCATGCTGTACTTCATATTTTTGCAGTGTTTAATGCACACAATGTAAAGTTCTGTTTATTTTTTACCACTTCTATCCATAAGATCAACTTGCTCCTCACTCTTTATGCCAGAGAGGAATGTCATCCTGGCAGGTTGCTTAGTGTTCCTTGTATATTCCTCATAACTTAAGCACTATTATGTGTTGAGATCAGTATTGATAGACAATAGCATATCCTACATAATTCTAATCAGATTCTTCCAAATACCTGAAAGCAGATGGCCACTCGGTATAGCTGAAGATTCCTTATTTCTCCATTTTGTGCATTGTGGGTATTTGATCAGAGAAGATTAAATCAGGGGGTGTCCAAATATGAAATTATTAGTCCCTATCCAATACATCATATTTTTCTGGATGCACATGAGCCAATGATTCAGTGTGGTATGGTAGAAATAACAATCCAACCAAACAAGGTAATGTTATTGTTTGTCTTTTCCCCCAAAGACCTCTTCTTGTGTTTTTTTCTAACATTGCTAGGGGTTGGCTGTCTTCATACATCTACTACTACCTCCTCTCTCAGTCCTCATATACCTACTGTTAAGATATAAATGAGAAATGTCACACTCATAAATGTTTGGAGTTGATTTCCCCGTATACTAGAAGGTCTGAGAATTCGATATAGACTGAAACAGTGATTCTTAATCATCCATCACAAGGACAACATGATCATGAGATGACTGGATTTATATGCAGGATGGACAGGAAATGATTTACATAAGGAATGATGGGAAAACAAAAAAGTGCCGTGGATGATGTGGAAATGTGGAGCCAGAAGTGAGGTTATCAGATTGGGTCGGAAGAAAGGTAGTTGCTGTTATGAACACGGAAGAAGAATCGTTGGTGAGTCTTCAAAGCAGTGCATTTATTCACTTGGTTTTCTGCTAAATAAAAGAGAGTGTTATTACTACTCTTTGCTAAACCTGTTTTCTTTGAGTTATCACGCTTCGTTGAGCCTGTTGGCTGCTCCCTAATCGCGCATGTGTGACACTAACTACACTGTTCTTTATCTCATCCTCTGGCTTCTCTCTATGACTGGCCTTCTCGACATTCTCTCAATCATTCCTTTCTCATTTCTCTTAATGAAATATCCATTACACCTCAATCTAGCTTCCCCAGTTTTTTCACTGTTTTTACCACTCTTATCTTTATCCTAACCTCCTCATTTCTCTTACTTTCCTTAGTGTGCAATTCCTTTAAGTCTCTTATCCTTTTTTTTCCTTATTGCCCATGTCAATGAACCATACATCAGCACTGACCTTACTATTGTTAAATAAATCAAAGTCCCTATTTTGGGTTGTAACCAACACCAAGTGTTTAACTTTTCCAGCTTATTTTTTCCCAATAGCATGTTATTTATTATAAAATGTTAAACAGTTACATATCTATACTAATAAAAGGCAAAGCCCTCACTCACTGACTCACTGACTCACTCACTCATCACTAATTCTCCAACTTCCCGTGTGGGTAGAAGGCTGAAATTTGGCAGGCTCATTCCTTACAGCGTCCTTACAAAAGTTGGGCAGGTTTCATTTCGAAATTCTACGCATAGTGGTCATAACAGGAACCTATTTTTTCGTCCATATACAATAATAGACTTCTGTGCGATGGCCGTGGGAGGCAGAGTTACGCCTCCCACGTAATTTAGTGCCTGCCCATATAAGGCCATCCGTCAGCGGCAATCCAATAGAAACACTGCTGCTAAATATTCACGGGTGAAGGACTGTGCTTATGCAGACGAAGATGAGATGGTCAAGGTGGTGTTTGGCACAAACTCAGCGAAACTGCGAGAGAAACTTTTAAGTGCCGGGTCTTAGCTAACATTACATAGAGCAGTGGACATCGCACGAGATGGCACCAGCACAGCTGGGAACCTTCGATGCATGTACACCAACCGTCTCACGTGAACTGATGCAGTGCACAGACAAAAAGCAACAGTTCCAAAGAGTGCTGAACAAAAAACGAATTACACAATTAAGAAGGCAGCAAAAAAATATAAAGCGTGTGACACATACAAGCATATTCATAAGTGCAACTACTGCAGAAACAAAGCACACGGTGGAAAAAGTGAATCCTGCCCATATAAGGCCGTCCGTCAGCGGCAATCCAATAGAAACACTGCCGCTAAATATTCACGGGTGAAGGACTGTGCTTATGCAGA
>JANRMT010028174.1:149030211-149077273 GCA_026402145.1 Polypterus bichir lapradei
TATATATGTATACATTATAAAACACAATGTATTAAATAATACCAGCCAAAGAGAATCCTTACAATTATCTTACAGTGGGGTATTTGATTATTATATACTCAGCTTCGGAGGCATTTCTCTTAAGCAAATGGGAAACGTTCCATGTGTCCATTTTCAGGTTTGGATTAAAGAGGCTAAGATGGGTTTGAATTCCACATTTTCCTCTGACCAATACTGTATATGGATAATATACAGTATATTCTACCAATTTAGTCCATTCAGTGAGCTGTCTGCAGGTTCTACTGACCAATGCTTTATATGGATTAGACTCACTTTGACCAGTTCAGTACACCCTGCTTTATATGCTTTAACCTTCTTCTGTCAAATTGGAAAAATATACCTCTGTAAAATTTAAAACGTTCCTTTTCATAGTCCTATTCATAGTCATATTTATACTTTAGAATACAGTATATTGCAGAAATATATATTTGTATGCTACATATACAAGTGTATTTATACCAAATCAGGTTCACCAATCACAGTATCAGATGTACAGAATATAAACTTGAGATGTTGATGCCATCTTGCCTTTGTTTACATTTCGTAACTCACGCACACACAATGATAAGATGCTGAGTCAATGAGTCTAACATTCCTCCAAGCAGAGAGGGAATGCCTGTAACATAATGGTGAGGTTTTGTCGCCATTAACAGCTGATTGTAGCCCTCTACCCCTGGAGGTCGACTTTTGTCAGGTAATACACATCACGGTCTGTGACGCAATATTTGCTCCATAAGATGCACAGTTATTTCCACCCTTCTTTTGGGGAAAAAAGTGCATCTTATGGAGTGAAAAATACGGTAATTATATATTTCAATAGATGGGTGAAGGGTGACACCAAGGCTGGAACTGCTGCCTCACAGTTACAGTCTTTAGCACAGACCAGTTAAAGTTTTAAAGTTTGCACATTCTAATAGTGTCTGCATGGGTTTTATCCATATACAGTACTCGTTTTTTTTTTCCTAAACGCCACAGGGATGAATTTTGAATTAATTGGCAAAACTTACCTGGCTCAGCATAAAATTATGTGGATAGGTGTGTGATTGACCTCTCTTAAAAACTGAAGTTCCTGTATTGTGCCGAATTCTAAGGTAAGCTCCAGCTCCCATATAGTACTAAAATGCATTGTGCAGATTCAAGAAAGTTATGGAAAGATAGATATCAATATATGTGTAAAATACATTGACTAAGAAAATGATGCATAGTCGTATTTACTTTATAATTATACAAGATTAAAAAGCAGTTCAAAATAAATTAATAAAAGAATAAATACACAGGCATACGAAAGAGAAATAATTTATTAGCAATGCATTTTAGCGTATAATTTTTACAATATGCTGAATGTATAATATAATTCATAAAAAATGAATGATGCAATTCAGTGTTAACACTTCCTGGTCATGAACTCGTCAATTGCACTTGGCACTAACTGACTTTATTGAAATTAAGGGAAAGAGCATTTAGAACTGAAGCTAGGAAACACTTCTTGACTGAAAAAGTTGTGGAAATCTGGAACAGCCTATCAAGACATACAATTTCAACAGAAAACTTGACAAGCTTTAAGAAGTAGCTGGTTGAGATACTGGACCATCTACTGTACGTGATTAGCTAAACAAACGAGCCTGATGGACTAAATTGTCTCCTCTTGTTTGTCAGATTTCTTATGTTCTTATGGGTGTATTTAATTTTGCTCTCATGATTTAGTATTTCTTGAATAAAAACTAACAACTTAAAATCAGTTATGTGTTGACCTGATTCTGACCTGAGAATAGATTTGTATAATTTTGGGACTTGGTGAGGACTGGATGCTTGTTAGTTGCATCCTGATATGTAAAACCATAGAACAAAAGGGGGGTACTTGCCTTTTCATAAAAATTGCATGTAAAACAATATGATTTCAATTATTTCAGCTTCTCGCTTCAAGATTTTTGCTGTAAATTGGCTTCGAGTCTAACTAGAGATAGGCCTGAGGTAATTCTCCTTTTTTAAGAGACCTTTTTGTAAATAGAGGTAAAGTCTGAATAAGAGAAAGAGGAGATAATCCCAATCTTTTTTTTTAAAAAAAAAAAGGACTCATACAATTTTATCTTACATTTCATTAATATAACATTTTGATTTGAAAATATCTGTGATGCAACGTGTTGGTGCAGAAATTTTTGTAGTAAACGATCTCACATAATTTTTGGAATACTGTCCTACAGATTGAATAAGAAAACATAATGGGGTTAATGCCCGGCATAATCAGATTGCCTTTACCATGAGAAATGTTTCTTGAATTTCTCTTAGCTATGGTATTTATTAAAAGGCAAGTTTATGCTTGCAGGTAATTCCAATTTTTATGCAAGGGAATAACAACTAGCTCAGTGTTATTAAATCTATTGGTATTGATTAAGAAACAGCTGAAAACAGGTCAGCTTGCTTAATAAAAATTTGCATATTGTAATGCATTTCTCAAATGAAATCTACTTTAGCTCCAGGCTGAAGTAAAACTTTATTATTACATACACAAATAGAAAGTGATCAGCTGTAGTGCCACATCAAGTTGCCTGTATTGTGTGGGGTCTATTGACTTTTATACTTTCTGCTCTGCTCTCCCTTTGCTTACCCCTCTTTTGCATGTGCTCTAGTGAATAAAGTCACATCATGTTTATGTGCTTGGACTCCCGTGTCATTACTCAGGGTATGCAAAAATGTCAGGAGCAACTCCCCATTTATGACATACACATTACACTTTATTACGCAATTAACAGGCATTATAAATAAGCCATAGCTTGAAATGGCAACATCTGTTAGCCACATTGAGCCTATCATTTCAACAGGCAATATTTTTTAATGCTGCGGTGGGTTGGCACCCTGCCCAGGATTGGTTCCTACCTTGTGTCCTGTGTTGGCTGGGATTGGCTCCAGCAGACCCCCGTGACCCTGTGTTCAGATTCTGCGGGTTGGTAAATGGATGGATGGATATTTTTTAATGTTTAAATAGAGTACAAAGGGCACACATGAAATGGCAAGTGAACAGGGCATTACTTAAAATGTCTGAATGTAGTTAATATAGGTAGAGAAGAAACACGGGGAAAATAACATTCTTATTGAAGTAAAATACACAAGTATGGCATGGCTCCTTAATTACTAATAGAAAACTAGCACTAAGAAACCTGGTAACAGGTAATGATAGAAATAGAAAGAACAAAAAAAGATTGCAGTAGCACGCTCAATAGCTGTGGCAATTTAAGTTCCCTTGTGTAATCATTGTCTGCTCTAGTGCACTGTGAAGAAAACATACAGTGCATTATATTTAGAGATATATCAAATCAGGTCACAAGAATGGCTCAAGTACAGTAGTTTGTGATAACAACATTTTCAAGCAAGAATACAGATAAGAAGCACAGATCCAGTACAGTGAATTTCAGCTCTGAAATGCAGTTAACTATTGTGTAAACAACAGGAAAGTCTCAGTAGCCTCCTTCTCAATTAATCATTTTCCATTAATCATCAATTTTTATTTAGATAAAAAATAATATGCTATTTTTATTTATCTCAGGAAGTAAAAATATATAAACCTTATATATACAGTAGTAAGAATTTACCTTTATATCAAGTAATTGTTAGAAGTAGAAGGGGAAACAAGACAGTATGGCACAAGAATAATTCCCAACAGTCCTTATATTTTAGAAATCCTATACTGGTGATTGGATTGACCCTCTAAAAGCCACTGCAAATGTACAAGTCCTAGCAGGAGGTGATTAGCCCTCACTGTGAAGAAGTTTCCCCTGAGAGGTTCATCAAAAAGCCATTGGGGAATTATTATTCATACAATCTGACAGACAGAAGCAAAGTATGAGTTAAGGTGATAGTCTACTATTCCCCCATGGCATACAATATTTTATAAACTGTTGTCTCTAAATAATTTCATACCTGAGTAACTTCTGCTCACACATGGCTTTTTGCCTATTGGCAGTACCTTTTTACATGCATTGTCTTCTGTGATGAGTCCTTCTCTTACCCTGCCAATGAGTTGCCGCCCTTTTCTCATCCAATCATAACTCACACTTCTTCTATGTAACAGGCATTTTTATGCACACTTTATTAGGACACTACATTTTTTGTCTTAAATTGTTGATTAAAAGATTTAGTGTATAGTATTTGATCTTTTAGAACTCTTATTATAATATTTAGTAACTTAATTTAACTGGGGAAAACAAATTAGATGGTGGCACAGGGCAAGAACTGCTGTCCCACAGACTTAAATCTGTGGCCTTGCTTCTACCACTTCCAAAAAGCACCTGTTAGGATATGTTGCAGATATATAAAGCAATGCTACAACTGAGCGTGAGCGTGGGTGTGTGCTTAACTGTGAGTCCCTTCTAGTGTTACTTCATGTCTCACACCCGAAACTGCTGCATTCAGATGCATTGATGCTAAGGAAACACATTATAAAAAAATGGAATATTTTCATTTAGTTCCATTTTCAAATCCTGACTGCATAAAATCATTTAAATGTAATTTACAATATATCAGACAGTGATTCTATATTCTCTGTATGTTTGATTCTTCAGTTGTTTTTGCTATCAGAAAAGGGATTGGCTTATACCTAAAAATCAGCTATTATGTGATGAATACCTTCTTTATTCTGGCAGTATTGCATCTTTTCGCTCAGCATGAGGTGCAGTGACGTGATGAAGAAATTGTTTCTTGCTAAAAGCAACATTTCAAACAGGAAAGAAGGTTTTTATAGCAGGATCGTCTCACAGAAATCCCATTACAAATGAGAACCGGCTAGTGGCAAAGAATAATTAGTTCTGCATGCTCATTTTTCCTTAATACTTTTTCATATATAGCATCAGTGTTTACTGCATATTCCACTGATTATCGGAACCCATCTCTGTTGATTTACTCAGGGTTACAGCTCATCTTTACTGCTCATCCTCCAGGAGACAGCAGTGATACAACATGAAGGTCCTTAAGATTACAGGACAACCCATTCAGTGCAGTGAAAAATGAGGCTTCTAACCTGAAACTGACTCTTATATAGCAGCAGGCTTTATCTCTGAGGTTTGCTACACTTGTCCCACCTTTCACAAAACCAGGTTGTAGCACTTTGTATTTCTCCTGATGAATTTTCTCATGTTTCGTACCTCTTCACCTTGAAGTCATAGCCTTTAGATTAGAGAACAATCCTTTTAACCAATGGAGCTGAACAAAAACTCATTCAGCCCCAACATGCAGCTGGGCATCTATCCAGAGAGCTATTCTTATGTAGCTGTCTATCCCTCGCTAATTCTTATAGCTTCACTACACCATCCCTTTACTGAATTTGCTTATTCCATACCAACATGGGGAAAACATGTAAACTCCACACACACCATGACTGGGCTAGAATTCAAACCCTGTCTAGTGCAACCATGAGATGTTGGCACTAGCGGTGAGGCAACCAAGTAGTTGCAATGTATACTAGATGTATTGAATGTTATAAAATTAAACTCAGATATTGATTCAAAAGTATTTCATATTTTAGAAGAGAATTTCCTATACTCCATTCAACAACATCTTGGATGTATCATGATGTGGACATTTTCTATTTTTATCTATTTATATATTTTTCGCAGGCTTTTACTTGGCCTATAAAAATAATATCGGTATCATTTTGGAAGTTTTAGAAATCATGAAATGTAATGCTCTCGTCTGTTGTTCTGATTTATTTCATTTTTGAGAGCGTTCATTTTGAAATATTTTGTTTTTTTTTTATCGGTGCAACCATTGTTTGCGGTTTGTAATGCCGGGTTGCCAGGCTGTTGCTGGATAGAATGTCCAGGAGTGTGTAACAGGTGACATAATTACAGTGATGAAATTTAGGTCAGCATTATAAACTCTTTTACTGTCTGAGTTTGCAACTAATAAAAACAAAGTCTTAGTGTCATCATTGTTAGGTATCTCTCTTTTTATGAATGGTTTTCTGTTTTTCAATTTGGATTTATATCTTTCAACGTGAAATATTTTGTTTTTTGACTCTCTCTCTATACATCTTTTGATTTTGATTTAGTCTCATGTCTTAACCATTGCTGACTTGAATCACATCTTCCCAGTTATAACATTGGCTTTTTATTACTGTTTGGTTACGCCCATTCTACTTAAAACATCTGCTGCCTTGTGCAGACAGTACATGATGTGTTAGTTGATGGCTGTAATTTACTATTCTCACAAAACAATCATATAACCTCTGATTTACTGGAGTTGGAGGAATCAGAATTCCACGGTGATATCTTCATCTATACAGAATACAGTACAGTAAAATATTCTGAATTACAAACTACAGCAGAGAAAGTAACAAGCATTTTCAGTGGTTCCTGTTTTTTGTTGTTTTGAGGAGCATTACAAATGGTTAGATATGCTGTAATGCACACAGGGATTATGGTATACAGTATCCTAATATACTGTGCCTATAAAAAGTTTTTACCGTCTTGAAGGTTTTCACATTTTATTGTTTTACAACACTGAATCACTGCAGAATTAAAAGATTGTAGCAAGCTACATGGGATGAGAGTGGAGAGACTGCAGACTGCAACTGTTGCCCAGGTGCTTCACCAGCCATAACTTTATTGGAGAGTGGAAAAGAGAAAGCCACTGTTAGTACATGGGAGACTTTAAAGGTTTTGTAGTCTGATGAGACCAAAATTGAGGTTTTTGGCCATTAGACTAAATGCCATGTTTGAACACTAAACATTATCAGAAACACACCATCCCAACTGTGAAGCATGGTGGTGGCGGCATCATGCTATGGTGATGCTTCTCTGCAACAGGCCCCAAAACGGCTTGTGAGGGCAGAAGGTGAATGCTGCAAAATACAGGGGACTCCTGGTGGAAAACCTGATGCAGTCTAAAAAAAATTTACACCTTAGCAGGAGATTTATTTTCCAAAAGGATAATGACCGCAGGCCAAAGCTGCACAGGAATGACTTAAAAACAACATATTAATGTAATGGAGTAGCCAGTCAAAATCCAGATTCCAATGGAACTGAGAAGTTCTGTGGCTGGATGTGAAAAAGGCTGTTGGCTTACAATTCCCAAGAAACCTGACAGAGCTTGAGCAATTTTACAATGAACAATGGGAAAAAACTGCAGTGTCAAGATGTGCAAATCTGATAAAGAAAGAGAAATGTACACACTGACTCAAATCTATAATGTCTGACAGAAATGGATCTACTGAATACTGCCTTGAATACTTATAAAACGCAAATAATGGATTGCATATTTGTAATTAATTTAGATCACTTTGAAGAGATTGGTTTTCATTTTGACATGAAAAGTCTTTTTCTGTTGATCAGTGTCAAAAAAGCCCAATTAAATCCATTATGATTCATCATTTTATAAAAATAAATTGTAAAAACCTCCAAGAATGTGAATATTTTTTATAGGCACTGTAATCACACTCTGCATAGAATGTGCAATAATCAGTAAGACTTTTATGGCTTTAGTTGCTTAGATAGGCTCTCAAACCCTGCATTGGAATAATAGGATTTCAAAACTTAATAGACATTCCATATTCTGTGCACTTTTTGCAATTATATGGTGTAGTGTATTTTAACTTTACGACTGGCAATGCAGGTCTGCTTGGAATCATTCACTAAAAAGAGATTTTATACTAATTGTATTAGTATAATGATAACCCTTGAGATATTCCACTGTTAAGAGATTCTGTTAAATACCTTTGAAACAGTCTCAAGGAAAATGTGTGTACTTGATATACAGTATATGTAAATATGAGTGAGTGGAGTTATTGCAATTCAAATCTGTCATGTGAAAGTTTTACAAAGAATCTGCCATTATCAAAAAAGGTATATAGTTTTTACAGACATTAAATCACTATATGGTAGGCTAATAATGCTCAACAAAATGTACAGTACACACATAAATAAAAATAATGAATAAACATATTTTTTTTTTTGTGTACTGGAAGCAGGCTTCAATGCAAAAGGCTCTAATAATCAGACCAAATAAAAGACAGCTTAGCAATTGATTAAATTGTTTGTTTTCTTTAATTGTATTGATTTTTGGTGCCACCTGGTGGTGGGTCTCTAGTTTAAGAACTAAAATACACTGCATTGCAAAACATAATCTGTAGTCTGTGTTGATTAAACTTGTTTACAAAAATTACATGAATAAAGAGTAACATTTTACTATTATAAAAAATAAGGAGAAGTTTATGTTTTTGCAATTTATTATTGCACTCTATAATTCTTTTTAACATTTCATGTATTAACAGCATTTATTTGTAGGTACAACTAACAAGCTATACAATGGACTTTTTTCACAGATACTCTATAAACACAATCAGAACTTTGAACACCCTATTTAAGGTTAATATGTAAAGTACAGTATATCAAGATTCTGTTGATGCAGTCTTTTTTTTTTAAATTTACATGTACTCCCACAGTCCAAAGACATGCAGGTTAGGTGCACTGGCAATTCTAAATTGTCCCTAGTGTGTGCTTGGTGTGTGTGTGTGTGCGCACCCTGCAGTGGGCTGGCGCCCTGCCCGGGGTTTGTTTCCTGCCTTGCACCCTGTGTCGGCTGGGATTGGCTCCAGCAGACCCCTGTGACCCTGTAGTTAGGATATAGCGGGTTGGATAATGGTTGGTTGGTTGTACAACTTTTTTGTTCTCCTCCTCCTTTGTACCCATGTGGGGTTTTAAGTGGCTACTAAACAGTCATCATCTCTATCACTTGATTGAGACCTAGGAGTGATCTCGGTTGGCTGCCTGCATGAACCTGACATCACAGTGCATTGTTTTAACAAGCTCCATCTGTGCTGTGTGTATGGCATCTAGACATATAAATGATCACTACAAGAAAGAGGTTCCATGGGAAAAAAAGCAAGGTATATGAAACAAAATGCACTCAAGAATGAAATACAGGGGAACACATTGTTAATACAAGACAGCCCGAGTGTTTGTTCCAGCTGTGTCTGACAGATTTAGAGCATGCTCTTTGTTGACTGCCTCAGCTGGCATTCTGTGCTTCTCTGCTGTATAACCTGAAAACAATTTGGTTTGCTTTTCTAAAAGGATTTGGACCTTTCTGCTGGATCCCCTGCCATGCTTTGATTCAAATATTCACTCGGCAAACCCAAAGCATGTAATTGCCTTCGATTAGGGAGTGAGAGCAACAACATTAGAACTGTAAATAAAATCTTGTGACTAAGTCTGCAATTTTTTTTTCCTTTCTTTTTACTGATCCGTAATGGAAACCAGTAAGCAAATGTAGCTTCTTATTTATCTCGTATGCAAAAATAGGAAACCCCAGTACATTGACTGAATTTAATTTTTGAAGCTTACATTTTGATTTGACCAGAATATAGGACAAACTGCAAAGAAGGGGAGTGTTTGGTATTTCCACTTCACAAATGCAGCATCATGGGATCAAATACCATTGTTTTTGTGGGCTTTCCTCCAGGTACATTGTTTTTCTCCCATATCCCAAGCTCATACACATACTGTATGGTTGACTGGTGACTCTAAATTGGCCATATATTAATTAAGAAAATCTGTATGCTAGGTTAGTTGGCAACTCTGAATTGACTCTGTGGGTATTTTCCCTGTGATAGACCGGAATTCCATCCAGGGTTGTTTATCACATTGCATCCAGGGCTACCAGGTAAGGTTCAGTCCTCCAAATCTTAAATGGAATTGATAAGGCTTAGGAATGTGGTGTATGTATATAAAAATGTTAACAAGAAGTTTATAGCTCTTCAAATTCAATCCATCCATTATCAGACCAGCTTAATACTGTTGAGGTTTGCTAGGGTATGAGCTTATTCTGGTACCATAAGACACTTGGGAGGAACCAAATTAAGGCATGGCATCAGTCCATTATGGGACATACTCAAACATGTTACTACTGCCATTCACACTGGAGCGCCTAGAGGAAAACGAATGTAGCAACAGGCGTAATGCACAAACTTCCCACAGACAAAGTCTTTCCTGGTGTAGTGCAGTGGAATTGACAAAGCTGTCTTGACTTTAATGCATTGCATAAGCCTTGATGCAATATAAGAGGTATGTACAAGTGGCAAAAGCAACTAAATAGGTAGCATGCCAATTCTAATCATCAGGGGGTTGTGGGTCCCTGTTCGAGAATTACTGCAGATCATCAAAGCAGAGCAATGTCAAACGCTTAAACAACCTATGGCAACCCTGCACAACACTCCTTGCAAAGCCTAAGCCCATTACTATTAGATACAATGGTGACTTGTAACACTATTCAACCTAAAGATGGTAACCAATGACCCAGTTTTGTTATGCTCCATAGTTTAAGAAACTGCATTACAAAATTATGTTGAATTAATACAAAACTTTCTATTGCCAATGTTTTCTGGTTTAATAACAAGGCTAATTAATCTGTAGTAACAATAATCTTCTATAGAGTTTAAGTGCCATATGAGCCATGTTATCCGACATTACTGTGTATAAATATGATACATGGGCTCTCGTGTATCATAGCTTTGTCCTAATTTATGTACATGCAAAAGTTACCCAATATTCCAGGACTGGGAGTCCATGAGAGGAGTTGAGGAGCCTTGGAGTTGTGTAAACTTTTTACAGGTTTTATCTCAGGTAAGTGAGACAAAAGCTCTTCAGAAAAATATGGCAAGAGAAGATCATTATTGAGATGAACTTTGAGAAAAAACATTCATACAAAATCTCTGTAAATTCACAGTGAAACTTAACAGTTTAACTTTGCTGAATTTTTTGTGAAATAAATGGTGTTTTTGCAACCCTTAAATTTTGCACCATTACAGCATATATTTTAATTTCATATGCAACCTATTTTTGAAGTGCTAATAGGATGGGGAAATATATTCTGTTGGAAACCATGGAAACTGGGGTGCAGATACTATCTGCATATTTGCAAGCACTTTGGGGGCACTTGGGATGAACTCTGATTTCCTGGGTGTGTGACTGCCTTTGAGTCTCTGGGAAAAGCCTGGCTTAGATCAGCTTACAATTGGGAAAATGAGCACAGATCATGTGCACCTCTTACCCAAAATTAGCATTATCTGGTGGAACTGAAGGCATGAACATGTAGACAGGCAGTGCAAGGGGCAGATGAGAGTGCATAGAGCCAGTGGAAGAAGAACAGGAGGATCAAGACAGCGGCATTGAAGGGCAGCTGAGGATCAAGACAGCGGTTTCAACTGCAGAATAACCTTTATGGAGCAAAATTCTTTGATCTCCGACCCCAAACAACTTTAAAACTTTAAACCCAAAAATAAAATTTTTTACTCAGTTTTGTGTTTGCAATTACAAAATTGCATGCATAATGAAGTTTTTGGTAAATTTTGCGAAACTGTGTTCAAAATGAACCTGTGTGTTTTCGCTCGGCATTAATTGTAACTTACTCACACCCAGTGAAGTTCAGTATGAGAGGTCCACGATCATACACCTGGGATGTAAATCTAGGATAGTGCAGCTCCTATGAATTCTGAGCATGAAATACTGCATGATCATGCTGCACTCAGCAGTCTACATTTACTTAAAATGTTCTCGAAATAATACTTTCATTTACATTTATTTTTTTTCCCATGCACCTACAATTGTCCATGTTAAGGAATTTCAAAAATTAACTTATTTCCTTCATGTACATTGGTACATATTTTAAAGTAAGTGTGGCCACCCACGTTACTTATTTCTTTCACAATTTAAAAGACTTAATATCTCTTATAGACTCTATTTTCTATACATTTTCCTCTCTGGTTCTCTCACTGAGCAGCATATTTCATCCAGTTGATGTCCATCCAGTTTGTCAATGCTATGTTAAGTTTGAAAAGCACCAGTCAAATTCCCTTGAGCCAGGCAAGCAGTTTACCTGGCAGGTCTTCTGTTTTTGTCTCCTCTGCCCACCTGAGGCATCAGACAACACAATCCACTATGTTGTTATCCATTATGTTTTGTCTGTGTAGTATGCTCACCCACTGTGAAGTAACCACTACCTGTTATTGGCACAATTGTCCAATACATATCCTTGGAGGTTATTTTTGTCTTTTCTTTCTATCCGGTACATACAATGAACAACGACAATTTACTTCTGCAGCCTTTTGACCCATACTATCTGTGATCATAATTCTGGTTCCACTTCAATTAAGATGTCCTGTGCTGTTCAGCTTTAACCCTGTTATGCTTGGTCAGGATTGAAGTTCAGTGCAATTTTAGAAGCTTTGAATTCTGCTGAGGACTGCTGGTCTATGGCCAAAACTTTGTCTGACTATAATCTTGGTTATTCACCTTTCATATAATATACTTTATGTGTGTGAAAGACTGATGAGCCTTTGTAAAAAGACAATTGAACAGAAGACTGAAAAGTGCTTGGGGTGCCAGGAGAAAAATTTTTTGATGATTGGATGGAGTACAACATTTCACTAGCAAAAGCCAAAGCATGCACTCAAATGAGAAATGAATCTTCTTACACTTGAAGTCATTATACAGCTGGCATCTCACTAGGAGCTTCAATTTAAGGGTAGGTGATATGGTACTGATGAACAAGTAGGTGGACCTGGGTATAGTAACAGATCTGCTTCCATATTCATGGTGTTGTAATGGTGCATGGTTATTTTTGTATTTTGCATTATTTTAGATATATTCAGAATGGAGAATGTATTTATGGAGATGTATATCTGATTTAATACAATTTTGCAAAGTTTAGTTTTGGTTTTGTTGGTCTAATTCTATGTTTATGTGACACAGGAGACTAGTCATGTGACCATGTTTGTCACAATCCCTATGTCACAAGCAGTGATGCTATAAAGAGGGCAGCATTTCCGTGTTATAGTATCCCTTATTTGGATAAACAGACATAGACTTTAGAGTAGTTTCTGAACAAGCAGGCCTAGCGCTAGGTTTGGTTTTGGTTCTTTGAATTATCTTTGTGTCTTTGACTTTTGGTTTTCCGGTTTGCCCTTCTATCTTCTTTGCTCTGTCTCTGATTATTCTGGCTTTAACCATTTTCTGCCTCTCACTGTGTTTAGCTACATGTTTGCATCTCCTGGTAAACTGTTATATTCTCACAATAACATCTGGAGGTAAATGTTTCAATACAGATGGCCTTGGGACTAGCAAAGAAGCAGACAAATATGTGAGTTCCCTTGTGATTTATACAACCCTCTCCCATTATCCCTTCACTTCTTTCCAGTGGGTACTTGGGAGTCATCACTCCCTTTACATCATCCTTTTATTTCTGCCTGGAGCTTAAGCATTTGAGCCCTTCAACTTGGGAAAAAAACAACATGAGTAGTCCAGCAGACATAACGCAAAATTATATTATACAGGGTGTGCCAAAAGTCACTATACACTTTTAATAAATTCCTAAAAATTATAAGTTTATTAATATTTCTAGCATCTACAAAGGTGTCGTTGCAGTTTTACTTGCTAGGCTTGCCATCACGTTCCAACGCCTTGAAGACTAGTTGTATACCTCCACATGAGCGACCTCCATTTTCGACAACAAAGCCTCTCCGACGTTTTGCAGCATCTCTTCTCCGACCTTGCTGCAGGCCATGTGGATTCTTTCCTCAAGCTGTGACAGGGTACGGGGCTTAATGGCATACACCTTGCTTTTGATATAGCCCCACAAAAAAAAGTCACATGGTGTAAGGTCAGGGAAGCACAGAGCCCATTTGAGGGAACCCCTTCAACTGATCTATTGGTCGGGAAATTTGATGTTTAGGAAAAGTTTCTGACTAACCTGGCAAAGTGGGGAGGAGTGCCATGGCTAAGGAAATGATACGCTTACAAAAACTGCAAAGCCTAAGTTGTCATGTGCAGATGGCTCAAGTCCGAATGATACCTGAAACGAAATAGAAAAAAGGAAGTGTATAGTGACTTTTGGGACACCCTGTATTATATTATATTATATTATATTATATCTATAATAATAAAAGGCAAAGCCCTCACTCACTCACTGACTGACTGACTGACTGACTGACTGACTGACTGACTGACTCATCACTAATTCTCCAACTTCCCATTTAGGTAGAAAGCTGAAATTTGGCAGGCTCATTCCTTACAGCTTACTTACAAAAGTTAAGCAGGTTTCATTTCGAAATTCTACACGTAACGGTCATAACGGTCGATAACGGTCGACAACGTCCGCCATGTTGAACTTTCTCATTTATGGCCCCATCTTCACGAAATTTGGTAGGCGGCTTCCCTGCACTAACCGAAACCGATGTATGTACTTATTTCGATGGTATGATGCCACTGTCGGCCGCCATATTGAACTTTCCAACGTCACCAATTTTCAAACTTCCCGTGTAGGTAGAAGGCTGACCCCATCTTCACGAAATTTGGTAGGTGGCTTCCCTGAGCTAACCAAAACCAATGTACGTACTTATTTCGGTGGTATGACGCCACTGTCAGCCACCATATTTAATTTTCCAACATCACTAATTCTCCAACTTCCCGTATAGGTAGAAGGCTGAAATTTGGCAGGCTCATTCCTTACAGCTTACTTACAAAAGTTAAACAGGTTTCATTTCGAAATTCTACGTGTAACGGTCATAACGTTCAACAACGTCCGCCATGTTGAACTTTCTTATTTATGGCCCCATCTTCTCGAAATTTGGTAGGCGGCTTCCCTGCACTAACCGAAACCAATGTACGTAGTTATTTCAGTGGTATGATGCCACTGTCGGCCGCCATATTGAACTTTTCAACAGTCTTTGTTACTTATGGGCCCATCTTCAAGAAATTTGGTACACGGGTTCCCAACGCTAACTGAATCCTACTTAGGTACATATATACGTCCATAGCCTGCAGCTTGGTCACCATGTGAGGCGGCGTTGGGTCCCCCATCCCAACGCCTCCCACGTTGTTGGCTGCCTGCCTATATAAGGCCGTCCATCGCTCCAGTCTCTACATTCCCTTCCTTGCTTCGCCACGGGATTCACGTCTCCCTGCTGATAACTACAGCCTTTTTGTTTAATCCACGGCTTCTCCGCTGTTTTATTGTTTGTTTATTACAATTATAGTTATTGTATAGGTATTTTACACTTACTTTACATTACTCAGGTACCCATTTCCTTCATCATTCCAACCCCCATTACCATGTCTATCGAGGTAATCACCATCGATCAAAGAACTGTCACTTACCGAGTGGTTTCCATGCCCGGAGATGGCACCTACCTTTTCCATTCTCTGTGTTACATATTGCACGGCCATATCAGGCTCACTCTTGATATCTGGAAGAACATTGTGTCTTATGTATTGAATGACTGGGACAGGTTCAAGGTGTGGACTGATGACGGTACAGGAGATAATTATACTACACAGGAGCACTAGAAGAGTGAAATGCTTAAGCCCTTCACCTATGGTTCTGCATGTGAGTTGATGGCTGCCGCTGAATTGTTCGGTTGGTGCTTTCAAGTGTACCGAAATGGCCAAATATTTTACACCTTTCGACAACCGCCAATGCCTCTTAAACATCTTACATTCACAGGTGACGATTTCAGTAGTGGACACTTTGATGTTTATGAATGTTTAAACTCTCAAAAGCTGGATGTGAAGTTATCGATGAAACCGGTTGTAAGCTTACAACGCTTGACAGATGCCGAATGTCACTTCAACACAAGTCCTGCAAATACTGTCATAATTGAAACAAACCATGAACCTCAAACTGATTATGACAGCAGCAATCCAAGCTGTGAGATTTGAGACAAGATTACTGTTCACATGGCCAACTGTAAGTTGCATGCTCAAGAGTAAGCTCAGCGCACAGCTTGGTCATGTTACAACCGGAGGGCCGAACTGACAACATGGTATACAAAGAGATCCTTAACAAATAATTATTGGCATATTTTCCCTCAGTTTAAAAAGGTTAAATTTTCTTCTTAATAAAAATTTTAATGCAGTACTTCGCCGCTGCGAAGCGCGGGTATTTTGCTAGTTATATTATATTATATTATATTATATTTTTCATTTTTATTGACTCAATTGCATTATAAGGAAAATAAAAACATTTTTGTTTTGGACCAACTTTCTCTATTGAAGGATTGGCAAGAGTCTGAACCTATCCTTATAGTACTGGGTATAAAAAATGAAGTAGTCCAATGAAATGCTAGTACACTGCAGAGCCACTCAACTACTCAGCTACAACTATTATCATTCATGCCAAGTCAAATGATATTATTGCTCGCAATCAATAGGTGCCTTTACCCAAGGCAGCTCACAAGTTCATTATACATCTGCACCCACCCATTTTTAAATGAGACAGTCAAAGTAATAAAGTCAGTGAATAGGAACCTTGTGGTTTCAAGTGTGATTAATTTAAAATGTCTGACTTTGGAACATGACAGGAACCAGGAGTGTAAAAAGAAAACTTTTTCACACATGGAGAGACAGTTGCTTGGTGAGGAGTATAACACAAATCCCCAGAACTGTAAGGAGGCATTTTTAACCACTCTACATTATGCCTTGCCTTTCCAAAGTTTGAGCCAGGACTTTAAATGATTTATCTCTTTCATTCTACTTTGACTTCCATTGTCACAGGTATCTATCAAAACTTTAATTTAGGTAATGCAAAAATGCACCTATTACTCATATATTGTTCATAACGACTGTAAAACATCAGTAGATAGGTTCATCTCTGTGCAGTGTGGCATATTGACATAATGTTAATATGAAGGATTCACAGGTCTTATACTAAATATGTAATATCAAGAGAAATGCTTCTCAGTTAAGCCACCTCAGACCATTACAAAGAAGTGTTTTTATAGTAGGACACATTTCAGAGATAAATAAACAGTTTATTGATGCTTTGTAAGTGTTATGAAGACTCACAGAAGTGTATGTTAAGGTCTTGTTACATAATAGTAAATGAGATGCATTTCTGTAATATGTAAAATGTAGTGCTACCAGATATATCTTCAAGAAAAAACACTGTCAGATCTGATTCAAAGTTTTAATGGATGTTTTCAACATATAAGCTTGTTACTGTACACCAATTTGTATTGCCCAGTTTAAAGGTCTTATTATTTGTTGAGCATTCAATGTTACAATGTAACAGCTGCTCTGACCTGCAGTTGACAGTTACGGGAACTGCCTGAATTAATATTAGATAATTAATGTTAGAAATGAAAGGCAATTGCAGTTTTTACCAGATCCATATATTAATTCACTTCAACGTATTCTTATTAGGTGCACTTCCAATTGTGAGCCAATTACAAATTATTAAAGTTAAAAAATTGAGAGAAACATTTTCCTTAATCATGTTTAGTGCATGTGTTGTTTGGCACCCCTTCCTTATCCTAGCCCTAACCCTAATACAGACGTAGCCATAACCCTTTGCTATCTAAGCCAATGGTTTTCAAACTGGGGGCAATAGCCCCAGAGAGGTTGACATTATTAAAAAAAAATCTAATTTTAAATATTGCCTTTAAATTGATTAGTTGTTAAATAAACATTCAGGTAACTGAAAATGTTCTTCAGCTGTCACATAAAAGTAGTTGTATATCAATGTAGTTATACCTGAGAGCAGTGGTCCTTAACCTGTGTAGTACACAAATAGCTGGCAGGTGATATGCGAGTAAACAAAAAAGAAAAAAAAAAAGAAATGGGTAAAAAGTAGGACCTAAAAGGATAATTGGGTACACAGCTGACAAACTCAAGTCTCCCTACTCAGCTATGGTTCAATTCCACCACTCAGTCTCATGGTACTATTGCTGTGAGACTTTACTCCTACCGTTCCCACCATCATTCTCCATTTCTGCATCCATTGCCTGCACCAAATGAAAGTCTTCCAATGCTCCAGTTGGTTCAGTGGAGACAGCGCCCTCTCGCTTCCTCACCTCTTTGAGCTGATCCATGCCAGTATGGAGAGTGCTCAGGAACCACACACCAAGATTTCTGTAAAAGAGAGCATCTTAAAAGGTGAGTGCTCTTTTTCTCACATCCTTCACCCACACAAGCAAGTCTGCACTATGTGCAGTTCCTTCACCGTTACAAGATTTTTAGTTTTGCTAAGCCTGTTTTTTGTACCATCATTTTTAGAACAGTTTTAAAAATTGGTAGACTAAGGCAGAAGAATATAGTGAAGAACAAAGACAAATTTTTAACAATTATTAATAACAAAATGCATCCATCCATCCTCCAACCCGCTATATCCTAACTACAGGGTCACGGGGGTCTGCTGGAGCCAATCCCAGGCAACACACGGCTCAAGGCAAGAAACAAACCCTGGGCAGGGCACCAGCCTACCACAGGGCGCACACACAAACACTAGGGACAATTTAGAATCGCCAGTGCACCTAACCTGCATGTCTTTGGACTGTGGGAGGAAACCAGAGTACCCGGAGAAAGCACACGCAGATACGGGGAGAACATGCAAACTCCATGCAGGGGGGACCTGGGAAGCAGATATCTAATATTTCATTTTAGTATTATTAATATTAATCATTATTTTTAATTAGAAATTTGCTAAAACGTACCAAGCTGAAACCTGACATTGACAATAATGGCCCTCTACAACATAAAGACACTCAACCTTCACAACTGACTTTGAGACTTTTTCATCTGAAGTCATATTCAACTAGATATTTTTCTGTTGCTTTTCATCTCAATTCATATATCACTTTGTAATTTTTGTAAATTAAAAATATGGAAGTTTTAGGCTTTGTAATTTTTACTCCTTATCAGATCATGCTACTGTTCTTACTTTACAAAAATAATTATTTAAAAACGCATTTGATGTACATAAGAAAAACAAAAAGACATGCAAAACTGCATAAAACTCTCTGTAATCACTTGTTAAAATCCCCAACTGCAATATTAGGTGGATTGATGGAAGATAAAAAATTTCGCTTTTAGTTAAGCCTTCCAAAAGTTCAGTCCTTAACAACTGAAGACTGAAAAGACACATGTCTTCACCATTTGAGCACCTAAGAAGCTGTGCATCAGTAACATTTACAGGAGACTTTTGGATACCACTAAACTACCTTGATCAGACATGAGATTGATCGAGATTAATCACAATTTAAGAGTGTAATCATTTGACAGCTCTATACTATATATATAGTATGTAGTATATGATGTATATATGCTATATTATATTACATATTTTACTGTCAAATAATGCAAAGAGTACGCAACACATGTATCACCCTTATTTGGGCTCATCAGGCGTACACACTCTTGCGAGAATTGAACCTCGGACGTCAGAGACGAAGTCCCTTTACCTTGCGCCATGGCATGTGGTTCTTTAAGTTTACAGCCTGGAGATCGGAGTAATTACATTCATAGCATCCGTAGTCTGAGTCTTGATCTGAATGTATGGGTGGTTTATATTATATACTACATATATTGTAACGGATGCCAGCCAGATGGAAGGACCGGGTGAGAGAGCGTGTTCAGGACATTATTTACCCTGGGATGCTAGACAGCAGCTCTTCTGGGTTTCAGGTGCACCCGCAGGGTATGCTGGAAGTTGGAGTTTTCTGAAGCCCTTTTGGGTTCCATTGGTGTCGTGAGTGGGAGCTGCACAAACTGCAAAGTCCTATTATGTCGGGGTTCCGCCACACCTGGCAGTGATTCCGCACCTCCCTAACAATCCGCCTGGAGTACTCCCAGGTGCAACTTAAAAGGATCCACTTGCCTTCATTCCTGGAGCCAGAGTCAGGAGGGGAAGAGACAAAGCTTGCCGGAGGAGGACTGGAGGCGATGGAGAGAGAGAGAGAGAAGAGAAAGAAAGTGCTGTGGACTGTATTCATTATACTGTGCCGCTTGTGGGAATGGTTTGGGAAGTGTGTTGTGCTTGAAACATTTGCCTAAAGTCTGTCTGTGTTGGGTTTGGGTAGCTGGAGCGCCCCCTGCAGGCCACCATATATATAGTGTATACTATATATCTCTCTATTAAAAAAAAATCCTGGGTGAGAAAGACTAGGGAGATGAGACGTGATCTTCACGTGAAGATCACGGAAGACACTTAAAAGACCCACGAGACAAAAGAGATTGGCCACGGAGTGTCTTGCAGGGACCTTAAACAAGAGACTTTGTGCCAAGAGACTGACCCAGGACCGTCTTGCAGGGAAGTAGAACATGAGATTCTTTCAAGAAACGCACTACATACAACCAATATCAAAGAAGCCCATGGGCAGCAAAACACTCAGTCGTGTAAAGGAGGCTTTGAGCACACACAGATCCAGGGCTCTCAGCGTATACAAAGCGTATAAGGACAATACATTATAAATGAAATGTAGACAACAAAGCAAAGAAGAAAGCAGCAAGGAGAAAAGAGACTCAAAAGCGTTGGAGAGAAAAAAATGCAAAAAAGAAAAAGAATAATCAATGTGCAAATTCAGAAAATAAGTAATAATCATCCCGGAACAAGTGGAATTGAAAAAAAAAGCACATCCAATCGGGCTCAGAATTAAAAGTCAAAGAGTAAAAGATAAAGTAAAACTTCATAAAGACATTCAAAAACGTTGGCGCTGTACACATGCAGAGCAGGTTAGAGATTATGAAAGCAGTGGAATTCAAAAGGCTCAAAAAGAATTTGGCACGATACACATGCAGAGAAAGTTAAAGAATGTGAAAGCAGGAAAATTAGAAAGTATCAAAAAAAGAAACTAAAGATCGCAGTAGCACAAACAAATGGAAATTGTTACTCAAAAAAAGGGAAAATAATCACCACGGACCAGGTGTCATTGAACAAAAAACAGGACAAAGCAAGGTCAGAAATAAAAGACAAAGAGTACAAAAAAAAAGTAAAATGTCATAAAGAGGTTAAAAAAAGGGGCCAAACACATGCAGAACAGGTTAGAGATAATGAAAACAGTGGAATTCAAAAGACCCCAAAAAAAAACGTAGGCGCGATACACATGCAGAGCAAGATACAGAATATGAAAGCAGAGAAAAACGTGTCAAAAAAAAGAGAAATAACGAAAAGGTGAATAGAGATCGAATATAGGCCTATGGACATAGGTGATATGTCAGAAGTATGTAAATATTGTAATATTTCAAAAACAGGGTTTGCCTCACATGCATTTATTGGTTACTTTGCAAAAAAAATTATTAACTGCTGATGATGTAGATCGTTTTTTATGTGCTGAAATTCAAAACAGAGAAAGCTATCCTGAATTATGGTACAAAGTCATTAAACACATGTCTCATTGACCTCATTTAAAAGATTCAGCATGTTGAGACTCGAAAGATTCCAAATATTGTTTTTACCAAAGTTCTAAAATAAAAGTGAAACTAATGAAATAGCATCAATTCAAAGAAAAAAAAATCTTAAAAGTGTGTATCCAGAAAACCAAATACGGGGGTTGGCGAGCGAAGCAAGCAGGGAGCGAAGCCCCTAGTATACTAAAATATACATATATATAGTGTATACTATATATATATTTGCAACCATTGGAGGGCGTCTCAGACACCCATGTTCCAAAGACTCTTTTTTATTTTTATTTTTACTTTAAAACAGGCTTTTTCTCCACAAATCATTACAAAGTAGTATAAAGCTGGATACACTTCTGAGTCAGTTGAAACCTGCAAATGATAGGGTAGCATCCCCTAGCAACTAGTTCCAGTCACACCCAAAGACCTCAACAGGTGACAAGTGCTGGTATTGTACTGGAAGTCTGCTGTGTAGAGGGTAAACAGGAAGGGAGACAGGACTGAAAGTGCTCCAGTATTACACACCACTATTTCTTACACACAGTCCCTCAGCCTCACAAGCTGCTGTCTGTTGGTCAGGTAGTCCATTATACAGGAGACTGTGGAGGCATCAAAATGTGAAGCCTTTTTTAACTTATACAACAGAAGATTTCATAGTCAAACTAGAAAAAAAATTAGAAAGTTAAAAAGAAAGCAGAATAAAAAGAAAACAAAACCTAGCAAAACAGAATTCAACCATCACACAAGAGAAAGAAAGGAGGGCCAAGAGCATAGGAAAAAGGGTTAGAAAACAAGGGAAAATGTTCTTTTCCTCTGAAATGAATGCTTATTCTATAATTTTATTACTTAAATCTTGCTATATTTTAAAAATGTTTTAAACAGCTCTTGTTTGATTAGGCTGACCTATATTATTTTGTGTCAGTTTCCATGTTTTTATAGTTTGTACAATAATAAAATTAAAAGTTAGGCAGTGCCATGCCACCTTTTGCTTTAGTATTTACTACTAAAATGCTAAAGCTAAACACAGAAGGCCTTAGCAATCCAATAGCATAAAGGTGAAATACTAGGTTTGGTCAAACATGTGGAAGCATTTAATGTCTCATGTTGTAAAAAGATACCTACTTTATAACTACTGACAATCTAAAATCCTCTGACATTTTTTCTTACCTTTTTTGGTTATAAATAGGAAATCACAACATTTCATTCATAAATAATTTGTTAGGAATAGGAAGATCTACATATGCTTAAATACATGTGCTTTGTGATTTGTTTTCAATCTAAAGAACTGTTTATGTCATGCTCTCTTAGAAACTCCTTCAAAACAGCAGCCATCTGGAGACCTTGTAGTTCAAAGCAGAGTTTGGCAGGACTGATTAGGTTTCATGCATTTAATCAGGTTGGAATGATATTAACAGTCTTTTATATAATATGATATCAAGTGGAAATACCTTAGAACAAATTAATTTAGGGCACCATGAGCTGCTAAGATACACTCTCTTTTCTAATAGTCAAAGAGAAGCAAATATGCATAAAGGAAAGGTTCTTTAAAGTGGAAGACTAGGTTTGTTTCATTGTCTAGTTATTCGAATTCTGCTGGCAACCCCTACAAAATGTACTCAGTGCTTTCTCCAACTTTTTCCTTTCTCTATAAAACATCTTTAATTAAATCTGTATGGTGTGCAGACCCAGAACTTGAAAATCTGTTATATTTTTTACTGACTAGTCAGCCCTGTCTAAATGCTGAAACAATTGGTCAAGCACAACTTTTAGGCAAATCTTACATGTGAAAATGTTGCAAAGTTATTTTCTATATATTGTACTAAAATTTCAAATTACAGTGTCCTTTTGATTTGAATTTATGATGTTAAACTTGATGCCTTAAGCCTGATAAAACAAATACTGTATAGCATGACAAGCGTCAGTTAGTAGCCGAAGCTACTACATAACAATTTCCTACTGTACCATTCCAAGTTTTGCCATAAATGCAAATTTTACAATCTAATATACACACATACTTATACAATTTATACACTAAATTTAGATAGTATAACAATTCTATCTCCCATTTAACAATGCCCCACATAATCCATATCAAACCTTCCAAAATGATACAAAATTGATTGAGTATATACTGTAATATATTGTAACTCCACTCCACAGATAACAGGTATCACACAGCAACAGGGAACAATACACTTTGCTTGTGATGCAAGATTCTTTCAGAATATCCTTAACAGCGGAGCCAGAGAGCAGTCAACCGATTATTTAACAGGGATGGCTGAGCTTCTGCTAAGTAAGAGTGAGGAGTGAGAACCCAGAGTCTTAGACACCATAAAGTACAGCAGAACAAGGAGGATGCAAAGATGGAAGAACTTAGAATGTAAGACTCCCAATCAGGTGGGTGGTGACAGAGAGAACATTGTTACTCATGGCTGTCTGCTGCCCATGCAATTACACAGTCAACCTGAGGTTGATCCTTTCAGTGGACTGCAGGGACCTCTGAGGGCATTGTAGAGAGTAATAAGATGGTGGTTAATGTTGGGAAGTTCCTAGAAGAGGTACAAGACAGGAGCATCTTAAAAGCCCTTTCTGCTCCATCAGTAAGCAAGATTGTGGTCAAGAGGTTTGTGGCCTACAAGAGTTTCACCAGCGGGAGGAAGAGAGAAAAGAGTGTGAACTGGTTGGCAGGTAGGGTAGGTACAATATGAATAGGATGGCAAGTGGGGCTTCCACCCTACCAGACAAATAGGGCACAAAGCCTTTTATAGACAGGCCCATTGTGGCTACCAATCTGTTGTTTATTTGTTTTTTTTTAGTACTATCTTTAAAAGCCTGCACCCTTCTGTTATCATTTTTGTTAAAAAAAAAAAAATAAAAAAAAGCAATTTTCCTTTGCTATAAGTTGGAATTATTTGAGTTTGGGAACAGTTTGAGAGTGCTCCCAAATGACCACCATGTTGATTACTGTGACAATGCGGGTCTGCTCCACGCTCCCAATTCTCTTTTGGGAGCCCATGAACCCAACACCGTTGGTAATGTAACTGGATGAGCTGGACAGTGAGGACACCAAACAAAGCAAGGGGAAGGTGCAAAGTGTAGACAGTGCTTTTATTAAAAATGAACAACAAACAAAAAATCACATATAGATGGCTTGGAGGAGATGTGAATGAATAGGGTTGTGTGGATTGGTACTGAAGTGACTCAGGGTACTTTTTAAACTGGTGAGCAAACTGGAATAGATCTAGGAAGCCTGAGGTAGTGCTTTTGTTTTCAGTCAACACTATCCTTTAGTCATAACATAGATACTGTGTTTCTTCCAGGTTACATGATATCAGACTGAAAAATAATGAATTTATTCAGGGGAAAAAAATAACAATGTCAGAAGTATATTATAACTGAAATGATATATGAGAACTCAGATTTTAGCAATCAGAGAAATTAAACACTTGGATACCTTGAAGGTTTTGGTAATAAGAAAACATAAAATCATTGCAGTTTTGGTCTTGTCCACTAGATATTAAGCTTAGCTTTGTGACAGATAGTGGGCAATCCTGAGCCCCGTTCCCCAGAAATAATTAGCACACAATCACAATAAACACAAAAGTTTCTTTCTTTCTTTCTTTCTTTCTTTCTTTCTTTCTTTCTTTCTTTCTTTCTTTCTTTCTTTCTTTCTCTTTCCATCTTGTCTTTGTCCAACCACCTCCCTCCAGCGAGTGTTGCCTCCTGTCCTCCCAGCTTTGACTCACTGGTGGAAGTCAGACGGCTTCCTTCTATGTTGGTTCCAAGAGTACTTCTAGTGCCAGGTCGTAGCCCGAAGGAAGCACTTCCAAGTCCGTCGGAAATCCTGAAAAGTACGGATCCCTGCAGTGCCCCTTAGCAACTTGCATGAGACCCAGCAGAGCTAACTCTCAACACTACAAGTCCCATCATGCCCCTCTGGATTCCACATATATACCATGGTCCTGGGATGTTGCCCTCTCGTGGATGAGGGATGAAAATATCTAATTTAAGGAGTTATTGTTAATTTAGTATCTTTAAAAAAAGACAAGGAGTACTGTATTCATGTAATTGTCCGAGCACTTAATCCAGAAGGAGCAGTGTTTAGGGATGTGAGTTTTCATTTAGTTTTCCTGATGCCTTGCCCAGTGCTACACAATAAATTCTATGACAACCATTTTGACTACATTCAGAAGTCCCAGAGCGAGCAAACAATATCAAATGAATTCACATTTATTTATAGTATTGAATAAATCAATGTCTGATCAAAGTAGTTTGGTAACTCCAAGTGAGCAGGAAATCAACCTGTTTTTATATAAATTAATTCTGCTGTGATGCTAAGCCTCAAAGATCAAACATCTATTGGTCTTTTCAACAAGTTCATGTAAGCCTTGTGCATTAGGTTTTAAAAGAAAAAACAGAGTAGGCTTATAATATCAGATTGTTTCACTGTAAGCTACATTCATATATCAAGATCAGGGGGTGTTATGAAGGTGGTAGTACACAGTAAAAATAATTTGAGTGAGAAACAGAATCGATATAAGATTATGTAAAAGCCACATGAGGTTTTTCTGCTTTTTTCTGAACACTGAGCAGGGCAGCTGGCAGGTCCGTATCACACAAATGTGTATGTGTGTGTTGTGCTTTGCTGAATGTTTAAACTTACTTCTTTTAAAAGCTAAAATACATCCAAAATTTGTTTTAGAATTATACAAACTGTATATATAAATCACCCTCTTCATGTAATTCAAATCTTAGACCCAGTTTTTTTGCCACATGGTTAGTGGTTGCAATTATCTTTGTCCATCAATGACAGATACAGAATTTAAATTTTAATTAGAACAATGACAATGAAGTATTTTAAAAAGCAAGGTCCTTGTATTGTGTTGGTTCACTTTATGTTTAACACTTCACCTCCTGTAGTTACATGATCCTAATAAGAAAATGGTCAGGTAAATTTCAAACAGATAAAGGAAAGGCGAGTTGCAGTGTTTGTTTCTCAGTAGTACATTTTTACATGTTTTGTATGTATACAGTTATTTTAACCACTATAAGACATGTAGGCGTTCAAAGGACAGGAATGCACTAAAACAAAATTAGGTGGTTTGGGAAAGGACACACACACCGATATTCCTTTATAGAGCTTTCAATACTGCCTTCTTGTCCCATCACTTTACGTTTTGTGTATCTGATTTCTCTTTAAGACCTTGTATGACATTTTGCTAGCTTTTAACTTTAACTTTGTTCCTTACATAGCTTCTTCATTGCCTATCCATCTCAGGTTTAGATCTCTTACAGGATCTTGACAATAAGACTACCTGCTTTTTTAAAAAGTGTTTAGGTAGCAACATATTTTGAGTTTTGACATTACTCTTGTTTCTGGCTATGACTCCACTTCTGTGACCTGAAAGGATTACTTATCTGAAGCCACCCCTACAATTTCACTGTATGTTGTTCATTCTCCCTTACTTCCAACTTCTTCTCAGAAATCTTCTCTGTAAAAGAGGAACCGAGTAGGAGAAAAAGAAACATTAATGTGGGTGATGCTGAGGTACCAGCTCCAGCTTGACTTGATGGAAGTGAGTGTGAGGATGTGGAAATGTATAGCATGTGATGTACATTAAAAAAGTTGTAAAATTCTTTTATTGAATTCATGCTTCAAGTATGTTAAAACAGTGATAAAAGTATTTTTATGTCCAACAGGCAATATAGCAATAATAAAAAAATTAATGTGCATATGAAAATTTATTAAGAAAACAAAATGCTTGTTTTAAGGCTTTTGGAACCAATTGTTCCCTTTTAAATCCCTCTTAAAGAGTACTTAATTTGCTATATTGATGTAACTTGAATTTATAGGCAAGGTCTGTTCAGTTTTCACCTGGTTATTCCATAAATATATAATTATTTATAATGAAAAATAAATGGAAAACCTGAATACAAGTTTTAACCATGCTATATTATTCATACGAGGGTAAATCAAAAAGTAAAGGCAATTTGAAAATTATGCGGTAACCATATTGGACAGAAACTGACACAATACAACACTTTTGCAGTAGCTTATGGGTAGTTCAAACACACACAGTACAGCATTCTGCCATTAGTCTAGTTGAGGCCAAGGTCAAATGGATATGGATGGCCCACTGCTGTATTGCACCCTTGTTGAGCAACGCGCTGTAGTGAGATTTCTTTTGGTAGAGGGAGTGAAACTTGCTGAAATTTAGGGAATGATGTTAGCTAGGTACAGAAGTGAAAAAAGCATGACTCAACAAAAAGTTAATGACTAGAAATGTTTAAAGCTGGAAAAACAAGTGTAATCGATGAAGGTAGATCTTGTCAACCATCAACAACACGCACACAAGGCCATATCAACATGGATCGACAGATTATGTTGCCTGCTGTTGCTGCACATTTGGATATCATCTATGGATCTGCACATGCAATAGTGCATGATGACTTGGGGCACCTTAAAGTTTGCACAAGATGGGTACTCAAACAGCTTAGTTATCTGTGTAAGCAAATATCCTTTGGTAAATTTTAGCAGATTTCACTCCCTGGGCCCAAAGAAATCTCATTATGGCACATTGTTCAACAATGTTGCAATCCCACAGTGGAGCACCCATGTTTGTTTGACCTTGGTTTCAAATCAAAAATGGCAGAGCACTGCACTGTGTGAGTTCAAGTTACCCATAAGCCATCGAGATTGTGTTGCATCAGCTTTCCGTCACGATTATGAGGTAATTTTCAAATTGCTGCAGAAATGTCACTGATCCACATCCACTTCTTATCCTGTACAGTTATGGGAATTTTTCCAACAAGGGATCGTCAGAAATATATCAGATGATTTGTGTTTGAGTTGAGTTATGTCTTGCAATATATTGGCTACAAGAATGTGGCATCATGTTATTTCTTGTTCAGATATGCAAGTAAAAATTTTATTGTGTTATGTACACTTGACAACTGGTACTAGTGACAATAATGAACATGTGAATGACATGGTTGTGAAAAACAGACATGTGGCCATTAGACTAGGTGTGTTATTAACCTACAGCACTTTGTTGAAAAATGATTTTCAATAAACTCTATATTCGTTTGTCTTAAAATGTTACAGATGTATTATTAAACCTCTTGGTTTCCCCAGAAGATCTACTTTTCATACTAATCAGAGGTAAACTAAGAACAGACCTTCTAAGAGATTTGCTTAAAATAACATGTTCTCCAAAGCTTAATTGCCTGTAGTAACAGGAAGAAATTTCTTCTTAATAGCAACAGCCAATTACATTTCCCTCTCATGATTTTCAACCAGAATCTACTTTTTGTAAAATCCTAGATAGTCAAAGGACTCACTTCTGGTAATGTAAATAACACAAGATAAAGGATGGTCATAGTAACATGAAAAGATTGTTAGAATCCTGATGACACAGACCAGCAAAAAACATGTGTCATAAATGATGAAAACTGAAAAGGGGTGAATCACCAGAATGTAATATTTTAAAATATCAAGCTATATCTTTCTGCAAATCCGTCTTGATGTTTACCCGAGAAGTTATTTCTTGTATTACAGCTCTTATTAGGTATACATATATGATATATCATTTTGGTGTTCTTTTCTGTTCTTTCTTTAAGGCACTTGCATGACTTTGCAATATTAAACTTTGAACCTATTTATCACATAAAATAGTGACTGTCAAAGAAGTTTTATCCAACTACCACACAAGAGCCACAAGAGACATTAGTCAGAGTTTACTAATGCATTAAAGAAAAGTACTGGAAATAGCAGTAATGATACAGTGTCCTTTCCTATAACCTAAAACAGTATAAGCAAAAATATTATTTTCCTTTTCATCCTAAAATGACCATCTGCCTCAGGATAGTTTACAGTTTATTTAGATTTAAGATAGGTTGGAGGTCATGCATGCAATGTCATGCAACAACACCAGGAATGAAAAAAGATAGCAAATGATTCAATCAATTCAGAAGCTAAGGTTGTTATAATGCAGAGTTCCAATTCCATCAGCATGAAATCCAGAGTATATAATAAAAACATAACTCAGAACAGACCAGCAACTGTATGCAAGATTCAGTTAAAGATTCTGTTTGAATGGTGAACTGCAGTGTCATCTGATCTATTTAGTAGAGCTGGACTAACCCAAATTAACATTTTATTCCAACATATATTATAATATAAATATTTTTCAGATGTATTAGATATGAAATTGCAGTGGAAGAAATGACTCTCGTATAACTCTATACCTGCTTGTGAGATAAAATGTAATTGCTATTTTAAATGACAAAAAATGTGTGTTCATTTTACTATGTGCATTAGTTAGTCATTATTAGTAAATTTATGAACAATAATACTGCTTATGTTCTTTAAGTGACAACAGGTTAAGCATATAAGGTGGCTACTTTTATTTTTTTTATATTCCATTAAGACTGAAATTTTTGAAAGCCTAGGTTTGCATTAACTAGATTTAAAGACATAATATTCATCACTGTCATTGTCAATTGACATTTAATATACCAGTTATCCATTTCCTGGGCCATCTTAATTCAGTTATAGGATGAAACTGAGTGAGCATATCCCAGCAGCCCTGGATGCAAAAAAGGCCCAACTCTGGCTGGAACATTAGTTAATTTCAGGACACACTCATGCATACAAAAGCACACACTTATTCATATAGTATCCATTCAAAGTAGTCAATGAACTTTACGCTTATTATCTGTGTGGAATCTTTTTCGTCTGTGTAAGTTTTTCTCTGTATATTCTACCCCACGGATGGAGTCCCAAAGAATTCATCCCATATTGGGTGGTAGAATGGAGGAGGAACTGTGCAGGATGGTTGTGCAAGATGGCTGAATCTTAATAATACTGTTTGACTTTATAAGGTGGCATGTGTTATACATATTCTGAAACAAAGGCGATTGTGTATCAGTAATATTACAGTTTCCTGTGGTGGGCTGGCGCCCTGCCCGACGTTTGTTTCCTGCCTTGCGCCCTGTGTTGGCTGGGATTGGCTCCAGCAGACCCCCGTGACCCTGTAGTTAGGATATAGCGGGTTGGATAATGGATGGATGGATGGATGGATGTGTCATTTTCATCACCCTGTATAGCACTTTTCATTCCTGAGCTGAGCAAGTGTCCCAGCAGGATGTTATGTAACCACTTAGTACAGACTAAACTGTGCACCTGTAGATATAAGTGAGCATAGATGGAGATATCTAGGCTTTCCCTAGAAGTCTATGGTAAGCCTTCTTGACTATAACAGAGAGGTGTTGTGCCCACTTCCGTTCATCGATGACAATAACTACAATAAATTTAAAACTGTTGATGCCCTTCACAGCAACCCCTTTGAAGTATACAGAAGTATGATCTGCCTTGTGCTTCCTGAAATCTACAACCAACTGTTTGATTCTGCTGAAAATAAAGGAAAGACTATTTTCCTAGTGCCTTAGAATCAAAAGGCAAATCTCTTCTTTGTAAATAGTCTAATTATTGTTGGTAGTCAGGCCTATGATCATAGTTTCATCGGCAATTGTAATAATGGAGCAGGAGTTGTTTCTGGCCACACCGATACAGTACAAGTGAACAAGCAGTATAGCTATAGCATGGAGTTCAGCTTGCTGCTCCGAGGGTTGCCAGTGTTGAGGATTTGTGGGTAAGAACATGACATGGACAGAATATGCAAAAGTTACTTACAGTTATTGGTTGGGAATCAAACTCTGATTCAGTATCCAATAAAACTTCTATGCTTCTAACATTTCAATCCAAACTTGTATATATCCTGCAATAACTTAAAGTCCACTTTATTGTTCCTTTAAACAATGTTAATGAATGGTGTAACTTAAATGTATATAAAGTGTGCCTTTGTGTATAAATAGAAGGTATTTTGAAAGTGTGAGTTCCACTATTTTCAATGTTTGTACTCTAGCTGATTCGATATCCTCTATTTATTATAAGAGAATGATATGTACGATTAATATTCGCAGCTTTATGAAATGATTTATAATTCAGTCAAATACAGGCATCCAACCAAATACATTTATTGTTACATTTACTCAGTAAGTCGAAGCTTTTATCCAAAGTGAATTAAAAAAGAGGTCATCATAATCGAGTAAACATCAATTTGGAGGGAATGTTTTGGAATAAGTATCACAGGATAAGGTTACAAAATTGATCATCACAAGTGAAGATTTCGAAACCAAATGTATGCAAGGTTACACTTCCTTATCCACAAGAACCCATTAAAGTTAGTATCTATTAGATAGCAACTCACAGAAACATTTTTTTAAATGTCTCTTAAACATGTTGAGGGAGTCAGCAGTTTGGATCGAGGTGAGCAGCTCGTCTCCAGCAGTAAAGACCTACAAATGAAAGGGGAGGTGGCATCTCCAGGTGAAATTCATCACCAGATTTGCATGGGCAGGAAGGAGCATAAGACTTCACATGTGTTTTCATATACATATGCGCTGGCACTTTGTCTACTCTGTAGGCAAGCATCAAAGATTTAAACATAGTATTTGCTACCATAGGGAACCAATGATGTGATCTGAAAAGAGGAGTGACATGCCTGCCTCGACAGGTTGAACAAAAGACATGTTGCCACATTCATCTGTAGTGGCTTGGAAGCACATGAAGGTACCTCTGCTAGTAAAGAGTTTCAGTAGTCAAGACGTAACAAGACCAGAGCCAGGACCAGGAATTGTACTGCATATTCCATCAGATATGGTCTTATCTTGCTGATGTTTCATAATGTGAATCTGTAAGACCGAGAGACAATTGCAATATTGTCAGTGAAGGATAGGAATAGTATTACAATTCTTCTAAAAAAAACAGTGGGATTTGCTTTTTCTGAATGTTTATCTATGACATTCAAATTTTTACACTTTTCTTTCCACAGAGCTAAAACTACATTTAAATAACTATTAACATAGGTGATTAGAATTAAATTAGATACAAAATGAAAATCTCTGCAATCTCTGTCTGTCATGCCAAACCTGATCCGATATACATTTGCGTGACATAGTAGACAGGAATAGAAATGTGGCAACAGCTGCTGATGGACATACATTGTTGGGTTTCATTTCCAGCCGCTCACTGTGCAGCTCATTGGACGGGCTGATTATATAGTACAAACAATAAGAACAACAGGAACGTCATCTACTGACCATCAACTAAAAGAAATGCACTTCATTGTGAAAGCAAGTAATTCATACCGGCATGCCAGAAAGAAAATTGAGACTAGCAACCACTGCACAGACTAGAGCCAAACTCAAGAACCTCTTCAGTGATGAACAATGAGAAACAATAAGATGAAAAGATACTGCCACGCATAACAAAGCAAGAGGTAGGACTAAATATAGAGCCATTGTGCTGACTCACCCTGTGACAGAGAGTACATACATGCATAGGTGTAGTGATAGGACACGCAAGGCAGGCAGTTTTCTGGAGCCCAAGCTTGGAAGGAACCTCCAATGTGTCCATTTACATAGGTACTCATTTAAATAAAAAATCTGCAGGAAACACCCTTGAAGCATACCATCGACACACTGCAATGACACTGTCAGAAATCGTTCTAAGGAGAGCCATAATGTCTGTTGCAAGACTGTTTGTGATGAAAGTTACTTTTTTTAGTAACATTAAATGTAATCAGTGCTGATTATTAAATCAGTAAGTGGAGTTACTTGTCTAGAAGCTGTCACACATGTGTGACAGCTAAAAGGCCTGAATGATAGTAATTCCACGCCAGACCAGGGGGTGGCGAGGTGCACTGACATTCTTTCTCAATCCCTTGCAGACCATCCACGGGAAATCCCGCATGGTTCCGGCGCCACTGATGATGCCATTTCTGGTCCTGGCACCACTGCTGACGTCACTTCCGGTCTGGGCATATAAAGCCGCCATCTTTAGCAACCAAAGTTAGTTCTGTTTTATGAACATCTCACAATTATTTAACTCTTTTGCAGCCAAGGTACATTATACAGGTGGCTGCCCCAAACCTTTTTGATGACTTTGTGTCGTTTTTGTGACAAAGCAAACACTGGATTGATTGACTTGGTTTGTTTAGACAATTCCTCCATTTCTGGTTCACTTCAGGCAGTTTCTCTAAGCCCTACTGTATCAGTGCACAGCCACAATCAGCAGCATCAATTCAGCAACAGTTTGAGTCCAGAAAGTTAGAAAATATCCCCTCAGCAATCTTAACTCTTCTAATCACTGTGTCCTCCACAGGGAGACGTTTTTCATATTTAAAGCTGATCAGATCTTACTTGAGATGTACCATGTGACAACAGAGGCGTTCACCATAGTTTTAATTACAACAGAGCACAATGTTTGAAAGTCTTTGGAGTTGGGGGACATAGCGGCTGCAATTGCTGCAGCCAAAGCCTGTAAACAGAAGCTTTGAAAGTTAAGATGATAATCTTTTGTTTTTTATATTTCTATTATATGCACTTTATATTTAGTTCTTTATTACCATGTGAACCATGCATGTATTTGCATTTCATTTACTTTTTCATTTATTTAGATTTGTAAAATTGCTTTATCCTATTATTTTGTCTACTTTCTACCCAAATATGTTTGTTGTATTGTTTTACATACATAAAATTTGTGTTTATTAAATTTGTCCTGTTGAATTTATAAATATAGACTTTGCACTAAAATAATGGTATGAAATTTTACCATGTCAAGAATCGAGGGAGGGTGAGTTAGAGGGCCCATTGGAGTTATTTGCATAGGGCTCCCCAAGTCTTTAGAATCACCACAACAGAATGATAACCTCAAACAAATGTCTGCAGATGAACTAACAGATCATGCTTAGTAAGAGTTGGTGTTACATCCTTACATCAATGTTTGTTGGATGAATATTTGAACAAATCCGAACTTTATTTAAAAACCAACAACAAGCAACCAAGAAAATAACATTACAGGAGTTCGCACTATAGCCTTGCAACCGCTCGATGTGTAAACACTTTTTTTAATGAGTTTTAAGCACAGGGTAAAAAAAATGAACATTTGAAAAAAGTGAAAAGTTAACACCGCAACAATTCATGCTACAAACCGAAAAATGAACATTTGAAAAATCTGTAATACAAAAACTAACTTTGCACGAGTCGAGTTCTGGCATGAAGTGAGGAGGAACTGGGTGGAGAGGAGGTTACAGTTTTACGGGGGAGTCTGGCTCCACGAAGGAGGGATGTTTTCCTTCAGGTGTTTTCTCTCGTGTGATTTCTTGGGTTTCTGGTGTTTTTAGCTGTTTAGCTGGTGGGAATGAAAGCCTCATGCAGCCATTCCAAAAACAAAGTCCTTGTGACCCAACCCTTCGTGTTTGCCCTCCACATCACTGGCAGTCTGGCTTTGTTTACATTGTGCAGCTTGAAAGCACGAGAGTTCTCAAATTGGTAAATGAGTAAACTAGTAAACAGTTTTTCCACCTCTTCCAGCACTTGAGGTCTCTGCCTGGTTAACGCTGTAACCCCTTTTGCAACATCAGCTGCTTTAATAGATTCTTTCTGCTTTAGAATAGTTGAAATCGTAGGTTTTGACGTCTTGTACTCGGCGGCAAGATCAGTAACACAAATGCCACGCTCAATACTTTTCAATAATTTGTTTACTTCGATTTCAATTTTCTGCAAAACTTTCTTCTCACCACTCTTCACTTGCTTAGAAGCCATGGCTAACTGCAAAAGCACACGAAATACTGTAAAGCACAAAGAGATCACAGATAAAGCATGCACGTCTGACTGAGAACAATGAACAGGGAGCGGCTCAACACGTGCTTAAATATAGTAATCGGCGTGTACGAACCGGAAGGTAAATAAAATAGAGCACAAAGAGTTCACAGGGAAAGCATGCACGCATGTGCAAGCACACACTTCTAACCGAGAACAATGCAACACGTGCGGAAATCATCAGCACGCACAAACAGAAAGCGAAACTGGCTTGTTCGTATACCGAGTGTGTGGTCATGAACTGAGGCAAAAGTTTGGCGAACTTTTTGGTCGTAAACCAAGTTGTACGTGTAACGAGACATTCGTGAACAGAGGTTCCACTGTATAACCAAAATGGAAAACTACTGCTACCCCTATATAACCTACCACATGTACTCAAAGACATTAGAACTTTCTCAGGGAGTACAAGAAGAAATTATTTACAACACAGACACTGTATCAACATCTCCCTAACTTTTACATTCTTAGGGTCCTCTATTGATAATCCCTTGAACATGGTACCTGCATGTTTATCAAGTTGTTGGAATTTACCCCATTCAATTCCCTTTTATTTGAGGACCAGAGGCTTGCATTTTCCACAAGAATGATATTCTCAAAGTGTACAATACACGTCAAGAGCATTTAAAATAAACTAACCATGTCACTAATTCAGATCCTGAATAGGTAACGATCTACCTACCAATAATAAAGAAGCCCCATCATTCTCACCATTTAAATCAGTGCTTAAGCCTTATTTTAATAAAGCATACTCTCGTTAGAGCTGCTACTGAGTCAGTGCACATTGCTTCTTAATTATTTGTTTTAATTGTCTGCTTTTAAGTCTCCCCCATTTTCCTTTCCTTTGTGTCATCTTGGGTATCACTTGATCTTCCTTGGAGCAGATGTGTTGTCACAAGTAATGGATCTATTTTCAGAGATTTTGTTTTCAACTGAAATTGCCTGAGTTGGTCTGGAGAGTGATGCATTTAAGAATGCAGCTGACATATTACAACTGGAATCCTAATTGTACAAAAAATATCCTCTATCATTTTGGCTTTCAACATTTTTGTATTTATTGCATTGATTTTATAAATAAATTTCAATAAGTGAAATGCAGTAGAATTGAATATACGATCAATATCACATACTTATCACTTATGTTTAATTATCAAACAACATTCCTCCCCTACCTACAGGCCCTGACACATTAGACAATTATTCCAGCAATTTTAAGTCAGAGACTTCATATACATAATCTAGTGAGGAACAGCAGTCATGCTGTGCTCCCATGACTGCCAATTGTGTAGTCTAACATCACCAGCGACTCAGTCCAACCACTCCGTGACTGGCTTGAAAAACAGTCGTAGATGTAGGCTTGTGTGTATGTGAGAGGTGGCAGCAATGAATGCTCACCTAGAAGTACAATGCACATAATGCAGTTACGAGTAATAAGGAATGCAGGTATGTTGGACGTTGCAAATAGAAGAGAAGATCCCCTTTGAATTCTAGTCATATAATCTGACATCCTGAGGTGACGAGATCAACAACTGCAGTCATCAGGTTTGACATTCCCTCTGACTAAAAATTGTGTAATATTGCACTAGCTTGAGTTGAACGGAAAGCTCAATATGAATTAGTTTCTTATGTATATAAAGACAAAGTTCATTTTTGATCAGCATTTATAATTTTGTCTAAAAATTTTCATAAATTTTCTGTCAAATAAGCAAATTTTCTTTCCACTGACTGAATGCTCATCTTTCATCTTGGTGTGGCTGGCCATCTGCTCGTCTTGCTAGTCTATGTTTTAACTTCGTTTTTATGTTTTAGTTTATCTCAGCGGCCACTGTCCTATGATCGTGATTCTTTACTTAACATATTTTCTTGCTTGCTTTCCTCTCAATTTTCATCTCCTGATGGGATATTATGTGAACCTCCACCTTTGTTTTATTAATTTCCTGACTTCTTCACCTGGACGCCGGTGTTCAGCTGTATCAGTGAGCTGAATGCCTTTCAGAGACGCAAATGCACCTGCCGCCGCTGTGGAAGAAGGGCCGGTATTGCTGTTAAACAACGCCGACTCAAGTCCCAGAGCTTGGATTTCCGATGCCTGCGAGTCGTCTATGACCCATCTTCTCCTGCACAGGACTCCATCCCTGGTCCATGGGCGCTGGATACTGGATTTAATTTCTCCATCTCAAGGCTGCATCATTCTTCCTCCAGTGTGCTTTCAGGGAGTAAACGCTGCTAATTTTCGCATGCTCACCCGTGCTCATCCCACAGCAAACTCTTCTACTTCTATCAAGGCTGCTCTCTTGAACGTGAGATCAGTGTCTAATAAAACTTTTATTCTGCAAGACTTTATTACCTCAAATAAACTGGATTCTTTTTCATCAGTGAGACCTGGATTGTAAGTGGTGACTCTTCATGTTTTACTGACTTGGTACCATCAGGTTATTCATTTTTAACCTCTCCTCTGCTGACTCCTTGGGTTGGGGGCATTGCCACTGTTTTTAAAAGTATGTTCTTGTGTCGGAGCCTTACAAGGGGTCCATTTAGTAGCTTCGAACTGCATCTTTTCGAAGTGTGTAGCTCCAAACTTCAGTTGTTTGCTGTGGTTTATAGACCTCATGTAATTAATGATATCTTCATTTCTGAATTCTCTGATCTTCTGACTGATATTACCCTCTCCCATGACAAAGCATTTATTGTTGGTGATTTTAACATACACGTTTGTTGTCAATCGAAACCTTTGATTAATGACTTTTTATCACTATTGGACTCATTTGATTTTATCCAGCATATTAATACACCAACTCACACTCCGGTCACACCCTTGATCTTGTTCTTACACGTGATATTTCAGTTAATAATATTGATTTATGTAATGTTTCTTGTACTGATCACTTTTCTGTAATGATGGATTTGAATATTACTGTTGATGTTCTTAGTACTAGTTGTGCACCACGCTGATTTTAAAACCATATTCTCTAGTCTTGATGTACATGTTCAATATGATGGTATCGATGATTCTGTTTTAGAATTTAATTCTTCTTGTAAAACGGTTTTAGACTCAATTGCTCCGCTCAAGATACGTAGTAATAAGGGACGACCTGCTCCCTGGCTAAATGAAACTACACAACCACTACGCTTGTCAAACTGCGGAACAGCGTTGAAAAAAAGATGGACTGATTGTTTTTAAACAGATTTTTAGAACTTCTCTATTTAACTTCCAGGTTGCAGTTAAGAAAGCTAAACATGATTTCTTTGTTGATTTAGTATCCCATCATTCTAAGAATCCTAGGGTCTTATTTAATTCAATTAATGCGGCCATTCACCCTCATTTTGTGATGGGACTAAATAGTACTGTTCTTTCATGTGAGCAGTTTCTTTCATTCTTTGTCAGTAAAATTGATACTATCCGCTGTGGTATTGTTCCCACTGGCTATGAACTTCCTACTGTTAATCATGGCATTGTCTTGGAATCTTTTGATCTTGTCTCACTTTCACAGTTAAAAAGTACTATTGACACCCTTAAACCAGCTCTCTGTCCTCTTGATATTGTACCACCATGCCTCTTAGTGGAAGCCTTTGATGTTTTGGTTCCATCTTTACTAGCCATTATCAATGACTCTATTAGTGAGGGGGTTGTGCCCTCATTTTTTAAACATGCTGCAGTGCGTCCCTGTCTAAAAAATGCAGAATTAGATCCTGGAGTTTTAGCCAATTTTTGCCGATTTCCCAATTGCCATTTCTGGCTAAAATATTAGAAAGAATTATTTATAGTCAATTGGTTGATCACCTTAACTTTAATAATTTATTTGAGATCTACCAATCTGGCTTCAGGCGTTATCATGGTGTTGAGACGGCCCTCCTGAAAGTATTCAATGACATCTCTATTATTACTGACTCAGGTGGCGCTGCAGTCCTTGTCCTCCTTGACCTGTCCGCTGCCTTTGACACTATTGACATTGATATTGTTGTTGTAGCTTGAACATTTTGTTGGGCTTAAAGGGGCTGCTCTTAACTGGTTCAGGTCATATCTAATTGGTAGACACTTTTCAGCAACTTTAAATTCCTCTTTTTCGTCTACTGCTCCGCTTAAATGTGGTGTTCCTCAGGGATCCATTTTGGGTCCTATTTTATTTTCTATATATCTTCACCCTATTGGAGCTATTTTTAGGAAATGTAAATTTTTTTTTCACTGCTATGCTGACGATGCACAGGTTTATATTCCCGTCTGAAACTCTGCAATGAATCAACTGCACAACTGTCTTTTTAATCTAAGATCTTGGATGGCTAATAATTTTCTTGATCTGAATCAAAATAAAACGGAGGTGCTTATAGTGGGTCCATCAGCTAAAGCCCAAATTGGTCTTGGACTTCTCGGCTCTTTCTCTGTCTTTTGCAAACCTCAAGTCCACAATCTTGGTGTTATGGTTTTGACAGTAACCTCTCTTTTGAGAAACAAGTAAATTCTGTAGTCAAGAGTTGCTTTTTCCTACTTCGTCTATTAGGTAAGATCAAGCCTTTTTTATCTTCTAGGGATCTTGAGAAAGCTACTCATGCTTTTATCTTTTCTCGCCTTGATTACTGCAACTCGCTGTATTCTGAGATTAGCAAATCCCTGATACACAGGTTACAGTTGGTCCAGAATGCTGCCGCTCGCTTTCTGGTTGGGGCAAGAAAGTCTGATTCTGTTTCTCAAATATTAGCTTCTTTACACAGGCTGGCTGTCAGTTTTTGAATTGATTTTAAAATTTTATTGCTAGTTTTGAAATCTTTACATGGGCTTGTTCCTGCCTATTTATCTGAATTGTGTGCTTTACACCAGCCATCTAGAGTGCTTAAATCTTCTAGTCAGTTGTCTCTTGTTGTCCCTCGTACCAATTATAAAACTAAGGGGGACAGGGCTTTTGCAGCTGCTGTTCCTCGCCTGTGGATCTCTTTACCTCATTACATAAAGGAGTTGTCTACAATTGAACTGTTCAAAACAAGATTAAAGACTCATTTTGATTCACTTGCTTTCCGTGACCTTCAGTAATACTGATGGTTTCCTCACTGTGATTATGTAATCTTAATTCTATTTATTATTTATTTTATTTATGTTTCATTTATTTTATTTCTGCTTATGTTATTTATGTTAATTGTAATGTTTTTTCTTCTTTTATTAGTACTAGGGTGTTGTACCGTGTTAGCCATTATGAATGTAGTGAAAAGTCAAGCAAAATGACACCTTTTATTGGCTAACTAAAAAGATTACAATATGCAAGCTTTCGAGGCAACTCAGGCCCCTTCATTTGACCTGCCTGTGCTCCAATTGGAAGACCAAAGAAATGTAACCACTTGTATCATAAATGTTGTAAGTCGCCTTGGATAAAGGTGTCAGCCAAATAAGTAAATGTAAACACGTATAACATTAGCTAGGAAAAAATAGTGTTTTTTGTTTGGTTCACCTAGTTCAGGAGGGCAAAGTGATTCTTTTTTGTTGCTGTTACATGATTTTTCTGCTCAAGCAAAGATGATAATTAGTTTTTCCTGATGCACCTCTCAGTGTTGGTGCAACATTGATCTATATCCTTAAACATATTGGATATTGTGATTATACTGATATGCCTTTGTATCACAAAATACAAAGATGTTGCTTAATTTATAATTTAGTAAAGTGTAAAACATTTCTCTGGAGAATAATGCATTAATGTTACTTTAATATTTTTTAATGAATATCACTACAATGTGCTTATGAGTGGCAGGTTAATTGCTAATGTATACTGACATTCTCTGCAATGATAAAGTTAGCCAGCAGATATCAGGCTTGCTGTAATCATTTCTCTGTGTGTTCTACAGTATACATGCTTCAAATCATAGGCGGCTTGCTCACAACATAGAGATAGTTTTCACTCTGTGTTGGTTTAATATTTAAATACTTTTTCTTCTGGTTTATTTAATGGAAAAAAACTAATGGAAATTAACTGCTTCCACCTCAAACGTTGTGGAATTTGCTGTAGCTGCTTCATTTACACATATATTTCCTCTATAAGATATAAAAATGAAATAAATTCTGATAAGCACTGTTTTATATGCCCAGAGTTAGTCAATTGCTGGACTAAATATGGAAGGTAATTGTATTTTTCGCTGATGTGCACTAATTTACATCCAGGGTCTCCCATGATGCTACACTACTGCCTGAAACAAAAAGTCTCAATCTACACCACAGTGCTTCTTCTTTAACTGTCAGCTTCACGCTGCTAACCTTGACTTTTGATCTTCATCTCTTATTCATGTGTGAGGATATCTCAAAGTATTTTGAAATTTGTAAGCAAGCAAATTATTATTTTGCTTCTGAATATTATTGAGCAATTAATCATAAAGATGTAGTCAAAGCCAGAAGACACTGCAATCTTCTCTTCCAAGGTTAAAGATTTCCTACTCCTAATTTATAAAATAAAAAAGTATTAGCACCTGCTTTATTTGAGTAAGAGGCATAAATTATGGTTATGAATGACAAGCATTTGCCAGCAGCTAAGCAAAAATTTATTTCAGACAAAGTGAAGATTACTTGTATGTTTTTTTATTTAATGGAGATACTTATTTTAGGAAAATACTGAATATAAAACTACACATTCAGTGACTTTGAACTAATCTCTGTATCTATAAAGCACAGACTTGATCTTTGGCACATATGTACTCCTCACCATATGTTAGGTTTTGACTTTTGGCCTTTAAACCCCAGAAGTCAAATTAGAGCAAGTGGCAACACTGCAGCTTGATCTATCAATAATAGTGCCTTGCAGGTTCTGATAGTGGAATGATGGTTAGCACATTTGCCTTTCAACCAAGTAAACTTTGCTTAATCCCTGCCTGTTACATTCAATATTTTTTTAAATCAGACATTTCTCTTAGTATTTTCCTCATGACCATCATCTGTCTCACGTGAAACCATAAGGCTTAAGCAGTTATTTATTGTAATTTGGGGTTGCTAGCTTAAGCTCTTGCCTTTAGACCATAATCACAATGTACCCATTGCATTTATAGCTGCATTAGTGAAGTTTCAGATGTGTAACTTTTGGCTTTCCAGCTATAAGAGGTGCTCGGGGCAGATCAGGGTGGGAGCAAGTGGTTTTAACTCAACAGCTAATTAAAAAGTCTCATAATGACTTGAATGATTTGGTGTTATCAATCATATTTAGTCAGAACACAACTAAATAGTGCCTAATTTACATTTACAGAAAAGTTTGGAAATACAATTTCAAAATGACAATTAGTATGAAATAGTACAGTGTGATCTATTAACAGAGAAACAAAGCCAGGCTCATTATGATGGTGTGGTGATGATTAGCACTCTTGCCTTTCAAACACGAGATCTAGGTTGGGATTCTTTTTTTTTTTAAATCAAGAATTTCCCTATCTGTTTTGTTCATTGGCCCCAGGGCACCCTGAGTAAGGATATTTTGTCAAAAATACTTATGGACTAAGATGAGCAAGTTTGAGAGGAGTACATTTTGGTAATGTGCAATTTTTAATTAATATTTACTTTTGCATTTTTCTACTCTCCTACTGGTCAACACCACATGGATTAGCTTGAAGGAGACATATTTCCATTGGATTTTGATGCACTGTTCTGCTTTTTGTTTGAGTGTTATTGTGACATTGATTGAAATATATTTATATAGAATAATCCATTTAAACATAATGTCATTTATCTCTTGTGGAATATGGCTGACTAGTCATCCCGGCCAATACCCCCAGGCCGCCTGGTGGAGCCCTCCCTGCAGCATGGAGGTGCCCCGAATGCCAGCAGGGAATTATGGACATTGGAGTTTTCATCCACAGACCTGCTGGATACCACAGGGGCCCCTAGAGGACGCTGCAGGGAGGTCCAAGGACTGTTACGTGCCCTATAATCCAGAAGTACGTCTTAGTCACAGCGACAGGGGAAATGATGTACTTCCGGGATGAAGAAGAGGACTTTTGATCTGAAGTGCTAGGAAGTCACGTGGACTGCGGGTGATGAGTGAGCTGAGCTGGATGGCAGGGTGGCAACGCGTCTGGGAGTGGAGGATTTATTGATTATTATTATTGTGTATTGGTTAATGAGTATTGTGGAGAGGAGGGAGCTTTGTGCACTTATTTGCTTTAATAAAGTCAACTTTTGGACTTTTATCTGGTGTCTGGCGTCTAGTCTGAGGGTTCAAGGGGACGACAGCGCCCCCTATCTGTCACACTCTCCATCTGTTTTCTGAGTTTACTTTTTCTAGTGTACAGTAATGAGGGGTTAGAACCTTGGCATCATCATCTAGGACAGGAATCTATTTAGAATGGGATGCCACTCTATTGCAGAGCACACTGGTGAACACATATTACAGAAACTTGCACTTCTTTGAGATGTGGGAGAAAATTGCTGTTGTGGACAGATTTTGGAAGGAAACTCATCTAGAAAGTGGTGGGATACCAGCCAGGTCACCCCTTTTAATCCAATACAATATTTCAAACATAAAGAATGCTCAATGACATTAAAACAGTCAGAAATTGACGTGAACCTAAATCAAGATTTTAGTCTTCTCGTCACAGAAGTCAAACGGATTGATCGTAATCTAGGAGGTTATCCTCAGACGTGCATGCATGAAACTGTTTAATATGAATTATAGTAAATCAAAATGTTTACTGTCTCATCAGTACATAAAGAATACTGGTTCTTCAAATACTGTTACTGCTGATACAAGTTTTATACATTATGTCCTGTTTTAACTTAAATGAATAACTATACTTCAAATCTAGTATATGCTTCTTTTATACATTTTAGGATATAAAATACTATTTATGTGAAAAAAGAAAGATATATCAATAAGATGAGTCTTCTTTACAAATCTCACTTGTCACCTTGGGTCAAAATAACATTATAAAATACTGTATATGTTTAATAGATCCTTCATTTAAAATACTGGAATGTGAAACTGTTAAACTTTGTATTATTGGTTGTATTATAAGTATTTCTGAATCTCAGCTGTAAGGAGGCATGTAGTTATTCACCTATCATGTCCCAATGTTTTTAATTCGGTCAGGGCTAACATTTTTTCCCCTTTCCTAAATGATTCCACACATTTAAGAATATCCACGTCAACAAGAATGAAACCTTCATCTGTAAGATGGTCTGTCGCATGTCTTATGCAACTGCATCAGGATTTCCTCTCTTCTGTAATGTTTCTTTATTTTGCTTAAACTGCTTTCTGTAATGTTTTATAATGGAATGACAGGAGAAATATTTCAAAATAAATCCACTTTACGCTTCCAGCCAGAAAACAAAAGTTGTTTTCAAAGTGGCTTCATTTTGTTGATGGTTTAATCAATTTTATGACATTATGATGTTAGGTAAAAGAATATGTCCAGATACTGAAGTGAAAAAGGAATTGATTTTTAGAGCTATTAACTACTAACCACTTTTGACATGTTCTATACCAGCCTAGAAACTCTGTCATCTGAGAACAGGCAATTTGTTGGGTAATAAAAAAAACTCAAATGGTGCTCAGATGTGAATGAATGAAATGTATGTATTCCAGAAATATTAACACCGCTCAAACTCCAAAGGAAAACACTTAGAGGTTAAGAGGTATAGCTAATGTATGAAGCTTTTTCATGGAAGCCCATCATAGCTGACAAGTAGCTACTGTTGTTACTGATTATCTTACTACACTTCTTGTTCTTAAAATGAGAAAAATTGATTACTCTTCAGTGAAGAGAACATTATTTTCTAGCACAGTAGAAAGATTGGTTGGAAAAAAAATCTTATATATGGTATTTAGCGTTTTAATTTCAGCAGATTAGCACACAAGCGCTCTTCAGAGCTCAAATCCTGCTAGTTTTCCTGGTGTATTCATCTGTTTTCTTCAGTTTTTCCCCACACCACAAAGACAGGCAAGGCTGACGGATGACTTTAAATTAGTCTGGAGAGGGGACATGTGACTGTGTGTGCACTTCATCATATGGAAAAAGGACAGATATACTCTAGTAATATCTAAAATTTAATACTGAGAGATTGTGGATTTTAAGGAGCCCCCGAGGGGACATTGCAATTTTTTTTTCTGGGTATTTTTCTGCTGTGCACCAGATAGTATCAAGTGAGCACCAGATTGTTTCAACTGCACAGTAGCTGAAAAGGCGATCCATACCTACATATAATTTCTGATGTATGTTAGTTCTGTTTTATAGTTGGAATGGAAATTGAAGAATTCATAGGTATACTTTCAGCTTGGTCTTAAGCACAAAGACATAGTGCTTGTTCTTGCAGTTCATCATGGATACATTATCACTGAAAAGCATTTAAAACATATATTGAAGTATAAAGGTCTAATTCGCTGAGAAAAGTATTGTGTTTATACAGCAACAATTGTAAAGCTCAGGTCAGCTTCATGGCTACAGATGGATGCACAGAAAATGTCAAAACATGGTTTGCATGTGAAGAAGGAAGATGTTCGTCTGATATTGATACTATCTGGTGCTTACTTGATACTATGTGGTGCTCACTTGATACTATCTGATGCACACCAGAAAAATCCCCAGAAAAAAAAATTACAATGTCCCCTTGGGGGCTCCGTAAGATTGAGTAATTGAACTAATCCGGCTGCAGTTGTATTTTTTGCCACATTGGTGAAGTAAAATGGGACGACAGCAAGATGAATGGAACATAACACAGTAATTGCCTACTTGGCTGAGATGGCGTCATTCAAATCTATCAACAAATGCTAATATAAAGAAATAATCTTTTTGTTTTATAACCTGCTGAAAATACTTTTTAACACAGAATCTCAGAGCTTTATCAAAAAGTGTGCATCCTACTCAGAGTATACAGTAGTTTTCACTTCTTAAAAATAATTTGCTTGATGAAAGCAAAGCAAATTCGAGCACATTTCTTCCTTAACAATCATAAGAATGAAAATATAGCAGATTGATTTTGTCTAAAGTTGGAAAACTTGCAAATTACCAACTTGATGTATCAGTTGTCACTCCTCCTGTACACATTATCTTCTAATTTAAGAAGGTTTGTAGGATTTATTGTGAACAAAATGTACTAAATACTGTAGCTAGCTCAAAATATCATGTTAAGTTCAATTTCCTCATTGAAGTTAACATACTTGGAGTTATTACATTATGCATTTCATGTGTTTCTTCTTTCATTTTTTCAATTATTACTTAATTTGTGGGCCTTGCAATAAACTGATGCCCAGTGCAGAGTTGCTTCCTGCCTTGCGCCCAGTGCTGCCTTAAAAGGCTTCTCCCCTGCAACCGTGAATTGGACAAAGCAGCTTTGAGCATGGATTCCCATGCATAGACTCTCATTAACTTAAGGCACAGAATAAATGTATTTTGACCTTCATGATGAAACATTAATGGCTGGAAGGCGCATGTAAAGGACATTAAAAAAAAACTCTAAGTAAAGCTATAGTTGTGCTGACTTTAATTAGAATATCAATTCAGTACATTTTTGAATAATAGTAGTATAAAAATGTTTCTTTAGTTTAAATAATGATGTCAAATAAAAAATAACATTATAAATCATCTTTCATGATGATTTTCTAGTACTGCATTGGGGCAGAGAATTTCAATGTTGCCCAATCATTTTTAAATGAAAAAAAGCGGTCCCAAATTTAATATGAATTTTAAATATAAAAATGCAGTCTTTCAAAATTGATAGATGACATATAGTCAGTATCAGGAAATATTACTACTTATATAAATATATATCACTTCGCTCGCCAACCCCCCCAGCCTGCACTATGTGCCAGCCAATTCGTGTCTCTGCCGCTTGTGTTGTGAAGAGGGGTGCTGAACGCACCCCAAGGAGACGCAGTTGCTCCTCCGAAACCCCCTAATAAACAGTGGTACAATGGGAAAAAAATACAGCTTTTTTTTACCTCCTCTTTCCTCGATCAGCTGCTGATTTCCTGCTGCTGCCGTGCCATGTGATCAGCATCATTTAAAAGCCTGTACAGCAGCTGTCCTTCTCTTTGTCTTTTATTTCCGGCCCTGGGCGTGGTTAAAGTCTGGTCACGCGGGACATGAGTTCTTGTTTTTTTTTAGTTTATAATTTAAAAACGGAATAAGAATCTTAATATCTAACAACATCACATTAAAGTTCGATAAATTCTGGAAAGAATGATACCAAACATATA
>JANRMT010028174.1:149077673-149125492 GCA_026402145.1 Polypterus bichir lapradei
CATAAGTCTATAAGTGCAGTGATCTTACTGCTCACAACAAGAATTTCACAGATAAAACAAAACATTTTAGAATAAAATAACCATTTGCTTAAACATATTGCAGGTTAAGTAACAAATGGCATGAGAACTAATTATTTGATTGTTTCATTTTTCTGATTGTAGTAGAAGCCCTGAACTGCCACACTATCAGGAGAAAATGGGGTTCTGTTATAAATTTGTATGTATTAAGTTGACATGTACAACATGAATGATACACAATTTGAGAAATATGAAGAAAACTGCATTTTTACACTTGAAAAACTTTGTCCGTGTAGACATTTTTTGGTGAGTAACGCAAAACTTTAAGTTAATTGCTTAAAAGCTAAAACTAAATGAAAGAACAGAAAATAAAAAATAAAACTTGAAAATGGAGAAAGCTAAAACAAAATTAAATAAACAAAATCAAAAACTTAGTAAGAATTAAAACTAAAAACGATTTTAAAATTAGAAAAACACTGACTTTCAGTTCTTTATGTCTCTATCGCTGTTCTGACCCCAGAGTACCAGCTCAGACTATCATGGCTCTTACCAATTCCCTTTGGGCACTACTGTATATTCTCTAAAGGTGTCCATAACATTTAATTTTGTTAATTGAATACAAGTTAGTTAACTGCTTAACATAAGTGATGATAAACCACATCACTAACCACTGTTAAGTAAACACAAATGTCATAACAAAGGTTGAGGGTCCAATGCAGATAAACCGTGTTTAATGTCATAAAGTGGATGAAAAAATATCATGCTTTGATTTCATTGCTGTGCCTTTGTAAGTTATTTTTGTCAAATTAATGCCATGGAGACAGTTCTTTTAGACTATATTTATCTGAGGGCCATAAGAATTAGAGTTTCCAGTTTGCAGGAGGAGGGCTCAGAGGAATTCTTCCAAGTTGTTTGTGTCTGGCATACCCATAACATTTTTCTCTATGTTCCCTTGAAACTGGTCTCATAGCCTGCTTTTGTAACTGACGTCATGTTCTGACCTTGTTCTTGACTGCCCTTCCTATTACATATTACTTTAATCTATGCCACTTAATTTAATAATACTGGTCCATCACAACCTTAATAGTAAAACTGCTAATCAAATGGTAGAATCACCATGCATCTATCATTGTTGTTTTTTTTTTTTTGTTTTAACTCTGGGTTGTAGTAATATATCTAGGTTTCATTCCCAGTTATTAAATTCTTACATTTACCCCAGTTCAAATTCATTAGCTTGAAATTCTCCTTGTAACATATCCAGTGATGATTCATTTTAAGAGTCATTATTTTGTGTATTCAATGTTCCCAGACCTTTCTCACAGACAATTGGTCATGAAGAATGACCCATAATTAATCAGCTTCTTGTATTGTTTACACCACCTATCACTCCTCGATACTCTATTATGATTCCCTCCAAGATGATAACATTTTACTCTGTGGTCAGAGTCAAAGGCCAGCCAGACCTTGGGCAATCTTTGAGAGACTTCCTACAATGGCAGAATTCAACAGCCCATTTCTTCAAAATGATACTATGAAGGCCACAGGTCCTTGACATGGCAGTAATGAAACTCCAAAGGGATATTCTTCTCTATCGTTATAAATTTAGTGATAGCACTTTCCGTTTAAATCAGAAACAAGAAGCATATGCTATGAAACAAAAATGTTACTAGTATGCTATTTAGGTATAGGGAGCTTGCATTTTCACTGCATATGGATAGATAATGCTGTATAAATGTCTACTACTTACAATTTAAAACAATGACAGAACTGATTTTCTGGTACCTTCCCTCTGGTGTTGTATGTGCCTTGTGTCGTATTTTGATTGTGGCACAAACTGTGCAGCAACTGCTGGCTTCTTTAAAAAGCTGTCAGCCTTCAAGTACACAAATCATTAAGTGAAGCAGATAATGTGCAAGTTGCCAGGCAGAAAGGAGGTTATGTGATAGTGACACTTCACTCCAGAGCTTGCTTATATGGGAAAACAATAAAATGACAATCACTGAATTCTAGAAACACTAGGTGATAATTTTACCTGTGCTACTCTATCACTTCATTTATTGTTGTGTTTCCTTTCCTAATATACAAATATTACTGCTGTAAAATGATAAATTATAAAATGCAATTACAAAAACTATTTTTTTCATAGTTTCTGAAATTTCATCTTTAATTTTCTTTTGAAAATTAAAGCTAAAATTTCACAGACTCATGAAAACAGAGTCTGTGATATACCTGACAAATGTTAATCAGCATTTTCTATTTCCAGATTTACATACCTCTTATTGTGTTTCAGACCAAATGTGTTCCCTTTCTTACGTTCATTTTCTTTTTCTGTGTTTTCTTTATTTTAAAGTATTATTTTTCATGTGTTTATTTTATTTATGCATTTTTGCAGCCATTGTTCTATTTTATTTTTTATTTACTATTTCTGTATTACTTGTTCTCCTGTGTCTTTTGCGGCTTATGGGTGGAACACCAAGATGCAGACCAGCCTGCTGTCATCGCTTTATATTGTGAGACTTTAGTGGTTCATTGATTGTCTTTTAGACAGTGCTCTTCCTTGTGAGAATTGTTTTTTTCTGGCCTTCTGATTTATTTGCTTCTGTATCTGGTTCTCACCTGTAGATATCATTTTGGGATTTTGTTTGCTTGTTTTAGGCAAAGGTTTTTTTGCCTAATTTTTGCCCTTTGTTGTGTCTTGTCATTTGCTGTTTTTGCTCTTTTGAAATAAATATTTTCATTTATAAAGATTTTGAATTGAACTTGGTTCTCATGCCATGTGTTTTACGATTTCTTAACCCTTGGGGGCACTTTTAAGTCCCTTTACCCCATTTCTTGGGGCCAGGACAGGTTGAAGCCTGCCAGTAAAGTTTGGGGCCAGGTTACCTTTAGTAAGATCTTTTGCTTTGTAGGCAGGGTAAGGATCTGGCCTTGTTTGTGGGTTTTTTTTGAGGCCTCAAATCCTTTTGCAATTTTTTGCACACTGAGTGGTGCCACAGTCTGATCCTTGAGGGCAGCCATTCATTTCAGCCATTTTCTTAATCAGTAACCAAATATTACTGGTAATACTTGCACCAGCATAGATCAGTAGTTCTCAGACCTTCACTTTTTTCCTTTTCAGATATTTTATTGAAGCATAATAGTAAATGATAGATTCAAAGATGCAAATATTATCAAAATCAGCTAATGAGTTTGGCTAACTTTCCTTCTCAGTATTGTTTTGCTGCTGGAAACAACGTTTTTGAAATCCCTTAAAATTTACACAAAAAGAAATTGGTTTTATTAGGAACAGTAATTGCTTACTAACTCAGAGAGTGGTTGGGATGAAAACCTACAGCCACCTGGGTTTGGCACTTGTGATGTAGAGTTTACAACGACTGTGCCACTGTTTATTGGGGTTGCAATTTATTTATTAAACTGCTGCTCTGTGATGGTTAGATTGCATTAAGTTTTAATTGGTGCAGATATCTGCAGTGTTTGTGTTTAATTGTACATTTACAAAATTTCAGACAACTTTTACTAATGTTATTACAATTTGTACTGCACCTTGCAGGGTTTATATTTGATCTGTTGTTCTGCTATGCCTCCAATGATGCTAATGACAAGGTAGTAACTAGGCCTGGACAGGCTGTCAGTCCATTGAAGTTAATGTAACTAGTGCAATTTTGTTTTTGAAAATTCTCAAATGGTCTTTATGTTTTCCACAGGCAGCAAAATGAAGATTGTTTTGATAATGGTCAAGAGTCTTTCTGAAGTACATTTACAATGCACTTGAGACAAGGCAGAGTTGATCTCACGAGATGACAGATTTACCAGGAGATCCATGCTTGTGGTTCCCCTGTAAAGAGACAAATTTGATCTAAAATGCAGCTCCAACCTTATCTGTCTTCTAACAGTTTCAAATATATCTATTAGCTGTTTCAAGGTTGTTTTGAAGCTAAAACATTTTTCTTGATGGGAGTTTAAACATTCGGTATTAAGGGCATTTCCCTAAGCTAGTACATAATATGAGTCTTGGTGTGAAATAGTAGCTCTAATACATTTTTAAAAATACAAGATAAGAATAAACTATGTATGCCTTTCTGCAGTAAGAATTTCCTATACTTTAAATGTAAAATAAAATGCAGTATATCCTAACATTTTCCACGCCAGCCGTCATGTGTTCAAAATAAATTTGCAGAGGGTGTTTTTGGTCACATAGTATTACCATGAAGCACAAGGATATGCTTGCAGCGCTTAAATATGTTGATCTTGTATCACTCCATTCCTGCACATTTGCTGGGGGAGTCACAAATATCAGTGTACAGTTTTTTTTTTCTCACAAAAGCAAGGGGTAAACACAAGAGGAACTTCAAAACATAACAATACAGATAAGTAAAATACACCTCAATTATTTCCAAGCCTACAGGGTGTCACAAAAATAGACAAAAGACATCAAAAAAGGTTTGGGGCAGCCACCCATATATTGTGCCCTGGCTGCAAAAATAGGTAAATAAGTTGTGAGATGTTCACAGGGTCTGAGTTCAAAACAGAACTGTTTTAAGGTTGCAAAGATGGCGACTATAAAGGCAGTGACAGGAAGTGATGTCATCAGTGGGGGCGGAACCAAAAGCAACATCATCAGTGGGGGCTGGAACCAAAAGTGACGTCATCAGTGCCCCTTCCCCAAACCCCATCCCCACCCCCCCAGGGAGTCCCCCACCCCCAGAACAGGAAGTGACACCATCAGTGGTCCCGGAACCAGGAGGTGATGCAATCAGTGGGGCCGGAACTGGAAGTGACGTCAACGTTGGCCCTGGAACCAGAAGTGACATCATCAGAGGCGCCGGAACTGTGCAGGATTTCCAGTGTATGGTCTGCAGAGGGTTGAGAGAGACAGTTAGTGCACCTTGCCACCCCCTGGTCTAATGTGGAACTACTATTATTCAGGCCCTTTAGCTGCCTTCCAATCGCACGTGTGTGACATGAGTCATGAACAATTGTCAAACTAGAGAAGTGACTCACTCACTTGCTCAAAGTACAATCAAGGCACTCTTGCTTCTCAACTTCCGTCACTCCTTTTTTCTACATCCAGTGTGCTTACGCTCCAAACCCTGCTTCTAAGTTCAAAATCAGCTGGGTCTCTGGCATGCTGCTGGCTTCAAAACTTCTCCCACAGTTTCATGTTTGCAGTAATTTTCCAGGTCATGTCTGGGCTTTCCTATGGCTATATAGAGGCCTTTATAGAGCGGCCTTTACTGTCTCTTCATGTGCTTGTGCAACCAACTACTCGGTAGCAAACCAAGACTATTTACTGTATACCCATTCCCTCAAAAGAACAACAAAATCTCTTAGTTTCTGCGAGGAACCATGCACTCCTATTGGGTGAGAGAGCACTAGTCTCCTGCCAGTCCTTCCTAGCCACACTCTTAACAGAAAAACCTGATCTCAGCTTCCCTGTGTTGGCCAAGTTGTCTTGTGGTCAGCGCTTTTCAGCTGTAGCCTTCTATATATGGTAAGGCAGGAACTACTGTCAACTTGAGGCCAACACCTTCTCTGTACATCAGGATTGACCCCTGGCCTGTGCCAACATGGTGTTGCTCTTAATCTTAGTGATATTTTGCCGAACAGGGGATCCTTCACAATATGCTGTCCTCCTCAGTAAACTAAATAGATGAAAATACTACGTTTATATTATGATTGGTATTTTTAATACATTTCACAAGATAGCCTCTTCTAATAACTGGTAAACAGGACATTAATGGAAAACACCCCTTTGAAATTCAGAGCAAAATCTAACAAAGCAATGTAATCTTTTTTGCCAAGCAAAAGTAGCACTTCAAATTTTCTGAAGAGCCTTTCTACTCAGAACTTTAATTTACTGCGAGATCACTGCAGTGAAGAAGTGTATATCCATGCAGTCACAGAATATTACATTTGCAACCCCCTAGGTAACTACTAACTTTTTTTCTGGTCTGCCACAATAGACATAATCTTGAATCATACTTTTTATTATCTCTGTGTACATGATATGCTTTGTTAATTAAGTTTATATTCTGAAAGGAATTCTAGTAATCAATATGGTGAGGTAGAATGACATATAGTAAAAATAAGAATGCAAGGGAACACACTTAAATTAAAAGAAAAATCTGCGCAAACAAGCCCACGATTTAAGTGAGTGTATTCTTAAAAATACACTAAGCACTAAGATAAACAAGCTAAATGTTTCATATAAAACAGCATATATCAGTACAGTATGTATTTTATAGTACTTCTCTAAATATGTCACCTCACCTCCTTGGATTAATTTTGGTATTTCTGTGATAGTACGAATAGGTTACAAACAAAACAAAAGAGTAAAGCTATTAATATATTTCAATTTTGAAATACATTAAATAAAATTATAACAATTTAAACAGAAATATCAAACATACAATATGTTACCGTATTATACACTGGGTATCGCAACATTAAAAAAGAATGATGCTATGATCAATATTCATAACGTAGCTGACAGCAAAATATTCAAGGAAGTCCTTATTAATAGTAGAAAAGGACTACCAAGATCAACTACAGACACATAGTTATATACGGCAACATAATAGAACATACAGTGGAACCTCGGTTCACGAACGTCTCGGTACACGTACAAATCGGTTTACAACCAAAAAGTTTGCCAAACTTTTGCCTCAGTTCACGACCACACACTCGGTATACGAACAAGCCAGTTTCCCTTTCGGTTTGTACATGTTCAGACTCTCCCTGTGCATTTCCTGTGCAGCAGGTAAACGAGCAAGAGAGAGAGAGTGCGACACACACACACGCGAGAGAGAGACACACACACACACGTGAGAGAGAGAGAGAGAGACACACACACACACACACACAGGCGCGCGAGACAGAGGCAAACACACAGGCGCGCGCGAGAGAGAGACTCACACACAGGAGCGCGCGTGAGAGAGACACACTTACACACACGAAAGAGAGAGCGAGAGAGGGAGGGCTGGTCGCATAAGGTAGAAAAGGCTTGTTTTTGTTTCCAGTTCTATTTACAGCGATTGGTTCATAGCATGCATTGTGGCAATGTTACTTTTCTTGGTGGTTTACTAAATTACGGATTTTTCAAATGTACATTTTTTTCCCTGTGCTTAAAACTCATTAAAAGAAAAGTGCTTTTAGCGAGTGGTTCCTAGCACTATAGCGCGAACTATTGCAGTGTTAGTTTTCTTTGTTGTTCAAGGTTTTCTCAGTGTTATTCAATGTTTTAACATTTAGTTTACTATTACGCTGTGCATTCTATGGTATAATTAACTATATTTGTGCTTAAAAACTAAAAAAATATATATTTACATACAGTTCGTACAGTCTGGAATGGATTAATTGTATTTACATACAATCCAATGGGGGAAATTGCTTCGGTTCACAAGCAAATCGGTTTACAACCAGAGTTTTGGAATGAATTATGGTCGTGAACCGAGGTTCCACTGTATGTCTCAGATGTAGAACATTTCAAAGTACAAGCTGTCTCATACAATAAATTATTATCCTAACTACCTTGAGATCTTTTTCTTCCTACCCTACTCGCAATCTTTTACACTTAGGACTTGCAGTGGATTTCTAAACATGCACAAGTACAGCCTCAAAGGCAACCTGTACAACATGGCAAAGGGAGTTTAAAGATCTGACATGTTGTGAAGTTGAAGTTGACAAGTGTATCAGGAAATTGTACTGAGGCTCCTGTATACCAACGACAATACGCCTTTATAAAGCCTTACTGCGTCTGCTCTCTTATCTTTAATGAAATCAGAAGATTGTTATTTTTTCTTTTTTGTAATTCTTTTGTGTGTCGGTGGATGGGAGTTGCACCAATCATGGAAAAGATGCATGAGGCAAGGCTATGATGATATAGGCATGTCGCTCGCAGTGATGAGAACTCAGTGACCAGAACAGCACTGCGCCTGAGCCCCCAAGGCAGACGCCTGCAAGGGAGACAGAAGAAATGTTGGATAAACCGGATCAAGGAGGACATGAAACTTGCTGGTGTTGCCCCGGAGGACACCCTGGATCGTACCAAATGGAGGAGACATTGCAGACAAGCAGACCCTGCAATCACATGGGACTAACGCTAGGAAGAAGAAGTGTGTGTTTGGGTGGGGGATTGATTGTTATAATAATATTTCTATATCCATCCATCCATCCATTATCCAAGCCGCTATATCCTAACTACAGGGTCACAGGGGTCTGTTGGAGCCAATCCCAGCCAACACAGGGCGCAAGGCAGGAAACAAACCCCAGGCAGGGTGCCAGCCCACCGCAGGGCACACACACACACACACCAAGCACACACTATGCACCTAACCTGCATGTCTTTGGACTGTGGGAGGAAACTGGAGTACCCGGAGGAAACCCACACAGACACGGGGAGAACATGCAAACTCCACACAGGGAGGACCCAGGAAGCGAACATGGGTCCTCTAACTGTGAGGCAGTAATGCTACCCACTGCGCCACCATGCCACCCTATTTCTATATTCATTCTAATATTATATATTTTTTTAAGCTTCAGTCTCTCTAATCTATCTGACTATAGTTAGTTAGGCAGGTGCCTTCATTAGTCATAATGTCATAGTTAGCCAAAAAAAGAACAGTACTTTAGGTAAGGGCAGCTGACAAATAAAGAAAGTAAAGTAAAGATAATCTGTTAGGGATCAGCCTGCCTTGGCAGGAACCCTGGCAAATTTGGTTGGAACACGGACAGTTCTTGTGACAGTGTCAAGGTCTCCCTTGAACTCTTTTACCACTGTCCCATAAAAAATACACCTAGACATGACATGTACAGTTTCACAGTTTCAAGATTCCCTAAAACCACAGTTTTCCTTGATTTAATCCACACTGGTGGATCTAAAATCCTGCTCAGTAGATGTACACAAATTTGTAGCATCTGTACAACAGTAAAAATTGTAAAATATTTTCATTTTTGTTTGTTTTGGGTCACTTTAGGAAAACCCTTCAAATATCAGGCTAAATGAATGACTTTTAGGGCATTTTCACTGCTGTCAAATATCAAAACAGATCAAATTTGCCCGAACATTATGTATGGGTTAAAGTATTCCACAAACATTTACTTGCTTGCAGTTGTACCTACTCAATACAGTCTCAAAATACACACAGGCTGTGATCATCATAAAATGGTTACTCTCTAATGTTGCTATGATCTAGTTCATCAGCTTCTTGTTTGTTACCTGTATGTAGAGGGGACGGGGTATCGTGTAATTGTCTTGATTTGTTGCAACCTTCCTCCTTTGCAGTTACTGAACCTAATTTCTTTAAGGATGGATATTGTTCGATACGTCAAAATAATTTTGTTGTGTTTTGTGACAGAAGGAGAAGTGGTGAATCAATTCTAACCTCTAAGCACAGGGATAGTATCTAAAATGTAGTTACATATAATATTTACTTCTTTAACATTGCTGGGTGACTTAATACAGTAAAATCCAGGAGTTTTAGTGAGGCAGTTAAACATGTTTGCATTTTTACAATGAAAAGCTTCTTCTAGTTCAGACTTCCTGCTGAATCCTTTTATTAAGTAACATAAACTATTTATATGCTTATCCTCTGTGCCTTTTTTCTTTAGGGGTCTTTTTTACACACAAAAAAATATTTTTAAAGCTTGCTAAATGTGTGCAGCTTTTTTCATTTTTACAGTGATTCAGATTGCTTGATGGATGTTAACACTAGCTATTGTAAGGGATGGCCAGCAGCCCAGAAGGATGGGTGAAGACAGTTTCATTAGGGCACTGCCTCCCCCAGAACACTAGATGTCAGTTCCCCGGATTCCCACAGGGCATCATGGGACTTTACCTCTGCAATGTTGGTTACCATGGGTGCCGCTAGGGGTAGCTGTAAAGACTGAGGAGACATATAACATGGGATTTCCGCCTTACCTGGAAATGCTTACAGACCATGTGGACGAAAAGGGAGAAGCATTTTTCGGGTTGGCTAATATAAGAGGACTTGCCGGCCTCACTGGGATGAGCCAGAGTTGGGTGGAAGGAGAGCAAGAGCCAGAAAGAAGAATAAAGAATTACAATTGTGTTGTAGTATACTTGTGGAAGTGGTGGTGGGAAACTTTTGGATGAAAGAGTTTCCTGCAATAAAAACAGATCTTTGTGCTTTTAACTTGTGCCCTGTGTTTGTTGTGTTGGCTTTGAGGGAGCTGGAGCGCCCTCTAGTGTCCACACTATATTTCCTCCAATACTATAATAAATAGGAATCGATACAATATTTTATAGTATTAGAAAGTTTGATATTTAAAGTTTATGATTACATGTTGATTCATTCTTCATTTTTTTGTCAACTTTATATCCAATAATTTTCTGGATAATCATTTTCAAATTACAGGGTTTCAGACAGCTGAAGCTTAGATAGAACTTCACACAAACAAAGGTGCAAAATACTTAACTACACTTACTTTGTTACTTAAGTACATTTGGCTATTTGTACTTTACTTGAGTAAATTTAATTAAAGGCTACATTTACTTTTACTCCACTTTATTTGTAGGTCAAATAGCATATGCTTTACTTGATTACATGTTCCAGCAAGTCCTTGTTATACAGAGTAACATATTATAAATTCATAAAAGAGACCAATCAGTTGTGTTGTCAACTTAGGTTATACTTCAGCATTTCCGAGACACAGCAAATAGGATGCCGTACATCGTTTAAAAATCAAAGAGCTATAACATCTCTTCCACTGCATGGAAACTGAACATGCCTTTTTCCTGCACTATGTTCAGATTTGTTAAATGTAAAGGTGATTCATATATAATGCAGTGTCTTCTGTGCCTGCCAGCAACTAAAGAAATCTCTTCCTCCAAGAATTCAAATTTAAAAAATCATATTGAAGTGGTTTTTTTTCCCTCTTCTTAAGCTATCTTATATGGAGCCCCTGAAGTCCCAAAAAGCAGCATAAAGATTTTATGGGCAAAAGTAATATCTTCAGACCACAAGTTACATGTTATATGAACAATATTTGTATATTATATGAACAAGATATTGCAGTGGATCTTACAAACCCAATTACTGAAACACAGACGTAAACCTGGCCATAAAAGTCACTGGTTAACTGGAGAAGACAGACCCGGGGTTCAAGCTAGATCTCATGGCCCTTGAGGGGGCTAGAGGAGATTCCTTGTGCCTGGATGCCAAGGTTTTTCTGTCTCTTGTTAAGTGAGAGCTAATGAAAGGGGTGTCAGCTTTCTTACAAGCAGAAAGAAGTACTTTTGTTACTACCTGATGGAATCTGAGCACAGGTAAAGCTAACAGAACCCTACCCTGATGACCAGAATCTGTTCTAGAGCAGTAATTCCTAAAGAAAGGTACAGGTAACTTATGAAGTGAATATTCTACTGTTACGACTTCTTATTCTATCTTCCACTGAACTGTAAAGTGTGTGACTTATAGTATATTATCTCTGAGCTGTCTTTATTATTAGTTCTTTATGCGATTCAGGAGTGCGCATAAAAAATTAACAAAATTTCCAGAGCATTCCTCAGTTCAGCATTGACACTCATATTTGTATTTGTCATTTTACTATGTTGTATTAAAGTTGAATTATTCTAGTGTAATATTAATGCAAGCTGGTTATATGTGTGGGAAAGTGTTATTCTGTAGAATTTAAATTGTCTATTGTAATGCATTAAAATATGAATATGTATTACAAGACAACTGGTATACATCTGGCTATGTTGGAGAGTTAATAATATGACTTGAATTCAACTGTGGTTTATTTCATAATTTATATAAGGGCTCAAGAGGGTGATTTAAAGTAAAAAAATGGGTACCAAACTGATTTCTTGTTAAACTCTGAAATTTAATTTAATAATTTTAATTGTTATAAATTCTCATATTGACATTTTTTTAGTGAAGTATAACAAACCCAATCTGTGTTCATTTTGACTCCATTTTTTTATATAATGTGTTTCTATTCAAGTATTTTATATTTTTATTTTCTTCTTCTTCTCTCTGTGGGATAGGAGCTCCTCATTTACTACTTCCGGGTATCCTAGTAGAGGCAGTGGCGTAGCGTGGGTGTCAGCTGCCCGGGGCGGAGGAAAATTTTGCCGCCCCCTTATTTAGGTATTTAAATTTAAAAGACCAAAATATACAGTAATTCTTTGCCGGCCCCTAAAAGTGCCGCCCGGGGCGGGCCGCCCCTGCCGCCCCCACTACGCTACGCCACTGAGTAGGGGAGGCACTGTGCAAGTCAAATCCACACTCGCTAGTACCACACTTCAAGTCATCACAGTGACATTAACTGAATCCTGGAGCACCAGCTGTCTGTACACTGTGTGCATGCAGGGTGAATGTGAGGCAAATTGATAAGGGCACATGCCCAGACCCTTTTGTGTTCTTACTATTCATAGCGATTGGTAATTTATACCCCTACTAAGAGGTCTAATTGCCGCTTTCTACATTAAATCTACTTTATTGTTTATAGCGGGGTCTTTTTATTAATAAGAGCAATATAATTGTATTTTTTATTATAATTGAGTGTAGAATTACATGAAATAACAAAACAGTCATTAATTTGTAGCATATCCTGGTAATTAAGTTCAATGTGGACAGTAGCTCGATATTTTAATTTCCTGCATTTGTGTAAATTAATATGGTGTGAAATAATACAAAGAAAGTCAAACTGAGTTTAAAGTACTACTTTATCAACTGAGTTATGCTGATCCTTCAGGAGCTACCAAAGCCAGTTACGCACATCTAAGGCATACTGTACTTGTTCTTGAGGAAATAAGAAACACATTTTGTGAATACATGATATTATATAGTGCAAACAACATACTCCCCATTCCCAAAATATAAAAACTTGTGCACATATCATTCACATCTTGTTTGCACAATATAACTTGTGACCATGGTGTAAGATCTTACAAAAATCTGAGAGTGACACATTGAAAATAAAAATTATTGTAAGGCAATATTGTATTTAAACACAATAACAATGCAATGGAAATTAAGTTGTATCTTGGTCTGCTTCACATCACGTAATTTTGCACAAAAGAACAGTGGATAGTTTTAAACTAAATGTTGAACAGGGAACATTTCATTAATTTCATATCTAGTACCAATTCACAGTTTAATTTGTTTAATTTTAAAAGTCACAGTACAAATGTATCATCTTCAGTGTCTAAAATCTTTAAGCATTTTTACATCCAGAAAGGAAGAAATTTGTGGTGTCTCTTTAACGGTTTGTATTACTAATAGGATTTGTCCACTGGCTACTATTGTTTGAAAAAGAAGTGTTCACCACTTTAGGAATTTTATTTAGCCCTAGAGGAGCATGACTGGAAAGCTGGAATTTTGAAAATCAACTACTACTTAGGCTAAACAGAAAGTTTTATAGTTTATGAAGTATATAATACGTTTTGGGGGAAAATTAGATGCTCATCTGATTACAGTTATGTACTGATTATTATTATTATAAAATGTTCTTTTACATTTTGCACTTGCGTAGTTTTGAAAGAAGATACTTTTTACTTTTACTCAAGTATTTTTTAATTGAAATACTTGTTACTAAAAAGTAAAAAATCAACAAAATCATTTTACTTTTACTTATATGTATGTATCATTTCTGATTACTTTTTACAACTACAAAAACAAATATACTGTACATCCATAACAGGCAATTTTAGAGCCATTTAGGATGTGGGGAGAAACTGGAATATTGGAAGAGAATCTTATATGGACATGCAGAGAGCATCCAAACTCACACAGACAGTGACAAGGTCAAGTAAACATAGCACTTCCATCCAGCTATCCATTATCCAACCCATGTAATTCTTTTGAGGGTCATGGATCAGGATGGCACATGGCAGCACATGGCAGGTATCAACCCTGCAAATACCAATTTTAAATCAACTATTCTAAGATGCACTTTTTTGGAATGAGGGAGGAAACCCAGATTGCCTGGTGAAGAGCTCATTTTGGTCATGTGGAGAATGTGCCATATTCACACAGGCAGAGAGCAGGCTGGGATTCCAGCTCAGTTTTCTCACCCTGTGGCACTCAACACTATCCAACAACTCTTTAGAAATCCATCCATCCATCCCGCTATATCCTAACTACAGGGTCACGGGGGTCTGCTGGAGCCAATCCCAGCCAACAAACGGCGCAAGGCAGGAAAGAAACCCCGGGCAGGGCACCAGCCCACCGCAGGGCACACACACACACCAACACTAAGCACACACTAGGGACAATTTAGAATTGCCAATGCACATAACCTGCATGTCTTTGGACTGTGGGAGGAGACCGGAATACCCGGAGGAAACCCACGCAGACACGGAGAGAACATGCAAACTCCACGCAGGGAGGACCCAGGAAGCGAATCCGGGTCTCCTAACTGCAAGGCGGCAGCACTACCCACTGCGCCACCGTGCCACCTCTCTTTAGAAATACAGTTTAAAAATAAAGTAAAACTCATACACTCATATACTTGCCAAACATAAAAATTCCTCTGTAGGGTTTACTTTTTATTGAAGTGAAATAACTTAAAATGGAACACTCTGTTCAAAATATAATTTGAATTTTAAGTCTTACTTCACTTTTTTTCTCATGATCAGTTAATGTATGCTGACATAATAAAATTTATGACAAAAACAACAAAACAGCATTCTAAAAACAAATGGTTGGAAAGAATAGAAACAATTAACAAAACCGGCAACTTTATTACATAGTGCTTCTTTGTTTGTTTTGTAACCCTTTATTTGTCCTTTGGGTGTTATTTGTTTAATTACATGATACAACATAAATGCACCATTAAGAGTTAAAAATATCCAAAGTGTCTTAAAATATAATGAGTAGAAATTTAGAATGAATGCTTTTCAAGAATTGATTCCAAAAACCCCTTGAAGGTACATGTTGTGTATCTATTTAGAATAATCTCCTGTACTGTTCTGTATTATAAGTAAATCTAAAGGTTCTATTTGTGCTCTAGAAAGGGTATTTACCAAGATTACTATCTTTCCTGTCTTTCAGAGAGTTTGCTCCTTGTAGAAGTGACAAATTTCTACTTAGATAAAATTTGATATACAGTAGTTGCTCCACATTTACCAAAATGTCTATCATAATGTGGAAAACTTGCATTACAGCTGCAGATGGAGAGAATTTCTTCATGTTTATGGCACTTATTACTGTGGAGTCAAAAGCTGGCCGCAGATTATCTTATTCAGTAAATACTGTAGTTATTATAACAAGCTCGGAGCAGAAGGAGACTGGTGCAGTCAGTAGATTAGGACTTCAAATTTCATAGGTGCAGTCACATTTTGTGCAAACTAACATAGCACTAGGAACATTGCTACATCTCTGTTTACAGAATTTATTTAATATATTGTGCTGAACTTAATATACTTTGACAAGATGCACAGGTAGGTTAAGTAGAAAATATACATTGGTGTTGTGGGAGTGTGAGTATGTGTATGATGGACTGTGGTGTATTGTCACCTGTCCTCCCTTGCATACAGTGCTGCTGGGAGAGACATCAGCTCCCTCCTCAAAAAAGGGATTTAGTGAGTTAGGAAGTGGGCTGTAGGTACTGCATATTCTCTATGTATGTACTGTACATGTTGTTTGTAATATGGCCATCAATAAAATAAGACAGTAATAAACTGTATTAACCTTCTGTATTTTAAACAACAAAGTACAATTAAAATAAGACAGTAATATTTTAACCTTCTGTAAATTATACAAGAAATTGAAATTACTGTAGTTAAAAGCTTACTTTTGTGGATTTTTCCCACAGAGAATTTTCAGCTATAACTCTCTGTCATAGCTCTCTGTTTTATGATGTCCCCCCAGTCAACCAAAGATTGCTTATCTTTGGCATTTATATTTTTCTGAGAATCACTAGGAGGTTGTGTCAGGAAGAGAACGACCTGAAGATAAGGTTTAATCTTTCTCTGTCCCCTAGATCCCATCAATATTGTGAGATTGTCAATAGGTAAAAAGGGAATTTCACACAACACCATGCTTCATGAACACCAGTTAGAGTATTTTTAGAAGCCTCCTAGTACATGCACAAATCATTGAGATCCTGTCTGTACACTTTATAGTGGGCTTTCAGATCATGGAAAACCTACTGATGCTAAATTATATTGTTGATAGAAATTTTAACTGTTGTGAGAAGTTTATGCATGTTTTTTGTACATTTTCAAGCTTTTGCAGGTGGTTAAGGTGTTTAGTTGCTGCCTTCATTCTTCACACTTTGCTATAATCCCATTTACAATTCTTCACCACAAAGTTAAGTAAGAACTAAATATTATCTTTTTACAAGGTGTGCTAGTAAAAATCTCATCAGAGTGATTACGTTAATAACATCCATTATCCAATCCGCTATATCTTAACACAGGATAATGGTGGTCTTCTGGAGCCAATCCCAGCCAACACAGGGTGCAAGGCAGGAACAAACCTCGGGCAGAGCACCAGCCCACAGCAGGACACACACACACAAATAAACGCACCAAGCACACACTAGGGACAATTTAGGATCGCCAATGCACCTAACCTGCATGTCTTTGGATTGTGGGAGGAAACCAGAGCACCCAGAGGAAACCCATGTAGACACGGGGAGAACATGCAAACTCCACGCAGAGTGGACCCGGGAAGCAAACCCAGGTCTCCTTACTGCGAGGCAGCAGCGCTACCACTGCGCCATTTAGATTTTAAATGTCATGCTGAAAGAAAACTCAAATGGCATATGAGTCATATTCCATATCCTATCTTGTTATTATTTATACATTGTGGACACCAGGGGGCGCTTCAGCTCCTCAAACACCCAACACAAAAGCTCTGACACAAGTGTAAAAGCACAAGAGACACACAGACTTCAGGAAATCATTTCCTATACACAGTCCCAAACCACAAATAAAGCCCTCAACATTTTGTCTTCCCTCTCTGTCACTGCCTCCTCTCCTCCTCCCAGCAAACTCTGTCCTCCTGACTCTTGCTCAGTGATGTGAGGCAGGCAGCTTCTTTTATTTTAGTCGCCCCAGAAGTGCTCCGATCTGTTGCACATGTGGTCCGTAAGAACTTCCTGGTGAGACAGAAATCCCAAGACACAGGGACTCCCCAGTCCTGCAGCTCCCCCTGGTGGCCCCCATGGGACACAACAGGGCTGTCCCTCAGGACTACAGTACCCGATGTGTCCTGCGGGCATGCACATGAGGATCTGAGCCTGGGCTTGCTACCATCTAGCGTCCTGAGGGTGACAAAGCCCTTTGTAAGCTGTCTCCCCCTGTCCTTCCACCCTAAGGGCATCCCAGCTGGACAAGTACTCCAGTCATCCCTTACAACATGTAATTAAATATTGAAATGTACTTTTAATATGTTTCTAATGATGCTATGGTTCTTTATAACCCTCAATTGCATTAATCATTTTAAAAACCAGAGCTGGGTTAGGACTCATAATTTGAATGGGTCCTCAAGGTGAAATTCTTTGAAACCACCAAGTTAAAATATTTCAACTTGTGATTGGACAGAAACCAGCAACATTTCCTCGAGATAGCAAACTACACTGGACGTGCCAAATACAGGACTGTTGCGTTCTGCTCCTTAAACCAAAGTTGGTTGTTTGTGTTCCTTTGTGCCTTAAAAGTAAGACATAACTCAAAGCTGTAATAAAACCAAATACTACCAGATGGTGTTAAACCTCAACTGGGCAATACCTTGATCCTGGATGTGCTTAGAAGTTTACCTGGTAATTTAACATCACACTTCAGTATAAATTAATGCTTTGGGCTAGCACTGATTGAGTCTAAGGATGGTAACAGTTGTGCTGAGAACTCATGGACCTGGAGGTAATACTGCCACCAATGTTTATAGAAAAAATGGGGTACTGATTTCTGAGTGATTGCTGGAGTGAACCCACTTGATTGACAGGGTCAAGAATTGAAATAATTTGGCACAATGGAAACTTTATTTTAGTTTAAGTGTTAATTGTACTTTGTACCCCTAAAATCCTTCCACTTTTATGCTGTTTTATTTAAGAAATGCAGTGTTGTTTAGGAAACCCACACAGACTATAACTATACAGGGGCATATTTAGATCTAAAATATTGTTTTATCTTTACTAGAAGGAAGAAAACATGTGTATATCTGATTTTTTTGTTTAAACAATAATGTATTATATCCATTTTATTAATCCTATTTTTAACCAATAAAGGCAACCAAACAGCACCAGCATCCAAATGGAACAATATACTGTATGGTTCTGAGTAACACAAACCAGGTATTAGTAAATGAATGGAAATGCTGATTCAAGAATAAAACCCTGAAGAAGATCATGGCATTGCTACAAAGGATATGAAATCAATCATAAAAGTAAATAAAAATGCAACATAAGCACATTTTTGTGCAGGAATTAAGATGCCAAACTACTTTTTAGGCATCTGCATTAACACAAAGCCTTAAAAACAGGGAGAGACACAGCAAAGTAATAAGTAATTTTTTTTTGTTACCAAAGAGGGGCTGAGTTTATTAATATAGTAAGCCAGAATTAAAGTCTTGAATACATTTTTATTTGTCAAAATGGAAAAAAATGCCTAAACAATATTTTTAAAATAACTTTTGCAACTAAATAAAAATTCTGAAATGGCTATGTTTACAATTATTCAAAAGCCGAGTATATAGGAGAGCAGGCTCCTTGAGAAGAGTCTGCACACTGTATATAAGAAGGCACATTTTTTGTTACAAGAGACGTACATATAATAAGTAATACATTAGGGTCATTTTCACCATTAGTATCTTTAAGGAGACTGACAGAGACAAGATTTAAGAGACAAGATGAATGATTCAACCAGACAAAACCTACAATAGTCTCTCTCTATTTAAACTGGTTCTAAAGAGTCTGTCACAATGATTGACATAATTCTGTTTAAGGCAGGTTTGATGAATATTGACCAGATTGGTTTAATCTTTTTATTAAGAAGACACAAACATTCATCACATTAAGGAAGAGAGAATTGTAACACTAACGGAAAAGCTCACAAAGCTGTTAATGATATTAAATATAAGATGTGTCTTGTGCTGATTAACTGTAATCAAACTGTAGAAATATTTAGCTGTTGTACCTTTAATAGTCTCATTAAATTTAATTAAAAGGGTCTTTCCATAATAATGAACTGCTACTTTAGTAGTGCTACACTTTCAATCAGACTGTCTACATTTCCTCTTTGTATTGCATATAGTCCCAGTCAGGGATTTATAGGGCTATACAGAGCTAAGGGGTGCAGGGACACCAGGTTAGGAAAGGAGGTATTCCCAACACCAGATATGAATTTTAGGCTTAGTCAAAAGTATTCTCAGGAGTTTTATGGACTTATATAAGTCTTAGTTTTTCTCTGGTTTGGTTTCATATATTTCTTCTTTTTATATTTCTGGAGTTTTGGGGAAGTATACTGTAATGGGGAAGTACAGAAGAGTATGCAGAGGAAAAAGATGGTGAAATGGGATAGTCAGAGAGATGCAGAAAGTAGATAAGAATACAATGAGATAAGGTGCAAGGTAAAGAGAGAGGTGACGGGGCTAAAGAAAAGGCTTATGATGAGTTGTATGAGAGGTTGGACACTAAGGAGGGAGAAAAGGACCTGTACCGATTGGCTAGACAGAGGGACCAAGCAGGGAAAGATGTGCAGCAAGTTTAGGAGGATGTGTTGAGAAGATGGAAAGAGTACTTTGAGAGGCTGATGAATGAAGAGAATGAGAGAGAAAGAAGGTTGGATGATGTGGAGATAGTGAATCAGGAAGTGAAACAGATTAGCAAGGAGGAAGTAAGCACATCTATGAAGAATGGAAAGGCTGTTTGTCCAGATGATATACCTGTGGAAGCATGGAGGTGTTAAGGAGAGATGGCAATGGAGTTTTTAACCTGATTGTTTAATGGAATCTTGGCAAATGAGAGGATGCCTGAGGAGTGGAGAAGAAGTGTACTGGTACCAATTTTTAAGAATAAGGGGGATTTGCAGAACTGTAGTAACTACAGGGGGATAAAATTGATGAGCCATAACATGAAGTTATGGGAAAGAGTAGTGGAAGCTAACTTAAGAAGTGAGGTGATGATTAGTGAGCAGCGGTATGGTTTCATGCCAAGAAAGAGCACAACAGATGTGATGTTTGCTCTGAGGGTGTTGATGGAGAAGTATAGAGAAGGCAAAAGGAGTTGCATTGTGTCTTTGTGGACCTGGAAAAGGCATATGACAGGGTGCCTCGATAGGAGTTGTGGTATTGTATAAGGAAGTCGGGAGTTGCAGAGAAGTATGTAAGAGTTGTACAGGATATGTATGAGGGAATTGTGACAATGTTGAGATCTGTGGTAGGAATGACGGATGCATTCAACAGGGAGGTGGGATTACATCAGGGATTGGCTCTGAGCCCTTTCTAATTTGTAATGGTGATGGACAGGTTGACAAATGAGATTAGACAGGAGTCCCCTTGGACTATGATGTTTGCTGATGACATTGTGAACTGTAGCGAGAGTAGGGAGCAGGCCGAGGAGACCCTGGAGAGGTAGAGATATGCTCTAGAGAGGAGAGGAATGAAGTTCAGTAGGCACAAAATAGAATACATGTTTGTGAATGAGAGGAAGGTCAGTGGAATGGTGAGGATGCAGGGAGTAGAGTTGGCGAAGGTGGATGAGTTTAAATATTTGGGATCAACAGTATAGAGTAATGGGGATTATGGAAGAGAGGTGAAAAAGAGAGTGCAGGCAGGGTGGAATGGTTGGAGAAGAGTGTCAGGAGTGATTTGTGACAGAGGGATATCAGCAAGAGTGAAAGGGAAGGTCTATAGGACGGTAGTGAGATCAACTTTGTTATATAGGTTGGAGACGGTGGCACTGACCAGGAAGCAGGAGACAGAGCTGGAGGTGGCAGAGTTAAAGATGCTAAGATTTGCATTGGGTGTGACGAGGATAGACAGGATTAGAAATTACTACATTAGAGGGTCGGCTCAGGTTGTACGGTTGGGAGACAAAGTCAGAGAGGCGAGATTGCGTTGGTTTGGACATGTGCAGAGGAGAGATGCTGGGTATATTGGGAAGAGGACGCTAAGAATAGAACACCAGGAAAGAGGAAAAGAGGAAGGCCCAAGAGAAGGTTTGTGGATGTGGTGAGAGAAGACATGCAGTTGATGGGTGTGACAGAGCAAGATGTAGAGGACAGGAAGATATAAAACAAGATGATCCACTGTGGCAACCCCTAATGGGAGCAGCCGAAAGAAGAAGAAGACCTTTCTGGAGTTTTGAAATTTGATTCTGTTATTATTTTGTGATTTTGATCATTTTTAACGTACATCTTGGTACATTGCCATTTTGCTCTTCTTGTGGGCAGTGCCAATTTTGGGTAAAATGTTTTGCACTGTAGCCTCATTGCTACTGCAGGGCATGAGGAAATCATGATTGTCTAACAGTAATGCATTTCCAGCTTGTCCAAAACTCTGGATTTTCACTTAAAACGTTTATGGACGTTAGCTAGTGTTAAAGTACAGTTTAAGGGGTTAGAATTTCCTTGTGCGTTTCCCGGACTTTGAGTTTATTTTTGTATATTGGGCTTTGGTATTTCTAGTTAGCTTTGTTTTTTTAAATTTTATTATTAAAAGTTCACAGAAATTTAAAATACTAGCAGCTAATGAAGGGCTGGTCGGTATAACTGAATGGGTTGCATCAAGTCAAGTGAATTTATTGTCATACCATCTATACACTTACCTTGGTAGATTATACAGTGGTTTGAAATTACATTGCTCAGGGCCACAGTGCAATATTTAGAAATACTTAGATAATTATTTCTCAGAAAAAAATAGATATTGAATTATGTCAAAATACTTTTGGTAATATCTCATTTGAAACCCTACCTATTCAGAAATGTTTGTATTAATAACTTAATCAACAAAAAATAAATTTATTGAAAATAAAAGTGTTGAAAGAGTGCAAAAAGAGGCTTTATAGAAGCAAGTCTCAAAGTGACTGCTCCAAGATGGCAACACTTCCAATTAAGTACAAGCCAGGTAGGAAGAGGTGGGTCTAGGGGAATGGACACCAGAAATGACATCAGAGGTAATAGGGCAGTCAATCATCCATTCTGTAGAGAGAGGAGGAGAAGAGGCGTTAGGAAATATTGCCATTTTGTGGATGTGTGCGGAATTACCACCACTGGAGTCTTTAAGTTGTACCCATGGCACGTGTGTGAGAACACATATCCTCCACTTTGCTACTCAGTCACCTAATAAGGTTATCAAAAAACAAATGGACCCATTAAAACAAAAGGCAAGAGGCAGAACACAATACACAATACAAATTCCTTGAGCTTGGGAAAGGTGCTATATAAATAAAATGCATTATTACTGTTATTATTATTATTCTGAGCACAGCAAACTTTTATATCACCTTTAAAAATATAATGACTATATTACCAGAATTCAAGGTATTGCCCAGCCTAATTCAGACTTCACTGCAAATCATTTTTATAAAGATTTGTTGTGACCAATATGTAGAGTTTGATCATCAGTGCTGAAACACCTTGATGGGGTTGGCCTACACATCTACTTTCTGAAAAGTGAAGCATGATAGATTTATAACCACATATGATCAAATGAGAACATAATATTTTTATTTTTAGAAAAGAGAAAAGGTACTTGTGAGGAATTGGGTGGAGCTTTGGGGCAAGTGAACTAAAAGTGAGAGCTTGCATAGTGGTGTTGCTCTAGCATTTTGTACTTTGTGCTTTTGTATGTCCCACTATTATGAGCTCCCTCTTATTTCTCAGGTTAGTGCTTTCATTCTTTTTGCTTGTATTTGGATATGGTTTTCTGTCTTGTGCTTTTTAAAATTTTTGACTGAGCAGATCATTTTTCTGTTTATGATTACCTTACTGTTGGTTCAGTATTTTTTAATATTAGAGTTATTAATAAATCATAGTCATTTTATTGTTGAAGCTGGCTAATTGTGATCTACACAACACCCCAGGTTTGCACTGCCATCTACAGTTTACTGGGCGATGTGTCAAGATGCAATCCTACAACATGGCATTGTCTCCAAAGAATCCATTGTTGAGGGGCAACTATGTGCATGTTCTGGCCTCTGTGAGTGTGTTAGACTTGCAAAAACCTGACAGAATGCTAAATCAATTGACTATGTAGAGAAACTCCTCAAGATAGAAGGTAGAAGAAGGTAGAAGTGCCAAATTTGTTCAACAGAATACCAAAAGAAATAATCAGTACAGGACAGTTTTGTCAGAATATTATTGATGTTTGTTACGCTTGTTCTTGAGGGAGGCCACAATATGTCGTCTGTTGCCAAACATCTTGCGACCTCTACACTTCATGCAATTGCAGCAAACAAAATCTTTTCACCTGAAACTGCATCCCTGACCTGTAAAGTTTTATATGTGTCATTTCAATTCTGCTTGTCTGTACATTGCAGCAAATGTACATTTTGGTCAGATGGCTCTAAAGAATATTCTATTCTTATAGAGGAAGATCCATTTGTACGCTGAGTCTTTTCAGTCTCATTTACCAAACTGCCAGTTGTGGAAGGTAATGTTCTGAAGCACAGCACCTTACAAAAAGGCATTACAGAACCCAAAGTGCCTGGTAATGTTATTTCAGATGATGCTACTAAGGATAAAGATGAATTTATTAATATTATAATATATATAATGTGTGGAAAGGTAGAGTGTAACAGGAGAAAACAGTACATATATGATAGTAAGACATTTTACATCAGCCTTTAGTGCTTATTTTGCACATGAGGTTGCTTCTTTCTATGTTATTATAGGATGGCAGTAATAAGTTAGTACCAGTTATGCTTAGTAGTATTCTGCCTAACTTAAAATCACCGTCAATGGAAAAAGTCTTGTAATGATTCATGGGAAGTCTAAGCACTTACTAAAAAGACAATTTCCTGCATGCCAGGCAGCTGACTTTATTTAGCAGTACACATCAACAGCTATTGTCTTATGCTGGAGTAATTAACCATTTTGAGTAAGAATTATTTTTTTGTGCACAAGGTTTTCAGTTTTGTTTCATTTTTATAGTTATCTGACTGTAAGTTAAAACTTTATAACCTATTTATAAGTACTGTATACTTCCAAAGAGCAAGATATGTCTTTTAAGAAGGAGGAAATATTGTCTATTTTAATCCATTCATCTGTCCATTTTGTGTTTATTAATTTAAGTTTATTAATAATTTACTATTCATTTCTGATATGTTAATTTCTTTTTACTGTTTAAACACTCTCCAGTTCTGGACTGATAGTAAGCTATCAACAAGGCAGTTAGCAAGGTGTGTTTCGTTTTATTCTTGTTATTTTGCTTTTCTTTTTTTAATTCACTGGTTAATTTTATTTTGCAAATTCCTTATGTGCTAGGCTTTATTGGGTGTAAAGTAAGTAGGACTATACAGCATATGCTTTATTAGGATTGTCTTTATTTTATGATGTTATGATTAGAGGTGCAGCAACAGGACAGGCAAGGCAAGCAGTTTTCCTGGGACGCCCAAGATGTCCATTTACTTAGGGACTCGTTGAAACAACAAATCTTTGGGAAAACCCTTGAAGCACAGCATTGACACACGACAATGACAATTGGAAATCCTCTTACACTCTTAAAAGTAATGGTACTTTAATTACTTTTTATGGTTTTTAGTGGATTTTGTGCTTCCTTGCTGAATCTTTTCTTGACAAAGCATCATTTCATTCTGGGATGGATTCTTTGCATATGAAGTTGGTTCTTCGTGCCCTTGAAAAACTTCCTAACATGTAGAAAAATCTCGAAATCTTTAATGTTTGGTAGGCTACCAAGCAGTACATATACAGACTAAAAAACTTAGACTTACCTTCTGCTTATATACAGTATGCATCAGGATTCCTTTTAAAATCATGACCACTGGTAGCTTACAGTTATTTTACCATCTTATTTTCTGTATGAAGCCTGTTACAGATCTAAATAAGTAAAGGTTCTTTCTGGAACCTTCACACGGATGGGTCTTTTGGAAAGCAAAAATGGTTCCCCTATGCCATTCCTCTGCAAAACCACTCTGGCACATTTAACGACCCCAATGTCCATTTGATTGAATCGGTTTGTCTATACCAGTGGTTCCCAAACTCGGTCCTGCGGACCCACTGTGGCTGCAGATTTTTGTTCCAACCAACTTCTGTTTTTCATTGGACTCTTAGCCTAATCAAGTGAGTCAGTATTTCACATTTTCTATGTTTTGAAGTCAATGTAGAAATTACAAACTACGTTTGGTAAATTTTTACTAAAATGTAATAAGAGGTTATATGGGGACTATGTAGGTTTTCTTAAGTTGTTAATAGTATTTTCAACCTAACTTTTATTCTGCTTTTCAAGGTGTTCTGGTTATTCAATTGATTATTTACTAATTAGCGGGTCTGACACTGGAGTTGCTGCTGCTTTCATCATCCTGAGTGTCTGCTATGCTGGTTGTTAATTGTCACTATTAGGGATAAATGAAGGGAGCAAACTACACAGGAAAAGGGGAAAATAATAGGAAAACAACAAAAGAGAGTTAAATATTTATATCTATTATATATTAGAAAAAAACAGAAATATTTCTAAATGTTTTATAAATGTAAAAACCATATTGTTGTATTTTTCTGAATGCAGAAGAAGAGAAGAGTAAAAAAGACCAGCTAATTAAATGAGATCAGTTGTTATCGATTTTTATCACCGATTGTGATTCTGGTTAGAACAAAAACCTGCAGCCACACTGGGTCCCCAAGACCAAGTTTGGGAACCACTGGTCTAGACAATTTGTCCATTTCCGGTTTGCTTCAGTCAGTTTCTCCAGGCCTCACTGTAGTCAGGACTTGGCCAAAATCAGCAACACTGATTCAGCCAGAAAGTGAGTGGGAAACAACAAGGCAGGGTCCAGGAAGTCAAAATTTAGTTTCTCAGCAGTCCTGACTCTTCTTCGCACTATGGCCTCTGATGGGAAAGAAATTTTCATCTTTAAAGCTGATCAGATCTTACTTGAAATCTGCCATATGCCAGGAGAGGCTTTCAGCCCTAGCTCTAATTACAACAGAGCACAATGTTTGAAGGGGTTTGGACCTGGAGAACACAGTAGTTACATTTGTTGTAGCCAAAGCCTGTAAACAGCAAATCTGAAAGTTAAGGTAATACATTTTTAATTCTTAAAATTCTATTATATGCTATTATTATTTTTATTAAGATTGTGGTGTGCAATTTGTATGTATTTCTTTATTGCCATGTGCGCCATATATTTATTTGCATTTTATTTACTGTTTCATTTATTTTAAGTTTTGAAATTTGCTTTATTCTATTTTGTTCTGTCTTCTTTACAAATACTGCATTCTTGTGGGGTTTTACTTGTACAGTCTTTTTTCACAAAATTAAAATAAAAGATTTGTGTTTAATAAATTCTCCCTGTTGATCATATTAAATTAGACTTAACACTAAAATAATGATAATAAATTTTACCATGTCGAGATTCAGGGGATGGTGAGTTGGAGTCCCATGGAGATTTTTGCCTTGGGCCCCCTCATGATTCGCCTCTGGTTGTGAGAGTTGTGTTTCTTTTATGTTTTTAAACTATTCTAGCATTTTAGTAGCTGTGCATAATATGTAATAGAATGCAGAATAACTTTGTTTTTGCAGGCTCATTTCTGAAACATTGATAGGAGGGGTAAATTGCAGGGAACTTTTATTAATTGCTCCTTGTTTTTCTCCTTTTTAAGTTACAATTAGATATTCATATAATGGGTACATATTGCTTTAGTTTTTCTTCAGTCATATTACTATTTTTAATTTCATTCTACTACATTCCCTGAAAATATTTACAATACCTAAATTTAACAAGTTGATTTTTTTGGGGGCTACTCACTGAGAAATCAGGAAAGTACAAAGATAGATGTTGCCTTTTAATTTTTACTCTACAACTAATGGAATTTAGATATTGATAAATAAGTCAGTCCTCTTTTGTAGGACTCTGTGTGACTGCTGATCCCTAAGGATGTTGCAACTTTTGACACAGATGGCATGAAGCTGCTGTGGAATGCAAAATGTGGAGGCTTTCTAAATTATTTATTATATTTTATTATTGAGAAACATGCAACTTTTAGTCTAATAGAGAACTTATAAGAATTTATCATTTTCTAATGGACTCATCTAATCACTGCTCGGCCAATCTTGAAATTTTATCTACCGTATATACTCGCGGATAAGTTCTCCCGCAGATAAGACAGGACTTGATTTTACTGTATAATTTCTGGTATTTTATAATGTCAGTTGTATAAGTCAAATGCAGAAAACTCACACTATTTGTCCAAGAGATTATGACCCGCTAATGCCCACCTGAGAGAGTAACCACAGAGCACACTGCCTTTTTTTCTATGTATTGTGCCTACATGACCACATGGTAATACCCAAACTATTTTGAAGCAATGTTTGCACTGATTTGTGTTTTTTGTATCTCACACACTCATACACCTTTATCGTAAGACCATCCCTTATCTACGATGGAGTGTTCGATCAGAAGAAAATATGAAGCTGGTTTTAAGTTAAACATCATTGAAGTAGCGAAAGAAATTGGTAACTGTGCTGCTGCAACAAAATTTGATGCGTCTGAGAAATTGGAGCAAGATTGCAGGAAGCAAGAAGATGTAAAAAAAAAATTAAGTGTCGCATTTTTGAACGGACGCATAAGTCGGGGTCTGATTTTATGATCAATTTTTCGGGTTTCAAGACCCGCCTTATACGTGCGTATATACGGTAATGATGTCATGAAAGCGATTCAGCCTTTGAAATCGACTGGATAGCCTGTGTGCTATATGGCAGACTTAGTTTTATATGCTTAGAACTTCCATTCTACAGAAACAGATTACTTTGAATTCACTTAATGGAATGTGGATCTTTTCACATTGGCATAGTGAGCCTCTTTGTACCCATGCCTACGGTCCACAATAAACCCAAAGTAGATTGAGTATTTGTAAGTTTGATGGTAAGCAATAAAAGTGTACTTTGTTTTGGTTATTTGTGCATAAGTAATAGTGGTATTGTCAGCTTTAAAAAGCAATAAGTGTCTTATGCATCTTTAGTGAAAAATGTTAGAAGAGCATTTATTAATAAATTTAAACTAGCTGATTAGCATCCCAATGGGAATTACAGCAAGAATTTCATGGTAACGACAAACAAATCATTTTTATACATTTTTGAGATATAAAGCAACAAGCATTTGGTTTTTCCTTAATAGAAAATACTTTCTTTCATAGGCCACTGTCATAATTAAATAAAAATATAATAGAATGGACTAAATTAATGTGAATTAATTAATGCAATTATGGTTAAATTAAATTAATGTGAAATTAATGAGAATAAAATTAATGTGAATCTACTAGAAGACATAGATTAAAGAGTGAGTATTACAGTGTCTCCTTGCATTATATAGCACAATCATAACTGCTGGGTGCACATAAAACACAAACACAATTTACTAATCACAATTTGCTAATCCTACAGAATATTTCAAGAGTGTAGTCTGTTATTTTAAGAGGGTGGATAAACATTTCTGATTGACAGACTCAAGCTTCCAATGCCAATGTCACCTACCTGGAAGAGGTGTAAAAATGACTGTGGTCCTTGCATTTTGGAAGTGAGTCCAGACAAACTTATTCTTGTATTGGAAGCAGTACTTTTGAATATTTTGCAGTGTCTGTCACAAAATCAATTGATGCTAGACAAGAAAACATTTTATTAAAACAGGAGATGACTGTTGTCTTTTTTTTTGTAAGTAATATGTCTTGGTTTAATTTAATATTAGCAGAAACTTAAGTCTCACAACTTATCCCATAGGTTTGCCAGTATAACTTGACTATAAGTAGGACAGAATACAATAATATGCAGGATTTAAGAATAATGATTAAATTGAAAATAATAAATAGTAAAATTTATATCACTCATTTTGCACTTTATGTTAATTTATAATCTAGATTGAACACGCTGATTTGTTTAAACGATAACCCTCATACACACCATGTCCATTCACCTTTTAATACAAAACCTCCAGGGGTAGTGCTAATTGATGTACTGTAGATTAACTAGTACTAACCTCTTCTTTCAGTAAGTACACTCTTAAAAATAATAGTTATTTAATGACACTTTGCGGATCTTTACTAGTCTTTTTGGTCTTTTTAGAACTACTGCTTAACAAACCACCGTATAATGTTGGGATGGGTTCTTTGCATATGAAGCTGCTTCTTTCTGCTTTGAATAACATTTTTTAATATGTAAAAAAATGAAATCCTTAATGTATGGTAGGCTACCTAGCAGGACACTAACAGATTATGAAAACCAGAACTTAACCATCAATTCGTGGTTATTTACTGTAAGTAGCATGTTATTGATCTAAATAAATTAAGGTTCTTTCTACAGCCTTCATATGGATGGGTCTTTTTGTAACCAAAAATAGTTACCCGATAACATCGCTCTGGAGAGCCACTCTGGCACCTTTATTTGAGTAATTTAGAAAATGGGTTTGGTGTTGAGTCAAATAAGAGCCATGTACTCTGTGATGAACTGGCACCATATCCAGGGTTGTTTCTCACCTTATGCCTCCACGACTTATGCACCCCTCCACAACTGTGCAATGGATTAGGCATGTTTGAGAATGTATTTATGTATGTGTTTATGCATAACAGAAAAGTGATTATTTTTGTATAACGTAACACATTCTGCTAAAGAAGTACTCATCGTTATTCAAGAATAGGTTCTGAAGATACAGAGACCTATACTGTCAGAGCAGAGCAAGAAATATAAAGGTCCAAATTTGCAGAAACAAATGTAAATACTGTATGTATGAAAAGCACTGTGTATCAATAGATTATATAAATAAAAACAGTTGAATACAAAAAATACAGTGTATAACACATAACATTCAATTTGAAAACAAGCTGCCAAAGGTAGTGTGAAGAAAGACCTATTCTGACAAAAAGCAGGTTGTGTTATAGGAAATTACTTTAGATAATCTAATAACCACTATACTAAATCTATTGCTGTGAGCTATACCTATAAGAACAGGAATAAAGAAGGAACCAAAAACAACCTATGTCATTAAAAGACATTTTATATAGCACATAAGCTGGTCTAAGCTCTGTGTTTTAGCATTTATCTGAGGGGCTGTGCTGAGCTCCTGTCTTTCTTATCATGCAACAAGCTGTCTCTGTCTGTGCAGACTGGTTTATATGGGCATTTTCCTGATTTGGGTGTTTACCACATCCCAAAGGCATGTTGTTAGGTTAATTGATAACTCAATTGGCCCCATATGAGTAGGAATTGAATTACATGATCTAGTAAGGGCAAATTATACTCTGGATAGAGATATTATTCATTGCATTAGTGCGATTGAATTCAATCCTGTTATCTTACACAGCAACATAGAAGCAATGCAGTGGACGGGGGTGGGAATAAACAATGTTTTGTACTTTTAAATGGATATTTTAGAGAATGATATGGTGCCTTTTTTACAAAATGTGCATTTCCATTATTTTAGTAATGATTTTTTATTCTACTATTACGAATATCACCATATCTCAAGTAGTAATGCATCAAAGAGTGTTGCAAAGAACAGGGAGCCGCATATTCACAAGTGGAACACAAATGAAGTGGATATGGGCCGAACAAACTTCCTCTGGTGCACCCCTAGGGTGTATGCTTACAATATTTGTACTATTGATAGACAGTTTTTCAAAAAAGAATGATGAACATGTCTGCTGATGTTGTCTTGGGAGGCATTGTTTAGTCATGCTATAAGATGAAGCGTGCATGTGGTTGATTATCATACATTATGTAAAGATATTCATTATGTTAAATTGAAATATCAATAAGTTGTTTTAAAGCATGAACATTTTATTTTGGCATATTGCTTGTTGCAATTTTTATCAGTACATCTATGCATGTGACTCAAAAGTGATGTCACGGTGGTTATTTAGGGCACCTATGATATGCAAACATTGGTTTCTAAATATGAAGTGTTTGAACTCAGAAAAACAATTAGGGAAGGGTTTACAAAAATTTCTGTTTTTACTTTCTGTTTTTGCAAGTGTCTGTTTGGCTTTTTGGGACCTATGCCCAGTCCAACTATGTCTCCTACAAGTGACTGTTTACTGTATTGTATGATGTACAATAAATCTCTTGGGGCAGTCTTAGCCACTGGCTCATTCCACCACGGTGTGCTAAGAAACACCTCTGGGGCTCTTTTCTGCCCACTGCTATCAGGAAATTCAATACTTCCTTCAAATGTACTCATTAAGTTAAATTTGAAATATCTTTCATAATATACATTTATTTATTTTTATTTATCAATTAATTGATTGAATGGCTGTTATTTTTTGCCTTCTGTAGCTATAAGGATCTGAATTTCCCCATATAATTAATAGTTTATTTAATCTAATCTTTGTTTCCTTTATAATATTAACATTAAATACATTGGAGCGATATTAGAAAATATATTTTAATACAGACAAGGATAAAATACAATATGCAGGTTAAAGGAACATTAATTATAAATACAACATGGGTCAAATTGACTCACACAATGCAAACCCAAGTTTATGTTGACCTGACTTTCTTGTACTCCAGGCAATGTGATGAAGCAATTAAACATGCAAATTAGTTATTTTAGGTTATATTTTATAAGCAGTTGAACATAAATTAAGGAGTATTACCCTCAAACCTTATAAAACCTCAATGAATCTATGATAGGAATATTATGCACATTTCTCTCATTTGGCCCTGTCAATTACATTGATTTTATTTTAAGCTGTCCAGCATGAATTAGCTTAACTGGAAGGGACAAACTGATACCACCGTGTTTTGTGACATTCAGAAAAAAGCAGAATGTTCCATAGTGGCATCCAAAATAGGAGAACTTTCAATACAGAGACTTAAACATTCAATTGCATAATATACTGTACATTTAAACATTCCCAGTATATAGGTATGAATGTCACAGCCATGAAAGGCTTATTTTGTGAAGTTAATTTAATAGAAAACACCATTCTAAAATAAAATACATTTTCAGTAGTTTGATTTCCATACACAGTAACACAGCAGTGCAGTGGTTGACAGTGGTCTGTTAAGACCCTAAGGATCTGGGTTTGATTTCTAACCCATTTTGGTCATTTTTTCTATACTTCTCTGATTTTTCTTCTAGGTCAATCAGTTTCCCCACACATTCTTAAGTCATTGCCTTCTTTAAACTGGCCTTACGTGAGCATGTACTTATGTAAGTGTGTCCAATGATGGACTGGCATCTTCAGGTTTGCCACTTGCTTTACCCTTGATGTTGATGGTGTAGGCTGATGTGGACACTGGCAAATTCTGTGTCTCGAAAAAACTGACCTAATGAAGTAATGGAAGAGAAGGAATGTGTATTGTGCAGCTGATCTCCCTCCCTCTTGGACATGATGTTCATCAATATCAGTTGCTTTGTTAAGCACTTTAAGATTGATATGTAAAATGCTAAAATAAACGTACTATGTTATATAAAGTCACTATATAATTGGTATAGGCTATATTCAAAAATATAATTTTAGTAGTTGATAAAGGAGACATTGTTAAAAAAACCTTCGAAATGTAACATCTATAACTTTTATGGGCTACAATTAGTGTGTACATTTTCAAAGTACTATTCAATGGCTTCCTAATAAACAGAGCGTGTAAAATATGAACAATTCTTTTCAACAGTTGTATGGATCATGTTAGCATTTCAATGAATGCTTTAGTGTTTTAATTCTAATGTTGTGATAATTGTACCTTGTCTTAGAAGCAAGATAATGACCTACACATAAATTTATTTATTTTTCTTGAATATATGCATAAATTAGTGATGATTATCAGTCTGTTTTTATGTGTGAATCTGATGCTATTTGTAAGCAAATACAAAGTGTAATGAAGAACGGAGCACCTTTAATTAGCTCATTAGTTGTTTTGGCGTGATAAAGAAAGCAATTTTCCATGCTAAATAATCCAAAGAATACTTTTTCATTATCAACTCAAAAAAAGACAAAACATTTTATATATATCTAGTGTTTAATATGTAAATATTTTGAGCATTTTTGATTATTGTATTACACAATGTAAGCTATTTATAACACACATAATTGATGACAGACAGCCTTTAAATTTTATAGGCTAAAGTAATTGTTATCATAATTTAGAAGCTGGACTTACAATTACCAAGATTTCAGTAATAATAATAATAATAACTCCTACCTAGCCATGTTTTTCCCAGACAAATCACTACTGCTTCAAATATATATATGTTGGGGAGCATGCACTGGTACAGTGCATTGTTGCATCCACTACATGACGAAACAACTCAGGATCCCGGTTGGCAACTCCCCAGGCAGACACGTGGTCCAGTCCCACCCTCCGGAACTGACTATCTATCTGCTGCAGCCAAGTGTTATGTGGGCCTAGTCCAGTTGCTCGGGTCCTCAACAGTGAGGATCCTATGAGCCGGATCACCCTTAGAGAATTGTGCCACATGGCTGTAGGGCTGTCACTGACACTCCCTCACAATACAGGTTAATGTGCCTCATTTGGGATTCCATGAGCAACTGCTTATTCAACAAAAAATCAAACCAAATGATGTTTTATACAACAATAAATCTAATTCAGGAAGAATCATAAAATATTTTGTGATAGTTCGATAAAACCCTTTTGTATTTCAGATTTTGAATAAAAGAGTTCCAAATTCTTCCAGTGTCTTTACTGTTTGTTTTCTGCAATGAGTCTCTTCTACAGAGAATATGTACCATCTGTACATTAATGTAGTGTGGAAATGTATATGGCAGTATCTAACTGTGATGACATGATGTGTCATTGATGAATGGTTCCATCCACATAGTGCTGCAAATCCAAAACTGAATATGTGGTATTTAATGAACAACAGAAACAAATAAATGTTTGGAGTACCACAGGTAACACTCTGTCCAATGTTAAAATGAATTGAAAAAAAAAAATGCACATAAGTGTTGCTATCAACGTATGGGCTCTTTACATACTTTTAAAGGAGACATCCTTCTAGGAGGAGACACTTGCCAATCAGAGGTCTGGTTCAGTGTTATGTCAGGCTTCCTGTGGACTGCACTGACAGAAAAGAGGGGAATTAATGGCAGTGGTCTTTCGGAGAGTTCTCCTCCATTCTAGGGCAAACAAAAATTGTGTTAAAGGTCGTGTCACACCCACAATCTTCCCCGTAAGAATTTTAGTTGGACCTAAAACCATGCAACACGCTCAGTACTCACGTGCTTAACAGTGGACACAGAAAAAGGCAGATGAGCTGAGTAGATGGATCTTCAAGCGTTGGTCATAATCTGTTTTCTTATCAAATTTTACTTGTTAAACTGCCAAATGATACTGTGCACAGCAAATTGTATCCTGAATGCAATTGCTTACAGCTATTTCTTCTATAGTTAATAATATATGTTAACATTATTAGATACTGTAAATACAAAAGTTAATTAAATTGTAGTTGTATTGCTTTAATTACAGTTTTTTACTTTGTAGTACATTTAAGATCAAGCTCAAGTCTTGCAAAATATTTATCAATTATTTTTTTTTAGAAGTGACTATTGACAACAATATTTCCATAAGAATGTGAGTAGGTAGCATTAAATGAGAAGATATTGTGAAACTGTTTTAAAATGCTCATCCTTTTAGAAACCAAAAGAATTAGCATATACTCAAAGGATAATATATTGTTCATATTCAGCAAGGATTCCTTTGTGATAGTTTTGCAAAACAATTCTAAATGATATTTCATTGGGCCATTTAAAACAAAGTGTTCTTAAATTGCCTATAACTAGATTCCTTACAGAACCATGGCAGACAAAGCGTTTCGCAGTCTGCTTAATTGGATTTCTGTAGCGAAATCGACACCTTCTATAAAATATAAGCATATTACTCTTTCAATGCAGCAGATGATTCTAATATTAATTCTTTGTATATTTTTATTAAGGGTTGCATGAGATGTCAACTTGATTTGAGAGTCTCAGGGGCACTTTATGTAGAAGTCAAGACACTCTTTGACGATTATATTAAGGATATAAATGACTGATTAAAATTCTCTCCCATTATGATTGTAGCTATTAATAAGTCCCGTAAGACATATCCTGAAGTGAATATCTCAGTTGATTCTAAGTTTTTCTTATTATACAGTATATCATTATGCTATTATAGTCCACCAACAAGAATTCTCCATTGCACAGCAACAACAAGCTGGCATTTGATTTCAGTCTTTGGTTGCCTCTACTCTGATTGTAGTACTTGTAGCTTAAAACTTACTTTTATTTAACAACTCCATTTTGAGGTTTTGCAAACTACTTGATTCTATAAAACTTTTGGCCAGTGTATTCAGTACCTATTGGACAAAATTGAGGGTTTCTCATCTTTTCAAATGAGAAATTATTGTACATTCTAGACTAATTTTGTAACTGCTTCACACCACATGTACCTTGTACACAAAAACAAACGGAAATGTATGCAACAATTATGTCAAAATTAATACCTTATTACCAAATAGTTTATGACACGTTTTAAATCAAGTTTCTTCACTTTAGCCTGCATAAAAGTAAATTTACAGTACATTTAAGTAAACTTTACATTTCAGGACATCACAGAAACCATTTTATATAAAATGTGTGATGAGCAGAACTTTCTCATCTGCTTATGAAAAAGGAAGGAAATTTCATATTACAGTAGTACCATTCACTGTAAAATGATCAGATAGAAAATAGAGAATCACAGATTTAGTACTATATTAGTATGTATACCCTTTATGTTGAGTAGTTTCGTGATAACATGCATAATGGTCTACCTGGCTGGAAAGAGATCTTTGAGTAAAGGATGCCACCAAGATGGCAAAGTATTGTAATAATAAATATCATATACAGTATGTGTTTTTACTAGTTTTGGGGGTTTTAATACATGAACATTTTCAGCATCAGTTTTGCAATTGGCTTGTTATCTTAAAAGTTTACATTTTACTACCATTTAATTTTTTATATGCAACAACATTTTTAGTTGGTTACATGAACACGTTTGTTGCACTTGTGAAATTACAGGATGTGACACCATAAATATGGCAGAGATTGAATGTTACTTTATTTCTTATTGTTTGTAGGATTGAGTTTTGGTTTTGACTTGTTTCTGGTTTTAATCGTTTGGCATTGGTCACTCGATTTTAGACTTTCCAGTTTTGTCCCTTCACTTTACCTCTACCTTGTCTTTAGGTTCTCAATTTATCTCCTGGACACCTTACTCACAATAATCCTCAGACCGAGTACAGGTCCAGTTTCACAAATCCAATGGCAATACTGCAAACCAGTAGGGTGATAGATATTAACATGAGTTATCCTATATCAGCAAAATGTTTGAGAATACTCAAAGATACAGTATAGTGGTTCCAGGGAAGAAAATTGAATGATTCCACCTGGATGCTAGAGGGTAGCTAACAACAAGAAGTTGTTGACCATCATTGACACAGCTGCAGGATTTGGTATTATCCAAGAACTCCCTCTTATATTCCCTTGGTATTTCTGTAACCAAAACATTATGCTCCAGAACCTGGAATACCTTACAGGACCTGATTCAGTGTAAAGGTGTCCCATTCCACAACTTAAACTGGGCAAACAAGGGCAACATAAGAATTCCCAGAAATTGTCAATAGCATATTAATAGTGTATATTTAAAGACTATGCCGCTAAGTATTGTATACCTACAGTCTTGTTAATCACTCAGCCAAGAGGTCTCATGCTAATTTGGTCGAAATGTATCTTTCTGACATTTATTCTACAGTCATGTTTGTGACTACACAGTTTATTCATTTTACACAATTTCTTTTCTCCTAGCTGTAAAAAGCACATCAGGTCATACTGAACATCAAGACGATGATGACTGTGTTTTTGACTGGCAGACTTGTTATTAAAGAGTTTTGCTGGCTTAGACAAGTATTTTATTCCAAGTGCGTCATGGTGCTTTGTGAGGCATACAGGCATGCATGATGACGCAATTGGAATAGTACTCCAGCCTTTCACTTTGCATGCGTAATAAAACAAAAGCAAAAAACAGTATTTTCATTGAGTGGCACATTAGCTGACTATAATGATAATAATATGAGTACTGCCACCAGATAAATAACACAAAACACTGTGCCATGGAAGCACAGTACTTTCCATACATAATTAGCCATGTGCTGCAGCTATGATTCAAAACAAGCCTTCAAGGAACCTTTCCCCTTTCTGAGAAAGAAAATGCATGTGACTCTGTGAAATAATAATAACAAATGATGTATTACTGTTTACTGTGTTTCTGTCTGTTCATGAAAGGAAAAAGTGCAAAGCATCTTTGCAGATAGAGTAAATCAAAAACAAAAAAAAATATTCTAGTTGCATTAGAAGCCTCAAAGTAAGACAACGGAAACAGCCAGTCCAACGCTGTGACTTAGTCAGACAGCTAATGTGTGTGCCAAGACTGGAACTCAATGAGCGCAATAATATCTACTCTTTGTATTTCTTGCTAGTCGGTGGCCATTTGTAGTATTTTGTTTGTAGTAATCATTCAAGCTGCATCTTTTGTAATTGTTTGTGGCAGTGTGGCAAAGTTATTAGAAATGCTGCCCCATAGCTGTGATTGCATTTTCGGCCACAATAATTTGTTCAGCATAGCTTGCAGATGATTCCTTAGCTCTCAGGGACAATTAAAACTCCATTACACTATTATAATTCACTCAGAACTAGTTCAGGTCCTCCTTCGCCACTGACTTCAATGCATTTTGCTGAGTTTAGTGAGGTTTCCAATTATTTGCGCAATTTTGTATAAATCTCCATAAACCAAAACCTGACGAAATTGCATCCACAAGATTTATAGCTTTGTTTCTCACAGATGTGTTGATATCAAGGTATACAGAATTAAAGTGATTTTTAACTGTCAGTGCTGTTTTTGAAGCTGTCTAAAGATTCTGACTTAACGAATGGTGGACTGTTTGTGGCAATACTTATGGGCTACTGCAAAACCAAACATACGATAGACACATGTAATCAGTTACCAAGTAATGTTATAGGGATTAGGAGTTTAGGGAACTTCAAAACTAGACTTGATGTTATTTTGGAGGAATTAAGTGGATAGGACTGGCGAGCTTTTTTAAGCAGAAATTTTTCAAATGTTCTAATGTTCTACTACTAGTTTTGTAGCAAATCCAGTATAGCTTTTCTTCCTGCAAAATTAGCACAGATCACTGTTTCTTCGGTTCATCTCTAAAAGTTGTGGTAGACTTGCAATTGGGAGCCTTTTTTTTTTAAATACTGAAAATAATAAGTTCCAACATACAAAAATTACAGCAAGGCTGGAACTACATAAGAAAAGATAAACACAGTGATTCAGGAATAAATAGAATATAAGCATTGTACATTTAAACACCCTTAGGTTTAATTTAGCAATACAAAGTTCTGCTATAGTAAATTTTGGTTATTAACACTAAACAAACTAACATGCAAAATAACATCCGTAAATCAAAACTCATTTAATCCTCCAACTAAAATAGAGCTTAATTTTGAGAGGATTGAAATTCTTATAGGGAAAACTCCCAAGGCTGAAAGCTCCCAAGTGCTAAAACCAAAAGATCTAAGTTGTCTGTGGCACTTTCAGAATGAAACAGCTCATACATCACCTTGTAACCTAAATAAATAAATAACAAAAATTAACAATTGTCACTTAAAAGAGTTTGGGTTCCACAGTGGATTTGTCCCTGCTTATTGTTGATCTGGTTGGACAAGTAAACTATAAGCATATGAGAAGCAAGACAAAATTGACAGAGGATGCCATCATGCAGATTCTTGTATAATTAATACTCTTGGGAATGGAAGGTGTAGTGTTATGGGCAAGTTGGAGATGGACTTACAGGATATTTTAAAGTTGTAGCCAACCCTTTTGTAGAGAAAGCCAGTAAACAGTAAGTTCCTTCACTAGGATCTCCTCAAAATTGGCTTCCACAAAGCTAAGCACTTGCATCACTCCAGATGATGAATACATGTATACTCAGTAAAAATGTACTAATTACCAATCAAAGTTTTTGTGGATGGTTTGGAATTTTCTACTGTTCTGGCACCTTCCTTTAGCCTTTTCATCCATATAGTTTAACCACAGCATTATACTGCACATAAAGTATAACTTTTCATCTGTTGCAAGTAACCTGCTTTGTGATGCGTATGATACAAGTCAAATCAAGTCAAGCTACAGAAAGCAAATACGCTTTTTAACTAATTTGTAAGGGTTTCATGTTTGGGCACATTTGCAGGAATATAATTCCGTTAGGGTAATTGGAAACTGACTGTAAGCTGCACAGTTGGTAGCACCAGTGTTGTGTTGTTTCTGTGAATGGTTAGCCAGGCTTTTCCTGTTTCTTTTATTTTTTTTTGCTTCTGGAATATGCTCCAAATTTTCTATATCCCAGGCCAGAAAAATTGGTTTCTGAAAATAAAAATCATTATTTTCACCACATTAATCAAACATGAAATGAATTCTTGCCCCATTGTACAAGTCACATTGGTGCAATGTGCAAGGGCTGTACTTCTTTTTTTATTACTTCTTAATCAAAGACAATTCATTGCTCAATAAATAACATTAAATTGTTGCAGTCACCATCATTATTGTATTAGTCTTAATTTGTAAAAACAAATCTGTACATTACAGAGCTTGGCGGAATTATCAGTCAAGTGGCAATAGTTTGTTTTGTTCAAGAAGTCTAGCTGTGCATTTATAACTGACAGAATTGTTTTTTAATACTGTGTCACTTATAGGAGAGTAGAGAATCAATGGCCATCTACTTATTTTAGATGATTTTTCAGGCTGCACCACTCTGTAATTTCTATGATTTTTTTTTTTTTTTTTGCATGTTTCTTTAGATCTGTTCTTGGGCTTTTTCACTGTTGTTTCTCCCACATCAGGCTGATGTCTTACGTATAAATGAGTAACTTGTCAAAGCTATACATGGATTACTTGATTATATCAAAACTGAATCAGGTATGGCTATCAGACAAACAAGGGAGGTTATGATTACTCAGTCAAATAATATATAGTAAGTGAGCAAAGATTGTCCCCAAACAGGTGTGTCATAAAGTGACTCATGTGCCCACAAGAAACAAATTATTGTGCATAACCAATTCTGTGATACAGGCTGCACATTTATGAGAGCATTCAAGATAGCACTCTCAATTACATTAGCATGTGTTGAACCTTAGAAAACAAAAAGTCTAACAATACACATTGACTAGTGTTTTGAAGAGGTGTTTCTGATGAAGTATACCATTTGTTTTCCTTGTTCTAAATGATTTTACATGGGCAAAGTGTATGTAAGATTTTGTTATCTTTTTATCAAAAAAGGATAGGTGATTGAATAGTAAACTATACATTAACTGAGATTGTGGAATTGACTATACAATTCATATACTGTGGTTCAAAGTGTTGTCTGTTTTCATTTATTTCCTACTTTTCTTTAAAACTTAGCACAGTTTCTATTTAGAGTTTTCTTTAAAAAAAAACTTTCTTTATATTTTGTTGCAAGCTTGATCCATTTCGGATGCCTCTCAAGTCTCCTGTTCCATCTTCTTTTTGTAACCAGTGTGCTTTTTATTGTTCTTCTTTGACAAAAACACAATACTTCAGAATGTTAAGAAAAAATGGTGTATTTCTTTTCAAAATCAATGCATAGCTGTTATGACAGAGAACAGAATGTCTTTCTGTAGCTATTTAATTCATGTCATTTTGCGAATTGCATACTCAGTTCTTTAGCTAGGCACTTATATTCTGATAAGATTGGTTTGCATTTTTTGATAAGTTAGACATTTTCAATATCTAGCCCAGACATACTGTATACATGCTTTCAATCTCTAAATGCAGGTCATCTTCTAAGCATTTATGTTTTCAGTTTTTTTATACAGACTATTGAACATGCATAATCAATGCTGTAAACCTTAAAAACATTACAGTTTTGTTTATTGCCAAAGCTAAACTACGTATATCTGGCATTGTATTCTTTTTTGTGTGTATTAAGGTAAGATATATTATGTGTTTAATGGACATTATTTATTTTAAAATGGATGTATATAATTAAAATTGGTGATGTACAATAAACAGTGAGAAGGAAAGTTCAATGTAGAGTGTAGGCAAATAAACATAAAATGATTAAAACATAGATTAAAACTTAGGCTACTAAGGAACCTTAAACAGTTACTTAGAATAAACCATAAAGAAGTAGTTTCCTTATAGAACATGTTAGTTTAGTCCTGCGGTGGGCTGGCATCCTGCCCGGGATTTGTTCCTGCCTTGTGCCCTGTGTTGGCTGGGATCGGCTCCAGCAGACCCCCGTGACTCTGTGTTAGGATGTAGCGGGTTGGAAAATGACTGACTGACTGACATGTTAATTTACTACACTTGTGGACAATACTGGAGACTTAAACATCTTGTAATAGTCATTTTACTTTATTATCTTTTTCGGTTTTGAACAGCCAATAAAAATGTACCTGATACAGCTGAAAAAAAATCTCCTAAGTCTTAGATATGTACTCAATCTTGAACATGATATTTCTATTTTAAAACAGATTGTTTCTGGATATTAAATCAGCTAGAGATTAAGTGTGGAAAATATATGCAAAATATAATAATATAAGCAAAACAAAGTCCAACTGTACTGTTAACCTGGCACACTATTGCCAGTCATCATAGGGATCTCATAAATATTAAATGTTATTTCTCAAATGTGCTCAGAGATTATATAGGGTGGTCCAGATCTAATTATGCAATTTTCATTACGCTATAACTTATTAAGTTTATTACATAGAGAATTCACAAAAAATTCTATTTGTTGCCGATAGATGTCAGCACCTGCCCTGCATTCTAAAATGGCGGGGAGATTGTCGTCAGTCGAACAGCGGGTGCGTTGTGTTCACCGTTTCATAACTGCTTAATTAGATCTGGACCACCCTGTACATGTATATGGTAAATCATTATTCATAAATTTCAGTTTTCAGTAATTCTGTAATAATGTCCAGTTTTTTAGCAAAACTCAATCGAATGCACCTTACAATATATTACCTTTTATTGCCTGGTAAATGCAATGACTACCACAGGAATTGTTTTCTTTTCAGTTCACAGGAATTTTATTATCTTTTAATCTATACATGTTGTAAAAAGGAAAGACTCAACACACATAAAAAGGTTTGTGGTAGTTACCCATGTAATATTCCGGGCTGCAAATGGTTATTTTGAAATAGCACAGAGCTGTTGTCAATACTGATTCCAAAAAAGAACTGACGAGGGTTGGAAAAGATGGTGGCTTTAAGGGATCGGAGTGGAAGTGATGTAGGGGAACTGGAAGTAATGCCCTTCTGACATCTACCTGTGCGCCGGAAATGACGTACTTCTGGGCGCCGGAATTGGAAGTGACATTGCGGCTGGTCTGTAGAGATAACAGGAGAAGGTTTAGTGCACCCCGCCACACCCTGGTCTGGCGTGGAATTACCTTTGCTTGGTCCATACAAAGTCCCCCTACTCGCACGTGTGTGACAATGCATAGTAATATGCAAAGTCCACAAAACAGTAAACTTGTTTTACAGAATTAAGTTCTTAATTGTCATAACTTTTTCCAGAGTTCATACTTTGTCACTAATGGGAAATGTAGAAACTAAAAAATAAATCCTACTGTAGACTGGAGGAAGTTATGTTCCTCTTATTTATCTAATGATCAGTATGGCTAAGTATTGCCCAGCTGAAGTGATGAACACAGTATTCCATTCCTTACCCTTACCCTTAACACAGATGAGTCTGTAGGTAATTGTAGGAACTTTTAAGTCTAGTTTGTTAAAAGTTTTTGAATGGTTTATTTAGTTCAGGTGGGTTGAAATCAAAAGAACAGGATAAAGTTTTTGATGGTGACATTGTCTTTACATTGTCATTGAGTGTATTAAGTCTTGTGTTTTTTCTGACTGACAAGCCAGTTATTTTTTTTTTTAATATAACCAAATTTTTCCCATACCTCCTATTCATCTGATTCATGTGAACCTCAGTTAATATGTGAGTTCCATCAGGTTAGGCAGAGGTAATCCTTGAATTATTTTTTAACATTTCTGACATTTTAATTACCAAAAGTGATTTTTTTCCTGAACCATAAGACCTGCAGTCACTTCTGGAGATGTAGTTAAAGTTCTGAACAAATAAAACCCCCCATTGATGTGTGAAATTTTATTTTAAGTTTTTTAGGTTAAATGGGTAAATTGAACATATATTATAGCTTGGTCACTTGAATTAAGCAAGTGTCCAGCTTTGTGGAACCTTATGAAAAACCCATGAGCATTTGAGAAATTTTTCATTTCAAGAAAATTCCTTTACTAAAAAAATGTAGCTTTGTTTTTTATTTATAATAAGACTAACATTGAGAACTCTCAGATATTAGTAACAGACCCAAGGTACTCTTCTGCCTGATCTCCTCATTCCTAAGTCCACAATGTCACTCCACAGTCCACAATTTTCAGTCTACTTTGAACATAATAGTGACACAATTATGTCACCAAAGTAATAATAAACATAATAACATCAAAGATGGAACATTATTGGTATAATCCTTACATTCTTGTAATGCCAAACATGCAAACCCATCTCTTTTCATACCAATACAGGGACTGAATAGCACACAGCCATGACTCCTAAACTCTTGTAGCACCTTTCACAAAATACCCTGAGGTACGCGGTCATAAGTCTTTACCATGTTCACAAAGCACAGGATCTCATGCCTACTTATGTGGTGGTGCAGGACAGAATCCACTTTGCTCCTTCTAAATCTGAAGTTAAATTATTGGATGTAGTTTCCATTACAGTACCCAGCATAGGCTTTGCCAGGCAGGAAAGACCTCAGTTATTGCAACACACCCTCTTGTTTTATAAACGAAGGATCGCCATCTAAGTCTGCATGCCCCGAGGAATAGTTCCAGTTTGTACTATTCTACAGAAGGTGTTTATTTTGCTCAGAAAGGGAAGTTCAGAAACATTTTCTTGTGAGTGCTGCTATGTTTCATAGTGACAAACTGGACAACAAAAACAATTTATTTCTTGTATAAACTAAAATCATGAAAGGAATATCTCAGTGGGCTTTAATAAGCCCCATTTTTTGATAACCTTGACTCTCTAAGAAGACAAGAAAAAACTTCCAAAAAATGATATAGGGAAAAAAATGGAAGGCAATTCAGAGAGAGACCCCCTTCCAGGTAGTTTGGGCTTGCAACGGGTGTCAAAAATGGGATAATACTGCAGACAAAACAAACCACATGTAATCCTCTTCACAGAACTAGAAGACATCATACACCATGTGACTTCTTTATCATTTGACTAGGCAATGCATACATTTGCTGAATAATATGCAGTGCCCATGCAAAATGTAGCACAAAATGATGCCTTCTAAAGCAAAATGGAAATGCACAAGTGTCACAAAACTGATAAATAAAAAAAATAATAACAGAGGTTAAAAAGTTCATGACAATCTAAAATGGTTTAATTAAAATGGAGAGTTGAATACAGTTGGAATGTTTTTGCCATGAATCATATATTCAACATAAAAATTATGAAAGTGTATTGAGCCTTTCAAACATGGCAAAAATAATCTCTACTGAAGATGTCGGTTTCCACATTTACATGAATTTTAAAGTCACCCAAGAAGATAACTTTAAAATGAGCATAATCTAATACAGATAAAAGGTTGTTAAACTCACTTAAGTATGTGGAATGAGGACCAGTAGGTCAGTAAATTATAAAATAACTATGTTTAATTCAGTTTTAAAGTCTAACATTAGGGCCTCAAAGGATATAATAAAAGGCTATATGGCATTCAGATGTTTTATTCCAGAAGTTCGATTCTTCAATTCATTGTACATTTGACATACAGCCAGAAAATAACAGAATTGTAGTCTAATAGCCAGCCTGCACTTCTGCCTTCAGATCAAGGGAACTGCATTCCTTTCCAATTCTAGCCATTTTCTATAGGGGATTTGTACATTCTACCTTTGTCTGGTAATTAAGTTTCTTCCCAAAGACATGCATTCAAGTTTATTGGGGCAGTAAATATTCTCTGTGAACAATTAGTGTCCTATCCATTGCTGGTTGTTTACTGCTGCCAGAATAAACTTTACATTCTCAAAAAAGAATGCATCCAGAATTCATTCTGTTGTAATATTTATTTATATTTTTTATCCATAGGAGTGCAGTTAGTATTTACAGCTTGCAGTATTAAGCCAGAATTTTTCACATGAACAGCACATTCATCTTCTTGAGAATTCTAGTTTTCTGCCACTTTTTTTTTGTGAAAACCTGTGTAGCAGTGCACAGTGATATTTCAGGCTAAGGCTGATGAAACACAGGCAATACAATTTTCCTTGAATTTACTATCAAGATGTTTATAAACCATAATGCCAAGTGCACGTGTTAACCTACCAAAATACATATTACATAGCATTCATGTTGTAATGAATTGTAGTGTTCCTGATAAAGAGAAATAATACAGAATATTTAGTCAGGCTTCATTTAAAAAATTAAAAAATTCTGCCATTACCCTGGTTGGATGCCTGGAACATTAGAAATATAAGGAATGAGCAGATCATCGGGATAAAGAGTGATATATTACTGTGCATCCTAATTGATACCAATGTATTAGAACAATGGCAAACAGAATGATTACAAGCTTATTCAGTCTGAGCTGTACTATATTATTTTACATTCAACATAAGGTGTACATATTTTTGCACACAAAGAAATGAGATACCCCTATATCCAGACATTTTTAATTTAATGAATTATATCTCTCTATTATATAAAAAAATCCTGGGACGAGACAAGACTTTTTATCCTGGGACGAGACGTGACTTTTCCAGAGAGATACTTTCAAGTCCTACGAGATGAGCATTGTGCCGAGAGATTTAACCACGCCCGAGGCCAGAAATAAAAGTCAAAGATTAGATGACAAAGTATAACGTCATAAAGAGGTTCGAAAACGTTGGTGCGATAACGCATGCAGGGCAGGTTAGAGATAATGAAAGTACTAAAATATAGAAGTCTCAAAGAAAATGATAGTAAAGATCACATTAGCGCAAACAAATGGAAATTATTACTCGGTGAAATAATGGAACAGCAAAAACAGATCGAATATATTGTTCAGATTTAAACTTTAAGTCGGAGACTTGTAGATCATCTAATTTGTGCTGCCATCAGGGAAAAGTAGTGTTTCTTCCCAATGAAGAGGCGTATCCGCGAGAATTAAAAGATTTGTTGTTTGGTGAAAGAGAAATCCACATACGCGAGCGGCAGAGATGTGAAGTGGCTTATGTATAGCTCAGGCCAGGGAGCTGGCGAGTGAAGCCCCCTAGTAAATCATGAAGGAAAAGGACTACAAAATTGCATATTGGACATGCATATAAAATTGTACATTGAATAGGTACAAATTCTCATTCAATTATTGTGCTAGCTCCTTAATAAATTTGCTCACAGAGTAATCATAAAGTTCCTTGTATAGCTTACAAAACTAGCACTGAGCTTCCTATGCCTATCTTTTAGCTGCTAACTATAAATTATATTTTGGATATTATGCCATTTTCAGTTTTTGTTTTTAAATGAATAAATATCAGTATATAATTTATAAAATATTAAAAAGGAAAAAATATTTTAAAATAATGGAAAGGTCAAAAGCAAAACATTTGTTAGAGTTACTATACTATTGTGTTATAGTCCACATTATTGTGCAAATTACAACCATATAAAACACCTCATACTGAAAAAGTATTGATATTGCTTTAATTAAGTTACAATAACTAAAGCAAGATGTTTTAAAATTTCTAAAAGCTAGAGAGCTGTAGGGTGATGAAGCCAATCCCGGCAGCACAGGGCTCAGAGCATTATACAGAATTCCTTTATTTTACAAGTTTTACAAACAGGAAAAAGCAATTCAGTTTGTTGGATTGGCTGTTGAGGTCTCAGTTTCAAGTATAAGACTTCATAGTTTGTTCTAGATTCCTACAACGTTTTGAATTAAATTTCCAATATTTTCCACAGGTAAAATACACAGTTCACTATTTAAATTAAAACAATGTCTACAAGATCAACTTTGTCAGTATATTTGTGAATTTTGATCACATGGATTATTTTCTGATGCATCCTTTACTGTTCAAGACTAAAGAGGTTTAACTCTTTTAGCTTGTCAGCACAGGACATACCCTTAAGTTCAGGCATACACTTGGTTGTTCTTTTCTGCTGTTTCTACAGGTTTTGTGTGTTTTTTGTAGCATGCTCACCAAATATGCACACAATGTATTATAGAGTCAGACCATAACAAGTTATGTTTATATTTAACAGTTGTTATATCATAATCTTACATTTTATTTTGCATTTGCTTCAGTAGACTGCCTGGAGATAGAGAATGATGTGTTAAAGTAAACTTCAAAATCCTTTTCAGAGTTTACTTTGTGGAACATTGTTAATCATATTTGAATTACAACTAATCTACCATTTACCTGAGATGTATTTCTCTTTACAGTTATGTTCCATTCCTTAGTTATTAAGACTTAAATATTTCATTTTGCTATTTTAAGTTTTTCTTTTCCACATAATTTTGCACAATTTAATTTTATTTTGAAATAGATAGATAGATAGATAGATAGATAGATAGATAGATAGATAGATAGATAGATAGATAGATAG